>OY728145.1:628023268-629273268 GCA_963277665.1 Viscum album
AATACTATCCAATTTACTTTATTTGTATCGTAATCTCATTATCCATGCTAAATACCATTTTATCATCCTCATGAACATATTAAATGTTACCCTACCTTAATAAAATTATAAATATTCCATTAAATCACTCATATATGTCTTAATCACCATTGAACAAGTCATTTTCAATTCTAAATGAATGACTTATTCCAAAAATAGTTATATATTTCATGAATTTTATTACATAATCTATGAATTCTAAAACATATAAACTTCAATCATCAAACTTTTTTCTTAAACCATTACACCAGATTCATCATCTTATTACTTAATACCCATTCCTAGAATATGAAATATAAATCATCTGTTTTGGTTGCTCAACCTCAATCTAATCATGATTCTTCTGTTTAACGTAAAAAATACTACGAGAACATCACAGATCATTAAAATTTCATTTTTTGGTCTCTTATCCTCAGTAGTATATGTAATAATCATGACATATTCCTTATTCTTTTCATGACATTTCCAAATAGGACATCAATTTTCGTAGTTCCCATACATTCATCATACTAAAAATTTTGTGTTAACCCAATTTATTATAGTTCTCACTATTTCTTAATAATATAAATCATAGTGTGACAAAAACTAATCATAGATATGAACAACATTATAATCAGTAATTAATTATATGGTTCCTAAAAAGTAACACTTTATTTTAAATCTATGTAACCATAGGATTATATTGAAATACATCCCTAAAAATACCCTTAGAATTATCCCTTTGAATAATAATCTAGTTTCCTTGTCCTAGTTTCCAAAGGTTTACTAAACCATTCCATTGATACCTACTATAGAGACTGAAGATTTACATAAATGGATATTACATCATTTTAGAAGAATATTAATCACAATACATATGTACATTCTTGAGGACCATAATATTATGGTGTCCTTGTAAATTTAGAAACATAATCATCTAACATGGTGAAAGATCATGAACATCTACCTTAGAGATATTCCCCTTTAGTACACCAACATAATTTTTTTTTCAGAACCTAGGGAACAAAAACATAAGAAATTTGTGAGATAATATTATATTTAAGGGTAAAAATGGATATATGTAAGAATAACATGAGCATAATAATATATGAAAATGATTATAACATTAGAAGATAATACATTGCATATCAAATATTATAAACATGAATAATCAAATAAATATTGGTAGTTTGTAATACATAAATCATAAGGTAATTTATGGAATAATACATGAAGTAATAACATAGGAATAATTCATATAATTGTGCAAGAAACATAAAAATTATTTTTATAGTAGTCAAGGTTTACCACGAATAACATATTATTGGAAATAATTCATTATTGGACTAGGTTTACTCCCCATTACCACCCTATATTTATAAAATTGGATAACATCAAATTATATCCCCATATTAATAAACCATGTTCACATCCCATTCAATACTTATATTACTGAATGAGGTTAACTTTTTATTCTAATCATGTGTTATTAATCTGAGTTCACTTCCTGTTCCATCCCTATAATAATGAACCATGCTCTCTTCTTATTATCGGCCGATATTATGGGACTGGGTACACATCCCATTTGATACATGTATAATGAAATTGTGTTCACTTCTCATTCCATACCTATATTAATTCACCGAGTTCAATTATTATGCCGTCCTTGTATTATCAAATACAATTCACTCCTTGTTATATACATCTCATATGGAATAAAGTTCACTCCTCGTTCTAACCCAGTCATACACATGAGATATAATTTATTACCATATTCAGTAAAGGGATATATAATTCCCACCAATTATATAATAAAATCATATATACATGTTCCAGAATATTATATCATTATCCAAAAAATAGATCTATTTTATAAACATCATTTCATAACCCATGAAATGAAAAGGATATCATAAACATGGAATCATATCATTACATTTGAATGGAGTTAGGTTTCATTATTATTTCACCAAATCAAAAATCCAAAAAATAATAGGGTTTTAAAAGATAATTACTCATGTATGTGAAATTAGTTTCACAAGAAAGGTGTAATCTTAGAAAAAAACTATTCCAATAAAGAATAAAAATGTAGTCCTTTGATTATATCTATAGAAATTCTTAAACTATTTCAAATCTTGTCAACATATATGGAGATGGATTTTGAATGTTCAATTGAAAATTTTCCAATGGAAAATTTCCATTATTTGAAAAAAAACCTTCTAAAAAACCTTTTCAAAAATCATTTTCTTGTGAAAAAAACATCAATGTTTCATTTAAAACTTTCACGATGGAAGTATATTTTTTTTAATAATCAATTTAATTCATAAATAATTTTTGAAAAAGGTTTAATTGATAATAGTTTTATAACTTATAAAAAATCATAAAAATATTTTGAAAACATTTATCTTGGAAAATAATTAAAAATATTTTAGAAAAGTTGAAAATTTTTTGAAATACTTTTTATTTTAAAATCTACAGAAACATATAAAGGGAACATGTATATATTTTTAAAACCTATTACACAGGAACAATATTTAAATAAAAAATACCATAATATTAGTAATATGTTTTCTTTATGAAATATTTATTAATCATAAAATAGAATATTTATGTAAAAGATGTTCATGATGGCTATTAATTAACTTCATTCCCAACATTCCTTTCACACAGTATAATGTTTAGAAAAGGGCCTTGATCAAAAAAAGTAGGAATATTGGTTTTAATGTTTTTTGTTAGATGTTAAATCATTGATAAAAATGAATTTTTAAAATCATAGGATAATATTATAACATTCTTGAAACAAATTCAGAAAACACAATTTTGAAACAATGATGATTTCTAATGGAAAATAGAAATAAATTCTTTTTTATTTAAAATGACCTTTTAATTTTTGAAGTACAAAAGAGTGGAAAAATGGTACCATTGTTTAATGTTTTAATTAAATAACACATGATAAAGAAGTTAATTATATTATTTGAGTGACGCATCATACGATTTCATCAATGGTAGTATTATCATAAACAATCCCAAGAATAATGGGATTATTGTAATAAAACTATTAACAACATAAATCCAATGAATTAATATAATTTAATGAATCATAAAATATAATGAAAAATATGTATATTAATGATGTACAATTTCATATGGTGGTATATATAACTCGTTTAAGGATATTGATGAAAAATATGATCTCTGTCTCAATGAAGGTAAATTGAGAAAAAATTACATTACCTATTTGGTAAATTTTAAACAATAAACCACATAAAAGATTGATAATCAAGTGGAAATTTAAATTAAAATATTTATATATATAATAATAATACAATATATTCATGTGAATCATACACATCTCATACAATAACTAATTTGTGATCATGGCTTGTGTCTCACAGAAAATAAATTTGAGACCGGAACACCCTAACCTTAAGCATTGAATTTCATCACACACATTCCAAACTCTTATGTTATAAATAAAATTTTAATATAAATCCACAAAAAACCATAAATTTAAATAAAAAAAATTATTATTAAAATATATCAATCAGTTATTAATAATTCAATGTCAAAATTATGTTATGGGTAATATTTGAATTGTTTTTCAGATATGTATGGATTATTATTCTTAATATTATAATATAGATGATGATATAATTATTACTCGAATGTACTAGATGATATAAATATCATATATAAACAATATGTAAATATTTATAATATTATATAAAATATATAAATATGAAAGTGATTATACCGTTAATGGAGATGGTAGGCACTATGTACGCGTGAAAGATGTTTCTGTTTTATTGTCATGTTAGAGGAAATGAATTAAATAATATATATATATATATATATATTATCATTATAGTAGCATTATTATTCATATATATCATATATATTTACTAAAACCATCCCCAATTCATTAATTATAAATTGTGAATGAATCATATGTATTTTGGGAGGTAGTATTCCACACGTCCTTAAACGAAGTTATCTTAATTACATAAAATTTAAACCATAAAATTATATTTTAAATAATAATTTAAGATATATAAATAAATAAAAAATATCATATATATTATTATAATAGTATTTCCATCATAATTCCCAATCATGATTGGTGGTAATGGAAAACAATAATGACATCATCTCACGTGGCAGTAGTCTACTGTAAACATGAAATATATGTTCGTTACTCATTTGATGGATGTGTTTGTAAGAGAAGGTAAAAAAATATAATAAAAAATATTAATATATTTAAGATATATTTTTTATTATATAATCTTGTAACAAAAATACCTGAATCGGTGGATAAATAAATAAATAAAAATAACGCATGTTGAAAAACGTTACATATTTTTTGGGTAACTGCTTTTGGTTTTCATCAAAGGGAATCATTGGTTGGATTTCATCCTGAATTGGGGATTATATGATGAGAGGATGGATATTTAGAGGACTATGTTTTTAGTGTTTGGATTATATAATTCTCTTTATATGTTTGAATAATTGAGTGTGTAAGGGGGTTGACTACCCATTTATAGTAAAGGATTAATGGAATTCCTATTAATATAAAAACTTAAACACTATTGAGATGTCTCCATTCCATCATGTTCCTCAAATAATTTTACATTTTTCTTATAAGGTATGATATGGTCCAAATATTTCCATACAATGGATTTTAGATATGTTTCAAGGGTATTTGGCCCCTTATTTTGACGTTTCACCACTAAGTAGACTAATTCTAACCATAATCAATAAAATTAATTTCAATTACATTCAACAGTAATTTAGTTGAAAAACATAGTTTTATACATTCATATTGTATAAATTATTTTTAATTACAAAAATGTAGTCTATTTTTTTAAATTCTAATAATAGAAGTGTCAAAATGTAATTTGAATATATTCTCATGGAAAAGATGAAACAACATGTTTTAATGTGAAAAGGTGAAAATGTTTGAATAGTTTTTATAAAAACTTTCATAGTGAAATTGATTCAGATGAAATAAAATAGATTAATTTTTGTAATTTGGATATGAAAATACTTTTATCCCATTTTAATTTAAATTTTAACTATTTAAATAATTTATATTAAAAATAACTATTCAATTAAAATTCAATGTTTTTACTATTCTTTAAATATAAAATTTTCTAGAAGTACCATAATATATGAAAATTATAATTTGGATATATATATTTAAAAAAATAATTTCATTTTATCATAAAAAAATAAAAGATTCAAAAAATAAGATTTATAATGGGTGTGACATTATAATATTGTTAAATTACCATTTTAAAATATATATATTTTTGTATAAAACTGGATTTAGAAATATCTTTTGTCTATAAAACACATAATAAAAAATTAAACAGTTTAATGAATATGTTATATATATATTTATATTAAATTGAAGTAATATGTAATTTGTTTTAATTAATTTATTTCTATAAAATATATTTTTCTAGAAAATTAATTTCTATATTTTCAAAAGGGTTGTATTTTCATTTCTAGTTAATTGGTCAACAAAAAATTATTTTTATATACATGTGTAAACCATATTTCCATAATTTAATTAATCTTATTTAGAACCACCATTTCCAAAAATAGGTGAAAAATATACAAGTATTCTAATAATAAATTTATTAGTTTATTGCGGTTTGGTAATATTTTTTATTGCATCTAACACAATCTATCGAAGGGAATTAGTAATGTGTGTAACACAAGAAAAACATAGTGGTACATATACCATAATAAAATATAATTTTATTATGGAATACTTAAATTGGTGTTTTATATAACTAAATCCATGATTAGTGATTTTGTATAACAAAATTCATATATAGCGTTGTGTAAAATACACAATATCGGATCGATTAATGTTTTTCAAATAAAAAATATTCCATAAAAGGTTAGGGTATTATATAGAAACATGATCATAGTGTTTCATTATGAACAATTCTGTTTCTCAATTTTGAGTAGTATACTCCCATGTCCTTATCAGATTAAGAAACATACACTTATTCTCTGTATATATAGGAATCTAGTTTATCAGTGCCCCACAAGAGGTGTTTCTAGCTTAATTAACGGAAGTAGTATATGGAAAATTAACACTTTTGTGATGGAGGTTATATACATGCACTATATATGTGAATAGACATGTATAAATGTGTCATGAAACTTATAGAGTCACATGAACAACATGATGATTACCTAACTATGAAAATAAAATATATCGAAATAGGTAATAAAGAAAAAGATAATTAATGCATTAGAAATATTGATAAGATTATATTTATGTTCAAATTTTATTCCTAAAACATGTATAAATTTTTTTTAAATAAGGTTTTTTCAAATAATCAAACATGATACAAATGTCAAGTAGAATACTAGAATTCATTTTATATGTGTTTTCCATAAAACGAGTTTATAAAAAATCATTCTCGAATGATTTAATATGGAATGTTTCATGGAAATTAAATGCACAAATAATTGATTCACTATGGTGGAAAGATCAGAAGAAATACTATATTCAATGTTGATATTTCATCAAATAAGAATATAACTATATTATGATGTTGTTGAGATGAACATTATTATTTTCTTAATAAAAATTATTATTTCAATTCATGAAATATAATAGGTATATCAATTGAAATATTTTAGTCACTAATTAAGAAATAGATATTAAAAGAAAAAAGTATTGTCCATTACTCTTTTCACATGAAGATGATGAAGAGTTGTGGCTTGGTAGATAACTGATAATTATCATTTTGGATGAAGAGTAATTCTATCTTATTCACTCTATTCTGAATTAATTTTATTTTGAGTAAAGAAAAAAAATTAAAATATGTGAATCATTCATTTTTATTCGATGAGGAATAAGAATACATGTTTTTCTTTATGAAAGTAACAATGTGAAGAAGAACAATGTGGAATAATAATGTAGCACTGTTAATGTAAACATACGAACCCTAGGTTGAGATACATTCTCAGTGGTAAATGTTCCTTTATCAAGGATAATTAAATAAATATGAGAATTATAAAGAACTGTATTGGGTCTGCAAAACATTCACTTGTTTTCTCACACAGTGAAGCACAAACGAATGGTTATTCCCTACTTAATGTGACCACATTTTATTGAATTTTTTCTAGTGGTTGTGTCAAATATGATTTTTTAACCATTATAAGGAATAACTAATCTTATTAATCACTAATCCTTAAAAATCAATCATATTAACACATTACCTTTTTTATATAGCTTCATAGAATACAATATAGAGATTATCGGAATCATGATTCCAATATATCAAATAAGAAAAAGGGATAAATGTGGAATAATGTTCAAAAAATACAAAAATGAATTACCCCTCCCTCTCATTAGTCAACATATCTATATAAGATCCATTAAATTTGTATCAAATTAAAATTATACTTCTACTATATTTTCTTCATTTTAGTTTATCTATTTTTAATATTTCAGTTTAATTCATTGGTTTACAATGATTTGATGTTTCGGTGAAGATTAATCTATCAATGAGAGTAATTTAATTTATACTTAGACCATGGTGATGAAGGTTGAAAAAAAGAAATTAATATTTATAAATATATCCCTATGAATATAATGTATATGTATCTCAATGAAAATACAAAAATTTATACATATAGAGATTTTATTACCAAGAGCAGTTGGTTAATTTTCTATTAGGTATAAATAAAATATATGTACCTCAAGTAAATCATGATTGGTATGTGATCATGAGGTTTGGGAAGATTCATGTAAAAATTGTAATGAAGATTAATTTTATAGTGCAAGTCATTATGTTTATCAATCAATAGCTCAAGAAATATAATTTGATAGTTTAAGAGTTACTCCTCCTTACATTCCCATAGAAATAGTCTCACTTGTTTTTTTGAGTCTTGTAATTAAGAAATGAGGAAATTACCCAACTATAAGAGAATATTGATTATTTTAAGAAATCATTAATAGAAAAAATATATAATTTTTAATTATAATAATTATGTATAGATCCTTTTTGGAAAAAAATATGGATCATGAAATATGTTCCTCATAATGTATCATTGATGTTCGTGAGAAATAAGTTTTAGAAGAGAAGATATGTTCAATTCAAGTTAAATTTAATAAAATCATCGATTTTATAAATTTATAGTTGGTACACAATTTTATGATGGTTTATAAACATGGCTCATTATTAAATCCAATGATATGTTTCACGAAAATGAAGTTGAAAGTATAAATAGTGTATGTGAAGAGAAGGTTGATGTAATTAGTCATCAGAAAAACACCCTTAATATGAAATTTATTGAATGGGATTTCCACTTGGAAAATGTTAAGAATGCACATATTGAAACATAAAAATATAATGATATAGTTACTAATAAAACATAATTCTCACTAGAAGATTCTAATGGTGGAATTCTTATAATATGAGAAAAGAGTATCATGACATCATTCATTGATCAATCTCATGAATATATGAAAGAAAAGGTACCGTTCAGAATATCTTTTAAAATTATTTATATATTTTTTTATGAAGATTAGTTCTTGTTAAAAAAATAAAATATTTAAAATATTTTATTAATAAATATAAGGATAATCCAACCTCAATGATATGCATGGATAATAAGAGTGTGGATTCTAGTTCCCTACAATGATCCCAAGAAAATTATAAATTAAATTAAAAAATTATCCTATAGATAAATTATGAAGATCATGGTTTTTGATCCAATTTAGATGTCCAAAAGATTTGGTAATTGTGAATTACATTGCTGGTATAACAATATAAATTTAAACTCATACTGTATCCCAAAATCAAGGGGGGTCAAGAATGATATAAAGAAATAAAATTCTTAAGTTAATAAAAATAGGTATGTTAGAAAATTATTAATAAATATAAAAAATATATATTATGATTGAAATGGTTATGGTCACAAAATTTTATAATTATCATCTCAATATATATATAAATATGTTAAAATTTTCAACCATAGATGCAGGAAATGAATGGGGTATTTACCATGGGAATCAAACTAAATAATGTCAAAAAATTATGCCAATATTGTATCAATGAAGAATTGTGAGAAGACCATGGATTCCAAATAAAATAAGTTTAAGAAATGTGTTACTAATATAAGAACATATATGATGTGTTTAACAAAGAACAATCTATATTTAATATCCCAAAATTCTACCAGTGTCTAAAAAACATGTTATTTATCTTTCCAGATATAGAAACAATGATGAAAAAGGATGATGAACAATCTATGGCAAGTGTACATGTAAATGAAAAGATTTAACCTGATAGAGAAAAAGTAAATCATATTTCGTAAAAAAGATATCTTTTGTGTTAAATAAGTTCCATGTTAGAGATGTTAAAATGCATGATATTTTGTAAAAGGTAATCTAGCTATAAATCTATAAATTGAAGCAAGGATTGATAGGAGTAGGATTTCATCACCCATTTTTATATTTAAAAAAATTACTGAACACAATAGAATATTTTAGTGTGAAGTTATCAACACTACACCATCTTATTTAAGAATATAATTTTAGACGATATGGCTTAAAGGCCGAAGGAAATGAAGAAACCTATTTGAGAAAAAATTTCAACCTTACTATTCATATTGATAAATGATGGAATGTACACCTTGTGTCAAAGTAGTTTTTTATTTTATTTATTCATATAATGAAATTAATTTAAGGTGATATATGTTCTCAAATGTATAGCATAAAATGAAAAATGATTTTTCAATTCACGACAATAATTATAAATAAATCAAAATCGATCAATGATTCCCCATTTTATATCTAAATAAAAATATAATAGAGGAAATAAATTTTGATAATGAATAATGAGATATCATAACCTCGAAAAATTTGATAATGAACATAATATGTTTTTTTTGATATTTTATTTATTATGATGAAAATTAATTTTTGATGAAGATCATTATTGGTGTTGTAATGGATGTCATAAAATTTAAAAAATTACAAGATGAAGATCTCATTGGGTTTTTTATATATATTGGAAATCCTAAAATCCATAATTTAAGATATCCGGTATTATGAAGATGTTTTCGAGTGTTTCTATTTAGTGTGGGTGGGGGATGAAGGCATATCATGTTTCTCCTATAACCATTATTTGAAATGGTATCAAATATAATTTTTCTTGAAAATTAAAAAATGATCATGTCATTGAAAAATTTATGGTTTTTTATAATCCATCAATTTCTCAAAAAATTATAATCATTATAAAAAGGGTAGAAATTTTATCAATAAATGACATATGGAATGTGAATGTATTGAATTCCTTAAATGAAACATACTATAACTATTTAATTTGAATGTTTCTTATCTATGAGTTGATTTTTCTGTTAGAGTTTAAGGTTAATTTTCATTCAAAATATTCATATATCATTTATTTATATTCAACCAGAAAAAATTTTAAAACACATAATGACAAGTATATGTGTTTTAATTTCATGAGTTAACAAGATTTGTTTTTGATAACTTTTTTGGTTTTTGTAATTCAAGCCCCTTTTCTTTACAAATTGATATTGGATGACATATAAATAGATTAAACTGATGTATTTCAAATTTCATAAGTAAAAATTTAAAACATTTTCCCCAGAAAAAATCATTTCATTCTAATAAATGGGGTAGATAAAGTAAAATTATTGACTATATAAATAAAGGTGAGAGATTAACATATTGAAACATTAATTTAGAAATAACATTGAAGGTAATTCCAAAAATCAAAAAGGGGTAGCTTGAGGGCCTATCTTTCTATATGGGTAGTATTTTCTAATAATTATAGATATTAGATGCCAATGGTTTTCAACGAAATAGATTGATTTTATTTATAGTAATATGGTTAAGAACACTAAATGAAATAAGTTTTTGGAAATGATGTATGTAATATATCCATGATTGATATGAAAGCTAATATAACTTATATAATATGATATATAAGAAATAAAGTTATGTTCTCATGAATTAATATTTCAGGAAACATATTTCTTGTCTTCTAGTTTATTATATAATGATTTTCAACCTACTATAATGGTTTAAGGACATGTGGTCATGTTGTGTTAAAAATAAAATTGTATACAACGATGATGATTATTTACATCCCTTACATTTCTGGATGAATATTTGTTCAGGACTATTAAAATAGTTATTTTCATGATGATTTAATGTTGATGATTTCTTTGGATGTTATATACCAATAAATAATATTAAATTAATGGATTCCATTAAATATTTACTAATTAAATGAGGAAATAATTTGAAGAGGATGAAAATATAAATTTTCATGATTATGACTTTAGTAAAGATCATGAAAATATGAGTCCAATGAATAATTCATTTTCTGTGGTGGTTTTTGGGGAAGTGAGGTCATTTGTTGGTGGGTCACATATAAAATACACATCATTTAAATTAATAGTTAATTCATTTTGTTTTCCCTTACTAAATTACATTTCTAACTACCTAGAATGATAAGGGTTCCCCACAACCACAAATTATCTAGAAAAGGTAATCCCTCTTCCAGCTATGGTGGTGGATAGAGGAGCTAGTGGATAAGTAGAAAGATCATATATAAGAATGATGGTGTACAAGTGGGAACAAATCAGGCCTGCATGGTTTCAGATTGATAGCACGATGGTGTGTCAAATCCTTTGTGGGAATCAGGTTCATGTGTTTCTGTGTCCTGAGCCTGATGTTGTGGCTCTATGTAATGGTGAAATGGAAACTATTATTAATCATCTATAAAACATAAAAACGTTCTAGGTGGGATGTGATTCATGAAGTCACTATTCCAACATTTAATATAATATAATAATGACATGATCCACATGAATATTATGATATTGGCTGCCAATTCTAATATCCATTGTCTTTAAACTCCAAACAAGATTTTTTCAATGCCATTAAACTCTAGTGACTTGTAGTCAGTAGTTCCTCTATTCCAGCTATCTTCCTTGATCATGCCAATATATTAAGACAATATTGATCAAATTGAGGTTGTGCATGCAATGGAAGTCTTTGTATGAGATAATTTGATGAAAATGATTCTTCTGAAGGTTATATGATGAAATAGGTGGCTGTTAATATGGTAGGATGTTCATGAATATATAATTCATGATAGTTTTTGAATTTAAAAGATCACATGATTTGTGTCTCATGCATGATATCATATTCATTGAAAAATTATTAACACTATGTTATAAAACATATTATATTTGTGAAATGACTACTGGAAGAAAATTGGGGACTATATCTATGAGAATTAAAATATATTTAATGAAATGAAATTATTCTCACACCTATATGGTAGTGCATGGATGGTGAAAACATGTCTATAAATACAGATCCACCAATGGCCAATATCGGTACTTCCATTACAATTTCATTTGAGATATTTTGTTTTTAATAACATTGGATAATTATTTAAGCTTTATTTTATTTGAGAACCTAAGAACTACTACCAGAATTTTAGAAACAAAATGAATGGGAGACTCTTGAACATCCTTTGTTATGTGAAGATGGATCACACAAATCATGCATTAGTAATAACCATAACACTTGACTTGGGTTCCTAAATTCTCCCAGTGTTTCATGGAGAAGTGCCCTATATTCCAAAGATAAAAAGAATACTCCCACTAACTTATGTGGAAATGAAAAATACAAGAATTCATTTTATATGAAAAAATATTGTATTATCATAGTTTATTGTGATGGATTTCTAGATTTCATTAAAGAAGGGTATATTTATTTATAAAAACATTTTTATGGAAAATTAATGCTTTTATGATATATATATAGATGTACATTCATAACTGGTTCATAAAAAATACAGATTTACTTAATCAATTTTTCTACAACCATACTATAAACAAAATCACCCAAGAGGCACTACAGAAGATTAAAATTAAATTTCATAAGATAGTGATAAGTTTACATTTACTTAAATGGTATATTCTAAACACATGAATCGGGTTTTTTTCAGAACATTATTTAAAATAAACCAACTTGAAATTTAATATGGGAATAATATCATAAGACTATATATGTGTTTTTAATGCATTGGTTATATTAATGACCATTCTTAAATAAATTAAAATTTTATGTCTGGTTAAAATTAGTTGCACAATTACATGATGGACCAAGGATAAAAAAGGGATACCTACGCCAGATTCATTGTTGATATTATATAATAGAATAAATGAACTAATTTTACTTTGATGATATAAACATTATCATTATAATAATAAAAAATAAATTTTGTAATATTAAAAGATATTTTTTAATTTTAGTAAGAGAATATGGAGATATAGTTCAACATATTTTTCACTAAGGATGATAGAGAGAAGAAGAGAATTAAATAAAAAATTAATATACATATCTATTTGCATAATTAATAAGAATATGTATTTGTGAAAAGTATAATGGATAATAATTATCATTTATATCAAATAATAGTTCTGATAAATTTAGAGTACTATGAATTATTATAATTTTAACAGATGTTAGATGAATAATATGTGAAGCCTTCAGTTTAATATTTTTATGAAGAAGAAGAAATTACTACATAAAATTATTCTTTCATGAAATATAAGATGATGTAAAAGGAATAAAAATATATCACTATGACATAAAAAATAAGTGCCATTTGGTGTAAGTATTTCATGGTGTAATGGTCTAGCATTTATAAGGAGAATACTATCTTTAGAGGGAATATAATGAATATTCATAGAGCTATATTATAAGGACTAGTTATTGATCGTAGTTAAATTTAGGTGAATTGTTATTCCATACTTATTATTAGCAAATGTAGAGGATTGTTTTATAGTGTATATGTGGCATTATATTATATAAAAATAAAGTTATAGACTAGATACTCATATTCAGTAGTTAAATTGGTAAAAATACTATTTTCCATTATTACATTCATTCATATACATTCATCCTAGGTGAAAAGTAGAATATAATAATCAATATCCAAAATTTCTATGAGATAAATGGGATATAATTTTTAAAATTATTAAATGTTCTTAATATTGATTCAACCTACCTATTGGTGTTAAATATATCTCATATATGTCCTTCAATCATTCCAAAAATACAATATCTATTTTCAATAAATATTTGAAGAGGACATGTAGTAATTTAGGTAAATATATCACTAAAATGTTTAAGGTTTATCATTTTTGGAAATATTTAATCAATCTACAAAAACTCATATGAATGGGATGTTATGGATAATGAGGTTAATAGGTTAAGGAGTTGCTCTATAAATAAAAAATAAATAAAATATATCAGTTTTCTCATTATAAGAGTCACCTATGAATTTTAATAAATACAAAAAGAGGAACATCATTCCAATATAGAAAATGCATAGATAAATGATGATGAATATGAAGTTGAAACATCAAATATTGTTAGTTATTTATTTAATAATATAAATGTTCATAAATTCACATGTGATGAATATAGTGATTCATTGATTAATGAAGAAATATAAATTATTTCTATGTTATACTACAAACTCAATTTATTTTCTTTATTAATAACATTTTTTTAAGAGAAAAAAGATTTATAGATGGAAAATCAAACATCGAGAAAAAATGATTTTACATATTCTATTAGATAGTTAATTTTATTAATGGAAATTGAAGACCTAATGATTTTTCTGGTTGAAGAGAATTCATTGAAAAATTAAATAAAAGAAATTTTATCCATGAAGTTGTCCAAATGAATATAATCTATTTCAAACGTGTACTTGGAATACTTAAATCTAACATTTATAAATATTTATATTCAAGATCTTGGTGAATTTTCAATTTAAAATTATATTAATGATATTTGAGATTAATATAATTAAAATAATTGACATAAAAATATTCACAGCAGTTATAGTAAAATGTTCTTGTATGTGTTATGGCAAATTTTGAGTTGATATTAATGGTGAGAAAAACTATATTATTGGAAGAAATATGATTCAAAGACTGAAAATTTCCATTGTATTGATAATAGAAAAATATTACATTCCAAATTAAGAGTGAATAAAATCATAAATCCCTAGTTCATACCCTTAGACAATGAGATTAAAGTCATTAGGTATGGATCCAACACAAAAATAGATAGTAATTGGATCTTCTAGGCCACTTACTAGATAGATAATCTGTAGAAAAATTACCTTCACTCCATGTATGTATTATCATAATGTTTTGATCAAGGATAACCCAAAATTTCTTGATATGGTATTTCAAGTCCCATGGAGGACTCATTTTATCACGGAGTAGCTGAACAACGATTTTAGAGTCAGATTCAACCTCCATAATATTGATATTAAGAAAATGGCTCAAATTTAAACCACAAAAAATTTATTTAATTCATCCCTAAGAGAGTAACCTTGCATATAAAAAGAACTAAAGATGAAGAGAACTGAGTCTTTAACATCTTGGACTATCCCATATCCCATCTTATTACCTTCCAGGAAAGATCCATCAACATTGATATTGAGGCCATATATATGAGGATTCCACCTGAGATACATACCCAGTCTTCTCCTTTCACCTATATATTATTGCATTACAACACTATGTATTATCATTCAGACATAGTGGGATTTTAACCCATGGGGAATAATGTCCCTGAGATATTCAACTATGAAGTGAGTATGCACATTCTTGAAATGATAAGAGATGACATTTTCTTACCATTAACTATTAAGAACCACCAAAATTAACCATAATATTATAGAAAAAAAATAATCAAGGATGTTCTTTTGGAGAAATTATGTATAGAATAATGAAACCAAGATTCTAAAAATATATTGATATCAATCCCACAAAAAAAAGCCACATTTAAATTCAGGCTGAGAGTAATCCACATAAAATGATCCCGACCCCTTTTAAAAAATAAGTTCCAACAATTTCATGGATTGATGATGAGAAACACCAGAAAGAGGATTCAAGAACAACCCCGATTATAGTAATTAATAAAAGGAAAACCATTAGATAGATTACTAACATGTGTATATTCCTAACAGTACTTGAATGAAAAATACCTTGCGAGTATTCCATGAATGGATAATGGTCTGGCTCATTGATCAAATGGATATCTTCAAATATAATTTTCTGGTGAGCATTAAAGACATCGTTGTTAATGGTGGAAAATTTGATGGAATCAGTAAAAGAATTATCCATAAAATGGCATCTTAGGATGAATAGATGGTCTACAACCCAATTATATTTCCATAACTCCATCTCTATATTACCCACCACCCATAGATAATTAATACATAAGACATCTAGATTCTTGACCATGCTCCGAGGATGCCAAAAACTCTAACTCCCTGACCTTCGACTGTCTCTAATTTTATCCAAATTAGTTTCTCATGAACCATTCTCAATGATACATTTCTTTAATAATATCCCAATATTTTTTAGAATACTAGGATTTCGTGGATATAGAGATATTTTTCATGTTGATACCACCTTTAATAATCAGTTTAGACATTCTTTCTCATGATCTCCTAGTGATACATTCCCATCTAGTTGGCTTCACATATTATTCTGGTCATGGGTTTTTATACTCAATTGGTTATCCCTTTAGTATCATTGATAATGGAAAATATATTCATGGGGATTAAAGTAAGCCTGCAATTCACTAATGTGATTCAATAACCAAACGAGATAAATTGGATATTCCAATTTGTAATGTGACCTATGACCCCCTTATAAATACCTTCAAATAGGTCCTTCATGACCCTCCCATTTGATATGGGATCCCCCAAATATTCCATCTCAATATGAATTGTTTTTATAAATATTTTATCATGAATAATGCAACAACACAACCTAAAAATATCTTGGATATGGATAAATTAAAATTCATCATCTTGATCTTTTTCCAACTATGATTTTCAAACATATCGTTGATTTTAATAAATACATCAATAGATTTAAGCAAAAAATTCATGAAAAATATAATATCCTCAGCATACATCAAGTGTGAAATGATTCTATTACCAAACCTAGTCATGAAAGGAGATATGGTTCCCTTTTCAATAATACATTTTATCATCATGGGGGATGATTTTTTGAATAGAAAAAATAATTTTTAAGATATCAGATATCCATGTCATTAAACCCAAACCATCTTGAAAAATGCAGATCCATTTCCCATAATAGATACGAAAACCCTTGGGGAGGATAAATTTCATAAAAATCTGTCAAATAACTATCAATGATACCAAATATCCTCAAAATGAAAATAATAAGTCTTTATTCAAGATTATCATTTATTTTTTCTATATCCACCTTAAAAATGATGTTGGAGACAATGGTCTTTTTATCCAAATAATCCACCGTTTCCATTGAAATACATATTCCCTGTTGAGTTCTTTTTCCATTTAATGAATCCATGTTTCTCCTAAAAAACCTTTGAATAAAAAACCATAACCTTCGGTTCAAAATACATTAAGGAATTTTATTTATAAAATTACATAGAAATATAGGTTAATAATATATTATAGAAGTGATATGCTGAAATTTTGGAAGTAGAAAAACCCTTGAGGCACATACCACTCTTTGAAGAAAACCTCCCTCAAAGAAATCCCCTAAATCATAATGATCATGGACATTGATAATATTTCATGTGGCTATATAAAGGATTCGAGAAAACCATCTAGACTAGATAATCTATTAAGGTTCATACTAAACACCACTAATTTTATTTCATCATATCATAGGAATGACTCTAGCTCCTTATTTCCTTCCCATAAATCATAATTGGTATGAAATTAAAGAAAACTTTCAGTTATGAGGAATCTACTCTCCAATACCTATGGATTTTTATACATTCCAATAACTCCAAGTTATTCTCTAAGGCAAAAATACTTTTGATATCTATGTCCAATATAAAATATCTATATAATAATTTCAAATTATCTTTACCTGAGGCCTTACTTATTTTGATACATTCATGGAATAAAGCTATTTTCTAATCCCCTTATTTAAACCACTCAATATAGGACCATTTCTTATCTGAAGTCTCTGTCATAAGAATTTCTCATCCAACTCTATTTGTTTCTTTGATATTCTCGTAAATATATCATATGGGTAGACTTATTGTATGATATTTTCATGAGAATATATATCCTTTATGATGACCTCCAAACTATTTCTAGTAGTTGGTATGATAGAGATAGACCCATGTATCACCATTTTCAGTCATTGTAGTTGTATAACGATCCCAAACCATGGTTAACCTAAAAATAGTTGAGTCTAATAATTGATGACCATATTGGAGAAGCCCTCCATCGTCGAGAAAATCTTCGAGAAGTAAAATCATTCCAAATTTATATTTCTTCTTTTTAATATTTATCACTATGGGAGAATGGTCTGAGAGGAATCAATAAAGGTGAGAGACAAATTTCATTGAGAAGGAATCAATACCTTGTAGGTTGGTTAAACGATAGTCCCATCTTCTCAGTATACAATTAATACAATTTTGGTTGTTACACTATGTTTACTAATTTTATATGAACCCAAGGTTCATGAATCCATTGGATTCAATGAATTTAAAAAAATGTTTTACAGTTTTCTATGAATAACTCACATATATATATCTATTATCTAAATCATATGTGATTGTATTGAAGTCAACACCAAAAAACTAGGCATTCTCCCCTGGTTGAAAATTGGATAAATCCTTCCATAAATCATAATGACAACTTATATCATATATATTGTTTAAAAATTTAAATAATGTACCCATGTTTCCCATATCATTTGTTTGTCATCAAAATATCTAATGATGCCAAAAAATCAATAATGATGTCCCTTTTTTACAAGATCATGATTAAATTGTTTCATGAATTATCATGCATGTATATCAAAAAACTATATCCCTTAGTTAAAAATTACATATTTTCAACCCATTGTTTATGTTCAATAATGTGAAACACATAAACATAAAATATATGAGACGCATTGAATTTAAAATAAATACTATACTATAACCCCAAGCCCCTAACATTACATATCATTATATACATTAACAAATAATATATGGGTTGAAATTTTTGGTTTGAGAGTGAACCATCCTTGGAAACTGAGTTGTTAAAGAATGAATATTAATCTTTAATGCGGGTGGAATGACCACTGGTCCTAGGAGTAGAAAAAATATTTGAGAAATATTTTACATTAGAATCATTCCTCGTCATTGAAGTACAAATGCCTGATTCTTATTGCGAAGACACTAAGTAGATAATTAAATAGCCTTTAGCATTAGCTCGAGTTAGGGGAGGTTTTTCTTTCACAACCCAAGCCATAAGACTGAGGTGATAAAACTCATCTACTTATGATAGCTCCCCTTCTAGGATATACACCATCGAAAATCCAACAAACATATTAGAACTGTGTGGAGAAATGGAGAAACTTGGAAGATGTGGGAGGTATTAATCCAGGTTGCTACTGGAGGGTCCTACTAGAGATTATTAAATGATAGAGGATCAAAATCTAGCCAGTCTATGGATAATGTGGTCATTAAAGAGAGACATGAATGTCCCACATCACTAGAGAGGAGGGATCCCCGCAGGAGACTATAGAGGAAAATAGTGACAGATAAATGGTTACTAAAAATATGATAGAATTTATCCATAACAAAAAAATAATATAATTTGACTCTATTAAATTATTTATTATCAAATTGGAGCCAAAATCCATGACCATAATATATAACAAAATTATTCATCAATAACTAAATAAAAATATTTCTTCCATGGTAAATATGACTTTTATGGTTATTTTTCTCATTATTTAGACATTGAGAAAATTGAAATATTTTTTTGTATCAATATTAATATATATAATTATAGATGTTTTTAATGGAATAGTAGATATATTACTTATTCCACAAAAATCGTAATTTTTATAGAAAAAAAATAAATTAATATAGAATTGTGATAACTAATTTACACAATTAAATGAATATTTTATAAAATGTGAAAAACTAGTTCACATTTCTAAAGACCTTTTTAATACCCTCCTTAACTAAAATGATTTAGATTGGGTATAATAAAAAATATCAAAAAAATATGTCAAAAGGCATAGAAATGAATTTCTTCCGTAATTTCATATAAGGCACCAAATAATAAATTTCCATGTATTATAGATAGTTGATGTTCATTAAATATGATTGGAGATTAAAAAATATAAAAATATTTTGAAAATGTCAAGGAAGGATTGATTGTCTTTGGAAATAATGGAAACTGTAATCTCATTGGATGATTAGAAATAGTTATTTATTTCTAGATGATGATAATTGTGGGTTATAATCTTATAGATATTTAGTTTTTGGTTGGAATGTGATTAATATAGAACAAAATAAAAAAACATAACACTGATTTGAGGTAATACTATTGTATAATGTGTTTTATACACACAATATAACACCAGAATATTGTGGATGAGAACTAAATTCTATGATTTATTGGTAAATATTTTTTTTTGATAACTTTGGAGATTTAATAATTGGTTTATTGTCATTTTCACATAAAATTTTGATCTATATTTTTTTTCAAAACACACATATAGAAAATTTCAAATTATTAATGTTCATATAGATAAATATATATAATGTTTAATTTATTCCATCAATGTTGGAAATATTATAAATTTTTCACTAATCCACAAAATGTATAAATTTCATTTATTGTGGCATGTCATGGTAGATCATCCTTATTACAATAAAGGAATATCGAAGGATTTTTTAACTTATATACTTTTTAGATTGATTTTGTTTTCAAATGGGGAGAAAACTCTTTGAAATAGAATCCAGAGATATGTGTTTAAAAAAATGTGGGAGTTCACTATTGGTTTTGGGAAGAACATATTTTATGGGACTTATTAAAACGGTCATGAAATATGATCAACATGTCGGTTTGTGAGTTTTTTGGTAGGTGAAATTTTTAGAATCGTTTTTTTGATCCTTAATAGAATAAAATTTCATTAAATAGCAATAAGTTAAAATTTTAAGATGTGGAAAATGAAATTTTATGTATAATCATTGGTATTATGTTAATTCAATGGTTGTGTAGAAAAAAAATTAGTCATTGTTTATTTTTAGTATAAATGTATGTTTATTTTTCGATGTTATTATTTCCAATATTTAGTTTTCTAATATATAGATATAATTATTTAATGATTAGAAATTGCGATGTATAATGAGATTGAAAGTGGGTTTTTATATTGGTTTATAAAGACTATCAAATGAAGATATTTTTGAGACCATGATCCGTTTTTTATGATTTTTTATTTATGAGGATATTTTCTAGATATATGTTGAAATTTTTCCAATCTTTATTTTTATAAGTTCTCTTTACCAATTTTAAGTTTGAATAAATAAAAAGGAATATTGAAAATGGAGAGGATATGTTTATTTTTTTTGGATTTTTTTCCAATTAATAATTCATATTCAAAATATTTTAATTTAAATGTTATTATAAGAGGTGATATTCATTAAAAGGCTTTATAGTGTTTAGATGTATTTTGAGGTTGTGTGGATTTGTTTTTTATTTGAGAAACTTTTTCCCAAAAATTATGAAATAACAGTTTATTTTTATCACCAAATTTTTTAATATATAATAGAAATTATCATAAATCACCAAAACATTGAAATTGAATAAATCTAATATATATATATATATGAGATTCATCATAAAAAATTCCTAGGTGTCAACCTAGGTTGAGTCTAAAATATTTAAAATTAATCTAATATCGAAAAGTACTTAAGAGAAACCATAGAGAGTGGAAATAAATAATATTCATTATAGTATAGATAACATCCATTTTTTGTTGATATATACAAGTATATCCAAGGAATGATAGATGTGAATGGTATATTTTATGACTGCATAAGTGAAATTTTATTTGATATATATGATTTAATATATGATAATATAATATATATTATGTTAATATATAATTTTTTAAAATAATCTTATGAAATATTTTTATTTAATGGTTACTCTAAAAACATGAAAAAATATGGAAATTCAATAATAAATTAATTAATTTTTATTCTTAATTTTTTTGTGTACATGATCTGTTATACTAATTTGTCCATGAATACGTAACAGTCCATGTGTTATAAACAATATTTCTTCACTAGGATTCAATGTAAACAATTATAAATATATAATTAAACATGGATTCTAGAAAATTAATAATTACACATAAAATAATGTAAAATTATATACAATAAAATTAAATATATTAAATATTAAATTTTCTATGATTATATATATTTTATAGTTTTTGTGATTCATACTATAAGAGAAATGTTTTTTTTTCATTTTGATTTTGTCATTCCATAATCCTATATAGTTAAAGAAATAAATGTGTTTCCACATGTTTTGATGAAATATTAAGTATATTATGGATGGAATTGTTATAGGGTAGTAAGATGGTTCATTTGGTGAATTAATTTATTATATCATGAAGGGATTTCTAGCTATTTGATAACTGATCAAACACATTATTTTGTTTATAATTACATCATGATATACATATAAATCAACCTATGAATATCATATAAATAGTATAGAATAGAAAGAAGAAGGAAAAGTGATAAAATATTTTTTAAATGTAAATTAATGTTATTCAATTTTATTTAAAATTGATGTTAAACTTCAACCAAACTGGTATTATTTTTTTAGAAATAAATTTGATCGGGTTTTTTATGTATAGTTTAGGTGTGTTGTGTGTAGAAAATAAATAGATATTTTCCATGTGCAACATAAAAGAGAGAAAAGTCACAATTATTATTTATCATAGATTTTGAGACATAATGACTAGAAATGTTACTATAAAAGTAGAAAATAGAATGGAAAATAATGAAGAGATAAAAATAAAAACAACAAGATAAACATCTAATTTAGTAGGCCAATTTTTTAATATATTTAAAAAAAATTAAAAAGGTATTATTTTAATGGGAAAAATATATAGTTTAGTGATGTTTTTATCATGTGTATATGAAAATATGTGCTCCTTTTAAACCATATGAATAAACTAGTTCACTATAGGATATAAGGTTAATTAGGATTTTTGAAATGACTATATACTCATTTCGAGATGGTAGAATTATAAATCTATTATTACTACATTATTTGTTCATTATTGTGTGTGTGAAAGTGATATTATAATCATCTTTATTGATGTAAATAATTTCATTAATAATAAAAATAATATGAAATGATAATCATTTATTCACCACCATGAACGCCACTGACAAGAGATTTCACACAAAAATATTTTTATTAAAAAAAAGTATGAGACATCTGATGTACTGTACTCTGCATATACTGAATATATGATTCTTATTGAACCAATGATGATATATAGGTGGAATTTTTTTAAGGGATGTTGAATTTATCAAAAACAATATATATATATATATATATATATATATTAATTACACTTATACTATCCTGGTTTGTATTAATTCCCATGGTTGAAAAATTTCACATTAAATTTTAAAACCATCACTGATAATTTGATAGATAAAATATGTTAACCTTTACAATGAATTATTTTTATAATATTTTACATATTCCATCCTATAGAAATTAACTATAGTTTATAGTGTTAAAAGAGATCATTTTTTATGGTCGTGATCAATTTTTTCTCATCATTGTATTCTAGAATTGTTTCTAAATGTATTTCACTCTCCCATTGATCCTACCAATATAAAAAATAATTGCGTTATTAGGTTATTGATGTAATTGGATATTAACGGGACACACGTGTGAGAGGAAGCATAAAATTCATTATTTTAATTATATTTTCTTCCCCTAATTTGTTATTACTATGGAATAAAACGTGTAGTTGTTATTTAGATATAATCATAATAATCTGATATCATCTCATGAAAACATAATGGAAGAATATCATATAGGTATTTTTTGGTGAGAATGAATATTTGTATCCTCACATAGTGTGAGGAATATGATTTTTGTCATATTTTCTATTAGTATACATACAATGAATAAATTATTTTATAACCCTGATAGAGTAATAATTAGTTTCACTATTTTAGTTTAATCAATGATCATTATCCTTCTTTTTGACCCATTTCTTTTTTTTTGGTTCTGAATTATCACACATATCAAACATAATACCCTATAAAAACTGGTTGATATATATGAAATGATATTACACAATTATAATGATATTGATGAACAAGATAACTTGTTTGAAGAGAGCATGAACAAATTCTATACTATATGTTAAAAAATAATTAAATACAATTTTAACCCCACAAGATATAGGATGGTTAAAAAACATGAGGAAATCATATAGGGAGATGTTTTATTTTAGAACACAATATCATATCTAGTCATATATAGGAATAAATAATATTTATACTTAGTGACCATGTAACACCATGAAATTTTATGAAATATTTGTCTTGGAAAAAATTTTATGGCATTAATATCTTGATTTACATGCAACCTCATGTTATAATTAATAATGATATACTATTGAAATATTTTGAACAAAATGTGATTGTTATAACCTTACCTTTGGATAAATGGGTTTGAAATGAAATATCTATATAATGAAAATGTTTTATTTTAAATATAAAAAATTAATTCATATTTTTTTTATTTTTATTAATAATAATAAACAAAAATGATAGTTATTAAATTAATATGTCTTGGATAATCGTATTATGGAATGATTTAGAGTATATATTTGATGGTGTAGTTCATTTGGTGTAATTTGAAAATAATAGAGCCTTACAAATCATGTGAGTTATATGATGTTGGTTAGAAAATTATTGATTTATTATTGAAATTTAATAAAAAATAAACAAAAATATAATGTGATATAGATTATAAGAAATTTTACTTAAATATGAAATGTTTAATTAAGATAAATTTATATTATTTGGGTAACAAAAAATTTATGATGTGGACATTGTTTTACAACATTCATTAATAGTTAAATAAATTTAATTTTCAAATTTAATATGGAATGTGTGATAGTTAAATTGTTGGGAACGTTTTTATTTAATTTAATTACAATTCAATAAATATTGAAATAGTTTTTGTAAATTTCAGAAAAATATGATATGATAAATGTTCTATCTTGTAGATGATGAACATTTGAATAGAGAATTCATTAATTAAAATAGATATATTTTTGATTTTTCATGTTTTATATTGTTATGGTAATCATTTTGTATATAATAAAATAAATTCCCTCAATTTGCCCCTGATATTGTACATTCTTTAGTTAGATACCCTATAAGGTATAAAAAAGAAAAAAACAAATCGTATTCCATTACTCAAATAGGAATTTATATCATATTTTGGAATTATATATCCAAGTTTTATTATGGGTTACATCTAATAATGATGTTTATTTTTCTAAAAAATTCATTATGAATTCAATTTTATCACTTTAAAGGATGTTAAAAAATAATTATTGTTCCTAAAATATGAACTATGAAAAAATTTAAAAATATGTTATTATAACAGAAAAGAGTATTAGATATAATTTTTTTAGTAATTATTAGACAATTTTTATTATTCTTATTATTATTAATATTTAATTTCTTGTAATTTAATTAAAATTAAAAATTATTAAATGGTCAATTATAGTGTTGTCATTGAATACCTTATGAAATTTTAATGTAAAATAAAACTTTTGGAATTAAAAAGGTAAGTGTATGATTTTATTATGAAAATAAATTATAATATTGAAAAAAATATTATCATTGACTATAAGCATGTAGATTTCATAAAATTAAATTTTTTGAATTATTCTAGTAGGAATTTAATTTTTCCATTTAGTAGGGATTTGTTAATAAAATAAAATATTAATTTAATGGGGTATTTATAAAAAAATTATTATTTAATCTTAAAAGTTTTTAAATTCCTCAACACTATTTAATTTTATCATTTATAACTTTTTTTTATGATTTTCACATATCGTCATAGATCATAAAAACAGTGTTGAACATTTTTGTTTTTTCATGAAAACTCCATTGTTTTTCATTATTGAACTACACATATAACAAAATATTTAATCTCTTATCAATCATTTTATTAAATAAAATACAAAATTAATTTATTATACAGAGTAATTTAAATTATTAAGTTTGAATAACCTCAATCAAGTCATTTGAATGTTGTTATTTATAGCGAACTAGGTCATATTCCCAAATTTCACTTTAAAGTTGTAATATTAAGCATCAAATTCGTGGATATTTGCCACAATATAGTTTAAAACATTATAAGAAAGATGTAATGATATTTTTTTAAAAAAATATAAATTATTCCATTAGTAAAGCATAAAATATATTATTATATTTATTTTTAATAATGTTAGTATAAATTTAACATATAATGATTAAAACAAAAAATTGAATTACCATTTTATAGATCTTAAATAAATTAGTATAATATTATTTTAAATGTTATTTTTATATATAATTTTTAAAATATATTAAATATTAATTATCTGTTAAAAATGTCATCTATTTATAATTTTAATGAAAAAAAAGATGAGCTTGTGGATTAAAATTTATACACCACTTATCCTACCTATGTGATTAACTAATAGTGAAAATTTAAATGAATATTAGAAAATTAAATCAATATTATTCCCCCATTAATGATGGAAAATGGTAGATGGAGGTGTTTTTTTAGAATCTGCGGTCATCCCATAAACTCATCTTATTTTGTGGTGATGTAATTGTAGCCCTACCCTTCTGTAGTGTGGCTAAGAGTTTTTATTAGTTAAGGAGAATCATATTTTAATGATTTGATGGTATTAATTTTTAACATTTTCTTATAAGAGATCGTCAATCCCGAATGATTGAATTCATTTAATTGAGAATATAGAACATGATCTCATCTAGCCACAACATAAAATGTGGATGTTATATTGTTGGATATGAGGCATGACCCAATGATATTTATAATTATAAATAATAAATAAATAAATCAATATTTAGTGTCAATGTGTCATATAAATTTGAGGAATTCCAAGGTTGGTTATTTGGGTGCCTATATACACACCATTATTAGAAAGGGAGTGGTTTGGCTGCTTGTGATTCTAAAAAATGAATTTTTTTATAAATAAATCAGCTCCATTTTCCATAAAATACAAAACAAGAATCTATTTTTGGATCATACAAGGATAATTAATTTAATAATAGACAATTGAGATTCTATAAAATATTTGAATTTACATCATTATAAAAAAAATCCATTTTGTATTTCGACTTGAGACAGTAGAGACCTTGACACTTTAAAATTACGGATTTTATATATTAAATTGAGAATGATTATTTACAAATTATATTGTAATTATTCATTAAAATATATATATATTCATATATAAACATTTTCATGAATTCAATTTCCTCACGATGATGTGAATCATTTTCAAGAGGCCCATGAATCTTAATTTTTTTATTGGTTTTTGATATAGGATGTGTGTTCCTTCCAATGCTTACCGTTTAAATTAAAAATTATATGTTTAGTAAATTTTGAGATAAAATTTCAACATTAGACAATTTTATATATACTGTACAAAAAAATAGGTATTAAATTATTATGATTTCAAGAATAGATACTTTTTATGATTATAAAATAAATATTATGCCTTAATTTTTAAATTTATTGTATTTATTAATAATTTAATTCTTGTGGAAAATTGAAGCATGATACGTCATTCCTATTATTTGTTTCTCCATTATCACTTCTTATTAAGTAAATTAGATGTCAAGATAAATTTTAATCATAATATGAAATTTATTTATTTTGGTGATTCGATCTCAATGATGAAACATTTATAAATTACTGAAATGATAAGTTATATAACTAGGATTGATATATATAAATATTAATAAATTATAATTTCTCATGATAAATAAAATTGAAAAAATATTAAAATATTTCCTCTGTGGTATATTTATAAATATGATGACATATAGATAATATAATAATGAGAAGAAACTATTTTTAGTATTATATGAACTACTCATGATAATTTTTATATGATATAATGATGTTAATTTTCATTTTATTTCTATAGTTACATATAGAAGAAAAATAATCCTACAAATAACATTGAATTATTAAAATATTTTAATATATAAATTTACTTTGAAATAATAAAGAAATATTAAATAATCTAATATTTTCACATAGAATTTTTCACGTAAGTAAATTATGGACCGTAGATTGGATAGTTTGGTTACTCTAATTATATACATTGTACTATAATGGATAATTTCATATAAAAATTGGAGGATATCAATGGAGAATTTACATTATTATGCCTACTCTAATACACACCCTCCAACCTAGATAACGTTTAGATCTATACATTTGGATATTTATTCCCTAACTCCAACAAATCATGCTCGATTGATGTCAATCCAAATTGATTATTTATTCAATAAAAATATGGGAAATAAATTGGATTATCATCAATGGGATGGAGGGTAACATTTATAAATTTGAATCCCTATTCAATAATACCCATCAAGAAGGTTTAGGAGTCATATTTAGTGAGTATACAGTGTTGAATCATATTTATTTAGAACTTCAATAGATTTATAAGGTTTAAAAAAATGGTATGGAACCCCTTAAGGTGATTATGTTCATTTGTGATCAAAATTCAATTTCTTTATACGAGCTCTAGTCCATTATGATCTGAAACACATTTTTAGTTGCATGATTTAAAATAAAATGAACATTATTTTTTAGTTCAAATACAAATATGATATGATCTATTTTAGGATGATAATGTTATATATTTTAAGATACATTTAAGATCATTAATGATAATATCCTATTCTTAGTGAAAAAATTAATCATGGAGTGGATAATATTTTCAACATTTTAAATAAATACCATAGGTTACTGGAAGATACATACAAATGAGGGAATAATGAAATAAATACCATAAAAGAACTTTTTTTTATTCATTTTTTGTATATGGATCCTATGATCTCCTTGTATAGGCTCTTTCAGGAAGCCCAACTCTATGTATCTTTGACTGACCATACTCATGAACACTATTCAAAGTGTATTATTTACATAAACTAGTAATTTTTATGAATTCTTAAGCTCCATGTGGATCATATTCATGTGCATAGTACCCAGATGATTCATGAATATTAAGGTCCCTGAAGAGTATAACTCCCTCGTTAAATGTTCAAGGGAAGTAAATAATATTATGTGCACATGTCCAGATGATGAATAAACAATTACATATAAATAAACCAATATTAAATCCTTTCATTATTTATGGTGATATACAATTTCTTAATTTATTTAACAGAAATTATTATACCGCATTAACATGGATAAATCCTAGATACAATCAACCTGATAATTCACCTCAAATTATCTCATATAAAACCTAATAGAACTATATAATTTATCATGTACCATTTTGAATATTTTTTTATTAAAAATGTAAATCTCTCGGTTTTCCATTATACACTACCAAGACCATAACTATAATCAAATCCATGTTTTTCATATAAAATCAAATTTCATTTCAGTAAACAACAATTGACTATTCCCATATAAAATTGTTCTCATATTGACTAAACCATGTCCATCATTTGATAATCCTTAGCACTATAAGGGCCTCCATCATCCTATCAATGGGAAATGAATAGACTAATGGAATCCAATATTTTGGAAGACATAACTCAACCACATAAGGGATACCTAGGTTTATTTTAAAACATATCCAAAAAACTCTACATCACTCAGTCAATCCATTCCTTAATGGGATATATTTCTTATGTTTAACATTTTCTCAATGCTCTATATTCCATGTGATCTATCCTTGCCAAATGGATTATGTTAGAAGAAAAAAATATCATACAAAGTAAAACTACAAATAACTATATACACAAGATGTGGGAATAATTTTTTTAACTCTCTAAACAATGATTTCCTGGAATACTTCTTCATTTGTCCTTACCACATGGAATTAGAACATATTGTTAATTTATTTATTATGTCTTTAAAATATTACATAGAAATATATATACCAAGACTCATTTAAAATAGACTATTAATTATCCCTCTCGATTGTTAAATAGAGACACCACATAGGTCATTGATGAATTGTTATATAAGTATCTTGAAATGGTCATGTTTTTACTATATTTAATGGAACCACATAATTTCTTGATATATATAACAAAATAGAATTGTGTGTCCCATTAGGTGACACTAAACTATATGGGTTTTTATTCCAATCATATGGGAAGTGTTGAAATTCCCTATAATGGGATTGATCATATATTCATAAATCATTTTGGGACTCAATATGATATAAAAATTTGGATAACATAGATGAATGATTTTAATACTATAGAAATAACCATGTAAAAAATAATGAATATCTAAAACATATAGATTTTAAAATCAAACATTAGATATAATTATCCCCCAATTTTTTTAAATAATTACTACTACTAATGGGATTAAATCATTTTTATAACTGAAATCCTTATGAAGGGCCTACGGTATTAAATAATTCCCTAAAAAATGTTGAGATCCGACCGACCTGACATACTCTCCACTAATTCACTACCCATAGTGTCAATAGTAATGTCTCAGTGGACTATTTCATTGTTAATTTGGTTCTGTGTTGACAAAATGTGAAATATTTGAATTATTAGAAATAATAACATGTATTTTCAAATCAATGTGTATACATTACACACAGATGAGAACAATTTACCATTCTATTACAGATGAGGATGCATTATCTATTGTCATTTTCTAGTTTACCTCTCCCTCCTAAAACAATTTTAATTGATTCTATATTTTTATTCAGCATAAATGTTTATATTCTAACAAGCACTATAATGTTAATTATCCTTAAGATAGTTAAATTCTTATGGAAATATGTAATATTTTTATCCTTGGCACATGGTCACCGATATGACACATTAACCACATGCCATTCAAATTTTCAATGATAAAATTTCTAACATATTGGATATAAATATTATTTATTAAAAATGAATAATTATTATTTATCCCCATAAATCTATATTATCGTTTCATGTGTTTTTTAGAATTATGGAAAAAGTTCACAAAAAAATCCACATATATTTGTATCAAGTATATATTATTTTAATTATATGTGAATCTAATTAATATATAAAATGTCTTTAGCATCTCCCATTATTCATTTCTCCCATGATTTTATTCAAAACAATTCACATGTACAACATTAATTTAGAACCGTTGAAATGTGAAATATAAGAGGGTGTTCACTCAGACATTCTCTAGGGGTAAACATATAGTTGAAGAAATCATAAAATAATCCTAGAATAAATGTCATTGAATGAATAAATATTCAAATTTAATCCATAATCAACATGAAACTAGGTGCATTCTATATACATTAAAATAAATGAAAACATGGATATAAATAATATTTATATCATATTTATGGATTTATAATATCTTCCAGAAACAAATCTATGGTCATGGCCTTGTTCCATGACAATATAATATAATAAGAAGATTCAAACACCATAAACCCATGTTTTTGTATCATAATACCTCTCGATGAATCGCAAGGTGATTTAGATACAATCCCCACACATCATGATTTTAAGTCTAGTGAATTAAACATCAGAGTCATCAAGCCTTCTCACAAAATAACATATCAAACTAAATTCAATATAAAACATGGTAATCCATAAAATTAATGTTATAGAATGTAAAAAAATTATCAACTTCTATTTGTACTCAATAATCATCAAGAATATATATAGTTTTACCATGGAAATAAATGGTATAACATGTTCGTTACCCACATAGTAAAAGATGGTCTATGATAAAAAATAAAAAAAATTACTTTTCAAAAACCATCCATTTATAAATAAAAAAACATACATAATTCTAATAATTTTATCATTTTTAATAAAATAAAAGAATTTCAAGGTGAACATCTTCGATTTTGAATGATGTGAAAATTTGATATTCAAACAATATGTAAAATTGTGTACATAAATAAGTACAAATTAGAATATTCTAAGCATGAAACACATAGATAAATAGTGTGCATGGTTCTAATGGATTAAAACCCCAATATAACCAAACAAACATAGAAGGATGTCTAGATAGTAGAAATTCATCCTTTAAAAAACAATTCTATAAATGGTGTCAAAAAAGAAGGAATAATTAATTGAATTTTGTTATACCCAAAGATCAACAGCCATAATTCTAATTTATATATATTAAAGGAATAATAATGATACATAAATACTATTTGGGAAAATCTTTTGAAAACAAAAATAGTTGTGGAAAGGAAAACAACAATGATCTTCTCAGACTCAATTTTACTATTCATAAAAAATTACAATTTTCATTTATAAGTATCCTTTACAAAGGGGTTATTAAATTAATTGAAAAAAATAAATTTTTTTTATTAATATAATGAAATGGGTCTTTAAAAAATATATCATTAATAAGCTCAGTGAATGGGAAGAACTATTAACTGAAAGCATAATCATTTTTTAATAACATTTATTAAAAAATAAAATTATTAAAGAGTAACAAAACATTCAACTAAATTAAATCAAAATTTTCCCATATAGGATTATAAAATAAAATATAATAATATACTATAGTGGAGAACACATACATGAATGAAATAAAATTTGGCAAAAACAGTATAAATCAAAAAATAATACTTGACTTTTCAATATCCTTTACACTAATCATACTCCAAGTGGTATGAAACATTTTAAGAGGGGATTATATATTAAAAATGTAAAAACTGAGTTATTGACAAAAAATAAATTCAAAAAAATAAATTCACTCAATATATATGCATAACGTTCAGCTAAATGATCATAACTGAATTGAAAAAAATTATATACCAAAAAAATTTATGATAGGGGTAGCACTTTAGTCAAAAGGAATTCAAATAATTAAACATAACGTGGATTATATTAACCCATGACATAAAATTAAAAAAATTATTGTGCATTCATGAGCTATAAAATCTATAGCACAGTATACAATTGAATTATAGACCCAAACATGTAATATGCTTCAATGAATTAGTTTTTAGGAAAATAAGACTCATGGAGTTTGAGTAACACTTTTATCAAAACAACATAACATATATTTCTTATAATTGAATAAAAATACCATGATTAAAATATAATTCATGAAATGATATATCATATAATCGGTTTATAAATTACATGATCGAAATTATGTGAATCTTAATAATCATCCATAATTATTAAATAAAAATCCACTAAATTCATACTCAATATCCTTATTCATTAAAATCATATTTTATACTCCACATTTATAATCATTATATATATATATATTAGTTATTTTTGAAAATATTTTAATCATCTGTTGTAGGTAATCTTTATCACATTGAACTAGTTTTGTAAACGAGGTGATTGTATCTAAAATTCTAAAATCTAAATAATTATTATAAAATAAATGACTCAATAATATAAAATCAAATATATTTTATAAATATATAATTCCATTCAATGTTATTTTTTATGATTCATGAGTATCAATTCAACCTTAAGAGTGTTTTTGAGAATTTTTATAAATTTAATGGTATTTTCATAATTAATGTGTTAAATATGGATATAACCAAACCATATAAATTTAATGAAATATTTTTATCATAGTATAAAATAATATATGTTTTCAAAATCTAGAATGAATAAAATTTATTGTATTGTTCATGTACGTTTGTAAACATACCAAAATATGGACCAACCAATATTATGGAATGATTTTGAGTTTTATTATATTAAAATTAATATTCCATAAAACAATTATAATATATAGTAATTACTGGTGTTATATAACATAACATTTATGGTTTTTTAAGATAATTAAATTTACAAAAATTAATCAATAGAAATAAGTGATCATTTTTCCTGTTGTTCACTCAATTTAAATTATTCAACTAATGATAATCATTTGATCATCATATTATTTATAGTTTATATAATTATTCATAGAGTCACAATAAAAATATTTTAAATAAAATATTTTTCCACTAAACTCATTCCAATGACCATCCATGAATGACGGTAATGAATATAGTAATATAAATTAATCGTTAATTAGAGGTGGATATCCACATGTATTCATGGACTATAATTTTGTCTTCGACATAGAAATAAAAATACATTAATGGTTATATATTTTTAAAATCTGAAATTAGTTTTAAATATAAAAAATATATGTTAGAATACATATATGTATTAAAAATTTAATGATAAAATGGAAAATTATAAACTTTGTTTCAAGGAGGAAATACAAACAATGTTTGTGTAGCGGTTTATTTTTCTTAATAGAAAATGGTGAGATAGTGAATTCTTATATCATCATTGTAACAACATATTTAGTAAAATAATTATACTAAATATATTATTATTTATTCAAAATAATTTTAATTTATCATAATATGACCTAAATTAGTAGGAAATATAATGAAATGATAATAATATATACCTCACATCATTTAAAATCTCTATTAAATTTGGGGTTAATCCCTCAAGGGGTTGTCTTTTAAGAAGAAACAAACAAATTTAATGTGGATAAAAGTATTTAAGATATGTTGTGATAGATATTATGATTAAAATAGGAAATTTTTGTTAGTATAGGTTAGGATAGATGTTCCAATTTTATAATTTAAAAGGGATATTATTTTTGTAAATACGTAAAATTTTACAAAACTAGGATGTAACAATTATGGAAGGTGGATGAATATTACACTAAAAATTGATATGGGAATTCATAAGGTAATGAACGGGAATGAGAACACATTCTCAAATATAAAAAAAATGTTTATGGGTTTTTAGTCCTAGATTCTCGAGTTTAATTATTTATTATTTACACTAGTATGTAGTTTTTTCAAAAGGTAACTTCACCTTTATGCTAAAAAAGGAAATTTTCATTATTATATAATTTATACCAATAGATATAAATTTTAAATCAATTTCTATTTATTATATTTATTATGTTCATAAAGATTAATTTTAAAATAAATTATACAATGGATAAAAAATATTTCATAACATATTATCTATGCACTAAAATATCATAAATCAAATTTTAAATTAAGAAAAAAAATAACATGTAATATAAAAAATAATATTTCATAGTAAAATTACTAATGATTTTATAACTCGTACTTATTTAATAATAATATCTTATAATTCATATTATTTTTAGAAATGATATTGCATTGTATCCACCTAAAAATCATGACTCTTAAAATATTACCAAATATTCATATTACACATATTTTTTATTCATAATAAAAAATGGTGTAAATTTGTATAAATAAATTAAGAAAAATATGATAATTAATTACTAAAATATATTCCTAAAATATAATGTATACATTACATATTAGGAAATAAAATTTTACGAATGATTATATTTATTTATTATAATTTCTAATCATCAAATATTTAAATTACTATTAACCAATTATTCATATAAAATATATTTTACCTTAAATCATCAAAAGTTTTTTTTAAATTATATTGAATATTTGATTGTATGTAAATATTTAAAAAATCATTTTTAATGTAAAATGATCATATTGGTGATCTTAGTGATCTCAAAAAAAATTAATTCATATTGAAGTTATATTTTACATTATTTATATAAATGTTTTTATAATCACCAACAACTATCATACATATATATAACATATTTATAGAGTAATATTCATTATAATAAGTAAATGATGTTTGTCAAAATCTTATCTTCCTCGTTGCTTTGCAAACATGGATATATAAACAACATGTTCATAAGTAGAATCATTATGTCCCACAATGTTCTCCATAATAATAAAACATAACATAAATATCATACATAATACAGTACATCATAATTTGGGAATATAAAACCTATGAAATAATGATAGATGATTATCAGTGTGGTTAAAAAAGGAATATATTATTGATAGATTAGACAATATGTGAACCTAAGGGTATTCTAACATGATCATAACATTTATAAATTATTCAATTCATATCAAAGATCATATTAATGATTCATCACAAAATTATTTGATGTTAATAAGACATATATCATGAAACAATCATATAACATACACCAACACAGCATAACATTGGTAAATGAAAATAGTTTTTTTGCATAAACATATGCATGGAAATTCTTTTCCGTAGATTTCAAGGTTCACATATAAGACTATCATTTTGGATTGGTTTTACTCTCCAATCCATTATAGTATTCAATGTTTTTTTCCTATTCTATCATAGTGGACATAGTCCCATACATAACTAGGATCACATCCAATTCCATTCCTCTTTACATAATTAGATATAAACAATTACCCAATTCATTGGTAGAATATATTCGATTGGTCCCACCTATCACATAATAAAAATAATCTATATTTATTAGATATGATCCAAAAAAATTGTAAATATCATAACCTGAAAAAATCAAACTGGTTTTAAAAATATTTCATCATAATATAACCTAGGGAGAAAAAATGGAATTCATTAAAATATTTTAATCCTAATTATAATATATATAGAAAAACAATAAAAAGCTTATCATTTTATCATATCTATATTAAAACATAGGTATCATAAAATTATATCTTCATAGATTAAAATTAGATTTAAAAGTTCACTTTCAAATTTTATTGATGAAAATACACATTTTACTTTGAAACAGCTTTATTAAAATCCAAAAAATTAAAAATAATATTGAAAATGTTTTAATGAAAAATATCTTCAAAAATGTAATCATTGTATAAAATAATATAGTGTTTAGGAAATGTTGAAATTAGTTTCTTGTCATGTATGTTAAAACAACGACTCCTTTATATTTTTTAGTAAACAATCAAAAAGTACCTCATTCGAAAAATCAGAAGAAAATAAATTTGAAAGAATTTTCTAAATTGTCAAATATAAGAAAAAATAATTTATAAAATGATCTTAAATTATCAAAAACACTCTAGAAATATTTTTTTATAAAAAATGGACCTTGATGAGAATGGGTTTTAGATTGAGGAGAGTAATAAAGTTTTTCTTTTTGAAAAAACTCGTTCATCAAATTGAGTTTATAAATAGTGTTATATGAATGGAAAACATGTAATACCATGAAATAAATAGAGGATAAAAAATTTATCATTTTTTGGAGAGTTATATCATTTAATTCATCATTTAAAATATATTCATCATCATTGCCATTAAACAATGATATTGTACAAAATATTATTACACCTTCGGTAAATTTTCTATCTGAAGTCCAATAAAAGAACCACAGATGGATATTTATAATTCTCATATTTCATGGTAATAGTCATAAAATGAATATATGTGAAATATGTACAACACATAAATTAAATAGGTGTTATTTTTTAATATTCCTCACTAACGTAAATGTTAGATGAAAAATACTACTCATGTTTCACAATATTGTAATGTTATCCATAATCATTTCTAACAAATTTATATTAATTAGAATTTAATAAAAGAATTATTTAGATTCTATCAAAATCATAAATGTTCCATTTATGACATGTGAGGAAATGTTTTTCAATATCTCTTTATTTTATTCATCATTTCTGACTGTTAATAAAATATTTTCATAACAATTTTAGATTCATATTTATTTTCCATGTACACTGATAATTCTTTCGTAATATCTAGTATGTTAAAAAATGATATAAAAATATGAAATTATAATTATAATTATTTATATTCATCCATTAATGTTAGATATAGAAATTTGAATTACACCATTAATATAAAAGGTATAATGAACATATAGATGGATTTTATTTTTACATTTTAATAGATGGAATGAAATAAAAGTAATTAATAATACACCTTTAAATAATCATTATTTTAAAATATATATGACACATATTTATTAAATTAGTCATTTTTCAATAAATGTTAAATAGAATTTTTGAATGAATCATATCACTTTTTGATGGTGGTAGACCTCACTTACACAAGAGTTATGTAATCATTTTCCAATTAATTTGATAATAAAAAGTTAAAAATGAATTTTACATTAAATTATAAAAATTATGTCATAAATATTATATATAAACATTAATCCCACAAAACAAATTCGTGAAATATGGTGATGAAAAATGACTTATATTGCAACATGGAGACACTTTGTCATGCATATACACAATAAATAATCTTAGTTCAGATTTGATGGAAAATAGGGTGAATAAATGTTATCCCATAATAAAAATAAAGTGAAATAATATTTTTGAATATTGATTTTTTTAGTATTACCATATATTTATAATATGTAAATTATTATATAGGAAATAAAGTTATTTTTTAAGGCAATTACCTCAAATTTGGATGAACTCCATTGTTTCTCATTTTAAAGACCCGGGAGTTATTTTTATATGGATACCAAATCATCCAAAATTTGTATTAGGATATTTTGAAGATAATTTTTTAGGTTTTAATTTTGTATAAGGATTAATTATTTAAAAATAAGAGAAATAATGTTTTCTTTTTTTAAATATAGGGAGGGGAACTATAGGATTTTATTAAAAGATTAAAATATAAAAAGTCATTCTCTAGAAAAATGTATCATAATTAAAATATATTTGAATCTAGAATGTTATTTGAATGATATATCATCAGACAATAAATTATTAACATGTTTAATTGGTTATTTCAACCTTATCATTTTTTTACTTCATAGTTATCCTATATTAACGTTATTATTTTTAATATCATGGATATATGTTTTGTTAATACATTTTAATTTGGATCATAAATGTATGATAGATGAAATTATCAACCATGACTTGTCAAACAAACACTATTTTATGATTTTATTATTTTCCAATAATTATATATGATATTATTTTTATAAAATATAAATAATTTTTTTAACATAATTAATTCAATTTGAAAATAAATAAATAAGTAAATATATATATGAAATTCAAATAAAATACATTCTAAGAAACCTAATTTGTTATACTAATATATAAAATTCATAGAATACAATATCATAAAAAATTTATATTACATTCATTATTTTTAAAAAAAATTATTATTTTTATATTAATTTATGATATATAGTGATAGTGATGCATAATAGTTTGATGTAATTATGTAATTACTAAAAATTACAAAAAAATCTCATCATAGATATATTTTTATTAATCTTAAAAATATAAAAAATTATTCACTCAATAATGTTTTTCAATATATGACCATATAATATATATTCAATTGTAATAGATTGAAACATTTTCTTTTTTTCTTACATAAAATATTATATATGTTATTATCATTGATGTGTGTAAAAAAATTAGACCTCAATAATAATTTGATTATCATTTAATTACCTTCATCTAGTAATAAATATGATGAAAATGGTATCTTTACCACTTTTTTAGGTTTACGAAATCTATGTTTCCCTTTCACTAAGGTGTTTTTTTAATGTTTATAATGGTCATTATGACAAAAATCTATGATGTTGTTATTCAATAATAGAAATTAAAATTATTATAAATATGAAATTTAATTTACCTAACTTAATACCTATAATCGGTTAAAATTCATTTCATAATATTCCATTATTTCTCGATGAAATGTAGTTGTCCAAAAAGAAAATTCTTAGGCCCATTATTGCATTTGTGTTCAATGAAGATTCAATGTGTTATTGGTGAGTTTATGGTGAGAAGTGCTCATTTTTGGAAATATTTTATAGAATACCTTTAAAGAAATGGATTTCATGTATATAAAATTATCCATTGGAAATGTTATGATTATTATATATTTATTTATTTTTAAATACATGAGTCAGGAATGAATAATTTTTTTCAACATATTAAAGAAGACTCAAGGTTGTGAAAATTTATATTTTCTAATGGATTATTTGAATTTACTTATCAGTCGGGTTTTTTAATTTTATGTTTATAATGTCATGAGATAAAATTTTACACATAGAATATAATTGATGAATTTTTAAAGGTATTTATGTAAAAACGTAATTCCAACCAATTTAAGCCTTTTGGGATAAATTAATCTCACACATATGTGAGGAGGAACTCATCGAAATGAATGAGTCGTTCAGTGCCTCTTACACCGATGTAGCTGAGTGTACCCATTTATAAGACTTAGATGAGTGAGTGAATATTCGAGAGATCATAGGTTGGGACATGATTCTAGTGGGTCATGTGCGCAAGACATGGAATCTGAGGTAATGTGTGGGTGCGTATGTGGGGTTCGATCTACAACACCTATTTCAAATATGGGATGTAATTAGTTGTTTAGTGAATGGGCATCATGTTCGGGAATAAAAGCTTCATGTTTAAAAATTTAAGTATTGAATCATTGTTGTTTGATCAATTTAATATTTGAATTATAATAACATAATGTTATAATCACCTTCATACACTTCACCATCATCTATTATTATGCTTCTAGTTAATTTCCAAATAAAACTTTCAATATCTGGCCGTCATTGATGATTGAACGGAGATACTATGATATTTGAATGTTGATTATCTTATATAATCAAATATGTTTGAAGTGGAATTGAACATTGAATGCATTAAAAAAATTAATTATACCAAGGATTATATAGAAATAATAGAGGATTTTTATTCATTGATTTTATATGAGGGTATTCATGTATATGATAAGCTTTAAATTTTCATCCCATACACATGAGAGGCTATATCATAAACATTCATATGGATAGGTTCCATGATTAGTTACAAAATGTAACAGTAATATCTTTTTTATTATATATATGATTCCATAAGATAAATCTGATATAATAAAATAATTAACTCAAGATAAATAATGGAGCTTATGTTGTGAAATAAGGTGATTATGATTCCCTATAAAATGAGATACACTAATGTCATTGGTGTTTCTTCACCTTAAGGGAACGGGGGATCATTATTTCCACAAAAAAAATAGTGAAACATAAAGACACTAATTTATTATGTTAAAATATTCTTGGAATCATCTTATTGTGAAAATTAGAAGGATTCCGTGGCCACTTGACTTATGAACCAAGATCTAAAGAGTTACACAATGATACTTAAGATTCAAATATGTTCTATGGTATGTTTTATAAGACACTATATTTTACATGAATTTCGGTTTCCTTGAAGTGAAAGATCATATATACCTTAAAAATATTACTAATAGAAACAATATTCATTTGTTCAGTGTGAATTAATATATACAGTTCATGTAACATGAAGATGAACTGTGAGCCATATTTTTTATCAGATGATATTTTCATAAAATAATGTACTCTATTTCATAAATATTGAGTACATTAAACTATTTTTCATACATTGATACATTCTTATAGGAATATTTTCTAGTCATTTTACGATGAGAAATAACGAAATATGTATATGGATCATAAAATTATAAAGAATTATATATAAAATGTGAGTGGGATTCGGAAATTATAACTTGAATTAAGAAACATATAAATTATTAAGGTCAATAATATTTCCAATTACCTATGAAATTCATACATGAATTGTTATTGAGAAATTTTTTTATTTAATTATGAATAACTTATTGAGTAAGGGTCTTCAGTTTTAGATGAATGAATGAAAACCTTAATATTTATTGAATTGAGATAAATTATAATTTATAAGTCAAAAAATTTTATTAAACAGGGCTAACAAAAATTATCACTGGCTATTTATGGAAAAATAAATATAATAAATATATTATTATCATGTGATATAAAGGATGGAGGTAAAACATCATGATATAGTGGATCTCTCATTGATGAAAATGTGAATTCATTTGTTTGTATTTTGGAGTAGGTGATTTTTTCCTCATGGATTTTGGTGTGGATGGTGTCTCTGTATCAAATCAAGAGTAGTGGAAGTCTTTATGTTAGAGATGAAAAAAGTGGAATTCTTTCAGTTGTATTTAGAATTAAATAGTGTCTCTATTGGATGTGGTGTGTAGTATTTCTCACATTTGGATCATATAGTATTATTATGACATTTTTTAAAATTATGAACCTATATTCGAGGTGAATATTTTTTTTCAATATGGATTAGGTTTTCTCCTATACCTATTCAATAATATGTTCTTATCTCTCCATTATTACAACCTCACAGAAGGTGAGATTGTGAAATAATATTAATTTGATTGGTAAAATTTACATGTTCGAGTTGTTTCAATAAAAATAAGGGGTACTTATAAAAAAGAACAATTTAAAAATAAAACCATTAATGGAAAAACATATAACATTAATTATACGTTGTATAAGGGGAAAAAATCCCATTAATGATACAAGAACTATTCTAACATATAGAAAATAATAATTCTTTAAATGGATGAGTTATTATAGAATATTATGGAAATAATTATCACATATTGAGGAATATTATACCACCCCGTCACCTATCACTCGGAATAGATGTGATAGATAGTACAATAGTGTGTATTCTACACATTTTTTAGGACTGTCCTTTTACAAAAGATAATAAGTCAAAAAGGAGTACTATCGAAAGGTATGAAATTCCATATTTATGGAAACAACATAATAGGTCGACATAGAGGGAATGTGGCTTAATCTTTTCATAGAGACCTAAGACAAACTAAACAAAATTCATGAAGTTAATGTCAATGTTAAAAAATCTAGACAACATATTTAGAGTAGTCCATTTGATAATATCAAAACTAATAATGAAGAAAATTTTGATAAATAATTACTATAATGAATGATATTTTTTGAAACAATCATAGATTTTGTGAGAATTTGGATTATAATATATTGTCAAAAAGCTAATTTGGAATTTTGAAGGGCACTTTGATTAAATTATATCAGCCATGGAAGAAATAGATGATTTCTAACTTTATAAATTACACAAAAAAATTCAATGATTTTGTGATGAAAGAAATTACCTTCTTTCAGGAAGAATGAATCTATTTAAATGGCTACTGATGTAGTCATAAATATAAATTATATTTAATATGATAAAGTTGAATAGTATGATTCAAAATTAAATGAGGATGATGATTTATTAAAACTAGTTTATTACCTTATATGAAAAATATTCAATAATAAATTCGAATGGAATGAGTAAGAAACGATAGAAAATATTTAATTGTGTAGAAATAGATATTTTTTATGATATATCTAAGTAATTAGGTTGAATAATCATAATATGAATCAATATAATAAGATAAGAGATATAATAATCAAAACATTAGTATGATGATAAATAATAATAACATCCGAATAAAGATAAATATTATTTCAAAAATGAAATCACAATACACCATTATGATTTTCATTATATAATTTATTTTGTTTAATTACTCATGTAAAAAAAGAAATGATTCATGAAGAAATATTGATGATGATGAAGAAAGAATATGATATGTGTGGAAGCTGAAATATAAATATTAATTCATAATGGGATAGATTGAATAAGGCATGAAAGTGAAGAAGAATCTTGAGAAATAAATGAAGAATTTTTTTCATTAAAATATTTTTATAGAAATAATACATTTGATGATGAAAATGAGGATCTGACAAGGAATTAATTTTATTTGGTTAATGAGATCAATATGACCAATTTAATATTTGTGAAAATGATATGATGTTTTGTCATCTTCAAAAGAAGTTAGATTCATGATAAGTATTGTTTTTAAAAAAAACCCATATATCATGAAGTTCAAAATGTTTTGAATAATTAAAGATAATATTTCAATAAATCTATTAAGGTCAATGGGGTAAAATTTATATGATGGATACAATGAAGTTAAACGTGAACCTAATCATCCTAATTGATCTATTATTTCAAATAGTAGCTACGTGAAAATACAAAATGAGAATTTGTGGGAAAATAATATTAAGAAAAAATCATATATATAAATGTATGTGAATGACATTACAAAAATTTCCCAGACCACTATGAATAGTGAGGTTATGTTTTTAATAGAAAAATAAAACAAATTTTTGGGTTCAATAGGAACAATGTAAAAAGAATATTATTTTAATTATTTAGTTAGTATTTGTGTTTATAAATTATATTATTTCTTATTTAAGTTATCATTTCTAGGAATGAGGTAAAAATCAATGAGGAGTTTTAATTGAAATATAGGGAAAACATATCAATGAAAAAAACATGGAAGCTAATATTCACTACTAATTTCTTCCAAATTCTAATATCATATTATTAATGGTGTCTATTTAATATGATATCAATATGGTAATAATTATTAGGTATTCAAGACATGATGGGATGGATAATTTTCATATATTATGAAATGGTTGAAATTTAAAATTATAACCAATGGAAAGTCTTGTCTTTTTATTGAGTTGATTTACAATTTCTATAGTGAGTTTATAGTTCTTTGGCAATGCCATTTAAAACTAGATACAGAATTAGATGAAGTGATTAAACATGTTAAATCTAATAGTAATAATTTCTTCTTAGAGGATGAGGTGAATGTTATTGATACATTATCCACCATTGGAGTCTTGATGATCTTTATGAAAAATATTGTAAAAGTTATCCAACACAATAATGAAGGGAAAAGTGAATATATTAAAATTAATGTGGGGAAAAAAATATTTCTCTATGAAGGTATCCCTATAATGAAATTGAATAAAATTTATTTCCCAAATTGAGTGGAAGCTCTCATTCTGAATGATTTCTCTAAGATAGAAAATGTCCCCTTCTTATTCCATAATATTTTATATATTTTATGATAACATTTTGGGAACTAAAGGATATTTTTGTGGCTATCACTTCTGGAAAACAGAAATAGATCATTCATTATTTTAACTACTGACCTCCATGAATTGTGAGAAATGAATGCATCCATTCAGATGGAGAAACATTGATAAGTATATTTCCTTCTACTAAAATTCATTTAATTTTTAATATTTTTGATATTTTATTAATATTAAGGGTTAGTTATTCATAAAACATATTCATTTACCATTCATAATTTTATATATCATATAAATTTATTGATATTTTTTGGTTGATACCTAGGTTAAAATATCTGTGATTTATTTCATTACACCAATATTTTATGATATATTCATTAATGTGGTTGTATGATTTTTCATTTCAATAAATACTATTGTTATAGGTATACCCTTAGTTAGATTTGTGAATTTATGAGCATGATTTCCCATGAATCATATTTTAGGGAAATCATAAGAAAAAATGGTTATATCAAACATGTTTTTAAATATGTTTAGTCTATATATATTTGTAGTTTATGTGTTACAGAATCATTTATAATAGAATAGCTTTATATCATTAGTATTTTAGAACCTTGAGAACCATGTGAAAAATTCATCAATTACCAGTTGACATTTATTTATCATAAGGACAAGAATGTTTTATCACAAATATATTCATTGATATATGGTAATAGATATTTAATAGAAATATAATATAGAAAATTGTTTAGCACAGTTTTGAAATTGATTCATAATAATGAGTCAATACATATATAGTGAGTTGATGAAAATAAGTGGTGATGCTTTTAGAATTAATATAAACTATCATTTTAAAAATGTATTTCACATTTGTAAATTTAACCATGGTAAATGTGAGTATTGATATAATTTTTTTAAATTTAAATGAAATGGTTCATGTTTGACAAATATTTTGAACGATTTTTAAGAAGACTAACTTCTATAAAAATTAATAATTTCATGAGGATTATTTAAATGTATATTTGAGAAGTGGTTTGTAATTTTATGTTGATAATGTATTTAGATTATATTCAAAAATAAAATAAAACTGAATTATTTTTTATTGGAGTTTAATAAAATAGATATCAATCCATTACAATCCACATGGAAAACATTGATCCCAAACATATAAGAGGAGGACATAAACTATATGGGAGATTCATTTCGCATAGTTCACATGGTGGAATTTATGTTTTCCTAGGTATAACCCTCATAAGAATGAGCAACTCGGTAAGGGAACATAGGTCAAGCCAGCATGGTGGTGGGATAACACAAGTGATGCCTGACTTTTGAGGGGGTGTATGGGTGTGTATAATAGTGATGATCCCCTTATTATTTCACAAAGATATGATGGGTTTAGATCATTAATAAATTGTTAATAGTTCTATGTGTTCATCAATGTTGTAAATTAAATTATAGATATTGTATCTAGGATATTTTAAGTATATAAATTGAAGCTTGGACATATAATAGGTTTGATATTAATTGTCAGATTATTTAATCCGTTATCTTTATCCTCCACTCCTCCACAGTTCATCCTGATTCTACTAGATTATTAAAAAAAAGAAACTACAAATGTCTTTCCTTATTCAAAATATTGAATTGAGAAACAATGAATATTCCATATTGAACAACTTGGAGATTTGAATAGGATCGTAGTACCATGAATATTCTTTTATGTGAATTAAATCAGCATTAAGAATGAAAATATTGAAATATAAGAGAGTGTTCATGTTTCTATATTGAATTATTAGGTTCTTGGTATATTGTAATATTTTAAAATAAAGGCCAAGTTCTTTACTGTGTAAAATATACAATTTCAAGCATAAAAAGACAATGATATATTATTTTTTTAGATGAAAATTATAACTAATCTTTTTCATTAGTGGGTATGAATTGGATTATTGAATTATGAATTATGTATAATATCGTTTCATTAATAATATATTAATTAAATTTATGGAAAAAAGAACTCAATTTTTAGTCATGTTATCTTATTTATCAAAAATATGTTTTTTTTTTCAAAAATGGTTTTCCCTTTTGTTAGTAAATATTATAATTAATTTATGGAACTTACCAAAATATTATATTATTAAATGCATATAATTTCAGTAATATTCATTGAATTATTATCTTAGGATGAATTGTTGATTTTTTTTGAATTATGATCATTAATTAGGTCATGAAAACTACTGATTTTTAATGAAAATTGAGTTCTATTTTAATTTATTTAAAATTTTATATTATTTTTTAGTTATAAAATATCATTTCATGTTTTTTATTTTAAATAATCCATTTTTATGAAATTATCATTATACGTTAATTTAGTATAAAAATTTTCATATTTAAAATTCCCATTTTTCCAAAATATTTTTTGTCATCACATTATGTCTATTTAATTTTACACATATTTTTTTAAATCATCAAAAATAGATTAAATATTTGGAATAAATAAGTCAGATAATTGGAAATAGTACTTTTTTACATATTAATAATATTTTACCTTGTAATTTATGTTTTATTAGTTAAATGTAAATTTGGAAATTAAAGAAAAATATAAAATTATAGGGACTATAAAATGACCCATACATATATCATATTGTATAAGTCAATTTCAAAAAAAATTATCCAATATTTATATATATGTTATATATTTAGAATTTTAATGTGATTATTATATTTAAAATATTTTATGTATCAAAAAGTCAAAAATTTCAATCATATGTTTTTGTTACTATATTATTTTTGACATGGGGTAATAAGAGGACATGATCTGTAATTAATATTAATATTAATAATAAAATACATATCTTCATAATATAAATATATTTTTAATTTCTAGATAATAAATACATAACTTAAATTATTAAGCATCCCCCATGAAGTAATTATTCAATTATTTGAAAATTAGAATAAAAAATAATAAAAATATTAAAATTCATATAATTTGGAAATATCTAATGCATCCTAAGAAATTTATATATTATCATTGAATAATTTATATATTTATTGTCATTATATTCTAATTAATTTGTTTTATTTCACATATAAAAGTCATTTTAAATAAATAGTTCTAAAATTGAAATTAATGATATTATATAATTAGTAAAATTTTATTATATTATGTAGTTGATAAAAAACATGAATTCAATCAAAGTAATATTATATGGTCAATAGAACCAGTCAAAATCTATTTATTGGTCATTTTTTAATTTAGTTTATTATTATTTTTTATTAAATGATAGAAAATTTTCATATCACTGTAATTTTTATATGCGTTAACAAAGGGTTAAAACGATAATATAGAGGTAAAAATGTGATATCAACATGTCAAAATATTATATGATGAGATAATTTCGACTAATAATAATAATTTATTGAAATATTATATATTTTATGTAATTTTATAAAACCTTTATTTTATATTAATAATTTTTTTAAGAATTCAATGAATTATCCTCCCCTATCTTATAAAAGGTCACATATTCATCCCATTTCCTCACACATAAAAATCAATTTGTATCATCTTATTCAAACCCAATACCAATCCTATAATCCCTAAAATCTTTCTAGGGGTCAATTTTATTAATTATTTCATTCTTATATTGTAAAATGTGTTAATCAAGGGATACATTCCAAAAAGATATATAGTCTCATAATATATGATTTTTTAATTATTATTCAAACCCATTAGAAAATTATAAATTTCTATAAAAAAATATATCATAAATGAAATTATTTCTTATTTTGATAATTTAATTACCGACATCCCTATCCATAATCTTTCAAATGGTAGAGTGAAACAACATTTATGTGTGTAGTGGACTACCTCCTTGCAAACTATTGTATTTTTTTCAATCACCATCTCTAAAGACTTATTATAGTGATGAATTTAATGTATATATTTGAAATTATTGAAATCTTTATCATTCATAAAAGGTAATAAATCATTTATATCAATACCTTTCCATCCATTAAAAAATTATAATATTTTCATGGATCTATATGGAGTACTACCTCAGCAAAGCGATGTGATTCATTTTTAATCAATATATCAATAAGACAACATATGTATATATGATTAACTAAATAAAATTTTATTTATTATATCCTCATAATTTATTATAAATAATATTATTCTTACCTTATTACCTTGAGTATCGATGATAAATAAACATTCTAGTCATGGGTACCCGTAGCTTATCTTCTCTATGACTGTAACTGTTTTCATTTTTCATATTCATCATTCAGGATTAGTTTCAAATATATATACATTTTTAGAATAATAAATAATTATGTATTTATTATTATTATGTATATGATAGAATAATAACCTATTTGTCTAAATTCATCAAACCAAACTCATTTTGGACCTATGACCCGAATATAAACAACACATCCCACTTCAACTTATATGATTATGAGATATTTATAAAATAGAAATAAGTGTGCTTAAAATAGTAATTATCATTAAATTTATTCAAAATAATGTAAATACAAATAAAATTTTATCATTTAGGAATTTATATAATTTATATGATTTTCAAACTAATGGAAATTAGCTTTTTTTAGAAATATTTTTTTAAATATTACCTTTAAAATATATTTTTCCTCTATATCAATAATTTTACAATAATATTATGGATGTATTAATACGAAAATAATTTATTTATAATGGAACCTATTTTTTATTTTAACATCTATTCAAATGATTTTTAAATTAATTTTTGTAATTTTTTTAATGATTTTTATATAAGGAAAAAATAAATATTTTATTTTAATGTGTATAGATACAATGATATTTCATACCACAGTACTATATGTTTAATTTTTTAAATTTTATTAAAAGAATTATTATTTTTAAATAAAATTCCCACTTCCCCATGTTTTGGTTATTTTGAAAAAGTTTTTTATAATATAAAAATGATTTATTAAGGATTAAAAGAACATTTTTATAACATATCCGTTTATACATTCTATTTTCATTCACGAGACATTCTTATGAGGGAGGGTGGATCCAGTATAAACAAAAGGTTGGTGATTCTATTATAGATCTCCAGTTTATGGGTTAAATATACAATTCTAACATATTAGATTTCTCCTAAGAGATTATTGTAATATGTTATGTTTATTTTTATAATTGAAACTATGGTTGTGATTTTATGTGTAACCCTTGTGGATATAATATAGGTAATAATTATTATTATCCCATTTTTTATAGTGACATGTAAATATAATCACAATTATCCTCAATGTTTTATCTATTAATTTTATGAAATTTTATTCTAATCATTTGATTTATCAGGGTAATACAATTTTATTTTTTAAAGGAATGTATATACTACATTTAAAGGGTGAAAACTATAACATTTAAAAAAATATATTATTAGGTTTTCAAGATATCAAAAAATCTAATTTTTTCAAAATTTATAACCATATTTATTTTGAAAATTTTTATTATGTTTTTTCATTGATAAACTGATTTTTTGGGTATGAACATGGGTACTTTTAGACTATATTTTAATTTTGAAATTAAAATTTAATTTCATTATTCATGAAGTAATTGTATACTGAATTATTTGAATGTCTCTTTCAGAGTTTTTTTTATGATTTTAAAACTTTTTAAAATAAATTAAATCAATTTATATATTGGTATGGTAAAATTATAATTTAATATTTATATCAGGAATATTTTATTGAAACGACAAAATTTTCACTTTTAATGTTTTAAATGTTAAGAAAAAATCGATATTTAAATGAAGTGTCCACATAGTGATATATGGAATTATTATATAATAATTTCGATCCAATTATCAAAAAAATATAAGCATAAATTAAAATTATCAACAAACGGAAATGAATTATATTCTAATCAACTAAAAATTTAATGTATAAGGTCTTTCCGTTATAATTTTTATTTTAGACAACCTCATTATTCTCGTCCCATGCATGTGAGAGGGTATATAGTGAAATTAAATATGGAGAGGAACCAAAATTATCAGCGTAAAAAAATAAATCTTATAAATTTTAAATTAAAATCACAAATATATCTAGTTATGTTATAATGATTCGTGATGTGGCATTAATCATATGGATAAGTTGGTGTAATAAGATGGTCATCACCACCTGTAAAAAAATCACTCAAGACATAGAAAAATCCTTCATTGGGAAAAAATAGAGATCCCATTTTTTATAAGATAAAAAAGAAATGACATTTCTCTTATATGTTGAATGTAAGTGAATATATTTATATTTTTCATTAATAAAAGAGAAAACTTTTGTAGCCCCTTAAACTGTGAACCATGCACATAATATTTTTGCAACAAACATGAGAGTCATATAGTAGTTATGAAATGTGTTTCAAGACACCACATAATTTAACCACTTGGGTCTTTTTGAATAGATGATATGATTATAATTTGTGTAAAGAACTTAAAAATTTATATTTAAGATTTTATTGTGCATGAATACATATAATGGTTTTATCTTTTATAATTATAGTAATCCATTTGTCTTCATGAATGACTTTTTTATGAAAAGAGTGTACACTTTTTCACAATTATTTATGACATTAAATTGTTGTGAAATAGTTTTAACATGATTACAAGTATAAATTTATGTATTATGATATGGGGAAATGTATATTTATACATTATATATAATTATTGGTTAAGAGATAAAGTATATTATAGGATTTTGAAAACGAATAACATGAATTGATAAGAACTAATAATATTCAGGAGAATATCATTTTCATGTTCCTTTGAAATTAATGAATGAATTATTATTGATAAAATTATTTCATTAAGTTCACGCATAAAAGTGAGGATAGTTATTTATTATTAGAAGAGAAAATTATAATCAATCTTTTATTTCATTGAGGGAACAATTAATTTATAGGTGATATTAATTTATATCGAGAGACCGATAGACTTGATAATTTTATATTTAATATAAATAATGTGTACATGATAAATTAATATACGACATGCAAGTGGATAAAGATAAATGATTAATATATTTTTGATTAATACTTTATGAAAATCTTACATCTTCTGGTTAGCATTGAGAGAATGATATTTTTTTGGAGTCAGAGTAGAAGGTGGTTTTAGATTCAAACCGGGGAAATAGAAATAATTTATTCAAAATTGAAAGTAGTGGAGGGATTTTGGTTACAAGTGAAATAATAATTATACCATAAAATATATCCAAATAATCAAATGTACCTTAGTTAGAGAAGATATCATAGTTATGAATTTTTTGATACTATGTAATATAAAAATGGGGTGAATAACAACATATAATAAAGAGTATTCTTTATTCAAAACCATAAAAATCATGTGTTATAGTCCATATAAATTTATAATGGTAAATGAGGTTAAATTGGGAGATAATGTTGTGTGGAATGAGAACCATAACAAGTTTGGGAGGTGGAATTTTAAATAAAATGAATTTCCAAAAGGAAATTATAAGGACCCGGCCTAAAACATTACATAATCTTGAATTAAATGAATAATTCACATTGAGTATCTTTTCAGGTTTAGAGTTTTAGAAAATTAGTCCATAACTATTAAATTATATCACAAAAATAACAGGGTAGACAATTATACTCAATTTCTGTTTTTTCATATATTAAAAACTCATGAAAAAACGATTTATGTCTAGTCCCATGTTTTAGACAACATGACTTTTCCTTAATCCCATCCTTGACCCTATTTATATTTAGGTCCATTGAAAAAAAATTCAAAACATGGGATGATCATAAAAATCTCAGTATGGTTTATAAAAAAATAAAATAAAACATTAGTTCTTCATTAAATACATAACATAATCTCTTTAACATACCTCATTAAATCCAAAATTTTATGTATAACACTTAGAAAACATAAATCATAAAGGTATCGTGTGGAATCAATATCATTAGTTAATTGTAGCAATCAAAACTACATAGGAAGTTACATTTGTAATACCCATCATAGTATAGTCCCTAATTACCTTATGAGAAAAATTCACATTTACCTCAATCATGTTTCCCAATGCATTGGAGATCTATCTATGGCTCACCCTCTCATGTTTTATCAAGGAACCACCCGTATACAAAACCATGACCAAGGACGATAACATAATCATAACACATGAAATAAATATAACAGAAAGATAACACTTCCCCATTTCAATCATAATATATCAGTGAAATATATTTAAATAATGAATCCATTATAAAAAAATTATAAATACAAAAATATATAAAATATTATATGGTATTTATTTTAATTTTAAAAACATTACACCTTTTTAGAGATGCTAAAGATCAAATATTACTCGCTGCTGTAGAAAGGTCGTCGTCACCGTGTACATCAAAAGAAATATATTTTTTCATTTAGTAAAATTCACAATAGAGAAAATATTCCTTTTGAGTGAAATGAGAAGTCAAATTTTTTATACACCATATAAAATAATGTTAGGTATAAAAAAAATATGCTTTAATGAAAGAATATTGAGTTGAAGTCCTTTACCACATGTCCGACATGACCCTGTCGTTATTTAATCTCATGAAAAATAAACTAATGTTAATTTCTACTTGCTTATGAACATTTTTCAAGTATATCACTTATTATGATGTTATAATCATTATGTAATCATTTATGTCAATAACGGTCATTTTGTCAATATTTAGTACTTGAGTCAGAAATTAACTTCTTATATTTACAAGCTTTCCATGTGGTCAAAAGTCCATTTTATATAGAATGATATTAATGATTTAGATATTATATATATATATCATATATATCAAATATATATATGTATTTATAATAGTACATAACATTTAGAGGTAAGAAATAAAATATACTATTCATGGAGACGGTAATCTGTACGTCAGCATGAACCCTACTTCCATTTTTATTTCATATTTTAATGGAATTAAAACATAATGATTCATAGGATTATTATAATTACAGTATTATATAATATATATTATCATTAAATAATCCATTATACATTCCATGTAAGGCATGAATGAGTCATATCACTTTGAGGGGCGGTAGTCCGCACTTCCTCATATGATATTATCGTATTTACCCACTATTGAAATCATAAAGGTATTATATAAATGAAAAATACAAAAGCATTGAAAAAATTTAAATATAATATATATCATATGTAAATATAGTTCCATCATAATGGCCACCATGAGAGGAGGCTGGAGATATTGGAACAATTATGGTTTTGTGAGGTAGTAGTTCACCGTCCACAGAAACAGTATGTTCTTTACCCATTAGGTGAATGTGTGTGCAAGTTAGGTTTGAATCCTCTTCATTAAAACAACCTATTATATTAAGGATACTGTTGGTGTTATATAAAATTTATAAAAAGAGTTTTTGGATTTGGATAAGTAAAATAAACAAAATAAAACCAAATAATTTAAGAGAAATTGTTACCTTTAATTTGGGTAATTCCCTATGGTTTTATCCAAAATGACTTTTTAAAGTGCCTTATGCCTAAGGTAATGCTTATTGTAGGAGGATATAGATGTAGGAAGATTAATTGGTAATATTTTGGACAAGCGAAGGGTCTTGAGAGGTGCGAGGAATAGGTTAGAGGTGAGGGCTTTTTATAAGGGGGAGGAGGGGCTCTTTAAGAAATTATGGAATTATTATTTTATTATATTCTGATTTTCAGTTTCTAAAGATCCAAAAATAATTAACGTCGAAGATAATATGCCTCATATTCTAAATAGAATCATCAAATAATAATTGTATAGGTTTTGTATATTATTTTAATCATTATAATCATATTTGTTTAAATCATTTATTAATGAGGTAAACACTGCATCATTGTTGTGTAATAAATAATTAAATTTATTTGATGTCTAAAAAATTATTATAAATACCATAATTTAAGAAATAGTTTTAAATTTAAAAATATTATTTATAGGCTAAAATATAACTTATATAAACCTATGTAAAAATTAATTTACTAAAAGATATTTCTTTATGTCATTTTTGTCTTTACTTTAAGTTATTTAAAATAAAGTGCCATTATCACACTTAAGTATCTCCATGAAGTCCCAAAATTAACCCAACAATGAAAATGGCCCTCCATGACTCACCAATAAGGTTATTACTTGTGTTAAGATAATTTATTATTATTATGATATTGTTTTTACCTTTAATAACCCTATTTATCTTTAACTACGGTAAATAAAAGAAAAAATATACTATTCAACAAAAACTATTTTCATATTATTGAACCAAATTTACTTACTAATAACAACCATATATGTTGTATTTTTGAAATTCAATTCACAGATGTTGTAAAATTTCATTTAAAAGAAAAATTCACCTTTTTTACTACTACTCAGTGTTTTCACTCTTCATCAAAAATTGATGTTTTTCAAAAAAACTACCGAAAATTCAGCCTATGATATATTTGATATTCCAAATTTAAAAATTATTTCTATTTTACCAAATCAAAAACATAGAATTTGGATTAATTAATTTAAAATTAATTCCCTTTGTCAAAAGATAAGGTGATTTTTTAAGAAAAAATTAACAATCAAAAGATTGACACTTGTTTATGTCCAATTTCAAAGTGAAATTAATTAAAATTACCAATATTGGATTAAATGGTAAAAATAAAATCTAATGGAACTTTAAAATAAATTAAATTGATTATATAACTATATATATAAATTATATTAAAAGGCAGCTTTGAATTACAATACCATATTTTTTACTTTTAATTAAAAATTCAATTTTATCAGAGAAATTCCAAAAAATTTACCAAAAGTAAATTTTGATGTCCTGATTCTACAGAATAATTTTATTTGGTCAAATAGAACATTTAAAACTTACCAAAACTGTATTTAATGAGGGTTCACCATCAAAATACGGTAAACCAACCTTTTAGAGTAAATTATGCATAAAATTAAATTCATTCCAATTTTAAGCTTCTAACTTCAATTGAATAAAAGTAAAAACTTTTAAAAAAAATGAATAATCATATTTTATTTAGTTATTTTCATTCCCACCAATACAACATCTAGTCATTAACTAATCTTTAAAATAATAATATATTATTATTATTTTGCTACGTAATATTTCAAAGAAACCCATTGTTGTGTATCGGGTACACCAACGATCATAGAAACCCCTTTAATGTAAATTTAATATTTATTTCAAAATTATTAATAAATATGAAAATGTCATATTTCTTTATTTACTAGGGATTTTACATCCTTACCACCATTGTAAATTGCGTCCTCACAATTTTATTCATTTATCAAATAAATGAAGGTATTTATCCCTCGCAGCATTTTCAGTTTCCCAAGTTTCCTCTTCAACCATGTAGTTTTTCCACAAAACCATTACCTGATAAATTACCTTATTCCGAAACACTTTCCCTCTTCAGTTAAGAATTTGGACTGGTTGTTCCTCATGAGAGACATTTTCTTCCAACTGAACTACCTCAGGGATCAAAACATGAGACAGATTCGACAGATACTTTCTCAACATTGAAACATTAAAAGCATTGTGTACGTGGGATAAAATTAGAGGTAAATCCATTGTTTAAAAAACAAATCTAACATCCTCCATGATTTCATAAGGTCATATGAACCTCATACACAACATTCCCTTCTTACCAAAACACATCACACTTTTTCTTGGAGAAACATTGAGAATGACATGATCACCTACCTCAAAAGAAAGATCCTTCCTCCAAATATCTTCATAACTTTTATGCCTACTCTGAGATGTTCTCATGTGCTTCGGAATCAACTAAACTTTTTTCTACCACTCACTATATTCCTTCTACATTTTATTAATTATTTATGATAGAGAGGATCTCACTCACACCTGAATCAAAATAGAAGAATTTCCAACACCAACAACTTCTATGCCAAAGTTCATTCAATAAAAAACCAAAGGATCTCATTCCAAATATCACATGGTTAATGAAGCATTAATTTTTCGAATCAAAGATTTATCCACTTTATTTGCTATTACTAAATGATAAAGGATCATGCAATCATATTCCTTGATTAATTCCAACCATCTCCTCTATCTCATTGTTCAATTATTTCTGAGTGAATATATACTTCAATATTTTTTGGTATGTATATATTTTACATTTTCTCCATACAGATGATGCCTTCAAATTTTTAAGGCAAAGAACAACAGCAGCAAATTAGAAATAATGTGAAGGGTAATTTAACTCATGATGTTTCATCTGACGTGAAGCATAAGCAATTTCCTGATCATTATGCATAAGGACAAAATCAACTCCTTTTAACGAAGAATCGCTATAGATAAAAAAACTCACCATTTCTGGAAGGTAGTTCCAAAACTACATCATTCACCAATATTCTTTTCAGTTTCGGAAAACAATCATCACATTCTTTTATCAAAATGAACGTAACACCTTTTCAAATTAACTAATTCATTGGACTAGATACCCATGATTTTTTTTCAATAAACCTCCAGTAATAACCTGCCAATCCAATAAAACTACGATTCATTGTTATATTTGTGGGTCTTGGCCATTCTTCAACAAATTTTGTTTTATAAGGATCAACAGTTATACAATTTTTTGAAACAATGTTACCCTGGAAAGAAATTTTTTGCAACCAAAACCAATACATGCTATATTTCCCATAAAGTTTCATTTTTTAATGTTTGCAGGACAACCATTAAGTAAATTTATTGTTCCTATTTCTTTTAGAATAAACCAAAATATCTCAATGAACAAAACCAAAAAACGTATCCCTGAAATCACTGAAAATTCTATACATAAGATCCATGAATACAGAAGGTGGAGTAATTAAAATAAAAGGCATAACTACAAATTCATAATGGTTATATCTAGTACAAAACGTGGTCTTCGAAATGTCCGCTTCTTTTAATTTCAACTGATGGTACCCCGACCTCAAGTCAATCTTCGAAAAATACTGATCTCCTTAGATATGATCTATCAGATCATCGATATGAGGCAAAGGATACTTGTTTTTAATAGTGATGTTATTCAATGCTCCATAATCAATGAAAATTATCATTGAACAATCATTATTTTTAACAAACAAGACAGAAGAACCCCGTGGTGATGTGGTAGGTCGCATGAAAACATTATCTAATTACTCATGTAATTACTTATTTGACTATAAGAGTTCAATTTGAGACTTTCGATACAGGGGTTTTGAAATTGGCACAGTATCAAGAACGTTGTCAACAGTAAATTTAACATCTCTATCAGGTATAATACTAGGATACTCATTAGGAAAAACATCAAGCTATTAATTTACCACTGGAACATAATTAATCTGAACAGTTCCTTTATTTACAGTAATAAGTGCAAGGTAACATTCATTTCCATCTTTTACTAGTTTCTCAGCTTCCATAAATGTTATTAAATGTAAGGGTTCATTCATGTACACAAACTAAAAATCATTCTGAAAAGAAACTTATTTATCTCTGTAGTCAATATTAATATGATAAACAGACATCAAAACCATTCTCTAAATAACATCGAACTCTACTAGAGGCAAAACAATAAGGTTTGCAGGTAGATTCTATCCTTACACAAGGATAGGAATGTTTGTATAATTTCTTTTTGTCTCAACATTTCCTCCAGGTGTTTTTACCATAAGTTTAGGATTCATATCTATATATGGAATTCTTTATTTACAAGAAAACTTCTCAGAAATGAATGAATATTTAGGCCCCGAATCAAACAACACATTGGCATAATCTGAAAAAACAATTAGTGTACATTATACTACTTCATTCGATGGCCCTACAGCTGTTGAAGTAGTTGCAAAGGATTTCACCACCCCTTTCTACATGTATTATAATGGCCATACTTCAGAGGAGTTCTTATTTGGACACTTATTTGCATAATGACCCATTTTATTTCACTTAAAACATTTTACTGACTGTAAATCAGATTTTTTCTTACCATTACCCTGATCTTTTTTAGTGAAATTACGAGCTGTATGTCCCATTTTACCACATTGGTATAACTTACCATAATTCAAAACACCTTCACCAACATGGGTTTTACCACAATTTTCACAAACTGTAATCTTAATTTTCTTACCGTCAGTCTTTTTTGAAGAGTTCTTCCATTTCACCTTCCACCACGATCTTTTATTCTATTTTTTGTTAAAGAAGACCCGATCATCGGCGAACTCCATTTCCACCTTATCCGCACATCGAACAAGTTTTTCTTAACTTTCGAACTCACGAGAAGCTACATCCCTTCAATACATTGGCTTTAATCCTGAGTAAAATCGGTTGATTTTACTATCAAGGTATCATATAAAATTGGGAGCATACCTTCCCAGTCGAGTGAATTTTTCTTCATAAGCAGCCATTGAGTCATCCTCCTGCCTCAATTCCAAGAATTTTTTTCCATTCTATGTCAAACCACATTAGGAAAATATTTCTCAAGAAACATACCATTGAATTCATCCAAATCCAGAGCATCAATCTCCTCACTATACCTGATATTTTTAACCATTGACCACCACTGATCAGCTTCACCTTCAAAATGGTAAATAGAAAGACTAACCTTTTGATGTTCTGCACACCCCATGACATCAAAAATCATCTCAATTTCATTATTCCACTGTTAAGCTAGCACATGGTCAGATGATCCTCTGAATGATGTGGGATGTTGCCTCAAAAAATGCTTCACCACTGACATGTTCTTCTATGGTTGATCTGGCTGATCTTGTGCATGGATACCACCGCTATTTATTTCCTGATTCAACTATGACATCACTGCAACAAACTATTTATTTCATATTAATACCATCTCATGTTTCTGATTTGGAAGGTTGTCTTCCTCCTGATGTCGTCCCAACATAGATGCCATGTTTCATCTTCTGAAAATCATTTTGAACACAAAGATATCCTAGGAGAAGCAACATTGTAATTTGTAAATCATATCATTTAAATATTAATAAAAATTAATTTAAGGATATTAATTTAACAACACCCTAAATCCTAAAGTTATCTAAACCAACCTCTTATACCAACTCTAAGGACCTGACCTTAAACATTACATAATCTTGAATTAAATGAATAATTCACAATGAGGATCTTTCTTGGTTTAATGTTTTAGAGAATTAGGCAATAACTATTGCATTACATCTCGTAAATTACACGTTAGACACTTCTACTTAGTTTCAACTTTTTTCATAAATTAAAATATCTCAAAACATATTCATGTCTAGTCCCATGTTTTAGACATCATGACTTTTCCTTGACCCCATCCATGACCCTATACATCTTTAGGTCCTATGAAAAACATTTCAAAACATGGGATGAGTATAAAAATATCAGTATGGGTTATAAAAAAAGAAAGAAAACATTAGTTCATCATTACATACATAAAATAACATCTTTAACAAACCACATGAAATCATAAGATTTATGAATAACACATAGAAAACATAAATAATAAAGGTAACATGTGGCATCCATATCAGACATACATTGTAGCCATCACAACTACATAGGGAGTTACATTTATAATACCCATAACAATATAATCCATAAATATCTTAGGAGAAAAATTCTTGTTTACCTATATTATGTTACCCAATGCATTTGAGAGCTATCTCGGGGACACTGACCCTAGGTTTATCATGGAACCACCCGTATACATAACAATTTCCAAGAATGATAACATATTCATAACACATAAAACAAATATAAAGGAAAGATAACATTTACACATTTCAATCACAATATATCATTCAAATATATTGACATAACAAACCCATTATCAAAACCATTTTCAATAACAAAATACAAAAAAGAGTATATGGTATTTATTTTCCAATTAAAAACATTAAAGCTTGTTAAATAAGCCAAATATGAAATAATAGTCACGACGGTGGAAAGGTCATTGTCACCGTGTATGTTAAAAAAAATATTAGTTTTTTTTGTCGTCTAGTAAAACTCTTAACAATGAAAAGATTCATTTTGAATGAAATGTGAAGTCAAATGTTTTTATACACCATATATATGGAAGTCATATATATAACAAAATATACATCAATGAACGTTGATTGACACGAAGTCCCTTATCTCACGTACGACTTGACCCGATCATTGTTTAATCTCTTGAATAATTAACTAAAGTTCATTTATACTAGACTAAGAAACTTTTTCATGTTTATCAATTTTACCATGTTATAAACATTATGTAATCATTTAAGTTAATAATAGTCATTATGTCCATATTTTGTACTTGAGTAAAAAATGAACTTCTTATATTTACAAGTTTTAAATGTTGTCAAAATTCCATTATATCTAGAATTATATTCATGATTTAGATATCATATATATATATTATATATATCCAGTATATACATGTATTAATAGTGGTACATAAGATTTAGTGTTAAGAAATGAAATGCACCGTTCATGGAGACAGTAAGACGTACATACGCATGAACGCTACTTCTCTTTCTATTTCATATTTTAATGGAATAAAAACATGATGATACATAGTTATATTATAATTAAATAATAATATATTATATTATATCATTAAATATATCCTTTATAAATTCCACATATGGCTTTAATGATTCATATCACTTTGAGGTGGCAGTAGTCCGCACTTCCTCAAATGAGATTATCGTATTTACCCACTATGGAAACCATAATGTTATTATATAAATAAAAAATACAAAAGCATAGAAACAATATAAATATCATATATATCATATATAAATGCAGTGCTATTATAATGGCCACCCTGAGAGTTGGTTGGAGATATTTGAACAATCATTATTTCGTGCGGTAGTAGTTCGCCGTCCACAGAAACAGTGTATTCTTTACCCATTAGAAAGATGTGTGTGTAAGTGTAGTTCAAATACATTTCATAACAACAACCTAGTATATTGAAAATACTGTTTTTGTTATGAAATAAAGGAATGAAAAGATTTTAGGGGGTTGTATAAGAAAAATAAAACAAAATAAATCCAATGAATTTAAGAGAAACTGTTACCTTTAATTCGGGTAACTCCCTTTGGTTTAAAACAAAAGGACTTCTGGATGTTCCTTATGCCTTTAGTAAGGCTTATAGGAGTAGGATAGGGATGTTTGGAGCTTAAATGGGTAGAGTTTGGATGATCCAATGTGATTGAGTGGTCTGAGGAATGGGTTTGAAGTGAGGTATTTTTATAAGGGGGAGGGGCTCTATAGAAATGTGTGGAATTTTTTTTATTATATAATTATTTTCAGTTTATAATGGTCCAAATAAAATTAAATTTGAAGATAAGATAACTCATGTTCTAAATAAAATCATCCAATAATAATTGGATAGGTTTTAGATATTATTTTAATCTTTATAATCTGATTTATTTAAATCATTTATTATTGAGGTAAACACTGCATCATTATTGTGTCATAAATAATTTCATTTATTTGAAGTCTAAAATTTATAAAAAAAATACCATAATTTAGAAAATCATTTTAACTTTTCAAAGAATATTTATTGTCGAAAATATAACATATATTACTCTATGTAAAAATTGTTTTACTAAAAGATATTTGTTTATGTCATTTTTGCCTTTACTTGAGGTTAACTAAAATAAAGTGTAATTTTCACTTTTAACTGTCTCCTTGGGGTCCCAAAAATTACCCAAAAATTCCCATGGTCGTCCATGACTCATCCAATAATGTTAGGGAAATTTTAATGGTAATTTTGTGTTATTATGGTATTCTTTTTACCTTGAATTACCTTATTTATCTTCAACCACAGTAAATAAAAGTCAAAAGTTACAATTCACCAAAATATTATTTTCATCTTATTAAACCACATTTTACTTACTAATAAAAACCATGTATGTTGTATTTTCTAAATTCAAATCAAATAAGTTGTAAAATTTCATGTAAATGAAAAAGTTAGCTTTTTTAACTACTACTGAGTGTTTTCACTATTCATCGAAATTGAATCTTTTCTGAAAAATACGAAAAACATAGCCTAAGATATAATTGATATTCCAAATTCAAAAATTATGTATAATTTAACAAATTCAAAATATTGAATTTGGATTAATTAATTTAGAATTTATTCTCACTGTCAAATCAAAAGGTGTGTTTTTAAGAAATATTAACTATCAAAAGATTGACACTTATTAATGTCTAAGTTCAAAGAGAAATTAATTCCAATGACAAACATTACATTAAATGGTAAAAATATAATCTAATTACCCTTTAAAAAAATTAAAAGGGTAATATATCCATATAAATAAATTACATTAAAAGGCAGTTTTAAATTAAAATACAATATTTTTTACTTTTCTTTAAAAATTGATTTTTAACAGAAAAATATCAAAAACATTACCCAAAGTAAATTTTGATGTACCTATTATAAAAAAATTATTTGGTAAAAGAGAACATTTAAATGTGGCAAAAACTATATTTAATGAGGGTTATCCATCAAAAGGCAGTAAATCAATTTTTTTAAGTAAATTAAGCTTAAAATTACATTCATTCGCATTTTAAGCCTCTAACATTTATTAGATAAATGATAAAACATTTAAAAATCATGTATAATAATATTATATTTATTTCTATTCATTCTGGATAATACAATGACTAGGCATTAACTTTCATTTGAAATGACAATATTATATTATTATAGTGCAATGTATGATTTCAAAGAAACCTGTTGTTGCTTATCAGGTACTCCAGCGAACATAAAAACCCTTTAAAGTAAAAGTAATATTTAATTTAGAAATATTAAAAAATATGAAAATTTAATATATTTTTTATTTTCCTGGGATGGTACAAAAACAATAATTCACCCCTTCCTATGTATGTCCAATCAGACTTGGAGATCTACAATGCTATAATTTATAAATACTATTAATATTTGAAATAAGTATAAAATTTAATAAAATTAATTTAATTTTAATATTAAAAATACAATTTAACATAATGAAACTTTTAAATCCATTTTAAAATAAAAGGTTTCATTGTGAATTCCTTAACAGGATAGCTAGTTTTCATAAACAAAAAACATTTTCCATTATCCATTGGTATACTATAATATTGTTTAATTATAATTTTTATTTATAATATCTTATAATATCATGAATGTTAACCATATTTTTTAAAAAATACATCATAAAATTATTGGATTCTTCACACTACAACCCTTAAATAAATTTTCCCCTCAAAATATTATATCGTTCATTAGATATTCAAAATCTAATGAAAACCAACTTTTTATAGAGGTATAATAAAACATATATTTATTGGTGAATTGGGAAGAATAAATGTAACCTGAAATATCTCATATAAAGGATCCAAGATAATGAAAAAACTATTGGGATTTCAAAATAAGACATGTAGTATAAAGAAACATCCGTAGACTAATAGAGAGTGTTAGAGAACATGATAATCATAATGTTAATGATAAGAAAACCATAAATTGATGAAGAGTGAAAACTCCACTAATTCACCAAAAACGAAGTTAAAAGTATGATATTTTTATTTTAATAATATTTTTATAATGTTTTATGTTTCTAGTTCTACTTCTCATATAATGCATCTTGTGCCCTAGGGTTCCCATGATGTGTGACCGACCACTCTACTCCTTGGTAGTATGGTGTCATGAAGTGAATCATATAGTCTCATGAGAAGATACTTTTCCCTAAGTCCCACATTAAAACTAATAGGGGGTTTGGGTATGAATATATATCCTTAATTCCACCTTCCCATAAACAATGAATTTTTTAATAAGGGTTATATCTAAATACTTATTATAGGGAAAAATACCACATAGGTATTGAACTGAGAGTGAATAATATTATAGTGGGTGTGGATTTCTTCCATAGTCTTAACAAGTGGTATCTGGGCTAGGGACATCTTTCTTCACAATGGAATGTGATGAGGGTGATATTTTGGGTCCCACATAATGCATCACAATCCCATGAGTACATATGGAATGGGTCAAACCAACATGGTTCTTGAAAAATAGTAATCATGGATTGAATCATTGGGTTTCGTTACATGCAACTTTCCCCTCTATTCCATATTGGGACTCATAGGGTGATTGAGGAAGAATATAAGTTCCTCATTCCACTCTCCTAAAATAATACTTTTTCCATCAATGGATATATTCAACAAGTCTGAACCAGGGAAAAAATATTCACTGGGATAACTCCATGAGTTGAAAATACAGTTAGAAGAAGGTAACTCTTCCTTGATCCAAACAATATATATAAATAAATATATAGATCATGAGAAATATTAATTGATTTCATTAAATTTCTAAATAAAAATTTCATCTGTTGTTTAGTCATTAATAACAAACAATTCATCTTATAATCCAGTAAATTAATACGCAAGAGAAATTTTTCTAGTCAAAATCACTAATAATATGTTTTTACAGATCATAAGATCCCCAAAATAATTACAAGTCATTACCTTAATCTTGAAATTTTTACTAACACCATTGGCTATCAAAAGGTATCCAATATATATAACCTCAAAAATAAAACAAAATGTTTAACATAATATATTCGATAACTATTAAACCTAAATAATACAAATAAATATGTTTTCTCCAAATTCATAACATAAGTAATTAGATATTAGATAACTATATACCATGAATAAAATTAAAATATATCACACATAGAACATAAATAAACTCTTATTATACCATACCAAATATATGAATACATTTATCATATATTCTCCTAAAACATGAAAATAATCATTCCCAAAATATTTTGTTTCAATATAAACAAATAATTATACAGAAATACATTTAAAAAATTCAATATATTCTATATATCCAAAAAATATAAAATTTCACTAAAGGAAATGTTAATAACTTTTTCAACAAATCACTAGTCTATTTTTAAGACACCAATACTATACTGTTTGATTCATCAGTAATATAATTATCTCTAATTAATATTTTTATTTCAAAATTTGTGTCATATTAAGGGTTATCTATCCCTTAAATATCTATTTTTCAATAAAACATAACCTTACAATTTAATAAATTTTCCATGTAATCATTACTATTCAATATATTTTAGAAAATCCTTAATAAAAAAATACCGAAGAATAATTATCAAATGTTTAATGAATCATATAAAAAAATAATTAATTAAAACAAATCTAAAAATTATTTAATTCTAATAAATACATATAACAATCATTCCCATTCATTTTTAAACCATTAACAAGGATTGATCATCTTATTCCTTCATACCTCTTTCTTTTCATGTTTTGTTTACAGTCATGTAATTATGAATAATAATACCATTACCCATGACAACTTGTTTATTAACTTTTTAATTTTTCCCCAAAGGATACTGATTTTAATAATTTCCATATTTTCCACATAAAAAACATTCAACCGTTTATGATACCTTGAAGAAAGCATTATTCTCATCCGTTAAGGTCACTAAACATTCAAATTTTACACAAAATAAACATTGTCTATATCGTTATTTTTCACACCCAATCTATAATCATAGTGATTCCCCAAAACATATTACTCATGTAATAGTAATATTATGATTTTTTTGTTTAATTTATAGGTTATCTGAAAAAAAACATGCAAACTAATGTTTCCCTCGGAATTCGGGGATGACCTCCTGGATGGGAGATTCAAACGTTCCGATCAGTTTCTAGCGGGGTTGTTCGTAGAACCGGAAACATCCAATCATTCCACATCCATTTGGACATACTTTCCAAAGGTAGGCGATCATTAGCTTGTGGACTGATGAGGCTTAGGAATTTTCATTGGTCAAGAGGATGGGAGGTCGGACTCATCACACCTTTTTTGAGGGGAATTATTGTCTATTCCGAGACTCTCTTTATAGATTTAAGTTATGTTCGTGAATCCTTATTACATTACCAAGTATAAAATGATATTTTCCTTTAGTTTTGACAATCAATGATTCAATATGTAATAAATTTAGAGAATCTTTTATAGGTATTCGAGGTTCTTCATCAATAGAGAATCATCTATATCTATTTAGAGATTCTTGATCAATGGTAACCTTCAAAACATTTATATAAATGTCTCTTGGTCATTATGATGACTAGGCTGGTTTTAAAGCCACTCAGTGGGGCACTTGATGTTTATTGTCATTCATAAGGACAATGAATTATTTCAGAGTTGGTATCGAACCCATAGATGGGATACCTACGTATCCTTTGTTTTGGAAAAGGAATCAGAACCCACGTAGTTCGAGTAAAGGAGTATGATGTTTCTGATTGATGGATCAAAGAAGGATGTCACAATTACTTTTACACTCTAAGCTCATGTGAGTCATGCTCGGTGTGAGAAACAAGAGGTATTGGTAAAAATTAGACAATTGTGCCATGAAAGATGCAATCATAAGAAATGGTTTGGGGCTTATGTATGTATGACTGCCCAGAGGATTTACTTTAGGGAGAAAATCCAGGAACAGGGTCCATAGAGGTATATGTGCTTCATGGGGATTTGAATACTCTAACTTGGGACTTATTCCTAAAAAATAAACCCAAATTAGGAGAGGATTGATAACTGTGGTTTACTCCTGAGAAGGAATCCCAGATCAAACGTAAATTAGGACTGGTTAAAGAGAATTTAAGGGACTTGGGGATTATTCCTTAAAAGGAAGCCCAAGATTATGACCGGGACTTATTCCTGAAAAGGAATCCTAGGTTAAGGATTAATGTTTGGGGCTTACTCCAGAGGAGGATGCCCATATTTGAGATTGGGGCTTACTCCTAAGAAGGATGCCCAAATTAAGGGACTTGGGGCTTACTCCTAAGAAGGATGCCCAAATGAAGGGACTTAGGGCTTACTCCTAAGCAGGATTCCCAAATTAAGGGACTTGGGGCCTACTCCTAAGAAGGAAGCCCAGGGTAAGGATTATGGTTTGGGGCTTACTCTTAAGAAGGATGCCCAAATTAGAGGATCTGGGGCTTACTCCTAAGAAGGATGCCCAAACATTTAAGGGACTTGGGGCTTACTCCTAAAAAGGATGCCCAAGATTATGAATGGGACTTATTTCTTAAAAGGAAGCCCAAAATTATGACTTGGACTTATTCCTGAAAAGGAGACCCAGGATAAGGATTAAGGTTTGGGGCTTACTCTTGAAAAGGATGCCCAAAATTAAAGGACTTATGACTGGGGATTATTCCGGAAAAGGAGACCCAGGTTAAGGATTCTCTCATCTTAAAGGATGAGGTTGAATGAATGAACTCTCCATATTTAGTGACATAAGGATATTTAAATCACTATGTTTTGAGAGATATTCCACCAAATTCCTTTCAGATAAGGAATTCAAATCAAGAAATCATGCCATAAATGGTTTTGAAGAGTGTCTTGAAGACTGAATCTTGAAAAGGAAAGGTGTAATGGCTTAAGAGGGGTGAAATGGGAAAGAAAGGCACCCAAAAATGAAGGGGCACGCAAGTCTTGGAAGGAGCACAAGTATTGAGGGGGCGCACAAGTATTGGTCGCACAGGTATACCTGCACGACATGTGGTGTACTTGCGCGATGGTGAACCAGCATTTAAATACTTGAACGACTCTTTATTAAAGCCTTTATAATTCTATTGAGGTTCTTCCAGAAAAAGGACGCGCAAGTTCTATCGAAGGAATAAGGCGGTGCACAAGTGGGACCACTTCCCTTAAGGGCTGGCCACTCAGGCGCGCAAGTGTTGATGAGTTTCAACACTTATGCTTTCCTCCCTCTCTTTAGATCTTCCATTCTAGGTAAGAAATTACCTTAGAAGTGTTCCGAAAGCTTTGAGAAGAGACTTGGGCGTTGGGAGCTTCAAGACGAGTTTCTGAAAAAAGATCCTCTCAAATGGGGGGCCCACAGGGTCTATTTTTAGGCAGGAGAAGACCCTGGGCGGTTACCAGGCGGTTATCACTTAGGCCGCACAAGTCACTTGTGCGACCAAGGGCGTCGCGCAAGTGGACTTGCGCGACAGTGATATGACTTGTGCGGTGAAGTTTCTTTTGATCCTTTGTTCATGACTTTGTCGATTTCTGATATTTTCTTCAAAGGTTGAATCACTTTGAGCTCAGATATTCCCCTTTTCCGATTTTTAGATTCTGTGACGAAGGGAGCGTCAACAAAAGTCCCCCCTCAGAGTTGGATCCGGAGAGAAATGAGGGTTTGACTCTGAGAAAATCGAATCCATCCAAAGGAAAAGGGGGCGCACAAGTCTTCAGGGAATAGAGGGCAGCGCGCAAGTTCTCTCTGCATAGGGATACGGCCCTCAGCGCGCAGGGTCCCAGCCGCGCCTATAAAAAAAGGGCCTCACTTCCGTACAAGCATCCGGATTTCTGTACTTCATACCTTCGAGCTCTCGCCGCGCAGGTCACCTTAGCCGCGCAGGTTGCTCTGTTTTCTAGTGTTTTCCTTGATGTCGCGCTACTGTAAAGGCATTTGTACTTGCGCTGTTTATACTTGTGCGTCAAAAACTAGCGCGTCACACGAATACTTGCGCGCCATTTTTTACACTTGCGCGCCTTAATGCCTTAGCCATTTTTTCGAAATCGTTCAAAAAAATTTTGAAAAATAAACCCATTTAAGAGTTTAATTTATTCAACTTTTGGGAAGATTCAATGGCCACTAATGGAATTAAAACGTCTGATGAACTGGCTAGCAAGAGGATTGATGATATGATGAACATCATTGGACATGATTACTATGATATCTGCAACAGCACTCTCTCAGATTTGGATAAGAACTTGAAGAAATATCATCTTAATTTCCCACAGAGCATCTACCTGCCTCTATATGGTCATGGTCACCTGCAAGGAGTCAATGTTCCAGATGCAAAGAACTATACACCTAAAATCAAGCTGCACTGCTACTCCTTCATTTCGGTTATGCTGTGCATTAAGAGCAACAACAATGGTGTGAACTTTCAAATTCTTCCTCCATGTCATTTCCTTGCAGATATGAAAATGGAAAACCCATGGGTTGAAATGTTTTCCACTACTGGTTGGTGGAGAGAAGACAATCATGGTATTAGAGCAATATCGGAATAGAGTACTCTCCCCAAATGGCACTTTACTTCCAATTCTCCATTCTCAAATCCATGTATCCATCTTCCAAGCCTCTTGGACAGAAACAGAGTCACTGTTTGATCAGCAGAAAATTTTCTCAAACCACACTCAAAAACATCCTTTTACAATTGTTCCAAGAAGAGCTAGTATCACTGCATCTCTTATTGTATCCAGTTGAATGAATTAATTCCAGGTGGTTGCTGATGAATCTCGGGATGCCGTAAATCAAATGAAGTGTTATGTTGAAAGACTCTTGTAATTATTGAAAAAAGAGAAGAGACTCCAGTCTGTGGATGTCTTTCTAACTCTTGTGCATCAATGAAAAACACTTTCACTTTCACTTATTTGTACCTTCATTCTCTCACTACCTGCTTTAAATTTACTTAATCCAATGGGCTTAGTAAGCATAGTTTGATCTTTACTAGGATTATTACAAATAACCCTACAAACATTGAACCTTTTAATTTCTCAATATTACCTAAATCATACAAAATGTATGTTTAGTGAGCTAGAACTTGACTTTTATTCAGAGTTCCTTTGTCTTTTGTGGGAAGTTTAAAGTCATGCAAGCCAGACATAAAGGGGATAATGTTTAAGGTCGAAATAGCTTTGAAAAAAATGGATTATAATTGATTCAATTCCTTGAGAATTTATCTGAAAACATATTACCATACTCAAGAATGAGGGAAAATATGTAAGCTATGACTTAAGAATTTTTGAATTTGAGGAATGATATGAAAATGATCTAAAAGTCATTAGAAGAATTAGTTTTCAAAAATGATGTTACTATTATTTGACAAAAACCCGTTAGGGGATTGAATTATGCAGGGCCACCTAAGGGCATTGGCTGCATGGTCAAATAAATAGTATCTTTTGGCTGAGAAGTCTGTTATGTGGACTGTTTATGCAAGGCCACCTATGGGCACGTGCTGTATAGTCAGGCAAAAGAATTCTCAGAAGTTTACTTTCCTAGTGCTAAAAGCCAGTGAAAGGTTATGGAGATTCAAATTTTCTATAGTATAGAGTTTGCTGTATGGAAAAGAGGTACTTGAATATGGAGAAGATATTTCCGAACAAGAATATCTGAGAAATTAATGAATATCACTCCTATGAAGGTCTAACCCAAACGTAGGGAAAGAGAATATGGAGAGTATAAACCATAGACTTGAATACTTTCAGATCATGAAAAAGGACATGGGACAAATATGTTAAGGATAGCTATTTTTTGCAGATCCCTACATACCGTCATTTAAGACAAATAAGGAAAAAAGAGGCATTCTTCCCAAGAATGAAGTTACTATTATCCAACAAACCTGTTAGTGGGTTGAAATATACAGGTCCAACTAAGGGCATTGGCTGCATGGTCAAATAAATAGCATCTTTCGGCTGACAAGTCTGTTATGTGGACTGTTTATGCAAGGCCACCTATGGGCACGTGCTGCATAGTCAGGCAAAAGAATTCTTAGAAGTTTGACATTTTTGTGACTAGAAGTCATGAAAAAGGGTTATGAAGATCTGAAAATATTTAAGGTTAGGATTATAACACATAAAGATGGGTATTGTCCAATGTATATAGAGATACATAGGTCAATGATAACCATAATCATGTTGTTCTTGGGTCCTGAATTGAAATTTTGGACTTCACTACGTATCTCATAAGAATGAGAATCAAGCCATACGTAGTTCTTGAAATGCAGTTTAACATCGTTCAGGACGAAAGTATGAGAGATCTTAGTTTAGGGTCATAGAATTCGAACCATAATAATGAATACACAGTGTTTGTTTTCATGAGGACTGGATTCGAGGGACACTCGAATGTTCCTACGTATCCCATAAGGATGAGAATCAAGTCCACGTAGTTTAAGAACTACCCTTTGTACAAATTTGGTTCGTACATGTGAAGGGTGAAAGGGGAATTTAGTGCAATGATGGTTTAACCCGAGACAAAAAGTTTAGGCATTACCATGTATGCACGTAGTCTTTTGAAATGAAACATGATTGAAGAATCAATGTCAATAATAGTTCTCTCTCAAATGAGGAAATCAAAGAGTATTGTAGTTTATTGTCGTACTGGACAAAAGTGTTGCATAGTTGAACGTCATATAACAAGGACTAAAGTGAATCAATGTAAATATATTGATTCTAGGGGCGGTTTCATGAATCAACATCAGATGAGATGGTGGTGAACCGATGTGAAGATATTGTTTTTGGGTTTGAACCTTGGGAGGTTGCCTATGTACCCAGCCTGGAAGGAAAGGATCAAAGTCCTTGTAGTTCAATTAATGAATTAATTAATGATCAAGTTGTTCTTGGGGACAACGATAATAAAAAAAATGTTGTTGGGACTTATACATGGTTAGCGGCCCAAAGAGAGTGTTACGGTTGAGGTTTTCTCTATGCTCACGTGAGTCATACTCGGTGTGAGAAACAAGAGGTAACAACAACCTTAACGATGCATAGTTTAATGTAATGTAGGACATATAAAGGGACTATTCAGTTTAAATTCCTGCAGTAAGGACTATTGGTGTTGCGTAGTTTAGTGTCATGTAGTAGGGAAAAAATACAGTTTAATGTCGTGTAGGACGTATCATGAATTTTCAGTACAGTTTAGCGTCATGTAGTTAGGACGATGAGGACAATAGAGTTTAACGTCATGTTGGACGAAAGGGGGACTGTGCAGTTTAATGTCATGTAGTAAGGACAAAATAACACACCATTTACGTCATGTTGGACGGATTGGGGATTTTTTTTCCACAGTTTAACGTCATGTTGGACGAAAGTGAGAATAGTTTATGGTCATATGCATTGACCATGGATGGTTCAGTTTAATGTCATGCTGGACGGTGGTGCAGTTTAAGGTCATACAAGACCTTTGATGATTATATAGTTTAATGTCTTTCCAGACGTAAGGGACTTTTATACAGTTTAGCGTCATGTAGTTTGGATGTCACAGTTTAACATCTTGCTGGACATAAGGGACTTGCAAATAGTTTAGGGACATATGCATGGACCGTTGATGATGCAGTTTAAGGTCATACTGGACCATTTGGGGAACGTTTTCATAGTTTAACGTCGTGTGGGATGAATTTTCAGTTTAAGGTCATACATGACCATTTCTGTATAGTTTAACGTCATATAGAAAGGACGAACTGGTGCTGCATAGTTTAGTGTCATGTTGCAGGGACATTCTGGTGCTGTACAGTTTAGTGTCATGTTGCGAGGACAATACAGTTTAACGTCATGTTGGACGAAAGGGGGAGTTTAAGGTCATACTGGACCATTTCTGTATAGTTTAACATCATATAGCAAGGAAGAACTGGTGCCGCACAGTTTAGTGTCATGTTGCGAGGACAAAATATGAATACTTTGTGTTTTATACAAAATATTTCTTCAAAAATATGGCATTAGTTGGAGTAGTAATGTGTTCTCCATCCATCGAGATTAATGAATAAGCTCCATTGGAGTAGACCCTATGTATTGAATAAGGTCCTTCCCATTTTGGCTCAAGCTTGGGAGGTTTCTTTCCTGGTATCATTGGAGTTCTGAGAACTAATACCAATTCTCCCTGAATGAATGAATGAAGACAAACTTTTTTGTTAAAAGCTCGTGCTATTAGATTCTGATAGATTTCCAAGTGGTGCAAAGTGGACAATCTTTTTTCATCTAACCATTCCAATTCATTCAATCGCTTTTGGGATTGCTCACTTGTAGATAACTGATCACAAATGGCTACTCTGAGTGAGGGAAATTGAACTTCAATTATCAAGACTGCTTCTGTTCCATATAACAATGAATATGGAGTTGATCACGTTGCATTGCGGGTCATAGTCCGATAAGCCCATAAAGCATGAAAGAGTTTATCAGGCCATGACCTCTTATCTTTATCCACCATCTTTTGCAGTATATTTGAAAGAGTCTTCTTAAAGGCTTCTATTTGGCCATTGGCTACCGCATGATACCGAGATGAATGGTTGCATTTGATGTCGTATTCTTGATATAATTTCTTCATCTCAGAAGAACAGAAGTTGGTGCCATTGTCCGTCAATATGGTATGAGGGACACCAAATTTAGTAATGATGTTAGACTTGATGAAGCTAACAATGCATTTAGAACTAACTTCTCTGAGAGGTACTACCTCTTCCCATTTGGAAAAGAAATCATTAGAAGTAATAATGTACTTAAACTGCTTGGCCGTAGCTGAAGGGTAAGGTCCCACCACATCCATTCCCCATGTGGCAAATGGCCGTGAGTATTTAGCTGTATGAAGCAACTCTGGAGGTTGATGAATGAAGTTGGCATGTACTTGACATGAATGACATTTCTTTGTGAAATCAACACAATCTTTTATCATTGAAGGCCAAAAGTATCCAAGCCTTAAAATTTGATCAGACAATCTATGTCCAGACTGGTGGGCACCACAGACTCCTGCATGCACTTCTTTCATGACAACCATTGTCTCTTCACCATCAATGCATCTAAAGAGAACTCCATCAAAACCACGTTTGTAGAGAATTTTATCTAGGTGGTTTGGGCTATCATAAAGAGTAAAATTGACCACACGTCGCCGGATTTGTTCTTTCTCAGCTCTATCAGGTGGAAGTGTTCCATTTTGAAGGTATTCCCTGATAGGTGACATCCATCCTGTAGTATGACCATACAGTTCAGGAATGGGACTAATTTCATTAATTTCCTCTGTTCTGGCTTGAACATAAGGTGAAATTGCACGACAGTGGGAAATACTGATGGTTGTCTCGTCCCGATTTGGATCTGCTAGAGCTATGGCTATATTAGCCAGTGCATCAGCTTGAGCATTTTGTGATCTTGGGACATAAGAAAATTTCGGTTCTGATGTGAATTCCGTCATTAACTTTCTGACGTAATCATACAAAGGGATTAATTATTCTTTTCTGATGGCATAATCCCCATTGAATTGTTTGATTACCAAGTCTGAATCACCTTTCACTTTTAAGTGATTCACTTGGGCTTGAAGCGATAACTCCAAGCATGTGATAAGAGCTTGGTATTCGGCTTCATTATTAGTACCACCTTCCCACAATAAAAAGGAATATGGTAACAATGCCTTATCTGGAGAAATGAGTACAATTCCTAAACCAACTTTGTTGAATTTAGGATTTTCCATTTTCTTCCCTGTTGGACTTCTGGAAGCACCATCAAAATACATTTCCCATGTTTGAGGACTCTCTTGAATAGAGAAAACTTCCTCATCAGGGAGTTCAATATCTGAAGACGTGTCTTCCACTGAAGGATGTTCATCCAAGAAATCAGCTAGAGCTTGGCCCTTTATTGCCTTTTGAGATACATACTGAATGTCGAACTCCTGCAAAATAACTGCCCACCTTGCTAGATGTCATGTAAGCATTGGACGACTAAGGATGAATTTGAGCGGATTATCGCGAGATACCAATTGGACCTCGTGATGTTGCAAGTAGTGTCTCAGTTTCTGGACTGCAAAGATTAATGCTAGGCAGCACTTCTCAATACTTGAATACCGGGTTTCTGCTTCAAGCATAGTTCTACTGAGATAGTAGAGGCTATTTTCATTCCCAGCATCATTCTTTTGAGCGAGAGAGGCACCCAATGATCTCTCTAGAGCTGTCACATAGAGTATAAGTGGTCTAACTTCAACAGGTGGCATGAGTACTGGTGGACTCAAGAGTTATTTCTTGAGAACATCAAACGCTTCTTGAAATTCTTCCGTCCACTGGTAAGTGACTCCTTTTTTCAATAATTTCGTAAAGGGTAAACTTTTGCTTGCCAAATTGGCGATGAAACGCCGAATATAGGCTAAGTGTCCTTGAAGTCCTCTTAATTCTTTCAAATTCCGAGGAGGTGACATACCAAGGATTGATTTGGTCTTCTCAGGACCGACTTCAATACCACGATGGCGTATAACAAAGCCGAGGAATTTTCCTGAGGTTGCCCCAAAAGCACATTTTAAGGGGTTCATCTTCAAATTATGTTGTCGAAGCTTGTGGAATATGACTTCAAATCAGCCAAGTGATTAGAAAGTTTTTTGGATTTAACCACCAAATCATCTACATAGCATTCAACAAACTTCCCTAAGAAAGGTTTGAAGATACGATTCATGGCGCATTGATATGTTGCACCTGCATTCTTTAAACCAAAGGGCATTACCCGTTAACAAAACACACCTTGAGGGGCTCTGAAGGATGTAGATTCCTCATCTTCTGGGGCCATTCAGATATGATTATATCCATAATATCCATCCATGAAGGAAAGTACTTCATAACCAGCCGTCACATCAATTAAGAGTTCTGTAATCGGAACTAGGAAATCATCTTTAGGACAATAACGATTAAGATATCTGAAATCGATGAAAACCCTAATTTGTCCGTTCTTATTCTTTACATGGACAATATTAGCCAACCACTTGGGATATTGAACTTCTCTGATGAATTTATCTTTGATCAGCTTATCCACTTCAGCTTCAATTCTGGAAGCATAGGTTGGGTGTGTTCTTCTCGCGGCTTGCTTAAATCCTCGATGTTCTTTTGGTAAAACCAAATGATGAGTAGAAATATCAGGATCAAGCCCATGCATTTCTGTATAGTTCCAAGCGAAAATATCTTTATTTTTCTTTAGAAAATAAATATACATCTCTTTCTCTTCAAGGTTCATGGACGCACTAATTAATGTGGGGCGTGGATCTTTCTTTGTACCCAGATTTATTTCTCTGAGTTCATCCACAGTGGTAGAGATACCTTCTTCAAATGCTGGAGGAGCATCTCTAAGATCTTCCTCTTTCTCTTAATCATGTGCTATTTCTTCCATTTCTACATGCATAGTAGATGACAAAAAAAAATTTCATGATCACAAGAGATGTCAAAATTTGCTCATTTTGAATAAGAAGCTTCCATTTCCGACCCTATTGATGATAAAGGGCCTTCTTTGGGAAATAAAGAGGATATGATGGATTGAGAATTGACATCATTATTCACCTCCGATGTTGCTATAACTTCTTCTGGCTTGATTGGCGAAGTATAGACCTGTTGGATTTCAACAGATGAAATGAAGACGTCACCACTTGTGCTTTCATCACTGTTTGGTAGGTTACCAATTTCTCCCATGTTGTCTGGCTCAACTGCCGTAATTGACATTATGGATCTTTCCATAAGAGTATTTTGATTTGGGCCTATTTTGTCAATTTGACTGATAGGTAACACATAATCTGTACTCACATGTGCAATTGGATTTATTGGAATTTTCTCCAAACCATATGGAGTATTAACTTTGGTAATTTCCTTCATTGTAGATTTTTCTCTTCCCTTCATGTGATAGAATTCTGCCTCAATGTATTGAGACTCACATGTCATGAACGAGGCCTTAACACCATACAATATTCCAACTTGACCATTGAAACAGTATTTGAGACATTGTTGGTATGATGAAGGGATAGCCGCATGCTGATATAGCCAGGGTCTTCCAAGCAAGATGTTGAAAGCTGAGTCTTGATCAACAATCATGAAGTCCGAATTGGATACAGGATCTCCAAACTGAGTTCTGAGTGTAACTTCGCCCAGTGGTTCTTGTTCATTTTATCATATCCTTGTAACATCATGGTAGAAGGAGATAAATCAGATTCCATGAGGCCCAATCGACGAAGTGTACGAATGGGCATGAGGTTGACTCCTGAACCATTGTCAATGAAAGCTCTTCAGATATCTACACCATTGACTTTTCCAGATAAGTAGAGAGGTTTTATGTGCCCATTCACAACATCATCTTCATCTTTATCAGTAAATGATATCACTGCATGGCATTCTTTAGGATTATTCTCTATGTGATAGACTTCAGCTGCAGCAATTTCAGCTTCAAACTCCTGAGGACTTGACAAAGCTTCGATGAGTGCTTCCCGAAGATCTTTTGACAGATTCAAAGCATCCAAAATTGATAACTTGGCTGGCACTTGGGCCAAGTGTTTTAATATATCATACTTTTGATCTAGAGGTCTGTGTTTCCCAACAAGAATATGCGGTTTAGCAGGTACCTTGGAAGCATATGCTTTGGAAGATGATGCATCTTGTATTGGGATAGAAGTTGGAAACCTCCTTGGTTTTGGAAGATTAGACCGATTAGATCCATTTACTTGCTGAGAGAAAGAAGATGGAATTTTCAATCGGTCTTCTAAAATAACTGTGCCAAGACTGAGTTGACTATTGGCAGAAGAACTTGCTTGTTCTTTTTGAGCTTGCTGAAGGGCTCTACCATGAGTTTTTGCTGCATACACAGTGCTAGAAGGGGTAGAATTGGAGTAGTGGGTTTGGAAATATCCATGTCTTCCCCTGTATCCTGAACCTCTGTAACTTCCTCGGATTCCCTAATTTGATACAGGGAATTCAGACTTATCAAAATTGAAATTACGACTGGAATACGGATCTATTAATTGAATCATATTAACAGAACCGAAGATTAACTCTTCGTCTAATAAAGACTCTTCCTGACTAGCCTGTTTAGGCTGTGCCGTTTGATGGGGCGGTGCCCATTGTTTTGACGTAGATGGCATAAAGTCTTCCAGAGTCAAAGATAATATAGGCTTTGACACATACTCATCTTCTTATGATTCTTTTTTCTTCTTTGAATCAAATCGTTTCTTTGAGGATTTTCCCTCTGACAAAAAGGGTTTTACCGCAATTTTCATGGCAGAAGACACAATTGGTTTCTTTAATTGTGTTCGCAAAATGGCATGAGTCCGATTGATTGTCTTTCTAACCATCCAATCATCATATTTCTGTTCATTTCTGCTTTTGACTTCTTGACATTCAACTTCCTCCTCTGGAACTGTAGTAGTAACACATGCTACCTGAGTTGAAGAACCTTTCAACTTGACTTGTCCCAAGTCGACCATCTTTTGCAGGAGGTCTTTGAAGACAAAACACTCCTGGATGGGATGCCATAACATTTGATGAAAGGGACAATAATTGGGACGGTCTTCATCTCCTTCTTTGTTTGACCTCTTGGGCACTGGTAATTGAACCAAATTATTTTCCAGAGCTGAAATGAAGTAACTAGGAACTTGCTCACTTCGGAAGGAGTATGTTTTACTCTTCATATCCTAAAATTGTTTTCGTCATTGATCTCTTTGATCATTTGGACGAAACGGCCTTTTTTGTTGGTGTTCGGGAGGTGGAGCCCTTCGAGAAGATGAAGGTTTTGAAGTAGAAATAGGTACAGGTGCTTGTTTAAGCGTAAATGTAGCCATTTCTTCTTTACCCATTCTCCTTCCTGAATCTGATGGAATTACACGAGATTTAACCTTAGCCTGTATAAGGGAATCTTTAATCTGCTGAGCAATTGAAGTAAGGTCTCGAAACCCTCCTGTGTATTTCACAAGGATCAATGGAGTGTGTAATTCGTCACGTAAATTTGCCACACAGATTGGTAACAGCTCTTCCTGAGGGAGTGCCAAACTAAGGGAATACGTTAATCCCTTCCAGCGAGCAATGAAATCAGAGACTCTTTCATTTTCCCTTTGCTTGCAGTTTGTATGATCGAAAGCTGTCGTTTTTGGAAAAGTTGAGCTGAACTGAAGAAGGAATTTTTGGCGAAGATCCTCCCATCCGATTATTGACCGAGATTGCAAGCTTGTATACCAGACAAAAGATGGTCCTTGCATGGTTCGCACGAAGCATCTGAGTTTCACTGCTTCTTGCTGCTCTGGAGTTCCCATCATAGGATCACAACAAGACACGTAATGCGTCAAATGTTGTTCAGGGTCACCTGATCCATTGAATGTAGGGAAAACAGGGTTTCCAAAACTAGACAGAGGAGAAATTGAATCTACCCATTCAGGGTAAAATTTCTTTTCTGGTTGAACTTGCACCCGTTTCCCTTCCATAGTTTCTAACTGAGCTGTTAATGACTCAATAGTAGCTATTAACTTTTGAGAAACATCCGGTTGAATATGGTCTTGAGTAGGTGCAATGAATGGAGCTTGGACAGATGTGGTGGTTGGTGCTGCAACTGATGGTAGCACTGCAAACCGTTGTTGCATTTGACCCGTAGGATTAGACCTCTGAGGGTGTACTGATAAAGGATGATATTCCTGATCCATCTCAGTAACTGCAACAAATTCCTTCGGCTGTCGGACATCAGCATTCTTAAGAAGAGGACTACTCTGAAGTAGTTCTGCATTCAACCTTATTAATTCGTTCATTTATTCCTCCTATTGTGCAAACCTTTGCTCTAATGAGAGTGATTGACCTTCTCCAGAGGAAGGATATATAACCTGATTCTTTCCCCTCCCTTTGTTGGATACTTTTTGGAGAGAGGGAAGTGGATTACCTAGGTTCTGAGTAATCCTTTGACATCGTGTACGCACACCTTCTTCATTTGTATCGGCACATACATTTTCTTGAGCAGGACGCTCTTCATCTGAGTCCCCTGATTGAGTCTCCTCTGGTGGATTAGCAATAATGGCATTGATGACATTGATTGATGCATAATGCATCGCATCCCTTCTATCAACATTTCTGTGATATTGTCTTCTTTCATATCTTCGATTAGAAATTTCCTTTTGTTGATTCAATCTTTTAGGAACTTCTTGATGAGCTATAATTTGGATGGAATCTCCTAATAATTTGGATCTTCGTTCCTCTTGGGGATTCTTCCCCAATCAAGAAAAGACCGATATTCTCTGAGAAGGGGAATGATGATTTGAAAGAGTCCCTAGTCTCGTGAACTGGGGATGTTCCTGCTGATTCCGCTCAACTCCTCGAATCCCATTTGTTGACTCTGAGGGTTGGGTTAAAGGAGTCCCCAGTCTGACAAGATGGGGTGTCTCTTGACATGCTATGTCTGAGACTTTCTTAAAAGCTCTCTTGATTTTGCGAATCTTAGTTCGGAAATTAGCTGTATGCATTAACCTGTATCCACTTTTATCACCTGGTTCAACAGACCGTTGGATGATTTCTGAGACTTCTATCATTTGATGATTTGTTTTCTCCAGACGAGAGGCTTGTACAATATTCTCGCCTGCTTGATGTAGGAGAAATTCAACAACTTGTTCTCTATATGCTTGATGTTGAGAGGAACTAGTTGAAGCATGTTCTTGAGCAAGCTTTTGATTATGAACAAAGCCCACTGACTGTGGCCGGCCATGGGCAATAACATTGCATGAGACCATTTTCGGCGGGATTTGCTGACTAGAAAGCATTGTTAAATGTAGTGCTCTGTGAACACCCCATCCTCTAATATGAACACCAGATGGAACATTGGCAATTAATTGACGCAATTTTCTTAGTGCGCCAAGGCATGAACGTTGAAGGGTTCTCTGTTGCTTTTCAGCCTTCGGATACCGAGAGACTGATAGAGATGCCAAATCAATCTGACGTTGTAGCCATTCTATTATCTTAAGATGATTTTCATATTCATCATAAGATAATACCCTCTTCTTCAATTGACAAAGAGTTTTCCATATGTTGAGATGAATATCAGGGAATCCATCTTCCGTCAACATCTTTGGAATGTCATACTTGGAGTCAGCCAAAGGCCAAAACATGACTGGTACCTCACATTTTGCTAGTTTTTTCCTCATGTTCAGCATTTCCTCTTTATCATTAAATGAAGATTCTTCTACCTGTTTTGACCAGAGTTGGTGTTTCCTTGTTTCTTCATCAGATTCAACAAGATTGGTAGAGAGATAATTGATCAAACTAGAAGATGAATGACTTAGGGGTGGTTCGGAGAATGACCTACACCCTGGGATATCTTCTGATAGAGAGAGTATTTCACTTGCTAGCGATAAAGCATCAGACATGACTGGTTTCGCATTTGCTAGTGCCTCAAGATAAGAGGGATTTCTCGGCACCACATTGTCCACTGGAGTATTTTCCAGGAAATGTGAATCACTACTGTGGAGAGGACTTTCGCAGCAAAATTCATCCTCATGGGGAGGACCACCATAATGGGTTACAGCAAAAGATGAGATCTCTTGCTCCTTGGTCTTCTGACCACACAGAGGGTTCCTGTGGCTCTCTTCTGAAGAAGAAACTTCAAGATTGACCGAATTTTCATGAAGCAAGACTTCATGAGGAAGTGTCTGTTGAAGACCTTCAAAATTAATGTTCCCGTTATTGGGAACTGAGGGAGTAGAATCTTGAATTCCGACAGATAAATGTCTGAGGGCTTCAAGAACTCCAGCATCGAGCAAGTCTTGGTTACAGATTGGCCTTTGATCTCCTGACTGTTCTAGGAGGATCTTTTTCTTAGATGCCTTCTTAAACGCTTTAAAAACCACTTGATGACGAAAGTGATTGCTCTGAGCAGGTGTATGTGCCTGATCAGGAAAGATGGTCAGGTTAGGCTGACAATATCCACTCAAATCCGGTGTATGTGCCTGACTTGGTTGTCCGTATGATATGGGGGAGTATGCCCCATAACCCTCTTGGACTGGAACAGATGTGTGTGTCTGTTCTGGAGTGAATCGTTGATGTGTCACTCCACTGCTAGGGATAGATTTATGTTTCATTCCCTAAGATGATGCTGAAGCTGTTATGATATCCGGGCAAGCATCCAGAATATGAGCAGGAATTTGCTTCTCCAATTTTACCATTGACAAAATATGCTTGGTGGCTTCAGCCGCCAGAATGCGAATATATGTCCATTCCGGGTTTGGAGTAGGTGTATGTGCCTGCTCTTGTCCTCCTTTTCTTGTTAGTGAATTCTGAGAGTACTCAAGTGTGGAGGAAGAGAGTTGAGTCTGCCTCCAATTTGTCATCGGAGCTTTCCGACTGACTTCTCCGTGCGCTACCAAGCGAGACTGTTGGTAGGCTTGATTAGTACTAGCAGGTGTATGTGCCTGCTGATTACACTTCGCCAAAGGTGGTTGAAGAGATCCATCATATGTAGTCAGATGAGCCTGCTGACTAACTGGTTATGTATAAGCAGTTTTATGTTCCTGCCTATAGTACTCCGCCGGAATTGCCTTGCGGGATTGGTGTGATGCTGCCAGACGAGTCTGCTGGACAGCGGAATTAAAACGGACAGGTGTGTGTGCCCCCTCATTGTTTGCCACCAAGTTAGGTTGGTGGACTTCTCCGGAGATGGCAGGGAAGAAAACCTGCCAATTGTTAACCGGATTCCGTCTCTGGCGGTTCGACTTTCCTGCTCGGGTTCGAGGAACCTGAGCTGAATGCCTGGAGTCGGTACCCTCATCATGTTGAGGGCGCACTGCCGCACGAGTCTGGCGGCGATTGTTGATGGGAGCCCTCGGGATGGACTCCTGTATTTTTGAATTAAGGCCCTGAGGGACCTGCTCATTCACTTCCTCAAAGTAAGGGAGTGAATGGAAATTGCGTTCCGGGGATAATGACCTGAAACGGTTGGAGACGGTAGTCAGCACCGCCTGCCTCTTGATCACTGGTTGTCGTTGTCTGGACGACCTGTGTGAGTTGTTCACTTGGAGGGCCTGTCGGGCAGCCTCCAGAGTTGGGATGGTACCGTGTTGATGGTACTCCTTAACCAGCGCATTTGATACCCAGCGTTGAAGATGCTGAGTAGGTGATGTCATCCTCAGAGCGGATGACGATCCAGTAAGAATAGCAGCAGTGGTATTTGCAGCAGCAGTATTCACATATGTGAAATTGAGAGCAGCCATTATGGAAATACATAAGATCATGGAAAAGAGTGCCTGTTTGATATAACAGACATAATCAAGATAAAATTCAGTCACTTCATCCTTTGGATGAGCACATATTTTAATGATTGTTTTTTGTTAGCCCTCCTATTGAGTTTTAAATAGGTTCTTAACAAATAGGTAAAACGTCATTTTAACTTGGTTAAGGATCCACGTCGGGTTCACCATTTTTTGTTTCCCTCGGAATTCGGGGATGACCTCTTGGATGGGAGATTCAAACGTTCCGATCGGTTTCTAGCGGGTTTGTTCGTAGAACCGGAAACATCCAATGATTCCACATCCATTTGGACCTACATTCCAAAGGTAGGCGCTCATTAGCTTGTGGACTGATGAGGCTTAGGAATTTGCATTGGTCGAGAGGATGGGAGGTCGGACTCATCACACCTTTTTTGAGGGGAATTATTGTCTATTCTGGGACTCTCTTTATAGATTTAAGTTATGTTCGTGAATCCTTATTACATTACCAAGTATAAAATGAACTTTTCCTTTAGTTTTGACAATCAATGAATAAATATGTAAGAAATTTAGAGAATCTTTTATATGTATTCGAGGTTCTTCATCAATAGAGAATCATCTATATCTATTTAGAGATTCTTGATCAATGGTAACCTTCAAAACATTTATATAAAAGTCCCTTGGTCATTATGATGACCAGGCTGGTTTTAAAGCCACTATGTGGGGCACTTATAGTTTATTGTCATTTAGAAGGACAATGAAATATTTCAGAGTTCGGATCGAACCCATAGATGGGCTACCTACGTATCCTTTGTTTTGGAAAAGGAATCAGAACCCACATAGTTCGAGTAAAGGAGTATGATGTTTATGATTGCTGGCTCAAAGAAAGATGTCACAATTACTTTTACACTCTAAGCTCACGTGAGTCATGCTCAGTGTGAGAAACAAGAGGTATTGGAAAAAATTAGACAATTGTGCCATGAAAGATGCAATCATAAGAAATGGTTTGAGTCTTATGTATGTATGACTGCCCAGAAGATTTACTTTAGGGAGAAAATCCAGGAACAGGGTCCATAAATGTATATGTGCTTCATGGAGATTTGAATACTCTCACTTAGGACTTATTCCTAAAAAAGAAACCCAAATTAGGAGAGGATTGATAACTGGGTTTTACTCCTGAGAAGGAATCCCAGATCAAACGTAAATTAGGACTGGTTAAAGAGAATTTAAGGGACTTGGGGATTATTCCTTAAAAGGAAGCCCAAGATTTTGACTGGGAATTATTCCTGAAAAGGAAGCCCAGGTTAAGGATTATGTTTTGGGGCTTACTCCTGAGGAGGATGCCCATATTTGAGATTGGGGATTACTCCTAAAAAGGATGCCCAAATTAAGGGACTTGGGGATTACTCCTAAGAAGGATGCCCAAATTAAGGGACTTGGGGATTACTCTTAAGAAGGAAGCCCATGTTAAGGATTAAGGTTTGGGGCTTACTCCTAAGAAGGATGCCCAAATTAGAGGAACTGAGGCTTACTCCTAAGAAGGATGCCCAAACATTTAAGGGACATGGGGATTACTCCTAAAAAGGATGCCCAAGATTATGACTGGGAATTATTCCTGAAAAGGAATCCCAAAATTATGACTGGGACATATTCCTGAAAAGGAGACCCAGGTTAAGGATTATGGTTTGGGGCTTACCCTTGAAAAGGATTCCCAAAATTAATGGACTTATGACTGGGGATTATTCCTGAAAAGGAGACCCAGGTTAAGGATTCTCTCATCTTAAAGGATGAGGTTGAATGAATGAACTCTCCATATTTAGTGACATAAGGATATTTAAATCACTAGGTTTTGAGAGATATTCCACCGAATTCCTTTCAGATAAGGAATTCAAATCAAGAAATCATGCCATAAATGGCTTTGAAGAGTGTCTTGAGGACTGAATCTTGAAAAGGAAATGTGTAATGTCTTAAGAGGGGTGAAATGGGAAATAAAGGCACCCAAAAAGGAAGGGGCTCACAAGTCTTGGAAGGCGCGCAAGTATTGGTCGCGCAGGTATACCTGCGCGACATGTGGTGTACTTGTGCGACGGTCAACCAGCATTGAAATACTTGAGCGACTCTTTATTAAAGACTTTATAATTCTCTTGAGGTTCTTCCAGAAAAAGGACGCGCAAGTTCTATCGAAGGAATAAGGCGGCGCATAAGTGGGACCACTTCCCTTAAGGGCTGGCCACTCAGGTGCGCAAGTGTTGATGAGTTTCAACACTTAGGCCTTCCTCCCTCTCTTTAGATCTTCCGTTCTAGGTAAGAAATTACCTTAGAAGTGTTCCGGAAGATTTGAGAAGAGACTTGGGTGTCGGGAGCTTCAATCCGAGTTTATGAAAAAATATCCTCTCAAATGGGTGGCCCACAGGGTTTATTTATAGGCAGGAGAAGACCCTGGGCGGTTATCAGGCGGTTATCACTTAGGCCGCGCAAGTCAGTTGCGCGACCAAGGGCGTCGCGCAAGTGGACTTGCGCGGCAGTGATATAACTTGCGCGGTGAAGTTTCTTTTGATCCTTTGTTCATGCCTTTGTCGATTTTTGATATTTTCTTCAAAGGTTGAATCACTTTGAGCTCAGATATTCCCCTTTTCCGATTTTTAGATTCTGTGACGAAAGGAGCATCAACAACTAAATACCAGACATTTTATATAAATAAATCACCAAAGTGACTACATTATAGAATGGTAAAAGGAAAATCATACTGACCAATAATACCATTAAAAAGAGCTATTAAAATTATAGGGAGACCACCCAAAACAAAAAAATCCCCAGAAGTTAATATGGGTCTTTCTGATCCATCACAACAAACATTATAATGGACAAAGCCACTATAATAGAACTGAGCATCATTGGAATGATATGCACCATATTATTCAATTTTCTTGTGTTTGGGACACCCTAATACATGGTTTTATAAGTCCCCATTTCTTCCATTGCACTTCGGGTGACCGTTGAGTTTTTAACATATATGATTATAGTCATTTCTCTTTTGAGGTATAATTTAATCTTCCAAAAAATTATTAGTATTAAAAAATAGTGAAATAATGCATTAAAATTATAAATTTAATCATATATACTCTTTCTATAAACATTAAAAAGGATAATTATTTAATATATTATGCCACACTTAGTATGGTTCAGAATGAATTTTGGATTTCAAATACTTTTTATATATTCCAAATGTGATGGATATATTTTATAAAAGCCTTCATTCTTAGTGTTTGAAAAAAGGTTTTAATTAAAACTATGGCATTGAATAAGATTGGAGGCTTTTCATAGGGATCACGGTTTGAGCACGGTTAGTGAAAACCATGAAGGTTCTCCAAGAAACTGTGTAGGGGGAGACAGTAGGCTTCACATAGCCTGCGCATGGTTTTCCAAACCGTTCTAGGCAACCATGGAGACCCTTTATCTCGAGGTAGTAGTGTGTGCACAGTTAGCACCCGGTTTTTCAAACCGTGCGGGCTAACCGTGCGGCCACTTAAAAATAGGGGTTTAAAACCTAGTTTCACTCGGGCTTTCCTCATTCTCTTCCAAACCCTCTCCCACTCGAGCCTCACTTTGGATTTTGGGTTCTTAGAGGTTGAAGGTGATCTCACACTCGTTTTGGAAGCATTTTGAAAAGGTTTCTTGGTGGATTGAAGGTGGTTTCTCCTGGGTAAGTCAATCCTCTTAGGTTCATTGTGTTTTCCTCTAGATCTACATATCTCTCTCTCTCTCGGGTTTCTAGATCCTCACCTGTTTTGTGTAGATATAGGGTTTTGGATACCTTGGATGTTAATTTTAAGGATTATGGCTGTTCAGGAAGGGGATCTATATAGGCTTCGGTGGTGCGTTCACTAGATTTGAAGAGTAATTTCTTGTGGGTCGATTTCTCCAAAACTGTAAAGGTAGGTGGAATCACTCTCGACTCTACATAGTTAAAACTAGAGGGTTTAGTTGCAATTAATTTGTGTTTATTAAAATTAATTGTTTTGTTGATGTGAGAAATTGGATGGAAATAATATTGGGGATGGTTTGGGGATTTTTCGGAAAAAGGTCTTGTGGTGAAATTCTATTGATGTGATTTTAAAATGGGATTTTAAATTGATCTATTTTGTTGGATCTGTTATGATGATTTGAGAAAATAGTTTCCAATAAAAAGTGTTGTTTTATTGAAATGTTGTTTGGTGTGGAAAATGATTGAAGGGTGTTTTGAATAAATATTTGATTTATTTAGGTGGATTGACATGTAATGGAAATTGTGAATTTCATATTGTTGTGGCCATGGAGGGTTATATGCTTGGTGATGGCTTGTGATGGTTGTGGGGAATTGGGTGGGATGTCTCAATATAAAAGGTGAATGGTATGGGCAGGATTTCCCACTGTTTTGGGATTTTAGGTAGTGGGCGATAACTCTTGCTAGCTGAATATGGGGTTAATGAGTTGGGTGAGGGGTCCCACCATTATGGTTGATTTGTTGTGTGTTGCATTACATAGTGGGAATTTGTTGTCGAAATTTGAAATGGTTTAATTGGATTCCTGGCATGGCATGGCTGATTGGGATTCCTTTTGTGGCATTTTTGGCTCATAGAATGTTAGTTTGGCTTTCCTTGGGTTTACTTGGTTTGGGTGAAATGGCTTGGTAAGGGTGTGTCTGTTTTATGGTATTGAATTCACTTGTAATTATTTTATATAAAATGTTTTATATAAATATGATAAAGGATTTATCCTAGTGGCATGTGTAGGGAAGTCATTTGGGGAAAACCTACTGAGTAGTTGTACTGACGCCCTTCTTTTAAACATTGGTGTCTTTGCAGATATCGTGTATCAAGATATACTTAACAGTAAGGTATCTCATTGCTTGTGGTTCACAGTGATTTTTGTGATGTGTTGGTGGAGCTTAGAACTTAGAGCTTGGTGTGGAGCTGTGGTGGTGTCATGGATCATGTTGTTTGTCTGTTTAGTTTCTTCTTTGTACTCTGATGTTTGGTGGACATGTCTAGTTGAACATTTTTGTGGTATGTGATGGAATTATTAGTATCATATGGTTGGGTTTGATAAAGCATGCATCTTTTGTTGTCGGTTGATTGAGTTGGGTGATCTTCTTAAGGGAACATTGTCCTCACTATTCCTTGAGGCCCTCAGCATTTATTTGCATCCTTTGGCGCCTTAGGAACGTTTTTTAAGGCCATGTTACCCTCATCACCACCTCAAGACAATGAGGTATGGGCGGGGTGTTACAAGTGGTATCAGCTTGTTCGGTCCTTTGGAGTTCATTCTCGAATTTGGATTTGACATTCGTTGTGGAATATTATTTGAGTCGGGATGGTAGAAAGGCCTAAGAAAGTTGGAACTTGGAAGGTATAGCATAAAATGACATATCTAACCCTTTTATGCTGAACGTCAAGTTATAGATAGTTGGGTACATAAGTTTTTTGGAGACACTTATAGTCATTGGAAATCTCATTTTCCTGGGTGTAACAAATGAGATGTGCATGGAATATATGGTAGCAATGGCTTCCCTCTAGGTTGAATATTTCATTGGGCAAAATGATTTATGGTCTGACTTGAGAAATGGGTTTTCAAATGTGTGAAATTTTAATGTGAATAAATTTGGTATTTTGAAAATGGTTGGGTTTTCAAAAATGGTGAAACACGGAAAATGTAAAAAGGTGGAAATCCTTGATGTGATAGTGTTGTGGAATGTGATTTGAAATGTTAATTATTGATGTCTACGGAAGTGAGACTCCTGGTTTTTTGTTTTCTGTTTATAGAAGTGGCACCAGGTGGGCGTCGTTGAGACCAACCGGAAGTGGATGATGAAAACATGGTTGAACCTGAGCCCAAGGTGAACCAACAGTAAGTCCAGAGCATAGTAAAAGATTTCCAAGCTGTGGGGTGTATGAATAGGGCGAAAGATCCAAATCATGTTGATTATGTGGCTTAGTTTCCAAAGCAGGATCCACTTCTCTATATAGGTGATTCGAACTCAGAAAGGCAAGAGGCGTGGCTGTCCAGAATTAACAAAAATTTCGAATTCTTGGGGATACCGGTAGAGCCAAACGTAAGGCTAGTAACGTATAAGCTATAGGATCTTTCCCTTCAGTGGTAGGTGTTGGTAGTCCAAGAGGGAACAGACCAGAGTACGACATGGGAAGACTTTGATGAATTTTTTAATAAATAATTCTACCCACATACGCTCATAATTCACCTCACAACTAATTTCTTCAGTCTGAAGCAAGAGCATATGTCCATAATGGAGTATAAAGCTAAGTTTATGAGCTTAGTGAGGTTTTCACCCGAGGTGGTGGGAAGCACGTCATTTAAGGAAAAGATATTCAATGTTTGGTTAAGGTAAGAGTTCCATTCAAAAATAGAAGTGTTGTGTAACAGTGATTACACAGAGATGTTGAATCGAGCATCTGTGGCTGAGAGGGATCTGTTGGGTGCTCCGGGTGGAGGAAGCATGGTGGTAGACATGGGGAATAGTGGGAACACTATTGCGGGGTTCAAGCAGAGGAGGGACACTTATTCCCAGGGTGGGAGTATGGCAAATAATTTGACGACTGGATCAGTAAATCTTCCTCCAAAGCCCCAGAGAAAACTGGGATGTTTTCAGTGTGGCTCTACGGCACACATCAAGAGGGACTGTACGACACAACCTCAAGCATGTCAAAATTGCATGTAGATGGGGCATCTATAGCGTTATTGTAGGAATGATCCATGGTCAGGTGTGCATGACACTCATTAGGGATCACATAAATCATATGCATCAACGGGATAGGGACAATAGCAGACGCCTCATCAGCAGAGAAATTTCAGTTATGGTGATTCCCGGAATGCCACAACTCCTTAGTAGGGCAATAAAAATAAGAGTGTGGAAACCAAGGTGTTGTTCAGAGTTGAGAAGGTTGTGGTGGATGATCTGTCAGGACCATCCACAGTGTGAGGTATTATTCTTTTAAATTCTACCTTGACGCATGTGCTATTTGATATGGGTGCTTCACACTCTTTTATTGTTGCATGTGTGGTTGAGTTGATGGGTTCAAGGGTAGAAATGATTCCTTCAGCTTTGAAACGTCAAACTCATCTGGGTTGAAGAGAGTGTAGAGTCTTCTTGTGTAGAGCATGTTATATCATTGTGGGTGAGGTTAAGCTAATCTGGAATTTCTCATTGCTTGAGATTGATGGGTATGATATAATCCTAGGAATGGATTGTCTGGTGGCGTTTAAGTCCCACATCAACTGTAATGTGTGGAAAATCTCTTTTACGAAACACGATGGTGTTTGAAATATCTTTAGAAGAGAAAGGCATGAATGGTAGGGTGAAATGGGTTTTTCAGCACCAGTAGTGGGAACATTATTATATAAGTTGGTGGTATTGTCATTGTAATCGATAGAGTGTATTGAGAAGAGTGTTCTTTACACAGGGTTGGATTAGTTCATGGATGTTTTCCCAAAGAATTCTCTGGGTTACCTCCCATAAGAGAAGTGGAGTTTACAATTGATCTCCTTCCAGGGACCAATCCTATCTCACTTCCATCATACCAGATGGAAACTACTAAATTGCGGGAATTAAAAATCCAGTTGGAAGAGTTTGAAAAGAAAGGGTGTATCCAGCCTAGCACATCTCTGTGGGAAGCTGCTGTATTGTTTGTAAAAAATGGCGAATGGAACTTTGAGGCTCTGTGTTGATAATCATAGACTTAACAAAGTTACGATAACGAACAGATATCCACTTCCAAGAATTGATGATTTTTTCGACCAGTTGAGGGGAGCCCAGTGGTTCTCCAAAATTGACCTGAGGTCGGGATATCATTAATTGTGGTCGAGGAAGTAGGATATTCCAAAAACTGGTTTCAGAAGTATATATTGACATTATGAATATGTTTTTGTGCCCTTTGGTCTAACGAATGCACCAGTGGTGTCCATGGAATTAATGAGTCGGATATTTCAGAGATATATCGATTCATTGTTTGTGGCGTCTACAAATGATATTCTGGTGTATTCAGTGACAAGGGTGGAGTAGATCATCACTTATCGACAGTGCTGAGGATCTTGAGGGATCATCGGTTGTATTTCAAATCATCAAAGTGTGACTTTTGGATACAGGAAGTTCATTTTCTTGGCCATGTGATTTATGAAAGGGGTTTTTAGTATATTTGAAAAAGATAGAGGCTGTTGTCTCGTGGAAGCTTCCAAAGAATGTTTTTGAGGTATAGAGTTTCCTCGTTCTAGCTGGGTATTATCAGTGTTTTTTTTGTGATTTTTCAAGTTTGGCTTCAATGATGACAGCTTTGACAAGAAAGAATGTTTCATTCCTGTGGAATAAATAGTGTCACCAGTGTTTCAAAGAGCTAAAGGGTTGCTGTAAATCAAAACCAATCTTGGGTTTTCTAGAAATAGGATGAGGATACGTGGTGTATTGCGATGCATCAGGATCAAGGTTGGTATGCGTTCTCATGAAACGGAATCATGTGGTTGCGTATGGCTCACGACAGTTGAGGGTTCTTGAGAAGAACTACCAAACTCATGATTTGGAATTAGCAGTAGTGGTTCATGCTTTGAAATTGTGGCTTCATTATCTCTTTAGTGAGAAATTCAGGGTATATATGGATCATAAGGTCTTGAAGAACATTTTCTCACAAAGGGATTTGAACTTGAGGCATAGGGGATGTATGGAATATCTCCAAATGTTTGATTTTGAATTGATATACATATCGGGTATGAGAAATTCGATTGTAGATTCATTAAGTAGAAAATCACATGCTCAGGTGGTGAAAAAAAATCAGACCAGTGGTATTTGATGTTAGTTATAGCTAACATGTTGTTGGAATGTGAGGACCAGGGTGATAGAGCGGTCTTCATTCTAGTCTCGTTGATTCCTGACTTGGTTGAACTGGTTAAAGAGGCGCAAATATCTGATTCTGAGTGTGTGGTCATTAGGTCAAAACTCAATGGTGGGGAGACCATTGAGGGTTGGAAAATTAATGGAGATTTATTTTTTGTGTTTTCAGAATTAGATGGTTGTACAAGTTTCTTTTTAGGAGTATCTTCTCAGGGAATATCACCATTCTTGGTGGGTTGTTCATCCTGGAATTTAGAAAATGTATAATGAATTGAAAGCGCAGTTCTGGTGGGCTGGTATGAAAGGAAGAGTGGATGAGTTTGTTTCACAATTCTCGAAATTTATAATAGGTCAAGGTAGAGAATCAGAGGCCAGCATGAATTTTGTAGTCTTTACCAATCCATTTTGGAAGTGAGAGAAAATAGTGATGGATTTTGTTACAGGTCTCCCAAGAATGGTAAGAAAGCATGATTCCATTTGGGTGATTGTTGACGCTCCTTTCGTCACAGAATCTAAAGATCGGAAAAGGGAATATCTGAGCTCAAAGTGATTAATCCTTTTAAGAAACATCAAAAATCGACAAAGGGATAAAAAAGGAGAACATTGCCCATAGATCGCGCAAGTTCTCTCTTGGTCGCGCAAGTACACTTGCGCGCCGCCTCAATACTTGCGCGACTCCTCATGTTCGTGCAAGGGACTTGCGCGACATATGTGGTAATCGCCTGGTAATCGCCCAGTAACCGCCCGGGGTCTTCTTTTTCCTATAAATAGACCCTGTGGGCCCCCCATTCAAGAGGATCTTTTTTCCAGAAACTCGGATTGAAGCTCCCGACGCCCATGTCTCTTCTCAAAGCTTCCGGAACACTTCTAATGTAATTTGTTACCTAGAACGGAAGATCTAAAGAGAAGAAGGAAGGCCTAAGTGTTGAAACTTATCAAACACTTGCGCGCCTACATAATTCCTTCAATATAACTTGCGCGTCCCTCTTCTGGAAGAACCTCAAGAGGATGGTAAAGGGTTTTATAAAGAGTCGCTCAAGCATTTCAATACTGGTTGAAAATCGCGCAAGTACCCCTCATGTCGCGCAAGTATACTTGCGCGACCAATACTTGCGCGCCGCCGCAGGACTTGCGCGCCTTTCAAGACTTGCACGCCCCTATCTTTTTGGGTGCCCATCTTGCCCATTTTTACCCCTCTTAAGCCATTTCACCCTTCCTATTCAAGATTCAGTCTTCAAGATACTCTTCAAAGCCATTTATGGCATGATTTCTTGATTTGACATCCTTATCTGAAAGGAATTCTATGAAATATCTCTCAAAACCTAGTGATTTAAACATCTTTATGTCACCAAAGATTGAGAGTTCATTCATTTCAACCTCATCCTTTAAGATGAGAGAATCCTAACCTGGGTCTCCTTTTCAGGAATAATCCCCAGTTATAAAACCTTTGATCTGGGCATCTTTCTTAAGAATAAGCCCCAATCAAGTCCTTTAATCTTGGGCATCCTCCTCAGGAGTAAGCCCCAAACCTTAATCCCTAACCTGGGTCTCCTTTTCAGGAATAAGACTCAGTCATAACCTTGGGCTTCCTTTTCAGGAGTAAGCCCCATGTCCCCTAACCTAGGCTTCCTTCTCAGAAATAAGTCCTAGTCATAAATCTTGGGCATCCTTCTTAGGAGTAAGCCCCAAGTCTCTTAAAATTTCTCTTAACCAGTCATAAATTACCTTTGATTTGGGTTTCCTTTTTAGGAATAAAACCCAATCATAAGTCCCCTCATAACTTGGGCATCCTCCTTAGGAGTAAGCCCCAAAATTAGAGTATTCAAATCTCCATGAAGCACATATAACTTTGTGGACCCTGTTCTTGGATTTTCTCCCTAAAAGTAAATCCTAAACCTTCGTCTATCTGGGCAGTCATCTATACATAAGCCCCAAAACAAAATTCTTATGATTGCATCTTTTATGGCACAATTGTCTAAATTTTACCAATACCTCTTGTTTCTCACACCGAGCATGACTCACGTGAGCTTAGAGTGTAAAAGTAATTATGACATTCATCTTTGAGCCATCAATCATAAAACATCATATCCCATTCCTCGAACTACGTGGGTTCTGATTTCTTTTTCAAAACAAAGGATACGTAGGTAGCCCATTTTTGGGTTCGATCCCAACATTGAAATAATCTTTGTCCTTCTGAATGACGATAAACTTCAAGTGCCCCACTGAGTGGCTTTAAAACCAGCCTGGTCATCAAAATGACCAAGAGACTTTTATATAAATGTTTTTGAAGGATACCATTGACCAAGAATCTCTAAACAAATATAGATGATTCTATATTGATGAAGAACCTCGAATACATATAAAAGATTCTCTAAATTTCTTGCATATTTAATCATTGATTGTTAAAACTAAAGGAAAGCTCATTTTATACTTGGTAATGTAATAAGGATTCACGAACTTAACTTAAATCTATAAAGAGAGTCCCGGAGTAGACAATAATTCCCCTCAAAAAGGTGTGATGAGTCCGACCTCCCATCCTCTCGACCAATGCAAATTCCTAAGCCTTATTAGCCCACAAGCTAATGAGCGCCTGCCTTTGGAAAGTAGGTCCAAACAGATGTGGAATCATTGGATGTTTCCGGTTCTACGAACAAACCCGTTAGAAACCGATCGGAACGTTTGAATCTCCCGTCCAGGAGGTCATCCCCGGATTCCGCGCGAAACAAAAATGGCGAACCCGACGTGAATCCTTAACCAAGTTAAAGTGATGTTCTTCTTATCTGTTAGGCCCTTTGGGCCAACAAGGCAATCATTGACATATGATCATCCAAAAGATGCAGTAGCCGGATTCATCTTGATTATGTCTGTTACATGGAACAGGCACTCTTTTTTTAAGATCTTCTACAAAAAATGGCTTTCCTTAAATTCACCCCTGTGAATACTGCTGCTGGGAACACCTCTACTGTGAGGTCTGCTGCTGTGAAAACCAATGCTGCTACTCCTGCTGGACCGTCATCCGCTCTGAGGATGACATCACCAACTCAGCGTCTTCAACGCTGTGTTTCTAATGCACTGGTTAAGGAGTACCGTCGCAATGGTACTATCCCAACTCTGGAGGCCGCTCGTCAAGCCCTCCAAGTTAACAATTCTACCTGGTCGTCCGGACAACGGCGACCAGCAATCAAGAAGCAGACGGAGCTGACTACCGTCTCCAACTGTTTCGGGTCGTTATCCCCGGAAAGCAATTTCCATTCACTCCCTTACTCCGAGGAAGTGAATGAGCAGGTCCCGCAGGACCTTAATTCAAAAAGACAGGAGTCCTTCTCAAAGGCTCCCATCAACAATCGCCGCCAGACTCGTGCGGTAGTGCGCCCTCAACATGATGAGGGTACCGACTCCAGGCGTTCACCTCAGGTTCCTCGAACCCGAGCAGGCAAGATGAACCGCCAGAGACGGAACCCGGTTAACAATAGGCAGGTTGTCATCCCTGCCATCTCCGGAGAAGTCCACCAACCTAACTTGGTGGCAAACAACGAGCAGGCATACACACCTGCCCGTTTTAATCCCGCTGTCCAGCAGACTCGTCTGGCAGCATCAAGCCGATCCCGCCAGGCAATTCCGGCGGAGTACCATAGGCAGGAACATACACCTGCTTATACATCAGCAGTTAGTCAGCAGGCTCATCTGACTACATATGGTGGATCTCGTCAACCGCGTTTGGCGAAGTGTAATCAGCAGGCACATACACCTGCTAATACTAATCAAGCCTACCAACAGTCTCGCTTGGTAGCGCACGGAGAAGTCAGTCGGAAATCCCCGACGACAAACAGGAGGCAGACTAAACTCTCTGCCTCCACACTTGAGTACTGTCAGGATTCACTGACAGGAAAAGGAGGACAGGAGCAGGCACATACACCTACTCCAAGCCCGGAATGGACGTATATCCCTGTTCCGGCGGCTGAAGTCACCAAACATATTTTTTCAATGGTGAAAGAGCAGAAGCAAATTCCTGCTCATATTCTGGATGTTTTCCAGGATATCATAACAGATTCAGCATCATCTCAGGGACAGACACATAAATCTATCCCTAGCAGTGGAGTGACACATCAACAATTCACTCCGGAACAGACACACACATCTGTTCCAGTCCAAGAGGGTTGTGGGGCATACTCCCCCATATCATATGGACAACCAAGTCAGGCACATACACCTGATTTGAGCGATGATCATCAGCCTAACCTGACCATCTTTCCTGATCAGGCACATACACCTGCTCAGAGCAATCACTTTTGTCATCAAGTGGTTTCTAAATCGAGTAAGAAGGCATCTAAGAAAAAGATCCGCCCAGCACAATCAGGAGATCAAAGGCCAATCTGTAACAAGGCCTTGCTCGATGCTGGAGTTCTTGAATCCCTCAGACATTTATCTGTTGGAATTCAAGATTCTACTCCCTCAGTTCCCAATAACAGGAACATTAATCCCGAAGGTCTTCAACAGACACTTCCTCATGAAGACTTGCTTCATGAAAATTCGGTCAATCTTGAAGTTTCTTCTTCAGATGAGAACCACAGGAACCCTCTGTGTGGTCAGAAGGCCAAGGAGCAAGAGATTTCATCTTTTGCTGTAACCCATCATGAAGGTCCTCCTCATGGTGATGAACTTCGCTGCGAAAGTCCACTCCGCATTAGTGATTCACATTGTCTCGAAAATTCTTCAGAAGGCAATGTAGTGACGAGAAAGCCCTCCTATCTCGAGGCACTTGCAAACGTAAAACCAGTCATGTCTGATGCTTTACTATCGGCAGGTGAAACTCTTTCTCCATCAGAAGATAGCCTGGGGTTCAGGTTATTCTCCGAACCTTCCCTGGGTCATTCATCTTCTAGCATGAATAGTGATTCCTCTACCAATCTTGTTGAATCCGATGAAGCAACAAGGAAACACCAACTCTGGTCCAAACAGGTAGAAGAATCTTCATTTAATGATAAAGAGGAAATGCTGAACATGAGGAAAAAACTGGCAAAAGGTGAAGTACCAGTCATGTTTGGGCCTTTGGCTGATTCACAGTATGACATTCCAAAGATGTTGACGGATGATGGAATCCATGATATTCGTCTTAACATATGGAAAACTCTTTGTCAATTAAAGAAGAAGGTATTATCTTACGATGAATATGAAAATCATCTTAAGATAATAGAAGGGTTACAACGCCAGATTGATTTGGCATCTCTATCAGTCTCTCGGTATCCGAAGGCTGAAAAGCAACAGAGAACCCTTCAACGTTCATGCCTTGGCGCACTAAGAAGATTGCGTCAGTTAATTTCCAATGCTCCATCTAATGTTCATATCAGAGGATGAGGTGTTCACGGAGCACTACATTTCATAGTGCTTTCCGGTCAGCAGAGCCCGCCGAAAATGGTCTCATGCAATGTTATTGCCCATGGCCGGCCACAGTCAATGGGCTTTGTTCATAATCAAAATCTTGCTCGAGATCAAGCTTCAACTAGTTCCTCTCAAAGTCAAGTATATAGAGAACAGGTTGTTGAATTGCTCCTACATCAAGCAGGCGAGAATATTGTGCAAGCCTCTCGTCTGGAGCAAACACATCATCAAATGACAGAAGTTTCGGAAATCATCCAACGGTCTGTTGAACCAGGTGATAAAAGTGGATACAGGTTAATGCATCCAGCTAATTTCCGAACTAAGATTCGCAAGATCAAGAGAGATTTTAAAAAGATCTCAGACATAGCATGTCAAGAGACACCCCAGCTTGCCAGACTGGGGACTTCTCTAACCCAACCCTCAGAATCAACGAATGGGATTCGAGGAGTTGAGAGGAAGCAACAGGAACACCCCCAGTCCACCGGACTGGGGACTTTTTCAAATCTTCAATCCCTCCCTCAGAGAAAGTCAGTATTCTCTCGATTAGGGAATAAGCCTCAAGAGGAACGAAGAGCCAAGATGTCAGGAGATTCTCTCCAAGTGACGGTTCTCCAAGAAATTCCTGAGGGATCAAGTCAACGGAATTCCATGTCTTATCATGGACATAGAAAGAGACAATATCACAGAAATGCTGATAGAAAGGATTCCATGCAATATGCATCCATTAATGTCATCACTGCCGTTGCTGCTGATTCACCAGATGAGGCTCAATCAGAGGGATCAGACGAAGAGGTTCCTGCTCAATAAGTTGCGCACACAGACCTAAATGAAGAAGGTGTGCGCACACGTAATCAAAGGCTTACCCAAAATCTGGGTATTCCTTCAAGTAACCCACTTCCCCCTCTCCGAAAAGGATCCAATAAGGGGAATGGAAAGAATCAGGTTACTTCTCACCCTTCCTCTGAAGGAGGTCAATCGCTCTCATTAGAGCAAAGGTTTGCACAACAGGAGGAAGAAATGAAAGAATTAAAAAGGTTGAATGCAGAACTACTTCAGAGTAGTCTTCTTCTTAAGAATGCTGAAGTCCGACAGCCGAAGGAATTTGTTGTAACTACTGAGATGGATCAGGAATATCCTCCTTTATCAGTACACCCACAGAGGTCTAATCCTACGGGTCAAATACAACAATGGTTGGCAGCACTACCATTAGTTGAAGCACCAACCTCCACGGCTGTCCAAGCTCCATTCATTGCACCTACCCAAAACCAAGTTCAACCTGACGTTTCTCAAAAGTTAATAACTACTATTGAGTCATTAACAGCTCGGTTAGAAACTATGGAAGGGAAACGGGCGCAAGTTCAACCTGAAAAGAAAGTTTACCCAGAATGGGTAGATTCAATTTCTCCTCCATCCAGTTTTGGAAACCCTATTTTCCCTACTTTCAATGGATCAGGCGACCCTGAACAACATTTTACGCATTACGTGTCTTGTTGTGATCCTATGATGGGAACTCCAGAGCAACAAGAAGCAGTGAAACTCAGATGCTTCGTGCGAACCTTGCAAGGACCAGCTTTTGTCTGGTATACAAGCTTGCAATCCCGGTCAGTCATCGGATGGGAGGATCTTCGTCAAAAATTCCTTCTTCAGTTTAGCTCAACTTTGCCAAAAACGACAGTTTTCGATCTTACAAACTGCAAGCAAATGGAGAATGAAAGAGTCTCTGATTTCATTGCTCGTTGGAAGGGATTAACGTATTCCTTGAGTTTATCACTCCCTCAGGAGGAATTGTTGCCAATATGTGTGGCAAATTTGCGTGACGAATTACGCACGCCATTGATCCCTGTGAAATACACAGGAGGGTTTCGAGACCTTACTTCAATCGCTCAACAGATTGAAGATTCCCTTATGCAGGCTAAGGTTAAATCTCGTGTAATTCCATCAGCTCCAGGAAGAAGAATGGGTAAAGCAGAAACTGCTACAGTTATGCTTAAACAGGCACCTGTACCTATTTCTACTTCAAAACCTTCATCTTCTCGGAGGGCTCCACCTCCTGAACGCCAACAATAAAGGCTGTTTCGTCCAAATGATCAAAAAGATCAACGACGAAAACAATTTGAGGATATGAAGAGTAAAACATACTCTTTCTGAAGTGAGCAAGTTCCTGGTTACTTCATTTCAGCTCTGGAAAATAATTTGGTTCAATTACCAGTGCCGAAGAGACCAAACAAGGAAGGAGATGAAGACCGTCCGAATTATTGTCCTTTCATCAAATGTTGGGACATCCCATCCAGGAGTGTTTTGTCTTTAAAGACCTCCTACAAAAGATGGTCGACTTGGGACAAGTCAAATTGAAGGGTTCTTCAGCTCATGTAGCGTGTATTACCGCTACAGATCCAGAAGAAGGAGGCGAGTGGCAGGAAGTCAAAAGCAAAACTGCGAAAAAATATGATGATTGGATGGTCAGAAAGACAATCAATCGGACCCATTCCATTTTGCGAACACAATTGAAGAAGCCAATTGTGTCTCCTACAAAAGTTGCAGTAAAGCCTCCATCAAAGGACAAATCCTCAAAAGGGCAGCGCAATTCAAAGAAGAAAGAGGAATCAGGAGAAGATGAGTATGTATCAAAGCCTAAATTATCTTTGACTCTGGCAGATTTCATGCCATCTACTTCAAAGCCACGGGCACCGTCCCACCAAACGGCACAGCCTAAACAGGCTAACTTGGCAGAGTCTTTATCAGACGAAGAATTGATCTTTGGTTCTATTAATATGATTCAATTAACAGATTCATATTCCAGTCTTGATGAGCCTGAATTCCCTGTATCAAATAAAGGAACCCGAGGAAGTTCTAGAGGTTCAGGATATAGGGGAAGACGTGGATCTTTCCGACGCCACTACTCTAATTCTACCCCTGCTAGCCCTGTATATGCAGCAGAAACTCGTGGTAGAGCCCTTCAGCGAGCTCAAAATGAACAAGCAAGTTGTTCTGCCAATGGCCAACTCAGCTTCGGCACAGTTATTTTGGAAGACCGATTAAATGTTCCATATTCTTTATCTCAGCAAGTAAATGGATCTAATCAGTCTAATTTTCCAAAACCAAAGATGTTGCCAACTTGAATACAAGAGGCATCAGCTTCCAAAGCATCTGCTTCCAAGGTACCTGCTAAATCACATATTCCTATTGGGAAACGCAGGCCTCTAGATCAAAAGTATGATATATTAAAACACTTGGCCCATGTACCAGCCAAATTATCAATTTTGGATGCTTTGAATCTATCAAAAGATCTTCGGGAAGCACTCATCGAAGCTTTGTCAAGTCCTCAGGAGTTTGAAGCTGAAATTGCTGCAGCTGAAATTTATCACATAGAGAATAATCCTGCAGAATGCCATGCAGTGATATCTTTTACTGATAAAGATGAAGATGATGTTGTGCATGGGCACATAAAACCTTTGTACCTATCTGGAAAAGTCAATGGTATAGATGTTCGAAGAGCTTTTATTGAAAATGGTTCAGGAGTCAACCTCATGCCCATTCGCACACTTCGTCGATTGGGCCTCAAGGAATCTGATTTATCTCCTTCTACCATGATGTTGCAAGGATACGATAAAAATGAACAAGAACCACTGGGAGAAGTTACGCTCAGAAATCAGTTTGGAGATCTTGTTTCCAATTCAGATTTCATGATTGTTGATCAAGACTCAGCTTTCAATATCATGCTTGGAAGACCCTGGTTACATCAGCTTGCAGCTATTCCGTCATCATACCATCAATGTCTCAAATACTGTTTCGATGGTCAAGTTGGAACATTGTATGGTGATAAGGCCCCGTTCAAAACATGTGAGTCTCAATACATTGAGGCGGAATTTTATCACATGAAGTGAAGAGAAAAATCTACAATGAAGGAAATTACCAAAGTTAATGCTCCATATGGTTTGGAAAAAATTCCAATAAATCCATTTTTACATGTGAGTACAGATTATGTGTTACCTATCAGTCAAATTGACAAAATAGGCCCAAATCAAAATACTCTTATGGAAAGATCCATAATGTCAATTACGGCAATCGAGCCAGACAACATGGGAGAAATTGGTAACTTACCAAGCAGTGATGAAAGCATAAGTGGTGACGTTTTCATTTCGTCTGCTGAAATCCAACAAATCTATACTTCGCTGATCAGTCCAGAAGAAGTTATAGCAACACCAGAGGTGAATGTTGATGTCGATTCTCAATCCATCATCTCCTCTTTATTTCCCAAAGAAGACCCTTTTTCATCAATAGGGTCAGAAATGGAAGCTTCTTCTTCAAAATGTGAAAATTTTGACATCTCTTATGATCATGAGAATTTCGTTTTTTTCATCTACTTTGCAAGTAGAAACGGGAGAAATAACACATGATGAAGAGGAAGAGGAAGATCTTAGAGATGCTCCTCCAGCATTTGAAGAGGGTATCTCTACCACTGTGGATGAACTCAGAGAAGTAAATCTGGGTACAGAGAAAGATCCACGCCCCACTTTAATTAGTGCGGCCATGACCCTTGAAGAACAAGAGATGTATATTTCTTTTCTAAAGCAAAATAAAGATATTTTTTCTTGGAATTATACAGAGATGCCTGGCCTTGATCCTGATGTTGCCACCCATCATTTGGGTTTGCCAAAAGAACATCGAGGATTCAAGCAAGCCTCAAGAAGAACACACCCAACCTATGCTTCCAAAATCGAGGCTGAAGTTGATAAGCTTATCAAAGCTAACTTCGTCAGAGAAGTTCAATATCCCAAGTGGTTGGCTAATATTGTCCCAGTAAAGAAAAAGAACGGACAAATTAGGGTTTGCATCGATTTCAGAGATCTTAATCGGTATTGTCCCAAAGATGATTTTCCAGTTCCGATTACAGAACTCTTAATTGATGCGACGGCTGGCTATGAAGTACTTTCTTTCATGGATGGATATTCTGGATATAATCAGATCCGAATGGCCCCAGAAGATGAGGAATATACAGCCTTCAGAGGTCCTCAAGGTGTGTTTTGTTACCGGGTGATGCCCTTTGGTTTAAAGAATGCAGGTGCAACATATCAACGCGCCATGCATCGTATCTTCAAACCTTTTCTAGGGAAATTTGTTGAATGCTATGTAGATGATTTGGTGGTTAAATCCAAACAACGTTTTGATCACTTGGCTGATTTGGAAATCATATTCCACAAGCTTCGACAACATAATTTGAAGATGAACCCCTTAAAATGTGCTTTTGGGGTAACCTCAGGAAAATTCCTCGGCTTTGTTGTACGCCATAGTGGTATTGAAGTCGATCCTGAGAAGACCAAATCAATCCTTGGTATGTCTCCTCCTCAGAATTTGAAAGAATTAAGAGGACTTCAAGGACACTTAGCCTATATTCGGCGTTTCATCGCCAATTTGGCAGGCAAAAGTTTACCTTTTACCAAATTATTGAAGAAAGGAGTCACTTACCAGTGGACTGAAGAATGTCAAGAAGCATTTGATGTTCTCAAGAAATACCTCTTAAGTCCACCAGTACTCATGCCACCTGTTGAGGGTAGGCCTCTTATCCTTTATGTGACAGCTTTAGAGCGATCATTGGGTGCCTTTCTCGCTCAAAAGAATGATGCTGGGAATGAAAATAGTCTCTACTATCTTAGTAGAACTATGCTTGAAGCAGAAACCCGGTATTCGAGTATTGAAAAATGCTGCCTAGCATTAATCTTTGCAGTTCAAAAACTGAGACACTACCTGCAACATCACGAGGTCCAATTGGTATCTCGTAATAATCCACTCAAATTCATCCTTAGTCGTCCAATGCTCACAGGACGTCTGGCAAGGTGGGCGGTTATTCTACAGCAGTTCGACATCCAGTATGTGTCTCAAAAGGCAATTAAGGGCCAAGCTCTGGCTGATTTCCTGGCTGAACACCCTTCAGTGGAAGTCACGTATTCAGATATCGAACTCCCTGATGAGGAAGTTTTTTCTATTCAAGAGAGTCCTCAAACATGGGAAATCTATTTTGATGGTGCTTCTAGAAGTCCAACAGGGAAGAAAATGGAAAATCCTAAATTCAACAAAGTTGGTTTAGGAATTGTGCTCATTTCTCCAGATAAGGCAGTGTTACCTTATTCCTTTTTGTTGTGGGAAGGTGGTACCAATAATGAAGCTGAATACCAAGCTCTCATTGCAGGCTTGGAGTTAGCACTTCAAGCACAAGTGAATCACTTAAAGGTGAAAGGTGATTCAGACCTGGTAATCAAACAAGTCAATGGGGATTATGCCATCAGAAAAGAAGAATTAATCCCTTTGTATGATTACGTCAGAGAGTTAATGTCGGAATTCCCTTCAGAACCGACATTTTCTTATGTCCCAAGATCACAAAATGCTCAAGCTGATGCACTGGCTAATATAGCCACAGCTTTAGCAGTTCCAAATGGGGACGAGACAACCATCGGTATTGCCCACCGTCGTGCAATTTCACCTTATGTTCAAGTCAGAACAGAAGAAATTAATGAAATTAGTCCCATTCCTGAACCATATGGTCATACTATAGGATGGATGTCACCTATCAGGGAATACCTTCAAAATGGAACACTTCCACCTGATAGAGCCGAGAGAGAACAAATTCGGCGACGTGTGGTCAATTTTACTCTTTATGATGGTCCAAACCACCTCGAGAAAATTCTCTACAAACGTGGTTTTGATGGAGTTCTCTTCAGATGTATTGATGGTGAAGAGACAATGGCTGTCATAAAAGAAGTGCATGCAGGAGTCTGTGGTGCCCACCAGTCTGGACATAGATTGTCTGATCAAATTCGAAGGCTTGGATACTTCTGGCCTTCAATGATACAAGATTGTGTTAATTTCACAAAGAAGTGTCATTCATGCCAAGTATATTCCAACTTCATTCATCAACCTCCAGAGTTGCTTCATACAGCTAAATACTCATGGCCATTTTCCACATGGGGAATGGATGTGGTAGGACCTTACCCTTCAGCTACGGCCAAGCAGTTTAAGTACATTCTTACTGCTACTGATTTCTTTTCCAAATGGGCAGAGGCAGTACCTCTCAAAGAAGTCAGTTCTAAATGAATTGTTAGCTTCATCAAGTCTAACATCATTACTAGATTTGGTGTCCCTCATACCATATTGACAGACAACGACACCAACTTCTGTTCTTCTGAGGTAAAGAGATTGTATCAAGAATACAACATTAAGTCCAACCATTCATCTCGATATCATGCAGCGGCTAATGGCCAGATAGAGGCCTTCAACAAGACTCTTTCAAATATACTGCAAAAGATGGTAGATAAAGATAAGAGGTCATGGCCTGATAAACTCTATCATGCTTTATGGGCTTATCGGACTACCACTCGCAATGCAACGCGGTCTACTCCATATTCATTGGTATATGGAACAAAAGCAGTCTTGCCAATTGAAGTTCAATTGCCCTCACTCAGAATAGCCATTTGTGATCAGTTATCAACAGATGAGCAATCCCAAAAGCGGTTGAATGAATTGGAACAGTTAGATGAGAAAAGATTGTGCACTTTGCACCACTTGGAAATCTATCAGAATCGAATAGCACGAGCTTTTAACAAAAAAGTTCGTCTTCGTTCATTCATTCAGGGAGAATTGGTATTGGTTCTCAGAACACCAATGATACCAGGAAAGAAGCCTCCCAAGCTTGATCCAAAATGGGAAGGACCTTATTCAGTACATAAGGTCTACTCCAATGGAGCGTATTCTCTGATTTCAATGGATGGAGAACACATCACAACTCCAACTAATGCCAGATTTCTGAAGAAGTATTTTGTATAAACACAAAATATTGTTCCCAGAACCAAGACTCTTACATTTGGTTCATACAGCAATGGTCCAGTATGACCTTAAACTGCAACTTCGTCCAACATGACGTTAAAATGTGTCACCTTCAATGTCCTACATGACATTAAACTGTATAATGTCCTATCTACATGACATTAAACTGTACAGAAGTTCCTTATTGGTCCAGTATGACCTTAAACTACAACTTCGTCCAACATGACATTAAACTGTGTCACACTTCTGTCCGAGATGACATTAAACTATAATACGTCCAGCATGACGATAAACTGTACGGTCCATGCATATGACCTTAAACTATTCGCACTTATGTCCCTGCAACATGACACTAAACTATGCAGCACCAATAGTCCTAACTACAAGACTTTAAACTGCATAGTCCCTGATTTTGTCTTACATGACAATAAACTGTATAGAAGTTCCTATATTTTGTCCGAGATGACATTAAACTATATTGTGTCCTAGGAACATTACATTAAACTGTGTGGCACTTTCATCGTCCAACATGACGTTAAACTGTGTCAGTTCCCTTATCGTCCAACATGACGTTAAAATGTCACATTGGTTATTAATATGTCCTACATGACACTAAACTGTATATGTCCGAGATGACATTTAACTATATTTTGTCCTAGCAACATGACATTAAAACTGTGTGGCACTTTCATCGTCCAACATGACATTAAACTGTAAAAAATACCCAGAACTGATATCCTCATATTGGTTCACCTTAGTCCTAGCTACATTACTTTAAACTGTACAGCACCAGTTCGTCCTTTCTATATGACGTTAAACTATACAGCAATGGTCCCGTATGACTTTAAACTGCATCATTCCTGGTCCATGTATATGACCATAAACTATTTGCAAATATGTCCAGCAAGACGTTAAACTGTGACGTCCTAACTACATGACGCTAAACTGTATAAAAGTCCCTCACATCCGGAAAGACGTTAAACTATATAATCATCAAACGTCCAGCATGACATTAAAACTGCACAATCCACCTTTCGTCCAATATGACGTTAAACTATATTGTCCCCATCGTCTTAACTACATGACGCTAAACTGTACAGAAAGTCCTTTTTTTATGTCCTACATGACATTAAACTGTACATCGTTAAGGTTGTTATTACCTCTTGTTTCTCACACCGAGTATGACTCACGTGAGCTTAGAGCGAACATCAACCATAACACTCCCTTTGGGCCACTAACCATGTGTAAGTCCCAACAACATTTTTTAGATCATTGTCCACAATAACAACTTGATCATTAATTCATTCTTTAATTGAACTACACAGACTTTGATCCTTGCCCTCCAGGCTGGGTATGTAGGCAACCTCCCAAAGGTTCAAGCCCAAAAACAATCTCTTCACATTGGTTCACCACCATCTCATATGATGATGATTTGTGAAACCACCCCTGGAATCAATATCTTTACATTGATTCACTTTCGTCCTTGTTATATGACGTTAAACTATACAACACTTTTGTCCGGTACGACAATAAACTACAATATTCTTTGATTTCCTCATTTGAGAAGGAACCATTATTAACATTGATTCTTTTTTCAATCATGGTTTTCATTTTTCAAAAGACTACGTACATACATGGTAATGCCTAAACTTTTTATCTTAGGTTAAAACCATCATTGCACTAAAGTCCCCTTTTCAACCTTCACATGTACGAACCAAATTTGTACAAAGGGTAGATCTAGAACTACGTGGACTTGATTCCCATCCTTATGGGATACGTAGGAACATTCGAGTGTCCCTTGAATCCAGTCCCAAGTCTTTTGGGCCTAACCCCAAATTTCACTTTCAGTCCCTTGGCTGAAAAGTCTTCATGAAAACACACACTGTGTATTCATTATTATGGTCCGAATTCTATGACCCTAAACTAAGATCACTCATACTTTCGTCCTGCACGACGTTAAAATGCATTTCAAGAACTACGTATGGCTTGATTCTCATTCTTATGAGATACGTAGTGAAGTCCAAGTTTCAATTCAGGACCCAGCCACAACATGATTATGGTTTTCATTGACCTATGTATCTCTATATACATTGGAAAATACCCATCTTTATGTATTATAATCCTAACCTTAAATATTTTCAGATCTTCATAACCCTTTTCATGACTTATAGTCACAAAAATGTCAAACTTCTGAGAATTCTTTTGCCTGACTATGCAGCACGTGCCCATAGGTGGCCTTGCATAAACAGTCCACATAACAGACTTGTCAGCCAAGAGATGCTATTTATTTGACCATGCAGCCAATGCCCATAGGTGGCCCTGCATGTTTTCAACCCCCTAACGGGTTTGTTAAATAATAGTAACTTCATTTTTGGGAAGAATGCCTCTTTTGTCCTTATTTGTCTTAAACGACAGTATGTAGGGATCCGCAAAAATAGCCATCCTTAACGTATTTGTCCCATATCCTTTTTTATGATCTAAAAGTATTCAAGTCTATGGTTTATTCTTCTTCCCTACGTTTGGGTCAGACCTTCGTAGGAGTGATATTCATCCAGTTCATTGATATTCTTGTTTGGAAATATCTTCTCCATATTCAAGTACCTCTTTCCATACAACAAACTCTATGCTTTAGAAAATTTGAATCTCCATAAACTTTCACTGACTTTTAGCACTAGGAAAGTAAATTTCTGGGAGTTCTTTTGCCTGACTATGCAGCACGTGCCCATAGGTGTCCTTGCATAAACAGTCCACATAACAGACTTGTCAGCCAAAAGATGCTATTTTATTTGACTATGCAGCCAATGCCCATAGGTGGCCCTGCATATTTCAACCCCCTAACGGGTTTTGTTAAATAATAGTAACTTCATTATTGTAAACTACCTCTTCTAATGCTATTTAGCTCTTTTTCATATCATTCCTCAGATTCAAATATTCTTAAGCCATAGTTTACATTTTTTTCCCCTCATACTTGAGTATGGTAAATATGTTTTCAGATAAATTGTCAAGGAATTGAATCCATTTTAATCCATTTTTCGGTCAAAGCTATTTCGACCTTAAACATTAGCCCCTTTATGTCCGGTGTGCATGACTTTAAACTGCCCACACAAAAGGCAAAGGAACTCTGAATAAAAGTCAAGTTCCAGCTCACTAAATATACATTTTTTTTGTATGATTTAGGTAATATTGAGCAGTTAAAAGGTTCAAAGTTTGTAGGGTTATTTGTAATAATCCTAGTAAAAATCAAACTATGCTTACTAAGCCCATTGGCTTAAGTAAATTTGAAGCAGGTAATGGAAGAATGCAAGTACAAATGATTGAAGACAAAAGTGTTTTTCATTGATACACAAGAGTTAGAAGGACATCCACAGACTGGAGTCTCTTCTCTTCTTTCAAGAATTACAAGAGGCTTTCAACATAACACTTCATTTGATTTACGGCATCCCGATCTTCATTAGAAACCACCTAGAATTCATTCATTCAACTGGATACAATAAGAGATGCAGTGATACCAGCTCTTCTTGGAACAATTGTAAAAGGATGTTCTTGAGTGCGGTTTGAGAAAATTTTCTGCTGATCAAACAGTGACTCTGTTTCTATCCAAGAGACTTGGAAGATGGATACATGGATTTGAGAATGGAGCATTGGAAGTAAAGAGCCATTTGGAGAGAGTACTCTTTTCAGATATTGCTCTAATACCATGTTTGTCTTCTCTCCACCAACCGGTAGTGGAAAACATTTCAGCCCATGGGTTTTTCATTTTCATATCTGCAAGGAAATGGCATAGAGGAAGAACTTGATAGTTCACACCATTGTTGTTGCTATTATTTGCATTTGGAACATTGACTCCTTGCAGATGACCATGACCACACAGAAGCAGATGGATGCTCTGTGGAAAAATAGGATGATATTTCTTCAAGTACTTAGCCAAATCTGGGAGAGTGCTGTCGCAGATATCATAATAATAATGGCCAATAATGTTCATCATGTCATCAATCCTCTTGCTATCCAGTTCATCAGCCGTTCCAATTCCCTTGGGAACCATTGAATCTGCACAAAAGTTGAACAAATTAAACTCTTAAATGGGTTTATTTTTCATAAAATTTGTGAAAGAATTCGGGAAAAATGGCCAAGGCATTAAGGCGCGCGAGTATGGAGATGTCGCGCAAGTGTCTTGTGTACCGCGCTAGTTTTTGACGCGCAAGTATAAACCGCGCAAGTACAAATACCTTTACAGTGGCGCGGCATCGAGGAAACCCTAGAAAACAGAGCAACTTGCGCGGTCAAGGTGACCTGCGCGGCGAGAGCTCGAGAAGGGATGATGTCCGGAAATCCGGATACTTGTACGGGGGTGAGGCCGTGTATTTATAGGCTCGGAAGCCTACCTGCGCGCCGTACCCAGAACAATTAAGGCCTGCGCGACGCACACTTGCGCGCCGCCCTATGCGTACTGAAAACTTGCGCGCCTCCCTTTTCCTTTTGAGGAATTCAATTTCCTCAGAGTCAAATCCTCATTTTCTCTCCGGATCCAACTCTGAGGGGGGACTTTTGTTGACGCTCCTTTCGTCACAGAATCTAAAGATCGGAAAAGGGAATATCTGAGCTCAAAGTGATTAATCCTTTTAAGAAACATCAAAAATCGACAAAGCGATAAAAAAGGAGAACATTGCCCATAGATCGCGCAAGTTCTCTCTTGGTCGCGCAAGTACACTTGCACGCCGCCTCAATACTTGCGCGACTCCTCATGTTCGTGCAAGGGACTTGCGCGACATATGTGGTAACCGCCTGGTAACCGCCCAGTAACCGCCCGAGGTCTTCTTTTTCCTATAAATAGACCCTGTGGGCCCCCCATTCAAGAGGATCTTTTTTCCAGAAACTCGGATTGAAGCTCCCGACGCCCAAGTCTCTTCTCAAAGCTTCCGGAACACTTCTAAGGTAATTTCTTACCTAAAACGGAATATCTAAAGAGAAAAAGGAAGGCCTAAGTGTTGAAACATATCAAACACTTGCGCGCCTACATAATTCCTTCAATATAACTTGCGCGTCCCTCTTCTAGAAGAACCTCAAGAGGATGGTAAAGGGTTTTATAAAGAGTCTCTCAAGCATTTCAATACTGGTTGAAAATCGCCCAAGTACCCCTCATGTCGTGCAAGTATACTTGCGCGACCAATACTTGCGCGCCGCCGCAGGACTTGCGCGCCTTTCAAGACTTGCGCGCCCCTATCTTTTTGGGTGCCCATCTTGCCCATTTTTACCCCTCTTAAGCCATTTCACCCTTCCTATTCAAGATTCAGTCTTCAAGATACTCTTCAAAGCCATTTATGGCATGATTTCTTGATTTGACATCCTTATCTGAAAGGAATTCTATGAAATATCTCTCAAAACCTAGTGATTTAAACATCTTTATGTCACCAAAGATTGAGAGTTCATTCATTTCAACCTCATCCTTTAAGATGAGAGAATCCTAACCTGGGTCTCCTTTTCAGGAATAATCCCCAGTTATAAAACCTTTGATCTGGGCATCTTTCTTAAGAATAAGCCCCAATCAAGTCCTTTAATCTTGGGCATCCTCCTCAGGAGTAAGCCCCAAACCTTAATCCCTAACCTGGGTCTCCTTTTCAGGAATAAGACTCAGTCATAACCTTGGGCTTCCTTTTCAGGAGTAAGCCCCAAGTCCCCTAACCTAGGCTTCCTTCTCAGGAATAAGTCCTAGTCATAAATCTTGGGCATCCTTCTTAGGAGTAAGCCCCAAGTCTCTTAAAATTTCTTTTAACCAGTCATAAATTACCTTTGATTTGGGTTTCCTTTTTAGGAATAAAACCCAATCATAAGTCCCCTCCTAACTTGGGCATCCTCCTTAGGAGTAAGCCCCAAAATTATAGTATTCAAATCTCCATGAAGCACATATAACTTTGTGGACCCTGTTCTTGGATTTCCTCCCTAAAAGTAAATCCAAAACCTTCGTCTATCAGGGAAGTCATCTATACATAAGCCCCAAAACAAAATTCTTATGATTGCATTTTTTATGGCACAATTGTCTAAATTTTACCAATACCTCTTGTTTCTCACACCGAGCATGACTCACATGAGCTTAGAGTGTAAAAGTAATTATAACATTCATCTTTGAGCCATCAATCATAAAACATCATATCCCATTCCTCGAACTACGTGGGTTCTGATTCCTTTTTCAAAACAAAGGATACGTAGGTAGCCCATTTATGGGTTCGATCCCAACATTGAAATAATCTCTATCCTTCTGAATGACGATAAACATCAAGTGCCCCACTGAGTGGCTTTAAAACCAGCCTGGTCATCAAAATGACCAAGAGACTTTTATATAAATGTTTTTGAAGGATACCATTGACCAAGAATCTCTAAACAAATATAGATGATTCTATATTGATGAAGAACCTCGAATACATATAAAAGATTCTCTAAATTTCTTGCATATTTAATCATTGATTGTTAAAACTAAAGGAAAGCTCATTTTATACTTGGTAATGTAATAAGGATTCACGAACTTAACTTAAATCTATAAAGAGAGTCCCGGAGTAGACAATAATTCCCCTCAAAAAGGTGTGATGAGTCCGACCTCCCATCCTCTCGACCAATGCAAATTCCTAAGCCTTATTAACCCACAAGCTAATGAGCGCCTGCCTTTGGAAAGTAGGTCCAAACAGATGTGGAATCATTGGATGTTTCCGGTTCTACGAACAAACCCGTTAGAAACCGATCGGAACGTTTGAATCTCCCGTCCAGGAGGTCATCCCCGGATTCCGCGCGAAACAGTGATAGTGGATCGGATAACTAAGTTGGCCCATTTTATTCCAATTTGTGAATCTCATACGGTGGAGGATTTTTCCAAAATCTATATCCGAAAGGTGGTAAAGAGGCATGGTGTTCTAGTTTTGATCATATCCAATAGAGATCAGGGATTTACACCTCGTTTCTGGAAATCCTTACAGCAATCCCTTGGAACTATGCTGACTATGATCATAGCATATCACCCCCAGACAGATGGTCAATCCGAGAGGATGATACAAACATTGGAGGATATGTTCTGGGCTTGGGTCCGGGATTTTGGTGGCTCGTGGGAGGAGTACTTGTCGTTGGTTGAGTTCTCATACAATAAAAATTACCAGGAATCTATACATATGGCTCCGTTTGAAGCGTTGTTTTGGAGGTCGTGTCATTCTCCAATATGTAGTGTGGTAACGGGTGATTCCTTGATAGTCCGACCATTCCTTGTCCAGGAGACTATATAGAAGATCAGGTAAATCAGGAAGAGAATGGAGACAACTCAGAGTCATCAAAAATCATATTCGGATCATTGTCAACGGTCGTTGTCGTTTGAGGTGAGTGATCATATTTTCCTGAGGACCTCTCCTAGGTTGGGACATCGTCAGTTTTGGAAGAAGGGAGTGTTATCTCTGAGGTATATTGGACCTTCTGAAATTCTTGAGCAGGTTGGTGAGGTGTCTTATCGATTGTCTTTTCCACCTAGGTTCAGTGTGGTGCTCAATGTGTTTCATGTGTCATTGTTGAAAATGTATCAGCTGGATTCGGGCCACGTTATTCGAGGGGATCATGTTGAGATACAGCCAGATGCATCATTGGTTCACGTTCCAGTGCGATTTGTGGATAGGCAAGATAAAGTCTTCTCGGGTAAAAGCATCGGTTTGGTTTGGGTTTGTGGAAGCATGGCTAGATCCAATAGGAGATTTGGGTGTGGGAGAAAGAGATGGTTGAGCAATGACCCAAGATCTTTCAGCAAAGGGTGGGTTCACTACATTCTGAGGATGCAAAGTCCAATGGTGGGAAGAATGTAGCTCCCCCGGTTTGAGGCATGTATGCTTTTTATGCTTTTTTATGTGTTTAAAGTGCATGGGATGAGTTTGGAAGTGTTTGGGTGAGTTTTGAATGGTTTTGAATAAGTTTGGAGGCTTTTCTTAGGGAGCACGGTTTGAGCACGGTTAGAGAAAACTGTGCGGATTCTCCCGAAAACCATGCAGGGGGAGATAGTATGCTTCGCACGGCCTGCGCACGGTTTGACAAACCCTACGAGGAGACCATGAAGACCCTTCATCTCGCCACAGTAGCGTGTAAAAAGTCATCGCACGGTTTTTTAAATTGTGTGGGGTAACTGTGCGACCACATAAAAATAGGGTTTTAAAACCAGGGTTGAATCAGGCTTACCTCATTCCACTACATACCCTCTCTCACTCAAGCCTCACTTGAGATGTTGGGTTCTCAGAGGTTGAAGGTGTTCTCCCACTCATTTTGGAAGCATTCCGAAGATGTTTCTTGGTGGATGGAAGATGGTTTATCCCAGGGAAGTCTGTCCTCTTGGGTTTTTTATGTTTTCCTCTAGATCTACATCCCTCTCTCTCTCAGTTTTGTATATCTACAACATTTTCGTGTAGATCTAGGGTTGTGGTGGCCCTGGATGTTAATTTTAAGGCTTATGGATGTAAGGGAAGGGGATCAATAGAAGTTTCGGTGGTCCGTTCAACGGATTTGAAGAGTAATTACCTGTGGGTCGATTTTGCCGGAACCCTAATGGCAGGTGGCTTCTCTCTCGACTCCACTTGTTTAAAAATAGTGGTTTTTGTTGCTATTAATTTGGGTTTCTTAAAAATAATTTTGTTGTTGATGTGTGAAATTGGATGGAAATCTCTTCGGGGATTGTTTGGGGATTTTTGGGAAAAAGGAGCCTCTTTCGAAATGCTCTTGATGTGATTTTAAAATGGGATTTTAATATGAGTTATTTTGTTGGTTTGATTATGATGATTTGAGAAAATGGTTTCCAATAAAAATTATTGTTTTATTGAAATGTGGTTTGGTATTGAAAATGATTGAAGGGTGTTTTCAATAAATGGTTGATTTATTGAAGTGGATTGACATGTAATGGAAATGATGAATTGCGTATTGTTGTGGCCTTGGAGGGTTACATGCCTAGATATGTCTTGTGTTGGAATTGTGTAAGTGTGTGAGATGTCTCACCATAAAAGGTGAACGGGATGGGTGGGATGTCCCACCATTTTGGGGTGTCAGGTAGTGGGTGGGAATTCCTGCATGCTGAAGATGGGGTGAACATGTTGGGTGGGAAGTCCCACAGTTATGGTTGTTTTGTTGTGTGTTTCTTTGCATAGATGTAATTTTTTGTGGAAATGGGAAATGGTTGAATTGGCTTCCTTGCATGGAATGGTTGATTGGGCTTCCTTGTGAGGCATTATTGGATCATGGAATGATTGTTTGTCTTTCCTGGGTTTACTTGGTTCAGGTGAAATGTCTTGGTAAGGGTGTGTTTGTCTTATGGTAATAAATGAACTTTTGATTATTTTATATAAACTGTTTTATATAAATGTGCTAATGGCTTTATCGTAGTGGCTTGTGTTGGGAAGTCATTTCGGGAAAACCTACTGAGTAGTTGTACTCACCCCCTTCATTGGCACTTTGGTGTCGTTGTAGATGTCAGGTACCAGGATATAGGTAAAGGTATGTCATCTCATTGCTAGTGGTTCATGGTGATGCTTGGGATGTGTTGGTGGAGTTTGGATCACGGTGTGGATCTTTGGTGGTGTCATGGCTCGTGGTGTTTTGTTGTTTAGTTTCCTCTTTGTACTCTGATGTTTGGTGGACATGTCTAGTTGAACACTTTCGGGGTATGAGATGTAATTGTTAGTATCATATGGTTGGGTTTGATAGTGCAATAATATTTCATGTGTGATTGGTTGAGTTGTGTGATCTCTTTAAGGTAAAATCATTCCCCACTATTCCTTAAAGCCCTCGGCATTTATTTCCAGCCTTTGGGACCTTGGGAACATCGCTTAAGGCCAAGTAACCCTCACCGCCTCTTCAAGACAATGAGGTAGGGGTGGGTTGTTACAATAAAACATTCTTAATAATGTATTAAAAATTATTTTATCACATAGTGTTATTGAAATATTCACATTTATAAAACTAAGGAATGTATTTAGGTTATAATAAAAATTTCATTCCTTAAAGGTACCTATATATATATATGTGTGTTTAAAAAGATATTTTTTTACAAAAATATAAATTTATATTTTATTAAAATTTATTGGAGTACCCACCTAGTTGAGGGCCACCTTGTGGAAATCCCTCAATGCCTTGATGGGATTCTCACCCTCTACTCCTGGAAATGGCCGAGGGGTAGTGCGCATGCATGGTGCGTGTGGACAATAATAATAGATACCCATAAGGGCACACAAGATCACGTGTAAGGGGATCAGAGTGTGCCACCATGCGGGGTGCCACGACAGCGTGGATGGGCACAAAAGCGCGCCCGCAGCACCCGGTACGAGGGGGTACTATGGGAGGGAGGGAAAATTCTGAGCCTATGCATCGAGTCCCATGATTATAAAGGGCCAAGATACCTCCCTCCATTTCAACGTGGGAAAAGTAAAATTTTCTAGGATTGAATCTAGGTCGTTGGATCATGCCACGAGCAATCTAATCCATTGAATCAGTTCATCTTTTTAACTCCCTGTAGTCTTGGTATACTAGTGATCTTTTCTTGCACTGTCCAATCTAACACGGATCTAATCGTGACTTTGTGAGTCCTTTTAAACTCCATGTCGTTCAATAGCCGTTCGATCAAAACCATGATCTAATCCTGACCATTCTATGTTTTCAAAACCCCGGAATCATCCCGGACTATCAGATTAGGGAAGATCCAATCCTGTCTATGCATTCATTTTATGGTTCATCTCTTCCTGTGACATCTTATTCTTCTCTGCATGCTCCGCACTAGTAGGATTTCATCCAAATTTCACCATTTTTTCCACACCCCTGACTCCATCCATCGCCATCTGAGCCTCCTTACTCTTGTTTTCCACAAAAGAATGACATCCCATTATCATTTAACATACCAAGTGGACCTTATCATTCCAACAAGTGGCCTTAATATATTTGATATTCTTTATAAAATATTTTATTTATATAACCCAGTTGCACCCATTTTCCTCAGTTGTTCCTTCTCTCTTCAAACCCCCAGAAAGCTCCCACAAGCCTTTCCTGAGCCTCTCCTCCACCTCAAGCCAGGAAAATGAATTTTTAATGATTTTAATATTGTGTTGAAAGTGTATATACTTATATATATGTATACTCTTATATATATAAAAATATAAAGCATTGCGGTTTGGTCATAAACCCTCTTATACCTGACTCTCAGAAATCTAAATTTTGGGCTCATGTGGTATTCTTAAACCATGAAGATAATTTTCTTTATTATGAAAAACTTGTCTAAAACCCGTGTATATTCTGTTATATATATAAATAACCATACAGTTCGATATAAACCACTATTATGTACAGATTTAAGACTCATAATCTTTGGGTTTAAATGTTAAAGTCGAATTTAAAAATGCATGGAATTATATTTTCTAATAAACTTATATATATATATAGTATACACGGTGTTATATAATTACATTGTTTATATAATACACACTTTTTGGAGCATATTTAAGTCATTTAACATTGAAATCCAATGGTTAAATTATGTTTTTGATATACATTATGTGTCAATTAATTTTGGTTTAAGACCCTTATGTATACCTTTATATGCATATAAGTCCTATATGTTCACATAAACATATATGTAAGATGTTTAATAAATAAATATTTTAAAATTTAAATTACTACTGTTAGGGACTCTTGTTAATTAATATGACTAATATATTAATGTCATATGGGTGTCCATGAATTTTTATTTGGTTTAATCCCTTTAATACATAGTGTATATTTAGATATGAGAATATATGTGTATACATGTAAACATTGATCCTCAATTTTATTTAGAATTTTCAAGGATTGCAATGAAAGGGTAAAACATGTTGTTTTCAAAATATTAATGTTCTATTTTAAAATACTACACTTTATATACACCCTTGTGTATAAACAGATTTACCCAACATTAAACCCTAATTTCAGATATTTAAAATATTATACTTTTGATGTGAGAATTCATGAGTATAATATTTGGGTCAGCTAATCTTATATACATAATTATAAATCACTTACTTTTATATATATAAAAATGTATTAGTTATGGTTTTTTAACATTATGTATACCCCAATGATGTGTTATACAAAACAATATAAGTAATAAATGTTTGAGAATATGTGAAGTTAATACCCCACATGATGTACCTGATTTATCTTTTAATTAATTATTCATCCAAATGATGATGAAATTCCAATATATATTTGATTGATATGGTTTTACAACATAAGGTTATAATTTTATGTGACAAGTCTTGGATTTCTTTTGTGCATTATTTTTCATCACATTTTTTATAATATGCTTATCAAACATATCATTCATTTTCATGCATTGATGGTATTGTTATTAACACATAAATTCAGGATTCTCTATATATATATAAATGTTATTGAATTTAAAAAAACTCTTATAACCTTTTATAGAATTATGAAATAAATATTCAATGTGGTATGAGACACATTGAATAATATGAAATGATAAATAAAATATTCAATGTGGAATGTGACATTTTGAATATACGAACCTATTTGGCATGTGAAGAATGTATTAGACTCGGTATAATGGGTTGGGGAACGGTTAATGCAATCCCCTCATTGCATCAATAGTTCACATCACACAATAAGGTCATGGCATGAGTCCATTAACATTTCAAGTATTAACATGAGGTCTTAACAGGGTCTAATATTATACATTCCCTCATTATATTTATGATATTTAATTAACCAATGGATATTCGACTAGTAGAATATCCATTATTAGAAAGTCATTACCTATGTGTATCAGATGAAGTAAATTCTTATGGAATGACTTTTATTCATCTCTATGTGGTTCATTAGCTACTTTATTTTTTAGAGTATTAAAGGATGAAATTGAAGTTATTATTTTGCGATATCTGATCATGTATTACTCTTAACTATTAATTTTTCACTTTCATTTCGCATGCCATACTTCTTAGAATATCTTTTACTTATTATTATGAATGATCCTACTTATATTTAGATTGTGATTCTTTATAACTCTATCATCTCTCTATGAAATGTACATTATTATTCTTTGACAAAATGCAATGTGTTTCTGCATTCCTTAAAAAAAATTATGTGAAATTTTAAAATAATGTTTTCAAAAGTAATAATTGGTTACTATGTTATTTTTAAACCCCTTATTGGGAATTCATATGCTCACCCTACATTTTTACATAAATATTTTTGGGTAACAATTTTCAACTGAAGAATCTTGTCAGAAGTAGTTGGTTTCCCCGAACCTGAACCAAACCAATCCTCTATATGGGACATGATGTGTAAAATAGAAGTGAATGTTTTTTATAAAAAAAATTACACATCATGTTTTATGGAATCAACATTAGGTATTCTGGGGTTTGGCTGTCATAGTTGGTATCAGAGGATTCGGTTTAGATAACTCTAAAAATGAGAGCAGAAGAAAGAAAAATTTACATAAGCATTTCTAAGTAGGATCTTTTCTTAATTTTCAGATGGAAAATGAAAATAACAGTATTTTGCCTCCTCCTATTGAGTACCTAGAAACTATAGCTTCCATATCCTTCCATGAAAAAAATGTAAATTATGAACTCATCCATATGAAATGAAAACACCTCTACGACATGTCAATATCTCCTTATTTACTTCAACTCCACTGAGGAGTGGGTTTGGACTAACTCTTTCTGATGGAAACCCAATTTCTATCCTACAAACATCATCGGAACTACATAAAGGTCCTTCTTAGATGCTTCACCACATTAGACGACATCTCGTCCCTTATGGACTTCCAAGAAGCTGTATAAACGAGTGACCTATACGGAGCATATATGTTCCAAATCTTGTCTTATTGCCATTATCGTCAAGCAATGGAAATTGAAATTATTGAAACATAGGCCTCCCATTCTATGTACATACATCAAGTACATACTGATGTCACTCGACTTTACACCCCTCATGTCCCACTCTGGAGACACCATTAGTACACCCACTAGATTGAATCATACTACTCGTGTTGCATTTAGTTCAGGGAGATTGGGAGTTTTGAAATTGTGTTGGGATTCATATAATCAGGAACTGGTGACAACATTAATCATGGGCGTTGGGTACCAATTGTTTTATGAAAATAAAATTTGTTGTTTATTCTTTTTTTTACGATTTCAGTTTTTGGGTTTTAATGAATGGAATTTCATGAAATATTTCTATTTTCAGATGGAACGACAAACCCACATTTTATCTCTTCCTGTTGTGGTACTAGAGGATATTATAGCCAGGAACTGTGCAGAAGAATACCTTCCCTTCGTAAACCAATTAATTACATGAAATTATTTTTATGAGATATCGAACAGTTCATACATTCACCGCTCCTACCAAGGGAATTCCTACATCTACCACCGCATTACCAACTCCCAACACACTGAGTATAGGCGAAGGGTAAAGTACCATGAAGGCCTTTTCTTATGCTTCACACTTTCCCGAAACATCATATCCAGGGTAAGGTTTCAAGAGGCTGCCTTGGAGGGGAACCTTCGTGCAGCCTACATGTACCAAATCATGAGCATCAATCTCTATGACCACATGGATGACATTAACACTCTCAGACAAGAGTCACTTAGAAGGGTTCTTAGAGAGTTTTCCCATTTGGAGATCTCTGAACTCTCCACTATTCGAGCCTCCTTCAGGAAGTCTAAGTGTACATTGCATTAGTTTAACCCATATTGTTCAATGTGTGTCTTGTCCAGGGAAGCGGAAGAGTTGAACAACAAATTGGGTATTCAGATGGCCACAGCTGAGGATCCTCCACGATGGAGGATATTGTGATGAACTTTATAGAATTTATTTTTAGCATGGTTTTATGAAATGAATTGGGAGGACACAATTTTTTATTTGGGGATATAATGTGACTCTTCAAAACCTATATCTCATGTAATAGTAATACTATTATTGTATTTTGTTTAATTTATAGGTTATCTGAACAAAACATGCAAACTAAATACCAAGAATTTGATTTAAATAAAACACTGAAGTGTCTACAGTACACCAAATTCAAAGGAAAACCATTCTATGAAAAAATACATATCAAATGACCTATTAGAATTACAGTGAGACCACCAAAAAAATTAAATCCCCTAGACAATAACATGGGTCATTCAAATCCATCACAATTAACATTTGTATGACCAGATCCACTACAACAGCACTGAGTATCACATGAATTATGTGCACCATCTTCATCAATTGTATTGGGATTAGGACACCATAATAAATTGTTTAATAAGTACCCATTTATATCATTGTTCTTCAGGTGACCATTGAGTTTGTAACAGCTATAATTATAGTTCTCCTCTTTTGAGGTTTAATTTAATGTACCTAGGAATAATTATCTTTCTAAAATAAAAAAATAATACATTGAAATTATGAATTAAAACATATAGACTCTTTCAATAAACTATAAAATGGATTATGATTTAATATTTTAACCTACACTTAGTATGGTTCAAAATGATTTTTGGATTTCAAATAATTTTAAGATATCTCAAAATTTTTTGAAATCTTTTATGAATGTATTATTTATTAATGTTTGAAAAAAGTTTTTAATTAAATATATGGAATTAATTTTAATAATACTATTATAGGCATTTCATAATAATGTATTAAACATTAATTTATCACTCAATGTTTTTAAAAACATTAACATTTATACAACTAAGGAATGTAATTAAGTTATAATAGAAAAATCATACCTCGAAGATACGTATATACATATATATCTAAAAACCTATTCTTGTAAAAAAATGTTTACTTTGTTAAAATGTAAGGGAGCACCCACCTAACCGATGGCACCTTGTGGCATGCCCTCATATCCTTGATGGTATTCTCACCCTCTACCCCTGGAAATGGCCCAGGGGTAGTGCACACACGAAGTGAATTCTAGGTCTAGTGAGTAGGTGCCATAGATACCCCTATGGGCACACAAGGGAACATGTTAGGGGATCAGAGTGTGCCACCGTGCAAGGCAGCACATTTGTGTGGGAGGGTGAAAGAGTGCACTCACAGAACCCGATATAGGGAAATACAGGAAGGGGGAGGGAGAATTATAATCCTATGCTCAATGTCCCGAGCATATGAAGGTCTGAAAAACCTCCCTCCGTTTAGATGTGGGTCGAGGAAAATCGGCGAAGATAAAATCCAAGCCATTATATCACGTCGTGAGCGATCAGATCCATTGGATCAGTTCAAATTTCGAAATCCCGTAGCCACGGTATACCTCTATGCTTTTCATGCATCATCAGATCAAACACTGGTCTCATCGTGACCGTTTGAGTCCTTTTAAACTCCATGTCACACCACTGCTATTTGATCACGATTGTGATCTAATCTGAGACATTCTCTATTTTCAAAACCCCAGACTCATCCCTAACCATCAGATCAAGGGAAAATCTAATCCTAGAGGTCTATTTGTTTTTCAGTTCTTTTCTCCCAGTGACAACTTCTTCTTCACCGCGGGTGCCGTACCAGTAGGATTTCTTCATGCTTTCACAATTTTTTCCACACCTGTGACTCCATCTGTAGAGACCCGAAGCTTGACGTACATGGAAATTAAATTACTTTTACGGAATACTTAGTACATAACAAAAACAGACACACAAGGACCGTAATAGTTTAGTGTCTTTGGAAACTCGGAATAAAATCTTCTAATCGTGGTGAAAGATCTTCATCATCTCCCAATAAAGATTCTCCCCTTTTTTTCTTACCTAAAACCTTTCTTTATATCCCGGGGAAAAGAAAACATCAAAGGGTGAGCTCAAATGCTCAGTAAGGGTAAACAAAATAAATATCAATCACATCATATTCATAAGAACATAACATTTTGGAAATCTTAACCTGCAAAAGAGATCATAATATCATAACATGCAATAAATCATAGTAATGAAATGTAATCCCAATAATCATAACTTAAAACATGAAACTTTGTGGCATACACACATAATAATAGAGAATCATTTCTTATTAGTCAAGGCTCATTTCCAAGACTATCTTAGTGGTCAAAGTCCATTTCTGAACCGAGTTCACTCCTCGTTTCAGTCCTGTTTCACTGAACCGGTTTAACCTGCAATTCCATCCATGTCTATCTCATAAGATATAAAATATTTACCCAATTCATTGGAGGGAGATATAGGTCCCACCCATCTCATAATGATACCACTTTTATGTGTGCCAAAAAATCAGAAATCATACATCATTGCATAACCCATGTAATAAAAATTGGACTCTTAAACATCATGACATCATAAAACAATTCATATAAGATAAAGGAATTCATAAAAATAATTCCATCACAACATAATCAAATAAATTTAATAATAGGGATAGAAACAGAACCCTATATTATCTTAGATGGAAAATAATTTTGATAAAACACTTGAACTCCATTCTTGAGGAAAATATCCTTTCAAAAACATTTTCCTTTCATAACATGTCATACAATTTTAAACTAAAAGAAGTTGATTAAAAATAAACATAAAAACATGTAAAGGAATCTTCTTGGAAATAATGTTTTAAAAATCTATTTATTCCGTATAAGTTAAAAAAACATTCTTCTCGTACTTTTGTCAGAAAAGTCGAAACGTACCTCATACGAAAAACGACAAAAGATTCCTTTCATATCTTTTACTAAAAACTCAACTAAGGGTAAAATTGGATTTAAAAAATTTTAGGTGGATGGAAATAATATTACATATTGAGGAAACATGGATGTGGATGATAAAATACACCCCAGTAAATTTCAAAGTATAAACAATCTCAGATAAAAATGAGATTGTAATATTTCCCTTACCTTAGGTCTGATTTGCTTCGTAAGTGTCCGAACCTCCTGTATAATGATTTAAATAATGTTATTGAATTATTCCAGAATCATAATTATTTTTATGATATCATATATGGTTCACTTATGACTTTATTTTACCCTTTCTTTTGTAAATTCCATGTTAAAGAGCGTTTTGGGTAAAATCATTTCATTTGCCATCCGTGTTTTGACATGTAATTATTCATATGATTACTTAGATCATGATTACATAATTACAGAATATAAAACATGATTTATATATAATATATATTCAGAATATACATATATATAATAGATCATTAAATGGAAAGAAATACACCGTTCATGGAGACGATATGCCGTATGTACGCATGAATGCTGTTTTCGTTTCTTTATTGAGTTGAATGGAATTAAGTAGATGAAATACATATAAATACACATAAATCCAGTATCATTATTATTTCATATATTTCATGATTACTTATTACATATACTTTATAATCATTCATGAATGGTTAACGTGGAGAATGAATCTCATCACATCGTGGAGACGGGAGTCCGTACGTACGCACGAGCGATGATATCGTTCTCATGACCGTGGAATTGTATTGGAGTGTATGTATACTATTTAAGAATCTATATCACTTTACAATAATCATATATAGTTATTATGTACACCATTATACCAATCCAAGTAAGGTGGTGATGGAAAATAGATTACACCAAGGCATGGAGATGGTATTCCGTACGTACGCACGCGCGGTGATTTCGTTTTCCGTAGGATGGATAGATGGTGAAATAGAGTTGTTTCATACTTATAATAACATATCAGTATATTAGGGATACTGATGTTATTAATTAATAATGAAAAAACCTAAGAAGAATAAGTGGAAGAAGAAATAAACTTGAATGAATCGGTAACGGACATTACCTCTTCTTTGAAGCGCCTCTTTGAGATCTCCTTTTAGGGCACTAAAATTGGTCTTTGAGGAAGTACAAAACCTCTAGTATGTTTCTAGGGATGTGGAGAAGAGAATTTGTCAGTGGTTGGCCGAGCTTGAAGGCTCAATGTGGTGTGAGGAGGAGAGAGAGGAGGTTCCCTTTTATAAGGGAGGAGAGGGGCTCTTTTGAAAAAACTAAAAATATTATTTTATTGTAAAGTCAAATTCGGTTTTAAATAGCTCCAAATTGATTTATTTTGAAGATATGGTGGGGATGGGTAGAAAGTATCACATCCAATAGAATTTAGATAAGTTTAGGTTCCTATTTTAACCTTATCATTTATATTTAACTTTATGTTAGATAATTTTACTCTTACTGTGTCTTTTTGTGTTCTTACACTATAAGGTTAATAAACTTACTATAAAATCATAACGAACCCCAAGTTATTTATTATTAATATATATATCCTTATCTAAGTCATTTAGCCGAACCTTATATTTTTAGGAATAAAATAACAATTAATAATATAATATTTGTTTTAAAAACTCTTTTATGTCAATTTTGACAATATTTAGTAATTGATTTTTGTAGTAATCATAACAGAATGATTAGTTCGATAAAGGTAACTTAAATCAACACAAACATGTCATGTTAACCTAGAAAATTATTTTAATTCATAAAAAGTCTCAAATTACATTTATTTTGGTATTTATAACATCAATTATCTCAATATTTCATTACTAAGATAATTAATGCATCATCTTTGTGTCATAAATAAATTCAATTATTTAATTTCTAAAAATTAAAAATAAAATACAATTATGTAGGAAATATGTTCTTCTTTATAACTAATATTTATAGTCGAATTTATATTATGTATAACCTTATATTAAATATTATTTACTTATTAAATATTAATTTTAACTATTTAACACTTTTTTAAATAAATTAATAATAAATGTCCTAATCTAATCCAAATGGGCCTAAATGTTCATATTTTATTCCTAAGGTTCTTTTTGGTCGAATTACACTTATCCAATATAATTAGGACATGTTTTAGGGTAATAATAATATCATTTTTACCCTTAATTACCTTATTTACTTTTAATCGTGGGGAAAAAAAGTAAAAAGTTACTGTTCACCAGAAATTATTTTCATCTCATTGAACCACATTTTAATTACTGACATCAACCGTGTCTCTAGGATTTTTGAAATTCCACTAACAGAAGCGGTAAAATTATGTTTTATGAAAAATTCATTTTTTTAACTACCACTTAGTGGTTTCACTATTCATCAAAAAAATGAAAGTTTCCAGAAAATTACCAAAAATTAGTCCTAAGCTATATTTGATATTATGAACTCAAAAATTATGTCTATTTTACCAAATTAAAAACATATCAGTTGCATTACGTAATTTAAAAAAATTAATTCTCGTCGTCAAAACAAATAGCGTGTTCTTAAGAGATAATAACTATCAAAAGATTGACACTTGTTTATGTCTGGTTTAAATGTGAAATTACATCTAATGACCAACATTGTATTAAATTGTAAAAATATATTCTAAATATACTTTAAAACCACTCAAATTAATAATTTATCACTATTAATTATTTCGATTAAAAAAGGTTGTTTTTAATTAAAATTTAGTAATTTTCACTATTTATCAGAAAATGAAAGTTATCCGAAAAGTACCAAAATTTCACCGTAATCTAATTTAAATATTACGAATCCAAAAATGAAGTCCATTTAGAAAAATAAAATTTAAAAAATTTCAAAAAGTGGTTATTACTATTCATAGCGGCTATTTTTAATAATATTTTAATAGCATATCGTTGTTTAGTGAAACTCGGTATTGCGTACTACACATGCTATCGAGGAAGGTCGTGATTGCGTGTATTGCAAGTCAAGTCAAGGATGCGTGTCGTGAAAGCTCCTTTTGGTGTAGCATACATCACAAGACATTAATGAAATTAAAAAGAATATTTTTCATAAAATCTCTGGGTGTTACATTCTACCACCCTTAAAATGAATATTGCCCTCAAAATTTATCGGGGTTATAAATGGTTTACTACTCGAAAGTTTCTTTAATAGAAACCCACATTGTAAAAAGGAATACCAAAACCAATCTTTAAAAACAAAAGTATGAAACCTAACGGTTACCCACAAAAACTAATCACTGGGTTTCCACATAGGTGAAAATATTGATATGGAAGAGAAATCTAACAATCATGTTCTGATGGAGAGTGGTAGAGAACATGTCTATGGAAAATCCATCAATCAAAAAGACATAAATTTGTGATGATCTAAGGTACCATCTGATTCATCATATTTAATAGCACTAGGAAAACATTTTTGGTTTTCAAGATCATTTCCTTAAACTTGAAGAATTAAAAGAAATACTTACATGATTTTGGTACAATCTCAATGTTGTTCGGTAATTGAACAATTTCCACTTCATCCCTTAATGAAATGATGTTGAATTTGTTATTCATTATGTGTTAGTAGATCATGTGATAGAATTATGGTTCATTCCATCTGTCTCAAACAAAATGTTAGAAAATTTATCAAAAAATACGTAAGTCCATCTATTGGGAGATTAATCATATATGGTTCCTAAAATGGACTTATACTTCTTATATTATACTGCTTAATATTATAAAACTAGTTTCTACTAAACACAGACTTCCTGTAGGCCAGTGGTTGGCGATAAAGGCCATTCACACTTTGGTTGTGGGTTCGATTCCCACAGCCTTGTCTGACGCGATGGGTTGTCGCCTGTCCTGCAGGTTGTCCTTTTTCTAATGCTATATTACTATAACATCCCATCAATAATATCGAGAAAAGTTATTTCCTAACTTCTGTCCAACATAATACATTCCAATCTTTAGGCTTATCTAAAATACTTCAGTCCAAACTCATAGTATAAAGAAATTGATTACTTGCAATGTCACATAACAATCATGTGAATGCCATCATTTATCCCCAATATATCATAAGATATATCTTCTTAGTCAAACGTTAAACCATACATCAATGTGAAATTGATTACTTGCAATGTCACATATCTTTTTAGTAAAACGTTAAACCATACATCAATTGAAAAAATAAGTGGATTCATTATAAATTATTTTTAATAAATTAAATCATATTTATAAATTTTAATAAACGTTCATGCTAAATTATTAAAAACTATATAGTATGTATTTTTAGACAACATATTAGGAAGTAAAATTATTTTCGACCAAAGTCGAAAGTAAAGTCATTTTTGTAAAGAATAATTTTTGTTTATTTAGTTATAATGTAGATACAAATATAGATTAAACATGTTTTAATTAGAAATAATAATAGGGGAAGAAAATTTCATAGTTTTCTGAGTGTTAGATCATGAAAATTCACCATAATAAACCTTAAAAAATGTAACGATCAGAAATTTTATGAATAAAATTTCCTTTTTTAATTCAATTAAATTAATCATGGATATAGGAAACACATTATCTTATTATGTTTAATTATATCCAATTGGATTTAAATTAAGGTTATGTATCTTTACTGTTGCTAAAATATGCATTTAAAAGAGACCACATGAATAGTATAAATATTGGGTTTTAATAAATCATTTTGGAAGAGGAAAATGAAGCGATGAACTCAACTAGTAGGATCATACCCTATAAGGACCATTTACCAGAGATTCCAAGGAAGATATAATTTATAGTTTTTCCCTATACCAAGCACAAGTTGAGGTGAAACAACTTAAACATGAGTGAAACCATATATGGGAGAAGGTAAATCTCATGAAGATCACAACCCAAACCATGTTCACTGAATGGCCCCATGAAAGTCCTATCATCGTGCACCATAATCGTAGAGCATATACTGGTGTAATAATGGGATACATATCATGAACCTAGAAATTGGAGTAGGTTTATTATTTTTTATAAGGCATGCAATATATTTTAAATCATAATACTGTTATTTCGAAAATGAATTTAAAGAAGAAATTGTATTGGTAAGTAGTATTCAAATTCAATTATTGAATTTCAAGATTATTAGATATTTTAAATAAACAATATTTTAATGGATTATTATTATTAAAAAATATTTATCAATTATAAATTATCATATAATTTTTATGATGTCAAATATAATTTTTATAAGGGTTCAAAAAATATTATTTTTCAAAAACCCATCATTTTCAATATATGCCAGTTTTAATTTTTTAAAGTAAAAATTAAAATATTTAGAAATTTATATAAATAAAATGAATATTATTTTTGAACAATGACATAAAAATTATTAGTTAGTGAATTTTTCATAATTTTACGAAACAATCTATTATTTGGTAAAAATAAAATACCGTATAAATATTCGATGTATCTTATGAAATCATAATGATCTAATAGTGATGTAATAAAAACTATAAAATTTATATTCTGTAAAATAAATGTTTTTACATTAAAATATTTTAATTTAATTTAATTTAATTTAATTTGTAAATCCTTGTTTAATCTTTTAATAATTAATTTTTTATGATTATAAAATCAATTCTTCGAATATGTGACTCATCTTTACATAATCAAGGGAGATATATAATTATCATTAGATCTTGGAAATATAATATAATTTATTCAACTAATTGTTGTATGAAACAATGGGAATAAACCATGTGATGTTTTTTGGTTTTGAATATTTTATTATGTTGTGTCCAAAAACAAAATAATAATGAAATCCTTACCTTTCCTATATAAACCAACCCAAACACCCATCTCACATCACTCAAACTCATTATAGAACATGTGTATTGTTCCCTTTACTCTGTAAATTCCTTCCAAGGAAACAAAATCCCCCATTAATCCTCTCTTCTTCCTTTGGAGTCATACATCCATGTAAGGGATTTCTCTTCATTCTTTTAAATTCATGCACCTTCTTTGAGAGTAGTTCTTTTAATTTAAAATTATTATATTTTCATTCATTTATAATATTTTTCATACTGTGAAATTTATGTTATTTTTATTAATTATCATTCATCCCCCACCCCCACATTGAACCCTTAACTAAGCTGTTACTATGTTGAAATTCTGTAAGGGATCCTCACCTTCCTTTCCTTCTTTCAATACAAGAATCTATCTTGAAATTAGTTGATATAATTTCAATTGGATATATTTTAATTAATTAAATATGATTAAAATACTATATTATATAATTTATTTTAATGAGTTATTATTGATCCTCTCTCATTTTCATATTTATCTATGACATTCCTATGCCAAAATTCTTAAAGGGGTTCTCTATATCCTCTTTGTACAAGGAATTTCATTTATGATATTCCAGTTTATTTCCATTTTCATATTTTTGGATACATTGTTTCCTATCCCAATTACATTATGTTTGATTTTTAAATAATGGGAGCCCCATTCAAACTAACCTTTCTCTCTTATGAACCCTTACAATCGTCCATTACTTTGACGAAATTCTATAAGGTATTTTTTACCCTCATATTTTATCAAACACTCATTTTATGTTATGAATTTTAATTTACTTTTTTTATTATGTTGGTATAAGTTACTAAATATATTATTACTTCCCAAATTATTTATAAATTATTATACACCCTTTCACTCTCATTTAACCCTCCAAATAAACTTTATGTACACTTGTTACCAGGCCAAAACATTGTAAGTGTTCTTTTATTTCTCCCCTTTATTCATGTTTCTTTATTATATTGGTTAATGTATTTTCATGTCTGTATTACTATCAATTTAATTTATAAATTATTGTAGACCAATTTTAATCTCATCAACCCATTTTATGAATTTCTATATGTCATTATTATGATACTGAAATTTCACCATGATTTTCTATGCCAAAATAACTGTCTAGTTAATATTGCACCCATATATAAATCAATGGTACTCAATATTATAGAAATATTCTTATTTAATTGGGTACTTATATGTATATAGTAAAAAATCCTTGTTTGTGGAATAAAGTATAATGTTGAATGAATCCATGTTATATAGTCCATGTGGCATACTTAATCTTGATAATGAAATGATTATGAAGGGTGAACCTTAATAGAGCTCTAATGCATTGTGTAATGTTTAGTATCATGATACCTCATGTTGGGACATTGGATTACCTAATTCTTTTATGTAAATCTTCCAACCAGTATTCTTCTTGAATTAGAATTGGCTGATGTTTATGTTATTGTGTTTTAAGTTTTTGACACATTTTTGTTATTATGATTATCAAGCTATATCATGCCTTATTATTCATGTAACTTTTATTATCCATTTATATGACTATTTTCTAACATGTAATTTCATTCTAATGTTATTAATTTTTTATTCCCTTACTGATATTTATAGCTCACCCCTTTCTAATCTATTTCCTCAGGTTATCCAATGCAGTATTAAGTACGGAAGAATGTTTTGTCCATGTTAAAGAAGTTTTCAATAACGATATTTATTTTCAGGTTTTAATTTGTTATATAATGTTACTAATTTCACAAAGGCGCTACACCACTTGATATTTTGAGTTGTATTAAGTTAAAATTTATTTCATCAATCGTGTTTAAAAATGAAACAATGAGTACAGTTGTAATAGTTGGTATCATAAGAGTTGTTTAATTATTTTATTAACCATGATTAGAAAATCCCAGTAGAGACACCTAAGGATAAGTAAAATTTTGAGAAAATTTCACTATATTTGTTATGTATTGATAATGTGGTTTATCAACAAAATACATCCCAGTCTAGATACAGTGAGAGGATTCTGTTCAAGAAAACATGTAATTATGAGTAATAAATCGGACAAGGTGTTCCAAACATAACTTAGGGTAACCTATTACATTATAATAGGCCTCACTACATAATTATTTTTACCCTCCAAGTTTATATTAATTGGGAAATTATTAATCTCATTAGAAAGAATTATTAGGGGAAAAATAATACCCTTATGAATACGTGTTAGGAAGTAGATAATGGATAACATAGACTAGTCCATTTAAAATCATATGTTATGGAGATAAATATAAGTTATCCCTTTAATGTAATTAGATCCTCCCCTATGAGTTAAAATGTTTATGAAACTCATACATAATTTTCCTTTTATTAAAGATAATTTCTGAAAATAAGAAGAATCATGTAAACAACTTCTATGAAGGGGTATGGGAGGATTTCTTGAATGATATGCCTTACTCATTTGGATTAGGAATAAAAATATATGTCATAATACTTTCTCAGTTAACTCAAGTTCAGAATATAATCCTAGACCATGGGGATGGAATGAAACCCCTAATATAGACAAACCTGTAGCTGAGAGATTCTTTCCGCAATTGAATCCTACTATAAATGGATTATAAGAACTGATAATCAGGAAAAAATGGATCAATTAAATTGAATAATATCTTCTCCACACTTTAATATTATGAATAAGAGATAGTTCATCTTACATTAATCAAGAATATGATACCTGGGGAACAGATCAAATTAATGGAGTGTAAGGTATTCTAAAAAAATTCATAAATATTTTCCCCAAACCCTCTATATTAAGATGGAAAGGTATTTCCTTTCAATAAATTAAAAATATGATCAACCTATTAGTGAATATGATGAAAAATTCACAATACATGAACAATATGAATCATGTTTTTTGTTACCCCTTAATTCACGGTCGGCCACTTATTTTGTGGGATAAATCCTTGTCCAAGAAAATATTTATCAATTTTTTACTTTGATAACTATGATGAAATTTTTTGATGTTCCCTCAATTTAGGGAAAATGTTCTATGAATATCAGGTGTATCATGGGGATAAGTAATAGAATTTGGATTTTAATTTTGCTATTATAATGGATAAATTCAATGGTACTATGAAATTCCAACACCCCACTTTTCAATGGTGTGGAAAGAAGCATCATAGAAATTACCTAGCTGTAACAAGGAAATTATTTTGGTATGGAAGATAAGGGAATATGGCTAGTGATTTCTTATAGGAGAAACCCACCATTGTGAGAGTAGAAAGGAATAATCAAGTAAACCCTCAACTCAATTTTTAGTTCTTTAATTTTAATAAACAAGTTAACATTGTGAATTAGTGTACTAATCCTTAGGTTTTCAGAGGCAACCTACAATGTCAAATGTAGAAAGGAAGATCTTTTTCCATCACCACTACTGTTGTGGATCTCAAAAATGAAGTAGTGATAGGTATACAGATATTATTTAAATAAAAGGAAACCAACTTTTTGATTCAGGTTTTATGCATTCCTTTATATCATGATGGTTTTTTAGAACTAATAAAACACCACCACAAAGTTCTAATGTTGAGATTTCAATGAAACAGTAAATGGAGAAATTATTTCATCCCATAAATATTACTACCACTATCACAATTTGGGGATTGATCTTCCTGCCGAACCTTATCATATATACCTTTATAGAAATTGATGAAATTATAGGCTATTATTTGATTTCCTTATATAGAACCAAGATAAATATCCACGAGAGAAACATTACTCTCAAAATGGAAAATCAACCCCTGATTCTATACCAGTGCTAGAAGAAGGGTGTCTCTTCTTTAGAACCATATTATCAATAATGGTTATTATTTATCTATGTGTAAGAGTATCAAGATAAAATTATTGAGTCAAAGGAACAAACCATCCTTGAATACATTCTTGTCATGTGGAAATTTAGTGATGGGGTCCATAGGTGTTTCGTGGTCTTCCTCTAAGACAGAAGATTGAATTTTCGATTGAAAATTTTATTGGCGAGTTTCCAAGATCCAATAATCCATATATAATATATATTGTGGAAATTTAAGTGATAAAAACAACAATAAGAGAATCTGGATAAAGGGATTATGCCCTCATGTGCTTCACTATGGGGTGAACTAGTCCTCCTTCTCAAGAAGAAAGAATATTCTATGTGCATTTTCATTGATTATCGTGAGCTCAATAAAATCACGATAAAGAACAAGTATCATTTTCCAGGTATTTATGATATTTTTTATCAACTACATAGAGAACAATACTTATCCAATGTGGATTAGCGGTTGGGATTTTACAAAGTAAGGGAGAAGAATGAGGGAATCCTCAAGATTGGTTTTCATAAAATGTACATGCATTATGAGTTCAGAGTGATGAAATTCAGACTCACTAATTCCCCAAAAATCATCATAGAATTTATAAATATAGTCTATATTGAATACATTGATTTTTTGGAATTTATTATAGAATGTATTCTGATTTACTCAAAAAACAATGAGGATAATGAGGAAAATCAATGAATTGTGCTAAAGACGTTGCAAATAGAGAAGATCAATGAAAATTAAAACAACTGTGAGTTCTAGTTGATGTATGTCCCATTATTTGGGTTATATCATCATAAAAAATGGGATATCATTGGATCCTTTGATGAAAAAACAATTGAGTTATGGATGAGGCCAGCATCTGTGAAAAAGATTTGTAGTTTTTATTCATTAGCTGGATATTATCGATGATCTGTGAGAAATTTATCATTATTTTCAGACCGTCTTAGCAGGATAACTCAAATAGGAGTCCAAGTTTCGTAGAATGATGAATATTATGAAAGCTTAACAGAGTTGAAAAGAGGATTATCACTGCCCATGTGATCACACTACCCAAAATTGGTGGGATTTTTTTTTTAAGTTTTGAAATGCTTCAAAGAATTGTATGGGATCTGTGTTGATGAGAAATAACAAATTCCTTGCCTACATCTCAAGGAAGTTGAGATTTCCAGAGAGAAACAATCCCATTCATGATATAGAGTTGGATGTTGTGGACTTTATGATGAAAATATGGAAGAATTATCTATTTGGGGAGAAGTGTGAAATATGTATCGATCACATAATTATCAAATATATATTCACACAAATATAGAAAAATATGTGCTAATGAATATGGTTAGATCTCTTCAAGGATAATGATATCTCAATCCATTACCATCTGGGGAAATCAAAATAGGTTGAAGATGTGATAAGTAGAAATATCCCTGAAATTATATCATTGATGACAATTATGAAGGACCTGATCATCTAAGATTTGGTGAGGATGAACATGGGAATCATATGTAAGGAAACCTCAATAATCATTTTCGAAATTATTTCTCAATTTTCTCTTTTGGAAGGGTTAAGGTATTCTTAAAAAGGTGATGTGGTAATTCAAAAGAAAATGGAAACTATCTTAAAAGGTAAATCCTCATAGTTTGATGTTAATGAATAATGAATTGTGAGATTTGGGCCAAGAATATATATTCCATAAAATTATTAGTTAAAGAGGGATTTATTAGATTATACACATTTTTAGACTTTCCTCATTCACCTAGGAAACAAAAATATGTTTCGAGATCTCTAAGGGAGCTATTAGTGGGATATCATGAATAATGAGACCACTGAATATACATCAATGTGCTTGATATGTTAGCATGTGAAGGTCGGAAGGTAGAAGTGTAAGGTGTTGAGGTAACCATTACCCACCCAAACATAGAAAAAGGAAAACATCGCCATTTAAACATTATCCAGACATCCAAATTCATCTAAGGGAAACAATGCTCTCTGAGTTTTTGTGGACCATATTACAATAGATTTAAAAATTATTTTTATTTGAGTGTATTTCCTAATAGATAAAAAATAACTGGTATACATCAGATAACTAGAAAGGCTACATGGTGTATAATAATTAGTTTTTTTTGATTGAGATCCAACATCCACCTCTATGTTTTTTAATAGTCTCAAGAATTATCTAAAAACTGATTTGAACTTGAGTACATATTATCACCCTCAAATTGATGTCCAATAAGATAGAGCTATCCTAAAGCATGAGGACATGTTGAAATATTTCTAAATATACATCGAAGGATGTTTGGTGAAACATATTCCTTTGGTGAAATTCTCATAAAACAATAGTTTCTACTCCATCATCCAAATAGCTCCCTATAAAGCCCTTTATGGGAAGAGGTGAGAAACACTAGAATGTTTAGAATATGCTACGGAACAAAAACATATAGGCCTAGAAATGGTGAATGAAATGGTGGAGAAGGTTAGGACCATCCATCAACACATCATATCTACTCATATTGAAAAACAGTACTTTGCTGATAATCATCGATGTGACCTAGAGTTTGATGCTGGAGACATTTTATTCCACTACATATCTCTATGGAAGTGATTGTTGAGACTTGGGAAGAATTCAAAGCTTGGTCTAATGTACATTGACCCTTTTGAGATCCATGATTGCATCTTAGCAATGAAATATCGACTAGCACTCCTACCATATCAGTCTCATGTACATGATGTATTCCATGTTTCCCACAAAAGAAAGTGCATACTATACCCTTCACATATACAAAATTCATATATGTTACCATTGAAAGACTACATTTCTTATGAATATTTGCTGGTGAAGATATTATATTGTTGAGAAAAAGTTATACGAAATAAGAAAATTCCCCTCATTAATGTGTTTTTGAGAAACCACAATTTTCATGAAGAATCATGGGAACCAAAGGAGGTGATGAAACATAGTTAGCCACAACTATTTTAGTGTCAGAAAATAAAATTTTGAGGGATAAATTTCTTAAAGGAAAAAGATTGTAATGAACCCAAAATTTATAAATAAAATTACCCTGTTTGATTTATTTAAATGTATTATATATATAGAAAACAAGTTAACTTCTTTTAATTTAAAATATCTAATTGGATTTAAAAGACTGTTACGTTTCATTACAATTTATATTAAATTCGTTGAATAATGATCACATGAAGAGTATACATATTGAGTTTTAATGAATCCTTTTTATATAGAAAAAGTATGTAATGCCCTCAACCAGTAAGATCATTACCTATGAGTCCCATTTATCATAGCCTTTGAGGGAGATATAATTTCTAGGATTTTTCATTTACAAGACCAATCCATAGATCCAACAACTTAAAAATGAGTCATATTGTTTATGAGATAGGTTCAATCTCATCGAGATCAGGACCCAAACCATGTTCATCGAATGAGCCCAGGAAGGCCCCACCATCACACATGATACTCTTAGATCATTTTTAGTGCAATATAGTTGTATATATCAAGACACTAGAAAGAGAAATATTTAATTTTGTTTATTATTTAATGTATATAATGTTAATCAAACAATTTTTAATTTGTAATTGATTTTAAAGCACACATTTTATTTTTAGTTAATATTCAAATTCAATTAATGAATTTATGAATTAATGGATTTTTGTAATAAATAATATTTTAATTTATTATTATTATTAAAAATTATTTATCAAATATATATAATCATATAATATTTTGAACTGAAATGTAATTTTTATAATGGTTCAAAAACTGCTATTTATAAAAAAACCCATCATATTAAATAAATATATGTTTTTATTTTTAAAATTAAAAATTAAAATATTTATAAAATTATTTATACCAAATGAGTATTATTTTTGGAATTAGGATGTTGAAATTATCTAATAGTTAATTTTTAATAGTTTTATGAGACTGTCAAATGTTTAGGCAAAAAATTAAATAACATATAAATATACGGTGTATTTTATGACATCATAATGGTATAATAGTGATGTAATAAATAATGTAAAAGGTATATTGGAACAAATATATGTTTTTACATTAAATTAAATAATTTTATGTTTATTTTATTTATTTTATAATGCCTTATGGAATCATCCAAGACATATAAAATACTTTAATATTTTAAATTCATTTCATTGAAAGTGTGACTCAACTCCCATTACAAAAGTGAAACAATTTATTATCATAGGAACATGGAATTAAAAAAATGTATTAAAATTACCCTTTTCATACTCTATAGGAAAAACCATGGTTTTCTTGGTGGTTTCTAATATTTTATTATGTAGTATCCAAAACCACAATAATAAACAAATCTCCCTCGTTTTCAAATATAAACCCTCCCAAGATCTCATTTATGTACGCTCAACCTATTTATAGAATACAAAAACTTTTCCACCTACAACAAAGAGTCCTCCCAAAGTTCCCCCAAGGAATCAAGAGAAATATCTTATGCCATTGGAGTCACAAATCCACAAGTGGGGTTTCTCTCCTCTCATTTGAATTCAAGAACCTTTGTTGAGATCAGATATTTTAATTTCAATTGATTATATTTTAATTAGTTAATAATAATTATCTTAGTATACAAATGATGATATTTTTATAAGGGATCTTTTTTTCTCACCACATTTGGACCCTTACCTATTCCATTACTTTGCTAACATTCCGTATGGGATCCTCACCTTCCTATACTTGTTTCAATTCATGCGTCTTTATTGAAACTAGTCTTTAAAATTTAAATTTTTTTATTGTAATTCATTTAATATGATTCCCATACTGTCCATTTTTTATTATTTTAATGAGTTATAATTCATCCTATCCAATTTTGACCTTTATCTATGCCATTACTATACTAAAATTCTATAAGGTATTCTCTCTCTCTTCTTTGTATGAGGCATTTCATATAAGATATGCCATTAAAATTTACATTTTATCAAGATGGGAGACATTCTTACCTATACCGCTTAATATCCATTTCATGTTTAAATTATTGGAACAACTTTCACCATAACTTATCCAACTTATTAACCCTTATCTACACTGATTTATATATTGAAATTCTTTATGGGATTTTCCACCCTCATCTTTTATCAAGCACTCTTTTTGTGTTATGTATCTTAATTTTCATTATTCTAATGTTTTTATATATTCTAATATATCCCTCTTACTTTAAATTTTATTTATAAATTATTATATTCTATTTCACTCTTATTTGACCCTCATAGAAACCTTTTTGTACACCTGTTTCCATGCCAAAACATATTTAGGGTTCTTTCCATTCACCTCTTTCTTTAAGTTTAATTATTTTGTTTCATGTTTTATTTCAAATTTCTTATGTTGGATAATTTATTTACATGTCTATAATACTATCCAATTAATTTATAAAATATTGGAGACCCATTTCATTATTATTATACAATTTTTTGAATCTCTATACGGTGCCATTATGATGCCAAAATTGAAATAAGAGTTTCCATTTGAAAATAACTGTGTAGTGAATATCATACCCAATTATCTATCAAGGGTAATATCTTTTGGGAAAATATAAATCTTTTATTTGGGAATATATTTATTTATACCACATTATATGATTAGGGAATAAATTATGATGTTGAATTCATCCATGTTATATGATCCATGTTGAACAGTTATGTATTAGAATGAAATGATTATGAATGGTGTGGCTTGATGGTGCTCAAATGAATTTGAAAATGTATAGTATCATGATACATCATATTCAGACGTGGGTTGAACTAATTAATTTATAGGAAATTTTTCCACCATGATATCTTGGTGGTAGATCCTGGACCTACATATATGATGTAAGGTTTAAGTTGTTTCCAAAATTTCTATGTTATGATTATCGGGCTATATCGTGACATATTATTCACATTCCTTTTACAATCCATTGATATGGATATTTTATAAAATGTATTTTATTTTTAATGTTAATAATTTTTATTCCCTTAATTTTCTTTATAGCTCACCTCTTTTTCATATATGTCCTCATGTTATCCCATGAATTGTTTAGTATGAAGGAATGATTTTTTCAAGTTAAAGATGATTTCAATGAAGATATTACTTTTCATGTTTTAAGATGTTAGGTAGTTTAACTAATTTAAAAAATACACTAGGAAACTATATCTTTGGAGTTTTATTAAGTCAATATTTATGTAATAAATCATGATTAAAATTTATAAAATGATCAAGGGTGTTATAAAAAATCAATCCATGAAATCTGTTAAAATGTAACATAAAACACTTACATATTGGGTAAATTTTGAATCATTTGTACCATGAAATAATTAAAAATATATTTTTATGAATATCCCTTAATTACCATGTGAATAATTATAATATTAATTCATTTTTATTATATACACCACAAAAAAGAAACAAATGGTTTATTTTGTATGTGTATTCCAGAAGTAAAAGTGTGATGAAAATCCATTACCGAATATTCCATTTTCTTGGGAAAAAAATTATAATACCATATAATAAACATAAATTTATTATATTTACATAATATCATCATCTAAATACATATTTTACAATTTATTACCCATTAATAACATGTTAAGACATGATTATCAATAAATCGTTATGAAATTTGTGGTTTCTGTGCATTATCATTTTATATTTTCATTAGAATTTTTATTCAGTAGTTTTAATCATTATAAATTGAATATGTTTTTACAATTTACATTAATATAATAATTATATTATTATAATTTAAATTCATTATATCCATCCACAAAATCATTAGACAGAAAATGTATAGCATCATTCATGGTGATGTTAGGTTGTATATAGACATGAACACTAGTTTCAATTTTTGATAGATGTAATGTAAGAATTTTAATTAATAAAAAAATTATAGCATAAATTTTATATATTATTTATCATATATATTAATTAAATATATCCTTATTACTATCCAAGTAAATCATAATTGAAAAATGAATCAAATCACTTGGTGTAGGTGATAGTCCAGACATCAACACGAGTAATGATATCATTTTTCAACATATTGAATATTAAATTGGTATATGAGATATTATCACTAAAAATGTGTAATTATGTTATAAATATTATTTATAAATTTTAACCTAATAAAAATAAAAATATATGAAATATGGTAATGGATAAATAATTATATTTCTTTGTAGAAGTAGTATGTTTTTTGTATGAGCGAGGGATACATTAACATCCCATTCGATTCATAAGAGGGTTAATAAATATGGAATAATAATAAAAATAACATTTATATATATTTAACAATTTTATTATTATTTTTAATTATAATTAACATTTATTTATAGGATATAAAATACTATGAAAAATAAAATTATAAATTTAGATGATTCCCTGTTTTGAAAGAAATTATTTGGATATCTAATAAAGCTCTATGTAGATAGTATTTTGTGGAGACCAACACCACGATAAATTGGATGTGGATTTTTGAAAAAAAAATTTAGTCATTTTAATTTAACTATAATGTAAAATGTTCAAAATGTAGAGAACAGATGGGTTACCTTTTATAAGTGAGTGAAGGGGCATTCTTGGAATTTCATGAAAATTTAGAATTAAAAAAACAATTTCTCTTCCCAAACACATCTTGATATCCATATATATTAATATAATGTAATATGTTGTATAAATACGATGGAAAAAAAAATTTAACACATTTATTTGGCTTATTTGACCTTAAATTTTTTAAACACTCACATGCAATATTTTAACCATAACCAATGTAACATATTTTTCATACTGAATGGGATATTAGTTTACATATAATGTGTACATATGGTAATATATTATAAAAATATGTAATTGTTTAACATATATTATCAACCTTGTATGATAAAAATATTCTTATTATTTTTTAATAATTTATTAAAATAGTATATTCATAAAATATAATTAATTTAATTTTTAAAAATATTTAATTGATTTTACACTAAAGACACAAGGTGAAGAAGAAATTTAAAAAAAATAATTAGAAAATAATTATTATATTATATTAATTATTAAAATTATTTAAATACCATATATCACTAAATTTAAATATATATTAATAATTTTTAAAATAATTTATTTTCTTTTTCTACTAATTTATGAAATACTATGACGACGTTTCATAAAAATTTAATGTAATTATATTTTTAATAAAAAAAACTAACTTAATTTATAGAATGAAAATAACTTCATTATATAGAAATTAACCATTAATATTTATAGAAAAGTTATTTTTATCACACATGAACATATAATAGTTATTTTATTGAAGGGGGGTGAAAATTTTCCTTTCTCAATAAATAAATATTATATACTTTATACTTAAGGGAATGTGTCCCACAGACTATTAATTATCAAAAATAGTGTGATATGGGTAAAAATAATATAAAAAAATTACAATTATGGTGAAAAATGGTGGTATTATCACATAATAATAGGTTTACCTAATTTAATCATTTATCGTGGTAAATGATATCAAATTTTTGTACTATTCACTATGACAAAAATTGATGTTGAACATAGTAAAAAATATATATAATGATGAGTTAAAATATTAAATCCATTTTACAAAACTTAATTATTAAAATTTTATGAAATCAATTTTATAAGAATAACACAAAGCTCAATAAAAAGCATGTTTCCAAAACAAAAATATTTCATATGTATAAAAAGTATTTATATAATAATTGAAGATAACATTTATTTTAGTGACATAAAATTTATTATTAATATTTAAATTAAATAATTAAATCTATTTTTATAAAATAAACCTTGTAATGTTCTTAACCAAAAACATAATTTTTAATTAAAAAATATATTTTTCACTATTTATCCAAAATTCAATATTATCAGAACTTTTTTCAAATTTAAATTGATGTTCATTTTAAAATATTTATTTGAGAAACAAATTTAATTTTTTAAAAATAAATTCTCTAAATGTGTAAAGATGTATTTATATTATTTTATCGCAAACTAAAAAAAATAATTTATGAAGAATAGTATATTTCTATAGAATATAAATAATTTAATGAAATTGATTATTATTTAACAATGTATTTGATTTATCTAAAACCATTTGACTAATTTTAGAAAATTTTGTATTATTAATAATTCTACTAAATTAGGAGAAAGTGTATCATCCTAAGTTATATTATGATTAATTTAGCCTTCATAATTCATGTATAACAAACTATTGAAGAAATTTTTTATATTTAAGAATACATATATCATGAAATATATAGGTGTTACAATTTTATAAAAATTTTACTCATATTCATCCTTTATAATCTTTCTGCTATGTTTTAATAGTCTAAACATTTTATTCTATTTTTATTATCTTTTTTATATATAGAAATCTACCTAAAAATTTCCTATTTAAATGTAATAATATTTTAGAATTTCAAGGTTTTACATTATCACCATTTAAATAAATTTCATACATGAAATTTGGCTAATAATATTTTGTTAATATTCAAGGGTTATTCACAATTAATCATAAATATCTACACAATCATGTGGTTATTTTTAATGTGGAATACTATTTATATATATGAGAAATTAATAAATTTTATTTATTAATTTATATATCCCCTTCCAAATATCACATTGAATATTACTAAGGGGATACAATATGAAACAACAACTAATAACATCCCACAACCCATAGAAATGATTTATATGCAATCATAACAATAGGTGTTTTTTTATATCCCAATATATAGTATTTGGTGAACAATAGATGGAATTTTACACTATAAAATCATGAGTGATAGTCACTATCAGAATAATTAGTAATAATTTCATAAAAATTTACATTTTTGCAGTGTTTTTAGTGATGATTTCCCATTTTTCACTTATATTGGGACATTAAGTGAAATAATGTACAACTCTCATGGACTAAAAACAACAGATTTACTTTCTATTCTCCATTTTTCATAACCATTTCAGTCACACGACCATCATCAATACACATATATCATTTTATTTTACAATCATGTCAATCTTACCAATGATTCTTCCCACATCTTGGACATGTTACTAAATTAATCATTACCCATTCATCATCTATGTCACCCACATTTCAATGAGATTTTAACGTTCTTTTTTTGTAGTGTTTGTGATTGAACATATGTTACAAATGATAAGAAAAATTATTGGCATAATTTAAGGTGTATTTATAGTGTTTCTCACTCCATCCAATATCATGTGATGTTTTTCATTTGGATAGTTTTTTATTTCCCATGGAATCCACAGTTAACTTGCTACCTTTTTGAATTATCATTTTCTTACATAAAATGTGTTAACATGATTGAAAAATATTATTAGAGAATTCTAATAAATGATCTCAATAATATTTAATCTAATAACATCTCACATTAAATCTCTATCATGTAAGACATAGTTATTATAACATAACTTATTTAAGATTTATTTCAAACTATATAACTCTCAATTTAATATAAATCAATCTTAGATCATCTTAGGTTAATTTGTGTTGGTTTTTCATATACATATCATTAAATCATCAAATTAATGATCTAAAATTATAATGATATTTATTAAAATATATTAAACCAAATAACCATTGAATACTGGTAACAAAAAATCTTACTTTCCCTTACTTAAACAACATTATTAATTTTCATAGTAATATACCCATGTATGTGTATCGTAATCACATATTCTCAATAACATATCTTTTATATACAGAAATTGCGATAATGTTTAATCCAAATACAAAAATAGAAATATTTATAATAATATCCAAAATATAAATATGATAGCATCGATCAGAATATTTATTCCCCCAATACACCTTTATTTTGGACATATAATACATTCATATTATCCTACGACTCTCCTTTTTCAATGATATAATGTCGAAGTTCATTTCCCTATTAGTGTATCTAGCATAATTATTTAACATTAATCATAGTTCATTCACGTTGTTTTCTTAAGTAGAACATTATTAGTCAAAGAATATACCTCCATGAATGTCAAACAAGGTGTTTCAAATGGCCTCTTTATCTAGCCCCGGGTAATGATTGAGCTACAACCCAATACCCCATCATCAAGGTTGTTAACCCTATGAAAATTTTTGACATAACCAAAACAATTTCTAGTATCTTTATGGTGATGTAATTCCAATGAAAACCACATAATAAATACATTACAAAAACACCATGAAATCATCCCATACCAATATATAGTGTTTGAATATTCTCTAAAGCTGCCTCATTATAAAAACTAAATAATATTTGTATAGATTCCATAGTATTAAAAAATATATTATCAAATATATATATATAATTTAATTTTTGATCAATCCTAACATATAAATACTTAAATAATCCTCAACTAACACCATCACCTATAAATATATATAAGCATTTCTAATGTTCCCAATTATGATGACCTAAATCAATTCTTATAGATAATTATTCCATAAATACATGTGTCACAAATAGTAATTCATAGAATATATAAAATTTTAGATATAAAAACAATTAATTAAATAATAAATATATTTTTATTACATAAAATACTTCTAAAGTGTCATGAACCATCCCATGTCAACCCTAAAACTGTCACCCGAGCCAGTTCACGACATGATCCAATGGGAGTTCCCGATCCCACTGGGATGGAAACAAGTGTTAGGAATCAATAATAATAAGTAGAAAGTTTTAGGCCATAAATTAAAGATCTATAAATAAATAAAGAAATAAATAAATAACAATATAGAAAACCACTTATAGCGAAATGAAAAAAAATACACACACCTCCATGTGACCTTCTAGGTCACCACCAAACTCAGAACCAAGTTTTCCCTATGAGCATTCCAGGTCTAATGGAACCTGAAAAAGAAACAAAACCTACAACTAGAAATCTAAAATAGGCTTGGGTTCCAATATTTTCAATATGGAAGCCAAGAAAAACCACAACATCTATGTATTTCCATTCACATCATAGTCTATTAACACTTGTTTGAAATACACTTATAAAACAAGTTTTAACGCTTTAATAATAAACATATTGTTTCTTTTAAAACCACTCATGAAAAATTTAGATTTTTCAAAAGAAATACCATTTTATAATGAAACCCAAACAAAATAGTACTATGGTTGTGTTGAAGAAAAATGATTAGGGTATGTAGAAAAACTATGTTTATATAAACTAAGTTCCAAAACATTGTGACATGAAAATAAAGAATGTAAAAAAGTAGTATATATAATGACCATGGTTGATCCTAAAAATCTATAAAAGTTTATCAGACATACTCAATTTGAAACCACCTAATAGCGTATGGTGAATCCCATAAGTCAACAACCATGTATCTGGCCTAAGCTAGCTTCACTCGTGGCACATCCCTCCTAGCATGCCTACAAATCACGAGGTTACTAACCCATCTAGATAGGGATAAAAAGAAACCATAACTTGATAATCTAAAAACCCCAAGAACCCATGATGTTAGTAATACTATGTAAGTAGGTTTCCCCCACATGTGTGTCTCACCTTACCTTCCATCAGTAATCATGCCTACCTCAAACACAGACACCATACATGATAACCCATTAAGAGATATCCCTCCTATTGTGGTTCCCACTAGATATATATATATAAATATATACATCATATCATCCAAGGTTACAACTAGGCCTTCATGTTACATGCACATTTAAACCATTTCACAATGCACATTAAGTTGCCAACTAGGCTCACACTATTTCCAAAACTCAATCCATTCTAAAAAATAACATAAACATCACATATATGTTGGAAGTGAGAAACATTAATTTTGATAAAAACACCCCAAAGATATTTAATTTTTTTTTTCCAAACCCCATTTTTGGAAAATAACACATCTAGTAAATCATTCCAAAAAACACCTTAAGTCATGAAATTACCGAACTCCAAATGGGAATTTCCACAGTTATAAAATTTTAAAACATTTTTAAAAACCACAAATAGTAACCAACATAATTTAGAAAATGAGATTGATATTCCAAAGGTTTCCATTTATTTCTGAACCAAACAAAAATTCACATTGAAACACTTTTCACCCATGATTCGCATTTCAAATTTCATTTAAAGAATCATATAATCATTTGGTAAAACATTTAAAAGGAAAACCAAAGGATTACACCACTATTTCACCAACATAACCTAAAAATTACATTTAAAAAACCCATTGCATATCCAATCCCCTATAAAACTACTCTTTCACCTTCCAAAACAATACTTTCACAACTTGAAAAAAGAAATAAACTATTTACATAATTATTAAAACAATTATCAAAATTAAACAAGGCTCTAGGAAAAATTATTCAACAATTTGTAAAATTAATGCATAAAATAATCACAAAAATATACAAAAGATTTTTATTTGTGACTAAACACCCATATTCGCCACACCAAAACGCAATTTTCATTCATTGCACAGTTGAATACACTAATTTCACCATTCATTATATAATAATATGTTACACACTATGGGTTTTCAAAAAATAATTAACTTAATATAACATTATATGAAACAAAAAATAAGTCAACAAAAATTAAACATTCTAAAAAAAGTTATCACAAAAAAATTTAACTATAGAACATGATAAACTAATCGAACATGCATAAATGTTCATCAAATAATATTTATATAAGGAATCACTTACACATAATCAATTAATTATTACAAAAACTATTTTTAACAATTTTAACTAACAAAAAACACTATAATATATTATATATGATACATATAAATGATTAAATGATATTTAAAATCTTATTTAAAACACACATTTTTCATCGGTTGTGTAGGAAAGGAACAATTTTGAAAACACGTAACTTTAATCAAGTACAGATGTGATGAAACCTTCAACGGAAGGAATAACTACAACATAATGACCAACAACACACCCTTATCAATGATAAAAAACACATAAATTACAAAATGAGGCATTATGGATTTAATTACACGAGATAAACATAACAAAGAATGAAATATTATGGAGGTTGAGATGGTTTTCCATATGGGGAAACACAACCACATCAGAAGGTTTCTGGATTGGTTGGGTCACGAGGGATAGGGCACTAGGGAAGCTGGGAAAGAATGTAGGATGACCAGACATGGTGTGCACATTGGGTTTGAACCACTGGAATATGGGGTCACCCGGAGCGGGGGACGAGGGGTTCGACACCAGTGAGAGGGAGAAGGCCGTAGGTGGCCTTGTGCATAGGGAAAGAACCATGGGGGTAGGGTTTATTATCTAGTAGGAGGGAATGGTGTTGCAATGCCGCGAACATGGTAGGGGGTAGGGTTCTCCTTATTTTTATTATATAATTACTATAGTAATATTTTTAATAATAACTATAGCATAATAATAATAATATCACAAATATAGAATAATAAAAATAATAATTATAATTATAATAATTTCTATTAAAAATAATAACATTAATAATAATAATATCAATAATACAATAATATTAATTTTAAAAATATTTATAACAATAATTATAATCTCATTAATATCATTCTATTCAATTAATTAATAATAATAATATTAATAAAATATTTAAAAATAATACTATAAATATCACTTAAGAAACAATAGTATTAAAGCAATTTAAGAATATTGTTATTATTACTATCTACACAATATTATTATTATTATTATGGTATAGAGATTTAGAAAATTTATTTTTATTAATTTTTGGGTAGTCGCACAATCACCTAGGCCGATTTAATAATTACCTTTAACCATGAGGTGCATGTGCATCAGCCTGAAACCCATCAAAAATAAAAATCCTAAAAATTTCAAACTAGCACTCAACCCAAGACACAAAGAGAGTATCCAAATCTAAGAAATAATGATATAAAAATAAATTTTAATGTTGGGGTGTGACAATTCTCCTACTATAGAAACTTTATGTCCCTAGAAAGTCTACTAGCTAAATGATAGACATAACTCGAATCAATGCCCGATTGATACCGAAATAAACCATAACACAAAAAATAGGAGAACACGAGAGGGTTCTTTTCACCAAATAACTCAACTAGCATAGAAATGTAACACCCAAACATACCACCGTGGGATGTAGGGGCCGATGTAGGAACTCCCAACCAATCCAAACTAACATCTATTACACGGGTGAGACAACACCATGGCTGAAACATGGAACTCTTAACCCAGACCAAAAACCCCCCAAATAAGAGAAAAACCTATGAGAAGAACTTAAACCTATAAATGAACCCATGAATTACTACTAACATAAAATTTTCACCAGAAACAGACATCTATAAATGAATAGAGCTAAACCGATATCAGCCCATACAAGGGCCAAAAATACTTTATTATAAATGTATGATTCACAATACCATAAGAAGAAAAACAAAACTTTTTGGATTAAAATAAATATGTCCATCATAACATCACTATTAAAGGGTTCCCATAAAATGATAAAACAACATTAAATGTAGAGAATCCCGAATAAAAAAAGACATCTAATATTCCAATATAAACACGGGGAACAAAACATGGACCAATGATTCACACCCCCCAAAAACTCATGACTATGTGCGAGCATAACACTGAGATTTGTTGAAGTGCCCAGATCAGTGTGATTCACTAAGAGGGGGAGGGGGGTGATTAGTGATCCCTTTAAATCATTTTACTAATTTATTCTTGTCAATTAAACCTCTATGGATAGTTAAAGCCTCAATCCACTCTTCTTGTGTCTGTCACCCTTACCTCGAATAATGATGTAAATGCAAATTCATTGAACAGAAGGATTAAAAAGGTTCATATCAAAGACCTAGCCCTTATTGTGTTGGTTATTCTCCCCAACACAGGTTCTCCACTATAATTGGGTTAGTAATTACAATGGTCGATACAGAGTCCCACTGTATCTCCCCAAAGTCTCATAAGATGTTCTTCACACTTATTCACATAGTGTTACAAGTGTCCCATTGTCCTACACCAGAGTCCCATGACTGAATTCTTATCCCCTCTAAATCTCAAAGGGTTCTTCTAGCTCTCGAGTCACATGAGCATCTTGTTTCTTTAAGTTCTTATATGATTCACTATAGATGATCTTCTATTATTCCCACAAAGGATTGCTGAATCACACATTCCTATGTATCTTATAAATAATATTCATTAGTTTTTTTGGTAAGGAATGTTGGCCTTTCTCAATAATTATGATCACTTCTCTGACCAGTTATTAGTATCAACAATGATCAGGAAATTATTTCTTCTTTTGATGAAGAACTAGCCTCACTTAGATTTGAGAAAGTGGTGTACACAATATCATTTAGAATGTAAGAATAATCTTGAACAATATCAGCTCTGTCAGCCTTCTTGGATTCTCAAATATTGTAAACTCGGATAGAAGATCTTCTTTAACATTGTCTGAATTAAGTTTCAAAACTCATCAACTTCATGCACACATTTCATGGGATCTAATACCTATTGCATTTGGATATCTCAGTCTTTTATTATTTAGTTCAATAACTGAATGCACTAGGAATTCCCCTTGTTTTCATGGCAATAATCACATACACATATGTGATTATTCAAACACCGAGTATTAGCTCCCATGTAATCATCTGAATTGATACTCGTTCATGTGTTCATGCATGATTTCGTACATGTGTCTCTTTATTTTAAACATGAATTTCCTTCCCTTATTATCTCAATATGAAAACACAATTTTTATTCTCTCTTTATTTTTTTATGTGCATGCATGCATGCATTAACTCTTCCATTTTTTCTTCATAGTGTGAAAACCTCTTTGCGTAAAACACATAAAACACACACACATATTCTTTTCTCTTTATATTATTTTATTTCTCTTCTTCTTTTGTGTTTAAGAACTCACACAGTTTTTATTTTTTAATTTGAGTTCAATTAAATGTGTGCTTCCTCATACCCGAAAGAGTGTATTCATTTATTTGTGTTCCTATTTCTTTCTTCCTCGTTCATCTTCACATGTGAACACACAAAGTATTTTATGTTATTTTTATAAACATGAGATCTACCATGCATTCTCTCTTTGTTTTCTTCTTTCACACAAAAAATTAATGGGTATGTTGACGTTGTATGTGTGAGTTTTTCTTATGGAAACCCTCCTTTTATTTCATAACCTTTCATTACATTTTACAAATAGAGGATCTTTAAAGTCTAGTGTCATGGAATTCAAGAACATAAAACATAAAAACATAAAACATTATTCTAATCCACATTGAGGTATTCATCAAAATTTCTTCCAATGTACAATTATTGCAACTCATAACCTCGAGACATACATCAAAGGAACGAGTGAGAAGAAGGACCAGTAATGAAAGCAAGGGAATCCGTTTACTTGTGAAATCAATAAGCACTAGATAAAAAACATAAAAACATGAGCAATGTAAATAGAAGAATATCATACTAAAAAACATGATTCATAACATGATTATTTGGCTACAATATTTAATTTAGACCTTCATGAACATATCTCCAAGGTTCATCCCCATGGTGTCATAAAAATTACCAAGGTTATTCACCAAGTTATCATTAAACTTGTCATATGAAGAGATTAATTTTTGTATCCAATTCATTGGAGCTCTATCAGGGAACACCATTAATATGTCTTTACTTTCAAGTGATACACATAGATAATAATCAAACATTTCATAAATAACCCAAAGAGAATAAAATAAATGGGTTTCATTTCAAAATTGTGACTTTTTAAAAGTGCTTAAAAATAAGATCATTATCTTCTTTATGACCCATGTAAAAGGAGTGAAGGTTATATGTATGTCATTTATAGAATCATATATATATATATATATTTGTGTATTTATGAACACCCATAGTAAAGAAACAGGTCTGGGTACTCACATAAATAAACAATAGAAATTCGTGAGAGAAAGAGAGAGAAAATTTGAGACGAACTTTCTGTAGCATAACTGCTATATAACATAATTATAGAATACATTGAAAGGAGTGGAGAAATAATTAACCCACTCATAAATAACTAATAATATAGTATTAGTATAGAATAAAATTAAATAATATCATGTTATGGATATTTGATATAAATACCATATGAAAATGGAACATGAAGGAAAAGAGAAGATGCGATTTATTTTATGAAAATCTGACAGCCTAACGACATCACGTAAAAATTCAAAAAATCAATTTATGATAGTGGAAAGGGTATCAAATCATTTGGAAATGAAATGGAGAGTAATTAGGATATATAAGAACATATACCAACAAAATAAAATGGAAACTAGAAACCATAACATAAATGATGTCATGACTTAAAGGAGGGGGGTGAAAGAATCCCTTACCTTGAAGAGTAACATCGAAAGCCTAAAGGTTCGGACCTTAGGGGATTGAGGGAACCATTGGAGGACTCCTTGAGAGGTATAAATACCAGATCTTCATTGAGGATTATTTTGGAATTAAATGAATGAGGGAATGGACTAGTATTTATAGGAAAAGTGAGGGAATATTTATATTAATTTCAAATGGACACCTCATCGGTGGTATTTGAAAAACCATGGGCATGCCCATGATATTTTCCACCTGGGACACATAATAACATTTCATACTCTTCACATGTTGTACAGATTTATTACATCATTATTACATCATCAGTGATGTTATTAAACACCGAATACTCAAAACTGTATTTTTAATAATCACCGAAAATTCAACTAATTCAGAAAAATCCCAACAATTTACCAAAACCTAATATCAATGCTCTGAATTAATCAAGGTCCTATAAAATAATCGTATAAATATAAGAAAAAAAGTAAAAATTTATGATTACATTTTATGAAAATTTATTTCCATTTTGAAATATTAAATTAATTATAAAATTGTAAATAAGGTATTTATGACATATAAAAATACCAAAAGTTATACTAAGATCGTTTTGTCCACTTTTAAGATGCCTACATTATATTTTTACATTCACGGGTGATGTTTCTATATTTTGGCTGATTTACTATACAATACTGTTCATTACTATTCATAAGGATATGTTACTTTTCATAATTTACTATTCACTAACAAATCATGTTGGTCTTTTAAGACTCTAATTTTATTACTATTCACAATATTAGAAGACTATTTTTTGAAAACATTTCACATTATTAATTATTTAAAGATTACATTAATATTATAAAAGAGATTTTTTTATTATAAAATTCATTTGTATTATGAAACTATAAATTCAACCTACATTTACTTAGATTTTTGAAATTCACCAACTTTTCCATAATAATAAATTAAAGTATTACTTATAAAAAAGGTTTACACAACTAACTAAGGTCGTGTTACATAGCCCCTTATAACACCTGCATAGGACCAAAGTTTAAGGTGTGCTATGGTGATGGAATCTTGGGGCGACTCGGACAACATTGCCCAAGTGGTGATTTATATCAGGTTTAACTTCTCCCTTAGGCAGTTCTATTCACGCTTCACCTATGGATGCTTACTTGGGATTGGTCTAGAGAAAACCCCATTGATGCTGCCTACTTCCTAAGCTCTGACAGATAGGCTTCGTATGACTCGAGTCTACTGGATGAGGCCATTGACTCTTCTCTCTGTATTAATTAACCAAGATCACATGTATTTAGAAACAATCATTGTAATGGTAAGAGTTTAGTTTCCAACGTTCATATTGAAAAACGATCATATTACAGTTGAAACCCGCTGATATCATTTTAATTATACTCACTTATTTATATTAAGGATATAGTTTTGTTGAGTAGAAAATAAAATAACACACAAAAGTAGGAAACAAAATTTATTCAAAAGTTCGGGTTGTTACATTCTTCTCCCCTTAAGAGATTACATCCCTAAAATTTTAACTCATACCCTCAGAAAAAAATAGTTTGGATACTTCTGTCTCAAAGACTCCTATGGTTCCCAGGTGGCTTCTCCACATTTGTGGTTCCTCCAAAAAACCTTAACAAGTTAGGTAGATTTGTTGCGTTGAACCATGTCCCTACGATCCATGATCTTCAATGGATAATCCTCATAAGAGAGATCATGTTCCACTTGTACCACCTCTGGATTTTGTACTTGTGAAGGTTCAGGTATGTACTTCCTCAAGATGGAGACATTGAAGACATCATGAACATGTGGTAGATTTAGAGGACCTTCAATCCTACAGGCCACTACTCCTACACGATCAAGGATTTTATAGGGGCCAATGTACTTAGGGATGAGCTTCCCTTATTTCCCAAACCTCATGACTCTTTTCCAAGGTGATATTCAAAGAATGACTTATTCACCAACATCAAACTCCATGTCCCTTCAACGGTTGTCAGAATAGCTCTTTTACCGTCTCTAAGAAGCCTTAATGTGTTGTTAGATGGCATGGAATTTTTCTGTCATCTCATGCACAAGATCAGTCCCAAGAATCTTTCTCTCACCAGCTTCATTCCAACAAGTTGGAGTTCTACATTGCTTACCATATAGAGCTTCATAGTTTTCAATTTTAATTATCAAGTAGAATCTGTTGTTGTAAGATAACTCAACTAAAGAGAGTTGTTGATTCTATCCACCTCTAAATTATTTTGATCATGTTCTCAACAGATCCTTGAGTGTTTGAATGGTCATTTCAGATTTTCCATCTGTTTAGGGGTGATTGGACATACTAAAATTGAATTTAGTGCATAGAGCATGTTGATGACTTCTCTAGAAATTTAATTTTAACCTCATATCATGATCAGATATGATCGAAAGTCAAATTGCATGCAGCCTTGCCACATCCTTCACATAAATCCTGGAAATTTGATCAAGAGATAAATCTTCCCGAATAGAGATAAAATGGGTATCCTTGGTGACATGGTCTACAATAAACTATATCACATTGTTTCCATTGAAAGTTCTCAGGAGACCAGTGATAATGTCCATAGTGATATTATCCCACTTCCATGCGTGTATAGGTAGTGGTTGTAATACGCCTTTAAGAAGATGTCACTCTACCTTTACATGCTGACATACCAGGAACTTTGATGTGTAGTCAGCAATCTTCCTTTTCATATTATCCCAAAAATAATGATCACGATGTTCGCTATATATTTTTGGGCTTTAAGGATGTATACAGAAAGTAGATCTATGAGATTCATCCATCATATCCTTCTTTCTTTCTGAAATATATCGAACACATAGTCTCGTATGAAATTTTAGTACACCTACTTGATCAATATTGAACTCAGGAAACTTTTCATCTTTCACAGCCTCAAACTTCATCTGTATCAAAGGATCTTCTTTCTCAGCTTTATTGATTTCTCTAGTAATGACGGATGATAAATAATTTGGGTTAGGTTTGATGATGTCCCTTGCCTTATAATTCCCATGTCCAGCTTTACTAGGTCATTGAGCAAAGGATCTCTATGAATCTTCATCTTGTAAAGAACAAGTGGGTATTTCCTACATAATACATTGATGACTTTTTTTTTCTCTTCCGGGATGATAAGGAATTGAGCAATAATAGTCATTGAGAAGATCCAACCATCTACTATGTCTCATGTTCCATTCCTTTTGTTTGATAATATACTTAAAACATTGATGGTCTATGTATATATCACATTTCTCCCTATAAATATAGATACTCCATACAATTATAGAAACAACGACCGCAGTTAGCTCCAGATCATGTGTAGGATAGTTATTCTCTTGCGTCTTGAACTGTCAAGATGTGTAAGCAATGACATTGTAATTTTTCATGAGGATGCAACCAAGCCCTTTCAGAGATTCATCACTAAAAATAAAAAATCCTTCTCCACATGAGTCCAGAGTGAACATGGGTGTAGTAACCAATCTCTTCATTAGCTCTTGGAAACATTCCTAACACTCTTTTGTCCAAATAAACTTGAACCCTTTTTAAGATAACATGGTTAATGGATTAGAAAGTAGTGAAATTTTTATCTCAAACTTCCTATAATATCTCGCAAATCCAAGGAACTACAAATATCAATTATTGTTATAAACTGAGGCAACTCCACTTCACGTTTTTTCATTACAGGTTCAACCATGATTCCTTCTTTGGTTACAATGTTACCCAAGAAAGAAACTTTTTGTAACCAAAATTCATATTTGTTGAACTTCCCAAAACGATTATCCTTTCATATAGTTTGCATAATAAACCTTAGATGATCTTCATGTTCCTCACAACTTTTTGAATATATCAGAATATCATGAATAAAAACTACCACAATGTTATCAAGGATGTACTTAAATACTATATTCATCAAATCCATAAAAATAGTAGCTTCATTAATTAGTCCGAAGGGCATAAGAATAATGTCATAATGCCTATACCTTGATTGGATGTAACGTCCCGGTTCTGGAAGCCAACCAGAGGCCCCCTGTACCTGGTTGGTCACATGGCCTCAAGCGCATTTTCCCAAATTCCAGAAGCTACCGACAGGAAGTTAGGGCCTTGGGTGTGATAATGGGGAAACTATGCCCTAATTGGCATAGTGCACAGTGGATGAAAACAAAATCTGCAATAGCGGAAGCAGAAAATATCCAACAACAATGCAAAAGTAAACAATGGAAGACTAAAACAATAAACCACTAGAGCACATTTGGATATATATGAAATGATGCATGACATATATCTAGGAAAATTGCCAAACAAGTCACAATTTTGGAAATAAAAATAGTACCAAAACAAGTACAAAAGAAAAGATAAACAGCTCCTCAGCATCGCAAGCCTAAGATTGGTCCCATGATCTCCTGCTCCATGGAAATCAAGTACCAGAAGTCAAAGGGTGCTTTCCCTTGTCTATACCTACAACAACATAGTCAATTTGGGCCCAAAAGCATGACCCAAATAGGATGTGAGGCTAAATCCCAGTAGGCAACCTCCCGATGATCTGTGCCTAATAGTCAATGAGCATATGGCAGGTAATAGTACTCTATGAAGTAAACAGTAATAGTAAACAACAAGTAGTAATCAACAAACAGTAACAGGATGATATAGCATAGTAATAAAACCACAGAACAACAAGCAGCAAGGAAGAAAACAACTAACCACAACAGGATCCCCTCTAGGAAGTACTCGCTTCCAACCCATCTGGTCCTATCCAAGAAGTACTAACAACCCTCTGGGCAGTGCACTCAGCCTATCCCCGCTGGTTTGGTCATATGAAATTATAAGACTCTCTGGGGAAGCTCGCTAGGTCAATTCCCCATATAGTCTAGGGTAGTAAGGTACTCTCTCAGGAAGATCACACGGTCTAACCCTATTATAGCCCCAGGGTCTCGAAACTCTCCTAGGAAGCTGAGTCGGTCAATTCCACCTATAGTCTCAGGTTTATCACAGACTCTCTAAGGAAGCTCTCTCGGTGAATTCATCCTCTATCCTGGAATGGTTTATGGAAATTCAAACAGGTAAAGACTATCTGGGAAGCTCACCTAGTCTATCCCCTGTAGTCTATAATAACCAAGACTCTCTGGGAAGCTCACTCACTCTATCCCCTATAGCCTATAATAGCCAAGACTCTCTGAGGAAGCTCACTCGGTCAACCCTTCTGTAGTCTATAATAACCACGACATTCTAGGAAGTTCACTTGGTATATCCCTTATAGTCTATAGCACCAGTTTCTCACATTCTCGTGCCAGTCAGTGCATAATAATGATATAAGGCCAAAGTAAGCCTATGGAGCTACTTGGATAACCATTCTATAGAACAACAAGCATGTCAAGAATATCATTCCATCCTACGGTCAAAAGGCATGGAAAACATGTATAATGGCCAAAGGATAACAAAACCCAAAGGTCATAACAAGAACAAGGAGTGGTAAAGTCATCCAAGCATAGAACTTTCCTCATACATGACCAAAATTATCTCTAAAAAAGAATACAAGCAAGGCACAAAAACAACAGGGGCAAAACAGTAAACACGCAATACCCCGTTCACGGGTATTCATGGGAATTTGCACATAAAAGTCAAAGAAATATAAAGGTAAGGCACAGACCATCTACCTTGGTGCAAGGAGATCAATATACTTGAACCACATGGCTTGATTCTCCTAGAACAACATAGATCTACAAAAAATGCCCAAAAAATTCAACCCGCGATATATTGAGAAAGAGGGAAATCATGGAATGAAACTCAGTAAGAAGGAAGAGCTCATTGCTGCAGTTCCAATGCAATCGATGATGTCCTATTTGGAAAACAGATGGAGGCTTGGGACTCGAAGGATATTTGTAGCCATACAAATGCTCCCTGTTGAAGAACTTGAAGAAGAAGGCATTTCTGTCTGTCAGAAGTGAACCTAGTCCATTTAAGGAAAAAAAGAAAATACATGGCATGTACATTTAAAGTACACAACATGTACTTGAATTTTCCATACTCCACTTTAAGCGGCCTCCACATCTCCCCTACACACCGTGTGTGTGGCCTGGACATGGCAAGAAGACGGCCTAGTGCGACAACAAATTACATGGCGTGTACTTATAAAGTACATGGCGTGTACTCTTAAAATTTCCAGATTTTCCTTTTTTCTTCAAAAACGAATAGAAAAAGAAAAACATACCTGAAACGAAGATTTGGGATCTTAAAAACATCCCTTTTAAAGAAATTTGTCCCTAAATTTCCCTAGTGAGGCATAGAAGAAGAAACCCTAAATAGCTCCAGCCAGTGCAATTGTATATCAGCCTCCCCCTCCTAGGTCTCATCATGTACTCACCTGTGATGCCATAGCACCCGTACCAGTGGAATAGACTGGGCATGGTGAACCTTCATATTGTGATCAACAATCTGGATAGGATCCTCCTCAAACGACGCATCCGCTATGAGCTCAACCTCCTCGGTTTGAAAGACGTGAGATAGGTCTTAAATGTAACATTAGAACTGAGAGACGTGGAAGACGTCGTGCATAGCCTGGTACCTCTGAGGTAACTACCACAGATAGGAATCTGACCCAACTCTCCCCCACACCTGAAATTGCCCGACATACCATGGTGAAGGATTACTCTATCTCTGAATCCTCATGTGTCCCAACCTCGGTGCAACATGCAGGAAATACTGATCCCCGAACTTGAACTCCAGAGGTCGTCTCCGCTGATCAGCATAAGATTTCTGTCGAGACTGCGCTTTAGCCATCTTTTTCCGAATCAACTCTATCTGCTCTGAGGTCTCCTGAACAAGAGGAGGTCCCAGAAAAGCTGCCTCTTCTTCCCCCATCTAGTATAATGTTGATCGGAATGGCCTACCTTACAAAGCCTCGTAAGGTGCCATCTGAATAGTCTCTTAAAAACTGTTGTTATAGGCAAAATCCACAAGAGGAACATGCTTCTACCAAGAACCGACAATGTCTAGAATGCAAGCTCGGAGCATATCCTCAAGCACCTGGATCATACACTCATACTAGCCATCTGTCTCGGAATGGTATGTTGTACTCAAAAGTACCTTTATACCCAAATCCTTTTGAAGACCCTGCCAGAGCTGAGAAGTAAAATCTACTTCCCAGTCTGAAAAAATGGGGTGTAGAACTCCATGCAGACATACAATATCACGGATGTACAACCGTCCCAACTCATCAACACTGAAGGTCTCCTTAATCTGCATGAAATGAGAAACCATCATAAGTCTATCGATGACTACCCAAACAACATCATTCCCTCAAGGTGACCTCGACAACCCGGTCATGAAGTCCATTGTGACATCGTTCCATTTCCACTCGGGAATGGGTAACTGCTTTATAAGACCTACCGGTAGTTGATGCTCCGATTTCACCTACTAAAAATTAGATCATCTCATAACAAAACCAGAAATATATCTCTTCATACATGGCCTCCAGTACTGGTGGTGTAGATCACGATACATCTTGGTGACGACAGGATGAACTACCCAAAATGAGGAATGAAAATCCCATATCATATCCTAACGTATGTTTACTGGCACCCATACGCATCCCTGGAAATGCAAGATCTCATCAACTCCCACTATCCATCTAGGAGGAGGGTCCTCTCCTGACACACTCTCCCACATGAGTAGGCCTTCTTAGTCTGATAGCCTCCTCATCCATACCTGATCAAGAAGTGTAAAGGTAACAGCTACAGAAGATAGGATTGTTTTTCCCTGTCTGTCGTGCATCTCCAAATTCATCTGAAATAACATATCCATAAGCTGCAACTCACTACTTCCCTCCTGCACTGCATGTATCTATGTACTCCTACTCCGTGCATCAGCAACTACATTGATCTTCCCCGACGTATAGGCATGCTCAAAGTCGAAGGACTAAAGATACTCGACACACCTGCGTTGTCTCAGATTCAGGTCCTTCTGTGTGAAGATATATTTGAGACCTTTCTTGCCGTTGAAAACCACAAAGTTCTCTCCCAGAAGATAGTGTCTCTAAAAGCATAAGGCATGAACAACAACTACCAACTCCAGATCGTGTGTCGGGTAGTTCCTCTCATGTGGCCTCAACTACTGAGACACGTACATAACACCTCTATCTCCCTACATAAGCACAACTACTAGTCCGATACCTGATGCATCATAGTAGAATGTATAGCTCTTTCCTAGATATGTAAAGACTAGTATCTGTGCAGACATCAGCCTCTCTTTCATCTCCTGAAAGGCTGACTCACATGAATCTGACCATAAGAACGTCATCCCATTCTTGGTCAGACCTGTCAATGGTGCTTCAAGGCATCAAAAGTCATTTATTAAATGATTTTAGTATCCATCTAGCCCTAGAAAACTCCACACCTCAATTATGTTCTTTGACTTCCCCCATGAAACTACAGCTCTCACTTTCTCTAGGTCTACTGATACACCTATCTATGAGATGACATGACCCATGAAGTGAATCTGGCCCATCCAAAAGTGGGACTTTGAGAGTTTAGCATAAACATGATTCTCTCTCATTGTACTCAGAATGATCTCAAGATGTGTGATATGGTCGTGTTGAGTGTGAGAGTACACCAAGATATCGTACATGAAGACCACAATGAAGTAACCCAAGTATGGATGGAAAACTCAGTTCATCAGCACCATGAAAACCGTTGGCAAGTTTGTGAGACCGAATGTCATAACCATATACTCGAATAGACCATACCTGACATTGAAGGGTAGCAGAGGTATATTCTACAGTCTAATGCACAACAGATGATTGCCGAATCCCAAGTCAATATTCGAGAACACTCAGGCTCATCAAAGTGATCAAAGAGGTCATTGATCCTCGGTAAGAGATATCAATTCTTAATCTTCAACTGGTTCGTCTTCTGATAAGCCACAAAAATCTGATGTGTACCATCTTCCTTCTTCGCAAAAATGATAGGCAAACCCCAAAGGGAAGTACTGGGTCGGATGAAACCCTTTTCCTGCAACTCCTCCTCCTACTTTTTGTTCTCCTACCAATCAAGTGTAACCATAATATAAGGAGGAATGCACACCTATTCCACTCCTAGAACGAGCTCAATAGAAAAGTCTACCTCATGCTCTGTAGGAAATCGTGAAAAGTCCTCTGGAAAGATATCCCTGAAATGATCCACCACTGGAGGAATGTCTAACTGTGAATTCCCCTAGTCATCTAGACAAAGACTCTCAATTTGGGATGTAACTCCTCCTAGCCCATGATGCTCCAGTCCAGATCTACCCACCTGGACATCCTACTCTCCTCTATGGAATAAATATTAGCCCTCTAGTGATATTAAACTCACCTTGTGGCGATAGCAATTGATATATTTCTCGAAGGGAACTAACTAGTCCATACAGAGAATGACATCATAGAATGTCATCTCTAGGACATATAGGTCCCATAAGAAGTGACACCCTACAACCTGAAGAGGGAATTCTCTGCACTGACGTACGCTAGTCATCCTCATTCACAATTGTGTATCCAGAGTCAACATGTTGGCAGAAGAAAAGATACAGAGCCCCAGACTCTCCATAACGGTAAAAGAGATAAAGTTATGTGAAGAACCAGTATCAAAAAGAGCCGAAGATAAAACTGAGGCTACTAAGATCGTTCCTCGAACTGTTGAAGGTTTAGGATCCTTCTCTTGATGGGTCTGCTCCACGGCGAATGTTTGGACTGTACCGTATCCATGTGACCAAGGCTGACCACTCTAAGTTGATCCACTTTGCTGTCGCTGGTAACCTGGTAACTGACCACCACAGCCACGACCTCCACCTCGGCCTGAACAGCCAGATGAACTTCAGTTCACAGACTGTTGAGAAACTAGAGATACATCTCATGTACGTGGGGTCATAGAAGAACCATTTCAACCAGATATAGGTGAAAAGATCTGACAAAAACACAGAATATGGCTCATCCTTCTGCAAGATCAGCACTCCATCGGGTCTCTCTGACACTGAGGCCTAGTTTTCCCGCTCTTACCACACTGGTAGCATACAACTTGGATGCCTAAAGATACATTCCACCAACCATGATCTCCTCGGGCAGACTCCCCGTGGCACTTCCTGCTACCAGTAGGAGGAACACTGACTCTAGATGTCGAACCTCCCGGGATCACTGCTCCAGAATCTATAATATTGTTTCAGTGATCACCACCTGGTTGAAGATTGAGGATATCTAAGTAAACCTGAAGATATTCACCTGGGAATGGATCTCCTGCCTGAGACTGTCCTCAAACATCCTAGAAAGGAACAAATCATCACCTACTAGAATCGTCGTGAAGTGCATCAGCTTGGTGAAACGATATGAGTACTCCATAACAGAAAGAGTACCCTGCTCGAGACCCATAAACTCTCAGGCTCGGTCGGCCCTCAAGGTCTATGGATAGAAGTAATCATAGAAGATATTCCAAAACTCAACCCAAGTCATACTCTGCTGGTGCCTTGACTGTGAGATCACCTCCCACCATCTCTTGGATGTGTCTCGGATCATATAAGTATCCAGATTTACCCTTTTCTATGGAGGTATCACCAGATTCTCAAGATCGGTAGCGTGGACTCTAGCCACGACTCTATAGCCTGGGGTACTCCATCCCCTGAGAAAGTAGAAGGATGCTGCTGCTGGAAAACCCGCGTCAAATCATCCATCGATGGGGAAGGATGCGGCACTCCCTGAAAGGTATAATCATCCTTAGGAAGTCCTCCCTGAACTGAACATAAGCACCTGCAACGGGTATAACTACTGGTGCCAGGGCTGGCACAGCAGGAGGATTTGCAGTAGGTCCCTGATCAGCCATATCCATCTACTCACCGTCTCGCAGCTGACGTACAACCGGAGGACGTCTCAGAGTCATATATCTGAAAGATCAAAAGCACGCCTTAGATAAGGATTTTCATGTATAGAGAACACAAGAGTACCAAACAGGAACAAGAGGATAAAACACTCAAGTTTCACTAAACATGACTACACGGCGTGTATAAAACTACATGGTGTTCTCATTAAGGCCATTCATAAGGCCGTGTACTTCTGCCATCTTTGTTCGTGTAACACCCCAGACTACATGGCGTGTTGCCCCCAAAAACAGCATGTACTTAATCTCCATTCCCTTTCCTGAGTCTCCTTACATGGCTAACCATTACACGGCGTGTTCCGAACAGACACGGTGTGTATAGGAGAGATAACATCATCATGTGTTGTTCGTGACACGGCTAGGTACCTAAAGCAAGACTACACGGCGTGTTCGTACCCAACACAGTGTGTACTACAGGAGCTTCCCCGACCCGTGTTGTTAGTGACACGGCCAGGTACACGGATCTCTATCACATAGCATGTAACGATTGTACACTGCATGTTTTTGAAAACGTTTTCACCACCCTATGTTTCTGCTTGCACAGTCAGTGACACGGTTTAAAACTACAGGGCTTGTAGCTAAGTACACACCGTGTATTCTGGGTTTTTCTGGCCAGTAGCTCAGAAACTGCACCGATGCCCAGAAAACACTGAAAAACAAACAAGAAGTTGCCAAATTCTGGTCCGTGAGGGCCCATACTCCACTCGAACCAAGTCTTTGAATCTCTTACATATCATATACAGTGGAAAAAAGTCAACCAGACAATGATCCACCAAATTCCAATTCCCAAGGGCCCATAACACCGCACGAACCAAAGTTTGGCATACATTTAAGAAAAGTACTATATGAACAGATTCTCTATCAAACAGCAGGGAATCTATCAAAGCATCTATCACAATAGCATTCATAATCTACACAATGTCTATCACAAAAACCTGCAATCGCTAATGCACCATAGATGGCATGGCATGAATGTATGGCGTGTGATTTCTAACAAGTCCCTATATGATGCAAGGGATGGAATACCCTCATCTCATCGACTTGCGAGAGAACTAGAACCACAACAGCACTAAAATAACCACACAAGGCATGTGAATCACTCTAGGTGAAATCATATCAACAGTAAAATCTCAAACCAGAAAACTACAATAATGCAGTAGATTGGACTTTCACGGTACACAGGTTGGATACTCCCAGGCACATCTTATTACCAAGTACCGTATCGATCCTATCCCTGGATTAAGGCTCCAAATAGTAAATCAATAGAAAAGAATTCCTTTGATACCACTTTCTAATGTCCTGGTTCCAGAAGACACCCAGAGGCACCCCGTACCCAGTTGGTCCCATGGCCTCAAGCCCATTTCCCTAAATGCCAGAGCAGTACAAAAAAATAAGGCTATAGCCACGGTTTAGAACCGTGGCTATAGACCCAAAAACCGTGGTTATAGGTTATAGCCACGGTTTCATAAACTGTGGCTGGTATTGGCGTGGCTATAGGGAAAAACCTATAGCCACAGGTTTCAAACCATGTTAGAATTCTAAGCCGGGAAATATATATATCCACAGTTTTAAACCGTGGCTATAGGCCTTTTTCCACGGGTTTAAACCAGGGTTATATCCCTATAACCATGGTTTCAAACCATGGATATTTGTCCCCCCATTCCATAAAAAACAACCCTCCTCCCTGCCCCCTTCCCCAGCACACCCCCCTACCTACTTCTCCAACACTGCCCCCTACACCCCCTGCCCTCTGCACTCCCCCCCCAGCCCACTGTACACACCCCAGCCCCCTGCCCCTAGCAAACCACCCCTGCCCCCTCACCATGTCCCCTGCACACACCCCATGCCCACTGAACCTACCCCCATCCCACTAGACCTTCCCTGCACACACACCTTGCCCACTGCACACCCCCTTCCCCCTTCACTTCCCCCCTGCCCACTACACTCCCCCCCCATCCCACTGCACACCCCCTGCCCCCAACACACCACCCCTTCCCCCTCACACTGTCCCCCCTGCACACACCCCCTTCCCCCTGCACTCCCCCCAGGAAACAACACACACCCCTTTCCCCCTCCCCTCCCCCTTCCCCCAGCAAACCACCCCCACACCCTGCCCCTGCCCCCCCCCCCCCCCCCCCCCGTGCACACACACCTGGCCCACTTCACTTATCCCCAGCCCACTGCACTTCCCCCCTGCCCCCCCTTGCACACACCCCCTACCCACTACACTCCCCCCATCCCACTACACACCCCCATCCCCACCCCCCTCCCCCAAAAAACCACCCTTTCCCCCTCACCATGTCCCTTAAACACCCCCTTCCCCCTTCCCCTACCCCCCCCTGCACACACACTCTACCCACTGCACTTCCCCCCAACCCACTGCACTTCCCCCCTGCCCCCTCACCCCCTTCAACTTCCCCCCCTACACACACCCACTACACCAATTTGAATAGAAAATAAACATTATATAATAATGAAAAGAGGTTTTTAAAATAATAGAGAAATTATAGAATTCAAATTAATGGGATTGGAAGAGGAAACTTACCTCAACCTCAAGGCGCTGCTTTTGACGACAACTCGAATCTTCCTTTTTTCTGCTTGCACACATATGAAATGTTACATATATATAAGGATACCTAGACCCTATGTACATATTTTCATGGCCAAATATGCAGAAGGGGGTCCTTAGATATATGTTTATACTTGCATATACCCGTTTACACTTACACATGTATGCATTTTTCATGTCTATTTATGGTGGTCATGTCAACACAAAACAGCTACAAACACACACATTATTAATCATAATATTAATAATAATTGCATCAGTACATGCATAAAAAATATATATAACACATCCATGAAGCATACCCCACCCCCACATGCACCCCCACTGCCCCTAGCCTGCACCAGTCCCCCAGCACCACTCAACCCCATCCCCCAGCACCCCCTCCTACACTAGCCCCCATCACCGCCACACCCCCACTTCCCCCTGCACCACTACCCCCTTCCCCCCTACACACCCCCACCCCACCCCACCACTCCCCCAACCCCCGCCCCAAAACACCCCCACCCCACTACACCTCTCCCCCAAAACCCTCCCCAGCCCTCAGCCCCCCCCCCACACATGCACCCCCACTGCCCCAAGCACCCCCCCCACCTACACCCCCACAGTCCCCCCAGCACCACTCCCCCCAGCGCCCCCCCACATGCACTCCCCTAGCCCCCCTGCACCACTCCCCCCAGCCCCCTACCCCCCCTCCTGCACCAGTATTACTATTCTTGTTCTAGGATATCTTTGGTATTATTTAGAATACCATTATTTAGAATTCATTTTTACTCTTCTTCTTCTTCTAGGATATCTTTTATTAAATATTTTCTCCGATTCCTTTCCCAAATTGATTCCATTTGTTACTTTAGGTCACTTCCATCAGTTATGATGATAATGGACAGTTTTCAATGGTCCATGATCTGGACTATTATTCCATACTATAGGAAGTTCATCTCTATTTCAATATCCTCTTCACTTCCATCAATCATGACGATATTATGCCCACATTCACTATAATTCTGTCCAAATGCCTTGTATCACTATTATTGACAAATAAATCACCTTCTATTTCTATTGTATATAGTATATCTAGTTTTTCTTGTTGTCTATTTTTGGACAAAAACAATATGATCTTGAGCTTTATTTAGAGATCCATGTATTTTATTCATTCCCATAGCCAAATTGGATGATATGGATGGATTCTAATTATTTAATCACACACATATTTGTACAGAGTTTGTTTTTAAACCTTCGGTAATAGATAAATATGCATGAGTAACAACGGATTTATCAGGATAGTATGTCACATTACTCCATGAGCTTATATTAAAAAAATTTGTGGATCAATTAAATTTATTTTGAAACAATTATGAGTATTTTTGTTAGTAATATTATCATCATTAGTTTGTGTGGTAGTTACTCTTGTTTTCCTAAAAACATGTAATGATTCAACTTGTCTTACTTCTTGATTTAAGATCGATATTGTATTTTAATTGAGTGTGGTGACTAGAATAGGGCATGCTCATCTAAGAATTTGTTGAAAACAAATGGATAATAAAGACCACTGATGATGAATAATGGAAGAAAACTTCTATTGGAAAATTTTAAAAAAATGAAGTCAGAAACACTATTCCCAAGAAGATTTTAAAGAAGGCAGATCATACAACCTTGAGTAATAAACCTAAGAAGTCAAAGAAAAGTGCTAAATATAAAAGGATCAATTCTTCTCTCATGGAAGAAAGAGAAAAACTTAGATTTATGACAACAAGACTTGTTGTATTTGAAAATAGAGGCATGAAATAGCATAATAGAAGATTTGTCCAAGGAGAATACAAATGAAGGTGGAAGGGGGATGGTGTGGGCTAGATGTGGCTGGAGCAGGGCCAAATCATGACATTACTGCGGTGTGACCGTGGCGTGACCGCGGTGTGACCACGGCGTGACCGTGGGGTGACTACGGCGTGATCGCGGTGTGACCGCGGCATGACCGCGGTGTGTCGGCCCGGTCCAACGACATCTGCGAGGCAGTATCTTCTGGCCAGGAGCGAAGGGAGTGGGAGGAGGATGGAATGCTGGTGGAAGGGGCTGGTTTCAGGTGCTGGGGGGATGGTGCAGGCAGATTCGAAGGTGGTAGTGGGGCTGTTGTGGGCTGGAATGTTGGTGGCAGCGGGCTGAAATGAAGGTGGAAGGGGGGGTAGTGTGGGATGGATGTTGTTGGAGTAGTTCCAAATCATTGAATTACCGCGGAATTACCTCGGTGTGACTACGGAGTGACTGCGGCATGACCACGACATGACCGTGGCCTGACCGTGACGTGTTGGCCCGGTCCAGCAACATCCGTGGGGCAACATCTTCCAACCAGGAGCGAAGGGAGAGGGAGGAGGCGGGGCAACATTTCGGTCGTCGCCCCGCCGGTAAATGATAGAACATATCGACTATTTAATATTCTATAACAAGGGATCACCAGAGAAGGTTGTAGCGAGCGACAGAATGATCCAAAACAAAAAACACTACCCACAAAACAAACATGAACAAGAGATATATAAAAGACTCAATCCAAATCAAAACATGATAAAAATAAATATCACTACTCTTTGGATTAGAAGACAGTGCACCTCCGTTGGAGGGGTTTTATTATAAAATCATGGCATTGCATTATCACACAATTCATTTATTTATATTTAAAATTTATTCTAAAACTCATTCAGCAAAAATTAAATGCAATAATTTGAGAAAATAGATCCACATAACTATCAGTGTGAGTTTTCACAGACAGCACACCTCCGTTGGAGGGGTTTTATTATAAAAATATGACTTTATTTATCAAATGAAAGAATTATATTAATGAAAACTTATTCAAGATAGGTAATTCAATATAATTCAGCAGAATTGAAAAAGAATCTAAATTCAATTTAAATCATTTTTTAATTAAAGAGGCTAGAAGATGGATTATACCTCTAGGTGGAACCAAAACGTCCACTTCGGCTCTTGGAGCTTTCTAACTAAATTTTGATGCTCCCCTACTGGGTATATGCACCTTTACACACATGCAAGGACACCTATCCTTTATGCACACACCTGCATGGCCATGGGCATGTGAAAGAGGATCCTTGCACATATGATTATATGCATATACTAGTCTCCACTCACCTGCGTCTGCATTTATATATAAATTCATGGGAACACATATCCCCATACGTGCGTAATCACTGCCATGGTTGACTATACACGTAACGGGGGAACCCACATACACGTAATTTCTTACCTATGCACACGCATGTGAGTCACCCTTAACATGGATACTCAAAACCAATGAGCAGGGATCAATGCAATACACAAAGGATATTATGAACACTAAAACACATAATGAATGCTACATAACCAGTGAGAAACCAACGAATGAAAATAAAGCCTTACCTCGTTTTGGAGAACCAAATCCACCTGAACCAACAAGAAATGATCCAACACCCTACTGAAAACAAAATATGGATTCAAAAACACTAAAATCCCCAAATACGTGAGGTGTGAGACAAGTAGTAACCATATAATCTTACCTCGGATCAAAGCCGGATGACTGAATCAATGTGAACCCCATTTTCCACCCTTCGCAAAATTTAATTATCCTTTGTCCACAGAAAGAAGTAAAAGACCTATGTGGCCAATTAAATAAAGAAAATAAAATAAAAACTAAACTAAAACATATGTTTCTAAAACATTCTATATTTGATACCATTTTAATTTGAAAATTATAACACTCCATTCACATGACAACTGCATTCACAAAGCATCAATGGTATGAATAATTCTACACATAAAATATTCATAGAATTTTTATCAGTTCAAAATGATTTCACATAGAACTTTACCAGGTTTTATTTGAAATGATGTTCTTAAATATATTTTATATAAAATATAATTTCATGCAGTTTTAGTAAAAAATTTCAAATAATAATGGAAACTAAAATCTAATACATTATATATTTGATTATAAAAAGAATAATAAACATTCTATATTTTTACATAAAAGGAATCCTTAAAAAAGAGATGGAAGAAAGATAACTTCAATGGAAAGGTTGAGAACCAGTAACTACAAAACTCTAAAGTCTTGTCTTGGAATATCACCCCTCCTAGGAATTTTCCCTTACCCACACGTCTTCAAAATCTACTCATTTTTCCTTTTTCTTTTTTTCATCTTTCCCTGTAAAAAATTATTCATCTACACATCTGTAAAAAACTCAACCAAAGTCATTCACTCAGTGCCCTATGATATAAGAAATAATAAAAAGAACATTGTGCTGCATGGTTTTTTCAAACATTTTCCCAAGAGAGGGCTTCCATGCAGTAAAACCGGAGCAATGATAAAAAAACTTCCAAATAAATAATTAATCCCTAAAATGTATTTGAATCCAAAAAATAAATTTCATATCAACCAAAATAAAGAACCACAAGAAATGCCTCTTAAAATAAAATGCAATTAACATTGTTTAAAATATTTTACAATGTGACATGACATATTGTTAGTCTTTGTTGTTAAAATTCAAAAACATTTAATAAGTATCATGTTTTAATTTCAGAAAACATCTCAGAAACTTTTTCAATATTTCATATAAATTCCACTAATTTAAAAACATTATACCCCCATATAACAACATTTTATTATTTTAAACATGAATTAGATATTATGAAATCGAAACCATGCAATAAAACCTTTTTCAATAAATATTAACAGTTTCGTTAGGACTATAATAAAGAATTACAATCATGCAACCACGATCGGGCATATTAGAGGGATACAGAGAGTCATAGGTTTCCACATTTTTAGGGTGGATATCTTTTTTTGGATGACGTGAAATCATAGCTGGGTGAAACGTATGAAGCGTAATTGTGAATGCAAAAAATGAAACTAATGAAACATACCTGATTGGATCTAAAATTAATTTAATTGAACCGAATATCCCATAATGGAACAAAATGAACCTGTTAAAATTGATATAAACCAAAAAAAATGAACCCAATAAAAAATAACTTAGCAAACTTAACCTGGCCCAAATTAAACCAAAGAGTCGGGTGTTGTGATGAACTTTTAGATGGAATCATGCCCAAATGTTGAGAGGATATCTAAGTCATGTGGTGCTTCACTTTCTTCAACGAGATCCAAAACGCCCTGCAAAAAGACAGGGAACCCAAAAATCACCAAAACCCTAATTAAAATTGATCCAAAGAATAAAAAATGAATAATTCTTAACTAAATCTGATGTTGATCTCAATGCCTTCTATGGTGGTGGGTAGAATCGACCTCATCATAAGTAAACACATGTAAGTAAATAATATGAAAAGGTGAGATATAACAACTTCTTATATATATGTGATCAATGTGTCAATTTTACATGATAAATGATACATAAATCCAAAATCAAAAAAGAATAAAGAATATTCTGATTGATATGTAAATCCCAATACTGAATAACATGATCGTCAAATAAAGTCTTTTTGTTCAAATGAAATCCAATTTCATTCAATACATTCACAACAGAAGCATTGGAGTAATATTATTATATATCTGTTTAGTATTCCATAACGAAGTAGGTTACGCCACTTCGATGGGAAACATGAATGATATGAGGGGACATTGATGCTGTTTGACACCCCTTGAGTTGTGTTGTATCAAAATGTGTGGAATTTTTCCAAGATGATTTTTTGAAAAGATGGGGAGATTAATGGACACCCATAAAGTGAGTTTAAGTTGGACATGTTGAAATTTAGATGTGGTGGATGAAGAGAAGTGATGGAGCTTGGCCCTGTGAGGGAGTTCATATATTTAAAACTATAAATGTATGTGTTTTTAAGTCCAGCATGTAAGCTTACACAATATCAGGATTCTTCATGTAAGAAATTCTCTAAGGAATGGAAATTTGTCAATACCCATTCACAATTATTTCTTTCTCCTGAAGGAAACTTCAGATCCCATCAATAGGCTGATAATTCCTCCATGTTTCCCACTGCCCCTAAAATAGTGTATATATGAAATCTATGGGGATGAAAAACTAGGAAGATAACTCGGTAGCTTGTGTCGTGGGGATGTAACTTCTATTTTAATGGGTCATGCCCAGAATCATCAATATTTTCCTCTGCATTTCGGAAATGAGAGGATTCCTTGTTGAAATACAATTTACCGGCCTTATTACCGCATTTTATGAATCTTTATCCCCATGCATCCCCTTCCGCCCTGGATAGACTCCCCCCACTCCTTCCGGACAGACCCCCCTCCCACCCTGGACAGACCCCCCCACCCCCTCCACCATTGCAGACCGCCCTTAATAGACATACCCCCACCCTGCACCCCCCTGGACATGTGTCCAGGCCTGTGCATTTTCTTTCCCTTGATATTTACTAGACACAAAAAAACAAGAAAACAGAACAAAAAACTACCACCTAACATTTACATTTCAAAAAACATGAACCCACTAATCATGATAGACACATATCCAACCAATAAACCAATAGCTCAGTCATCATATGCTATAACTATTAATACAGATAATAGAACTGAAAACTAAAGGATTAATCATTCTTGAAACAAATATTCCCAAAATAATAATTCAATCAGATAAGGAAACTTCTATTAAATACCCCCTAGCTTCATGCACAGATTTTAAAAAATTTGTGGCACAATACTGCATTCTGTTGATCCAATAAGAGGATGTAATGGTTTCTAATTACTATGACTATAACCATAAAAAGCTAACAAAATTCCCTTGAAATGCAATGTGGCTTTGGCGAACACCCAGTTACCAACTAGGAGACTACCAATTTCCATTTTAATTTCTTATATATATGTCTCTAAATATATTTTTGTGTAAGGGGACCCATACCAGCTTCATTGCAGCACATGGCTAGACATTGGAATATCTAGAAATAAGAAGCTCAAGATATTCGGTTAGAAGATCCAAGTCAGGGAATTCTCTTCCAGACAGATCCCCCCTCCCCCAATACAGACCCCCCCTCCCTGGACACCCCCCTTGGACAACTGAAATCCCACTACTTCCGGACAGAACCCCCCCCCCCCTCTTCTTACTGGACATACTCCCCCATACTGGACATACCCCCCACGCTGCATCCCCCTGGACATCCCCCCCTCCCTGGACACCCCACTCTTTCCTAGAAAGACCCCACCCCCTCATTTTCTAAATCTTTACCCACCTGTAGCCCCCTGCAAAGCCCCCCCCATCTAATCCCCTTGAACATCCTCCCCTCTCAATTTGCACAGATTTCCTCCAGAGTCTAAATCCATTATCTGGACTCCATCCAATGATACATCTAAATCAAGAATTAGGTATTCATCATGGAACCATAGATTCATAGGTCTATTGAACGTTGGTCTTATGGGGTCTTCAAGATAATCCAAGGGTCATTCTCATGCAATACCATGAACCTTCCCAAAAGAGAAGTCATTTAACATGAAACTAGGTTGATAATCCCCACCATAATTGTATAATTACTGTTACGTCAAAGCACTCACATCATTTTACCTAGCCCTCGACTAGTCCTATGTTGAACGCAATGACTAAAAATGATTTTCAATTCACACTTGATTTCAAAGATACTACCATGTATTGTATACAACTAGATTACCCAGAACAAAACGTTCTACATTAAATGATTCACATGAGTTCTGACTTTTAGTAACCTAGGTGTGGGATATGAATTTTGACCTAGACAATTTTTCCACTCATGCATTCTGGTACTTCAAGCCATAGTATTTCTAATAAATGACAAACTCTCGTCAATCACACAATGGTACCTAGATATATCATTGATGTTGTCTTACAACATGGATACATCATCATCACACACACACACACACTCCTTTGGGAAACCAAGCGCTATCATATTCACATTGAACACGTCGGTTGCCAACTATATGGGTTACCCTAAACTGGATTCCCCAGTGACCTACTATCACCACATCCTTGGAGGTCATCCACATAAATAGAAACATTCTCAATGGTCATCTCACCACCACACTCTATCGTTTCAATGGACCCCTCATGTAACCGTACGTGAATTCCCATTCACCAATTCATTCCCATCAAGTCATGATTACACTACTCTTTACTATAACATAGTGATTCCCCCATGAGTCAAGGACCTCCAGGCCTGGACACACATTCCATCACATTTTCCCCCTTTCTTGGATCCTTCAAAACACCATCAACTGTCTCATATTCCTGTATCTAATATTGATCATTTTTTTCTATCATATTGATCTATCTCAAAATTATTATAAGAATATTGTTCTTGATCCTAATTACATTTAATCCTTAGATCTTCAATCACTTCCGATGCCAACATAAGTGACCTTACCACTTCCATAGATTGCTTTGTTTTAATAGAAGATCTAGTAGCCTAAGGGAATCAATAAATTGAATAATACTTACAATGCATTATTATTTTCCCTTTACTGACTGGATAATTCCATGACTCACCGATGTATTTCTTCCAATTCCTTAAGCCAAAACGAAATGGAACTATCGCATGATGATCCTACTCATAGTCTAAAGAAAATTCAGAATTTAATTATTTATCACTCTGATCTAGTTATTCTTAGATATTTGAACCAACTGCTTTATTTTTCAACTAGGAATGACTATCTTCCACCCTTAAGGATCGTTATCACCCTCTACATTTTCATTAAAATCTTTGAAATGGTTGTGAATATGTATTGAGTTAGGGGGATCACATCTCATAAGACAACTACATTTCAGAATCACCGGTATTTGGACCATAAAATGTGGATTCAATTATGCCACATTTTCCCCCAAAAAACAGCTATAATAATACTAGAAACACCAACCTATAATGTTAAAATATGAACTGAATCTTATGGAATCAGAATACAGTAATTCAAAATTAAAAAAGTAGTGATAGGAACAACACCACCATCAAGATCCTTCCCTTTACACCCATTTATAGAAGTCGCGGATTCAGAATAGGTGGTTATAGTAGTGGAAGAGCTTGGCCCTGCCTCTCCCATGACTTTCATAACCCACTTGGATCTTTCCAAGTATTTCCTCAAACTAACCAAGATATATGTGACCCTTAGTTCTAGTTGCAGTGAATTCACCCCCTTCCAGTGATAATCATTTATTATGCTACCTTTGATTTATAAGTTACCTATTGAGATGCCTACATGATGTTAATCTTTCTACCCATGCTGGCAGTTGGGTAGATCATGACTCATGTGTCTATATGATGAATAGAAGTCATCCCAAGATTCATAATAGACATTCTTCTTCCAACAATTCTCTCCTTCAATATCAATGCAGATAAAATCCCTTGGTACCTTTGATACATCGAGCTCAACACATATTTTAGGAGAAAAAAGGTGGAAGAAGGTTATGGTGTGATTATTAGTACATAAGAAGTGGACAACATATTACCAAACAATTTAAGAACACCAAATTCTGTAATGGGGGATTTAGGATAGGGACGGAAATCCAAATCACTATGGGGGGAAGATCCTATTTTAGGTGGAACATGATAAACCAATAGAAAATAGAGAAGTTTAAGCTAGTGAAATCATGTAGAGCATTCAATCAGGCGGAGATAAGGGAATATTCAGTTGAAAAATGAATCAAAAATTTCCACAGATCCATAATCCCTATAATCACCCATTCAAGAAAACCACATGAATCAAAAATAATCCTATCAAAGGTTTCCATCGAGGGGAGACTCTTGCCAAAGTGAGCCACTAATCTGAGATTCAATAGAAAAGAGGCATTTAAAAATTCTAGGGGGAAACTACAGTCTTAATAATTTCATCATCTCATGATAGAATGTTAGGGCTAATTTAAATTTTGGGAAGCTGGGAAAAAGGCTAGGGTTGATGAAGGGGGATAATGGTCAAAACTATGAATCTGGAGTAGTCGAGATGAATCCTCCCCCCCACCTCTAGAGAGGGGGGACCAGAGGGCTGCCTACAACATTATCGATGGAATCCAAATGATTGAAATCGGTCTAGCCTTATAAGTAGACAAACATAAGAGTTCAGTCAAAATAATTTCATCAAAAACTCATATTAGTTCTTTCTCCCCAATAAGCCTAGAATCTAAACCGTTCCAAGTATAATCGCACAACCACCCATAAACTAGCATCTTCTCAAACCCTGAGTGTATACATGTACTCCATCAATCCAAGATCAGGCCATTTAAGATCATAATCATCTACATCATCGGGATTCATACCCAAAAACCGTCAGTCCAAGTATTCTACCAATCCTTCCCTTTGAAATCCAAACCTCAATACTGAAATGCCTAAAGTTCGTTTCATAATGGAAGCCTAAATAATTCTCATGCCTATACCACATACTCGATAGTACCTATAATGAACCAATATCATAATTCAAATAATCTACCCATGATTTTGTCTCAAAAGGAACTAAAATTCCCAGGCTTACGCCTCTGTTAGATTATTATCATATAAAATATCTCATCTCAAGCATAGTACCTAAATAACCAATATCTTGAGTCATATCTAAAGGGAATTAGGCCTTCCCAACTAGCTCATTAACCACATCTCACATAGGTCAAAGCTCATAGGGAAACATCTATTTTTTCCCATTTGAAATATCTTAATACAACTAATGTGCTAACACCCTCTCTAAATTTCTCAAATATATGCATATCAGCCATTACATGAAAACAACCATCCTACTAGGGAACAGATCCTAAACTAAGGTTATACTTTCATCCCCAATCCTCACCTCATCCCAATTTTTCATATCATCCAAGATATCTCAATCAATAATGAAACAATAGGCTTCTTCCCAACCCAAACCTATGATTAGTGAATTGTTCTCAGGTTCCCAATCATCATGGCCACCGAAGAAGTGTTTGAGTTCAAGAATGTAGATAAACACCAATGGGGTACTATGCATAACCAGAAAATATACATTATGGGTAGATGATATGCTCAGTTGAAAAAATAAATAAACATCAAAAGCATAAATAAACACCCATCATTGATCCTTGGGGTATAACGTGACTCTCAGTATTGGTTATACCTGCTTTGGTTAGTGTTAGAGTTTTTTTAACATGTCACATGATCATTACCACTAGTATGGAGCCCAATAGAAATGTATTATAAGGTGAAATCATCGGTTTCATGGAGGAAATTCTATAAAATCTAATTGTATCAAGCCCATGCCTAATTTCAAGGAGTGTGTTCTAGGAAATCTTGTAGTATCGAGCATATAACAGATTCCTAGGGGGGTAGGCATAGGAAATCTAGTAGTATCATCAATAGAATCGATTCCTTTGGGGATGAACCTCAGTAATCATATTGAACCAATGATGGAATCCCAATATCCTGGGAATTCTATATAAAACAAAATATTAAAAATAAGGGTATTTCTGAAGGCATTCATATTGTATCAGGATCAAAATCTAGAGCCTCAGTGCACATCCCAAGCATCTTAGTATGACCATATAGGTGAATCATAGGTAAACTCTATGGTATTCCACTTAAATCCTTGTGGGTAGTGTGTCCCTCCCATAATATATCATATAGCACATTATATACAAGTTGTCAATCTTCTCAAACTAATCTCAAAAAACAAGGGTTTCCCTCTCAAGCGCATGACCTATCATCATTGCTAATTACATATCTGGCTCACACACAATTGATTTAGGTTCAAAAGTGACACCAACAATCATCTATAATTTTTATTGCATGCACCATCACGAGGTTCAAAATCATTGAGGCACTCTCATGGGTTCCCTAGGTTACATTATAGCATGAACACCCTATGAGTGTTCCTTTATCAAATTCACATCTATCATGTCAACACCCACCACTGGGAATCACGTCCCTCGAAATATTCAAAAACATATCACGACATCACTATACTGATAAGAAAAGCCTCACTTGCAAAGATATAAAGAGATAGAAACCTTCCTATATCACTTTCCAAGTCACACTATGTCAGTCCTCTAACCAAACCTATCATCAATTTAGCTAAATTATACCCACCAAGGTATCTAAACCTCATTTGGGGAGGAAAACCTTCCTTCACTCATCTCTACAAACATGATGGTTTTACGGAATATTAAAGATCTTTCGTGGCCTACTAGGTATAATAACTATATCTCATCACATCCCTCCACTTGAAGGTCACCAAGGAACCTAAACTAAGGTCCACTGTGCTTATATAATTCACATTATTTTATATACACCATGTATGGGGTTCATGTTTCTCAAGGCATAAAATTATACTTATACACATAGACATCTTCGGTCGAGATATATAGTCAGTTCACAATGGTCCATCATGGAACTTGGGACTTTCCACATTTAATTCAAATAAATTTCATTATAATTAAACTGATTAATTAATTTATAAAGGTTAATCTCTTGGAGTGGTGAAACTACACACATCACATTTCACATAAATCTTTTATAAACCAAAGGATTATGCCTAAGAAATCACTGACATTAATTGAAGTTATTTCCATTAAAGAAGCATGGCCACCTTTTAAGCGTTTATAAGATCTTGCATCAACTGAGGCTCTTAACCTGGCCCCAAAATTACAAATAATCAATTATAACATTTTATAATTAATTATCTTATCCAATTAAATTAATCATATTGATTATAATTAATTTCATAATTTAAAACAAAAATACATAAATTCTTAATCAATCACTGGGATGCCTCAATGCACCGAATCCATGAAAAAAAACACATAGAGGTTCCAAAGAATACAACCGATACTTTCATGGGAAAATACAAAAAAATGGTATCTATTTAATAGGTGATTTCAGTAAATTTAGCTGAAAACAATAAATAAAATCATCAGGTGACATACCTTTGATGACACAACATGAAATAACATATAGACATTATCTCAAGACATCCTCTATCTACAACAGAAAAATCCCCATCATGTGGGACAATATCCAAAATCCTTTGGTAGAAATTTCCAATAAACCCCAACTTAAATCTTCTAAAACTATATACTATGGATGGAAACCAAAACAAAAGGAATGGGATGGAATAAGTCACTAGAAATCATCATTGAATAATTCCAGAAATCGATCCCCTCTCAAGGTGGATCATAGGAGGGACAGTGAGGTAGAACCATCAATAAATGGCCTTCTCCTAATATCCAAAACCCTTTAAACCCAAATCACCCTAATTTCAAATAAATGGAACTACCCCCATGTAAAACAAAATTGGCTGAATTCATGGCATGAACATCGGGTTCATGGAATAATTTAGCTTCCACCTGAGTAGATTTCGTGAAGGATTAATCGTTGCAATCTTTGTAGAAATTGTAGGTGATGGCTCACGCAGATCCCACTCATGGAAGGTTTCAGTTCTGCTGGTTCATTGATTGGAGGAGGAATGCACAACTAAGGGTTGGAGGAGGAGACGAACGTGTGAAGAAGGGGTTGTGAGGGATCGCGCGAGGGAGGGGTGAACCGAGTGGAGAATCCGACGAGGATCGGCCGAGGGAGAATTCATCAGTTGGCGACAAGGGAGAAATGTTTTTCTGGTGGGAGATGAGTCCCGACAAGGGAGATATGCTGGTGGGAGATGAGTCCCAACGACGGAGAGATGCTGTTGGGAGATGAGACGCGATAGAGTTAAACCTATTGAATAACTATTGCCACACACTCAGTTTAGCCGTAGGTTCATCTATTATAAGGCCATGGTTTTCAAATAATCATGGTTATATTTTAATCTATAGCCACAGACCAATTAAATAGTGTCTATAGGTCCATGGATATAGATAATTTTTCTAGTAGTGGAGGCTGGTAATTAGCAGCGAGGGTCTTGGGTGTTATAATGGGGAAACTATTCCCTCATTAGCAGAGTGCACAATGGAATTAAACAAAACATGCAATAGTGGAAGAAGTAAATATCCAACAACAATGAACATGTAAATAGCGGAAGACTAAAACAATAAACCACTAGAGCACATATGGATATATATGAAATGATGAATGATACATATCTAGGAAAATATCCAAATAGGTCCCAATGCTAGAAATACAAAAATTACCAAAACAAGTACAAATGAAAAGAAAAATAGCTCCTCAGCATCATAATCCTAAACTTGGTCCCATGCTCTCCTGCTCTAAGGAAATCAAGTACCATAAGTCGAAGGGAACATGGCCTTGTCTATACTTGCAACAACATAGTCTGTTTGGGCCCAAAAGCATGACCCAAATAGGGTGTGAGACTAAATCCCAGTAGGAAACCACCCGAAGATTTGTGCCTAATAGTCAGTGAGCATATGGAAGGTAATAGTACAGTAAGTAGTAAAGAGTAATAGTAAATAGAAGGCAGTAATCGAAAAACAGTAAAAATATGATATACCACAGTAATCAAACCACAGAACAAAAAGTAGTAGTGAAGCAAATTGATAACCACAATAGGAACCCCTCTGGGACGTACTTGCAACCAACCCCTCTGGTCCTATCCAAGAAATACCAACAACCCTCTGGGAAGTGCACTCAGCCTAACCCATATGGTATGGTCATACGAAATTATAAGACTCTATAGGGAAGCTCTCTCTGTCAATTCCCCTTATAGTCTAGGGTAGTTATGGACTCTCTGAGGACGATCTCACGATCTGACCCTCTTATAGCTCCAGGGTCTAGAAACACCCTGAGGAATCTCTCTTGGTCAATTCCCCTTGAACCACGAGGCATGATTCTCCATAAAACGACATAGATCTAAGAAAACACACAAAATATTCAACCCACGATATCTCGAGAAAGATGGAAAATCATGGAATTAAACTCAAGAAGAAGGAAGATCTCAGAACTGTGTTTCCAATGCAATCGAAGATGGTCGATTCGGCAAACAGACGGAGGCTCAGGGGCTTAGATGATATTCATGGCCTTACGAATGCTCCTGGTGAAATAACCTAAAGAAGAAGGCATTTGTGTCCATCAAACGCGACCCCGTCTATTTAATGAAAAAAAAGAAAACACACTATGTGTACTTCTAAATTACACATCGTGTACTTGAACATTCCATACTCCGCTTTAGGTGGCCTCTACATCACCCCTACGCACTGTGTGTGTGGCCTAGACATGACCAACACATGGCCTAGAATGAAAAAAAAGTACACGACATGTACTTATAAAGTACATGGCGTGTATTCTAAAGATTTCCGAATTTTCCTATTTTCCTCAAAAACAACCATAAAAGTAAAAACAAACCTGAAACGAAGATCCGAGATCTTACATTGGAAGTCAGTTTTTGAAATATCTTTTTGGTTCACACTCGATTGATGATAACAAGATCGAATATCAATTTTATAGAAGAATCGAGCCCCATGATGTTGGTAAAATAATTCATCAATTCTTGGAAGAGGGTATTTTATTTTCACTGTGATTCTGTTCAGTTCTCTATAATCGATGCGTAAATGCATTGATTCATCCTTCTTCTTCACAAAGATAATAGGTGATCCCCAAAGAGACACACTCGGTCAGATAATACCCTTCTTCACAAGATCTTGGAGTTGTTTCATTAACTCATTCAGCTCCACATTTTCCATCCTGTATGGGGTCTTTGATATCTGGCGGTATCCAGGTACGCATTCAATGTCAAACTCTACCTCTCTTTCTAGGGTAGGTCTGGGTAGCTCCTCTTGAAATACGTCAACAAATTCACAGATTATGGGGACATTTTCTATCCTCAAACTCCCATTTCCTTCTTCATCTTCACTGATAAAATGCATAATGAATGATATATGAGGTTCTTCTAGATAATGATCTGGTTGAGATATCTCTCCTTTGAATATAACTATATTTTTTCAATTCAAGAATACTAATATTTCCTTACTTCTATATTTTATCTTAAGATTATACTATGAGAGCCAGTCCATCCTTAGTATAATGTTGAATTACAGCATGGGAATGACTACTAGATTTGCGATAAGATTGTGCTCACTAATCTAAATACAAGTGTTTTTAAACACGGACGATTCTTGAATAATCCCACCAACAATATTGAATAATAACTATACTTTTTGAAAATTAGGGGTTGATTCAAAATTCTTTGCAAACATGTAGGAATTAAGGGAACACTTAGAACCCGAATCAAACAAAGTACTTTCTAGAATTGAGAGAAAAATATGAGTACCTTCCACCACATAATTTGTCTCTTCAACTTCCACCATAGTGATTGAAAAATTACGGTTGTTTTCCCTTGGAGGTTGTTGAGGCTGGGGGAGATTACCCTCTAATTCCCTTTGATTTGGATATTGCCTCGCAAAGTGACCATGTTGTACACACCTATATCAATGGAAATCAAGTATACCCTACACCATCTTCCCTTTTTCATTAGTGTTGGGATGTTCTAGATTCACCTCACTACAACAATTCCCGAAATGTGTCCATCTCTACCACACGTATAGCACTTCCCGCTCCAGAGAAAGTAGTTCCCCGAATGCTTCGTCACACATTTATTACATGTGCGATATTGCACTTTCTTAACTTCTCTTCTCTGATAGAATCTCCTCCCTAAGCTTGGATCTATCGATATATTCTTGTCATTGAATTTAGGATACTATTGTGTCACACCATACTCCAGTTCACCTTTCATCACACTTCATTGGATCTCTTTATTGCTATCATAATAATGGTTGGTTATATTATTCTGTAGATGAGGTCTCAGTCCACCAATGAATCTATCAACCTTACAATTTGGATCCATGATAAAGCTAGAGGTGTAACATGAAACCCTTGTGATGTTTATCTTATAGATTCCCATATATTCATTTTTTTTCTTCTTCAGCTTGAGAAACTCCTTCTTCATTCTTGTTTTCATCGATCAAGGGAAATACTTGTTTATGAATATCCCTCTAAATTCTTACCACTCCATAGCATCAACTTCCACTCTTGGACTTGTGTTTTTAATCAGTTCCTACAACCGATCAACTTCTCCCTCTAATTGATAAACAGCTATGGTAAACTTCACAAGTTAAGATCAACTAAGCATAGAGAAGATCTTCATGATATAGATGATCCACTGTTCAGAAATCAATGGGTCGATAGATCCACTAATGGTTGGTGATCATTGATGCAGAAAGGGTTAAATCTAAAGTTGTACCCTTCATGGTGAGATCTGTATCTCAACTTTATTCAAGTTATTTCACATAACTTGGGTCAGTTGGTTCATCATTCGCTTGAAGGTTTTCATTCTAGCTTCCATCAGAGGGTCGTCAGTGCATGGTTGATTGCAGTATCCATTTGCACAGTTCCTCCTATTTCCCACCATTTTCTTAAAGAATAAAACTATAGTGAGAAGATTATTTATTTTATGAATCTTTTAACTATGAAAGATTTAATTTATTCAAGCATCATGTTTTAAATAATTACATGTCTCTATAAATCCTTCAAAATGATTCATAAAATGCTTATGATTAACCAAACATATCCGCTGGGAGTTTCGCAACCAAGAGTGTAGAAATGCCGATTGTCGTGTACCAGGATACTGCAGGTCAAGCCCGAAACACCTTGTCATAGTTTTCACCCTTATTTACATCTGTACTAGTGCTTCCTCTTACTACTCGTATCTAGAATGTGATGTATTTTCTTGATAAACCATGTACTTAATACTCACAAAAATACCATGATGTTTTTTCAAAATTTAAAATTTTATAAAGGTTTCTTCCTAATGTTTTCAGAGCCTAATTTCGATAAATAACTAAACTATACTTTGATACCAACTGTTGAATCCCAACTTTTATTATATAATTTTTCATTACATTTTACAAACATAGGATCATTAAAGTCTAGTGTCCTGAAAATCAGGAACATGAAACACGAAAACGTAAAACATTATTCTAATACACTTGTAGGTATTTATCATAAGTTATTCCTAAGTAAAATTATTTCATCTCAAAACCTAGATACATTCATCAAAATAAACGGTGAGTACAAGGCCCCGTAAGGAAAGTAAGGGAATCAGTTTACTTTGTAAAATCAATAAGAACTTGATAAAAAACATTGAAACATGAGCAATCGAAGTAGATGCATATCATAATAAAAATAACATGAATCCTAAAATTATTGTGTTGTTACAACCTTTAATTTATACATTCATGAACATATGACCATGGTTCATCCCCAATCTGTCATAAAAATTACCAAAGTAATTCACCAAGGTATCGTGAAAATTTTCATCTATAGAGATTAAATTATTTACCCAATTCAATGAAACACTATCATGGAACACCCTTAATATGTCTCTACATTCACGTGAGCCACATTGATAATATTCAAAAATTTCATAAATAAACCAAAGATAATAAAATAAATTGGTTTCATTTCAAAATCGTGATGTTTTAAAAGTGCTTAGAAATAAGATCATTATGTCAATTATGACTCAAGGAAAGGGAGAGAGGGTTTTATGTATGTCAATTACAGAATCAAATATATCTTTTTTGTGTTTTTATGAACACCCATAGAAACGAAATAGTTCTAGGTACTCACATAAATAAATAAGAGAATTTCATTAGGGAAAGAGAGAGATATTTAGAGATGAAATTTATGCAGCATAACTCCTATATAACATGGTTTTAGAAAACATTGAAATGAGTGATGAAAAGAGTCACCCACTCATAAATAGCTCATAATATAGTATGGTTATAGAATAAAAATAAATAAAATCATGCTATGGATAATTTAAGAAAACACCATATGAAAATGAAATATGGATGAAAAGAGAAGATGAATTTTTTTAACGAAAATTCGACACCCAAACGACGTCACATAAAAATTTAGATTTACAGTTAATGAGAGTGGAAATGGTATATCATTATTTGGAAATGAAATATATAGTAATATGGATATATAAAAATCATACCCCAAAATAATAATATGGAAAAAAACGCCATAACATAAATAAAGTCATGACTTATAGGAGGAGGGTGAAAGAATCCCTTACCATGAAGAGGAAGATTGAAAGCATAAAGGTTGGGACCTTGGGGGTATGAGTTCACATTGGGAGGACTCGAGGTAAAAGACTAGAGAATTTTTGAAGAGTATTTTGGAATGAAATTAATGATGGAATGACATTGTATTTATATGAAAATTGAGGGAATATTTAATTAATTTCAAATGGACAACTCATCCATGTGTTTTGCAAAATAATGGTCTTTCCCATGGAATTTTACAAAGGTATTGGACACCTGGGATACCTCATAACCTATCATACTATAAACAAGTTGACCAGATTCATTACATCATGATTACATCATCAATGATGTCATTAAACACCTGAAACTCAAAACTACATTTTTACTATTTACCGCAAATTCAACTATTTCAGAAAAATCCCAAAAACATACCATAACCTAATATCCATGATCTAAATTTAAAAATATACTCAATTTTATGAAAATAATTTTCAAAATATTTTTAATATAATTCTTAAGAAAAATAATTATTTATTCCAAAAAACTCTCAACCTATAACTTGTTTTGTAACACCTTGAAAAAGTAATCAAGGTACCATAAAATTATCGTATAACCATAAGACAATAAATAAACAATTTATGATTACATCTCCATCTTAAATTATTAAATTAATTATGAAATTGTAAATAAAGTATTTATGACATATAACAATATCAAAACTTATACTATGATCGTTTTTTCACTTTTAAGATGTGTAAATTATATTTATTCATTCATGGGGGATATTTCTATTTTTTGGCTGATTTACTATTCATCACTATTCATATAGGTATGTTACTATTCATACATTATTATTCACTAAAAAATCCGGTTGTTCTTATTAGACATTAATTTTCATACTAATAAAAACGTTTGAAGACCATTTTTGGAAAATCATTTCACATTATTAATTATTTAATGTTTACATTAATATTTTAAAAAACCATTTTTATTCCAAAATTCATAAGTAATATAGAATGATAAATTCGTCATACATTTATCTAGATATTTAAAATTCACCAACTTTTCCATAATAAGAAATAAAAATTTTACTTGTACAAAAGGTTTATACAAGTAACTAAGGTCTTCTTAAATAGACCCGTATAACACCTACATATGACCTAAGTGTAAGGTGTGCTATGATGATAGAATCATGGGGTGTCTTGAACAGTATTTCCTGAGTGGGATTTCTATCAGCTTGAACTTCTCCCTTATGCTATTTCTTTCAAGCTTCTCATGTTGAAACTCATCTTGGTCTTGGTCCATAGCAATTCCCGGAGATGATACCTCTTTCCCAAGCTCTGACAGGTGGGCTTCGTACGGCCCGAGTCTACTAGATGAGGCCATCAACTCTTATTTATGTATTAATTAACCATGATCACTTGTATTTGAAAATAATAATTGTATCATTAAGAGATTAGTTTCCAATGTTCATATTGAACAATGGTCATCTAACATTTGAAACCCAACGTTATCATTTTAATTATACTCACTTCTTTGCTTTAAGGATATTATTTTGTTGAGTATAAAATTAAATAACAAAAAAAAAACTACGAAAAAAATTTTATTCAGAAGTTCCGGTCATTAAATTTCGTCTCAAGAGGTTATTAAAGCCTTGTCCACATTCTTGTGTTACTTTGGGTGAAAACAAAAGGCCCCAGGTTCTTCTTCTTCACGTAAAATAGGAGGTCGCGGTTCTTCTTATTTGTGGAAACCTGGGAGAACAAGTTCTCCGATTTTGTGCTTCGGGTTCATAGGAGTCTCTGTCACAGAACCAAGGAGGTTCTTGGTTTTTTCTTCACAAGGGAACAACAATGGTGCAAGTGCACCAATTGTTTTACACACATGCTACTCCTCAAAATGACACAACGAGGGTTCAAAGATCCTATCACGTGATTCTGGGAACATCGCAAAGAGGTGAAAGTTTTTTCGTGATCCAATGGGTTCGTGGTTCTTCTCTTATCATAAGGGATGTGTGGAACTCCTTCGCGCAAGAGCTGTGCGGCTTACCTTCATGTAGCAGGGCTATATGTAGACCCTCGGTGCTATGTTTTTCATAAAATATGAGCTTTCACAAATAATGTAAGCAACCTGTTCCCTTCTTGGGCTCCCCCTTTTATAGGCGAGTAGTGCATTCAAAACCATGGGGTTCATTTCATTGAATGCCCGAGTTATATGGAATTTTTAAATCTCGAAACTCAGATCATGGTATAACTGTAAGTCTCAGTTTCATTCTTTTCAACATAAAATACTTATTTCTTGGTGCAATATTCACATGCATGAGTTTTAGAGTTCATTCAAATACACTTCCTAAATGCGTCGAGCCTCCTAATCTGGCCTTGTAACTTCATTTTCTTCAGCCTTCATGGATTTCTCATTTCAGTCGCATGCATGTAAATTTTAATGCATGCTCGTGTTTTGTTCATCCAGATGATCATCAGGTAAGCAATTTCATCATCAATAGTGGTTGAGAGCTCGATCAAGGTGGATTGATAGTGGCGACGATGAGCATTGACATCGGGTCGCTCACACATGGTTGGAGAATGAAGACTACACCAAAACCATTAGATCATCTCGGATTGATCACAAATGGACACTATTATGACATAGGACTCTAGATGGAGTGTGCTGTTGAGATCTTGTGTGAGATCTTATATATGACTGCAATTGCATCCATGTTTCAAAAAATCCATCCCACAACGCGTCATATAATTATTGTGGTTTAAATATCAATCTGTGGTAGCACCCTCTCATAATTCACCCCTCTTCCTCCATGGTACCGCCTCATACTGTGTTCTGTGGGAACGCTCTTAGCGCCCACTATGCTTCCTTTGAGTGTGTTCCTAGCACCCACACTGCACGAGTTCACCACCATGTGGCACCTACGGGCTTATACACGTCCCACGCAACACCCATCCTCATACACAGGGCAAGCCTTGTAAGCTTCACTCAAGCACAGTTGACCCACCAGTCCCGCTTGTTCTTGAGGTGAGGAGCTTGGATGACCTCCATGGTTGGGCTAATTTTTTGGTATAAGGGTATAACAGAATAACTACATAGTATAAACAAAGTACTCACAAATATAGATTTCTAAACCACAATTAAACTTTTATTCTTATTATATCATCTTTGGAATGATAATTCTAAATATATCCTCCAAAACATCATCTTCATTTTCCCCTTTGACCATAAATCCAAAAGAGATTCCATATGTTCTTGATCCAATCATGGATGATGCATGGATCATTTTATCAATCCACATGCATTAAAGAATAATGCAAGGATTATCCTTGATGTGGGGGTTGTGTTCTCCATTAAAACATATCTTGGACTATGAGGACTAGCTCAAACAATTGAATGATATTTAATCTTCAACCATTTAGATTTAATGAATGGATCTTCAGTTCATTCCTCATGCAATTGACTACTTCATGGACTTCTTCCAATGTGGTTACAAAGTTTCTTCCAGTGACACGTGTCTTAAAACATAGGATCTATTCTACAATTGTTGGATTTTGTATACTCTTGGAGAATTGATCAAGTGTTGTATTCAATGATTTGAATCAAAAACAATTCTTCAAGGCTTCACTATCTTCTTCATCAATACCATTATTTCACATATTGAATTCTCATTGATGAGAAATGATACTCTTATGGACTTCAATCTATATTGACAACAAATGAAATTCGTATACACTTCAAACTCCCCTTTTGTATTTAGTTTTCAATATCACATAAGAACATTTTTTATGGGTCAATATGTGTGCCAATATTTTCTCCCTCTTATTGGAAACCAAATACAAATTTATTAGTGGTGTCTCCCAAAAAACATGTCTTCCACTAATTGATAAGTAAATTTTGGAATATTTCTGAGAGAGGGGTGATGTCAGATGGTTCACATAGAAAAGTGAATTTATTTATCAACACTTTGTCTAATTTGGCAAACGTAGTGTATAAAACAAGATATATATGACCAAGGTTTTCAATGAAGTCCATATACAGCCATACATGTGAAATCATACTTAGAATGTACCAACCCTTGACCAAGGGATATGAAATAATCAGATTTATCAATGAAATGATAAATCCCACATATAATTCAAAAAATATATTAAAAAGTTCAAATGAAAAGATAAACCCCCCCTTCAATCACATATTTTCATTAATCAAGCAATCCCCCTTAATTGACAAAATAAATACAATTACGAACAAGGGATGAAAGTGTGATTGGAATATATCAAGTTTCAACTTCTGGAGATGATATTTATTTCAAGGTTTTTCATGACATAATCTCTGATATTATCTCCATCATGTTTTCTCCCCCTCAAGGGGTGCACTCCGTTTGAATTACCATGGTGGTGAATATCATCAAATAAGCTTCAAGATATTCATGTTGACAATATTCCACTATGGAACACTTCATGTAATTATCAAATCATGAATAATGTGTCCAACTATTAGTTCTCCACTTTGTTCATTCTATTCTTATTTTTATAATGATCTTCATCTTCAATTCCCTGCAATGTAATCACACATATACCAAAAAAATATAAGCTAACAAAATGGTAGACTTGTGAGCTTCTTAATAGAGGCATTGGGGCTGAGAATTTTCTATCAACCCAAGAACTCCATTCCTTGTAGCTCTAAAGTGTGTGGTACTCTTCATACTAGTGATTCCTATCCATTATATATTTTGATCTTTATTTGTCAGCGTGGAGCCTTTACATTCATTCACCATTAACTCGTGTTGATTGTTTTCCTTTTCTTCTACCGGTAGTGATGTAGCTTTTACCAGTGCATGTTGTTCAATCATCTCAATTTATCATCTTAAAATAATTAAACATTTGTTTTCATGATGTACATCCTTTTTTAGCCTTTCAAAATGTGGTTGTGAGACACATGGGTTGTCATGTGATGAAAACCACTCATGAAATTCGATTACGCTTTCAGGTGATATGACATGTTTTCCTTTTTCCTTGTCATTAGGTAGTACTTTATCTTTAACTCTTAGTACTTCTCTAGCAACATGTAATTGATTAGGACATATAACTAAACACTCATTCTTAACATTTTATTATTTTGAGCTGCAACATGTATTCAACATTGTCTTGAAGTTACATTTATTAGGAAACATATTAAGAATATCTTCAGTTATGTCTTTAGTCAATCTCATATTCTTCTAGATTGATTCTACTTTTTGATTCAGCTTTCTTCTATTCATTTCCGTGGATTGTTTATAGTGATCCATGTTATGAAAATTCATTCCATAGTAGATGAATCTTTTCTAGTTTGACATGAAATTCATGGAATCAGGTTTGAGGTTCTTCTTTAGAATAATTTCTTTCATTTTTTTCATGAACTCATTGTATTTCGAATTACCAGTGGAATACTTTTCAACTCCTTTTTCTTTCTCCTAAATTTGTAGTGGTCTATGATTCATATAAACATTTGACAGAGAAATGGTAGTACTAAACCAGAACTGGTTATAACTTTGACCACTTCTATTTTATTTATCACAGAAGACTTCACAATATTCAAATCTGTTCTTGATAGATAGATTATTCTTCTTCTATGTTTTCTTCTTTTTCATTGTAGGGTGATTCAATTCATCAAATTTACTTTCCATGAATGTAGGACATACATAATTTCTTTATGGTGAAATATTATTCCTGAAATCATTGTCCTGATGACCAAACATCTAACAACACTAACTATAGCCAACAAATCTCTTCCATTTTCATGGAGTATCAGTCATGCTAGATTTAGTGCAATTTTGTTTTTGGAATTTTTTTTCTTTATTTAGAGCATATTTTTGGGAGTCTCTCATCATGATCATTCCAATATCCACACTTGATGTTTTTATGGATGTATTGACATTTTCATCAATCTACATCTTCCCAGATTTTGGATTTGAACTCGTACTTGAAGAAGAATATGCATTAGTATAAATAGAAATAATTAGGTTATGGGATGCCTTATCTTGGAGGATGTTTCCATTATATTATAGGACTATTTGATATTCCTATTAGAATCATATTCCTTAATGCATAATTTAGGGGCAGCATCAATTCATTTAGCTGTTTGGAAAGTTCTATCTTGGAGTGATTGCTAATTCTTCAATTTCACCTCCAACATTAAACACTTCATATTTAGGGAGTTCTTCTTATCCTAAACTAATCTCATATTTCCTTCCCAATTCTACTTTAACTTTATCATCTGTTCTTTATGCATATTTATTTATTGGTGCAGAGAGAATTCAAGCTTCATTTCTATGTTGGATTTGCCTTCTATTTTAGCATCTTTGAAAACCATAGAATGTGTGTGCAATTTTTTAAATGAATAGAAATCTTCTAAAAAAATCTCAAAGAATTACTTCTCACAAATACTTCCTTGTAATTATTCAGTAACTTGATCATGTCTTTCATTTCAAAGAGGAAATATTTCTTCATTTTCCTTCACTATTTTTATGAGAGTGTTGGATATGCCAACCCTTTTATCCAATGCTTCTTCCATTCCAATAACATCTTCTTCCAGCTATAATTTTTCATCTTAGTGAGCACTAATTCTTGCAGATATGTGTCTTTTCACATCTCTTGGGAATTTTTTCAGATGATCTTCGAGTGTATTTTGAAGATCACTAATTTATATATCATCATCACATCTTGAACACGATTTATCATAAGAATAATAAGTATATTCACATGTTGTACCTTTCTGATTACCTTCAAAATATGTTTTCTCCCCATTAGTAGTAGGATTCTTCTTCATCTTCAATAATTGTTTCTTCTTTCAATTTTTCTGAGCCTTGGCAAAAATCTCAATTTTAGGTTGCTCATTCAACTCCTCAAATATTCACTTCATAAATACTCCATTGGATCATTTAGAGGTAACCTAGCTCTGATACCAATTAATGTTCCCAGAACTTTGTGAATCACTGAGAGGGGGATGGGTGAATTAGTGATCACTTTAAATCATTTTACGAATTAAATCTTTTAAATATAACCTCCATGGTTGGCTAAATCCTTGATCCACTCTTCTTGTGTCTCTCAGACTTACCTCAAATGATCCTGTAAATGCGAAGGCACCAAACACAAGGATTTACACGGTATAGTTCAAAGACACACTCCTTGTTGTGTTGATTATTTTCCTCAACACATGTTCTCCGCTATATTTCTATTAGTAATTACAATGGATGATATAGAGTCCCACTATATATCTCCTATGTCCTAGAAGACATTCATTATACTATTTCCCACATTATTACTAGAGTCTCACCAGCCTACTTTAGAGTCGCACTAGAGACTTCTTCTGATCCCTAGATCTCATAGGGGCCTTCAAGCTCTCGAGTCACAAGAGAAACTTCCTTCTTTATGGTCTTTTTTGATTCATTGTAGATGATATTATGCTCTTCCCACATAGGATTGCTGAATCACACTTGCCTATGTATCTCTTAAAGAATCTTCAACAGCCTTTGGTAAGGTCTGTTAGCTTCGCTCAATAATTATGATCACTTATCTAACCCTTCATAGTCTTAACAATGCTCATGAAATTATTTCTTCTTTTGATGAAGACTGGGCCTCACTTAGATGTGTGAAAGTGGTGCACAAAAATTCTTCAATAATGCACGAATAATATAGAACAGTATTAGTTCTATCTACCTTCTTGGATTCTCAAATACTGTAAACTCATATAGAAGTTCTTCTTTAACTCTGTCTAACATCAGTCTGAAAACTCATCTACTTCATTCATGGATTTCATGGGATCCAATACCTCTTGTATTTGGATATATTAGTTTCTTCTTCGTTAGTTAAATAACTGAATGCACTAAGACATCCACTTATTTTCAAGGTAAGAATCACATATGACTATGTGATTATTCAAACACTCAGGATCACCTCTCTTAGCATCATCTGAACTGATACATGTGCAAGTGTTCATACATGATTTCAAGCATGGGTCTCTTCATTTTGGACATGCATTTTCTTCTCTTCTTACCTTAATATGCACACACACATTAGATTCTTTCTTTACGTGTGTATGTCCATGCAATCATGCATTAAATCTAAATTTCCTTCTTCCTAGTGTGAAAACCACTATTCCTAAAACACATTGAGCACACACAAACAGTATTTTATATTTCTCTTATTATATTTATCTTCTTCTTTTGAGTCTAATCACTAACACACTTTTTATTTTTTTATTTGAGTTTAATTACATGTGTATTTACTCATACCCGAATTAGAATATTCATTTATTTGTGTTATTGTTTATTTCTTCCTCATTATTCTTCACATGTGCACACACTCTGTATTTTACGTTCTTTGCATGCCCATGAGCTCCACCATGGATTATCTCTTATTTTTCTTCATTATCACACATCCTAAATGGGTATATGTATAGTATATGTGTGTGTTTTACTTTTGAAGAGGTTATCAAAGCCCCGACCTCAAGCATATGTTTTTTTTTTCTGAAAACAGAAGGCCTCGGGTTCTTCTTCATCATGAAAAACAGGAGGGAAAAATTATTCTTCTTCGTGAAAACAAGGGATCACAAGTTCCCCTCCTTTTCACTTCGAGTTCATGAGAGTCTCCTTCATAGAACCATGGAGGTTCTGGGTTATGTATTCGCAAGTGGACAATAAGGGTGAATGTGCACCAGTTTTTTTACCCACATGCTACTCCTCAAAAAGACACAGTGAGGTTTCAAAGAACCTACTATGTGCCTATGGGAACTTCACATAGAGGTACGAGTTATTTTGCGAACCAAGGGGTCCTATGTTCTTCTATTTGAAAAAGAGATGCACGGAACTCCTTCACGCAAGATATGCACGGCTTACCATCACGTAGCAGGGATGTGCAGAAACCCTTGGTGCCCTTTTTTTTTGAAAATAAGAGCTTTCTAAAATAATGGAAGCAAACTCTTAAAGGAATTGGATCCAATTTTTATAGTTGAGGAGCGCATTCAAAAATGCAGGGTTCAAATCTTTGAATTTCTGAGATATAAGACATTTTGAAATCTTGAAACACAGATCAAGATATGGTCTTAAGTCTCAGTTTCTTTCTTTTCAACATAAACTCCTTATTTCTCGGTGCAATCCTCACATGCATGTGTTTGAGAATGCATGAAAATCATCATTCCTAGTGTGCCGAGAATCCAAACATGGCCTCTCGCCTTCGGTTGCTTAGGAACTTATGTATTTCTCATTTCTATCTCATGCATTTATCTTTTAATGAATGCATCTATTTGGTTCATCCAAATGATCATCATGCAAGAAAGTTCATCATCAAAAGTGGTTACGAGCTCGATCAATGTGGATAGGTAGTGAAGAGGGAGAGCAACAACGTTAGGTGGATCACACATGGTCTGAGGTTGAAGACAACACCAAAATTATTGGTTTAGGTTGAATTGATCACATACGACTATGATTATAACATATGACTCGGGATGGAGCATGCAGTTGAGATCTTGCTCAACATCTAATTGACAACTGCGACTGTGTCTGTGTTTTTAAAAAGTTGTCCCCCATTAAATGTGTCATGGCATTATTGAAGTTTAAATATCAATATGTGGTAGCACTCATTCATAATTATCCCCTCTCCCTCCATGGTACTACCACATACCATGTTCTACGAGCACAAATTTAGTGACCACATTGCTTCCTCTAGGCACGTTCCCAGTGCCCACACCATATGGGTTCCCCACCGTGCCGCTTCTACAGGCTTATACACGGCCTGCGCAATACCCTGCCTCATGCGCGGGGCTGTCCTTGAGGGCTTCCCTTGAGCACGATTAACCTACAGTTCCCACATGTTATGGAGGTGAGGACCTCATATGGCCTACATGGTTGGCCTAATTGTTTAGTATAAATTTATAACACAATAACTACTTAGTATAAATTAAGTAGTCACACATATAGAATTACAAACCAAAATTTCACTTTTATTCATCATCTATCATCTTTGGAATGAGAATTCAAAAGGTATTCTCAAACACATCACCTTCTTTTTCATCATAGATCATGAATCCAAAAAATAATCTATATGTTCTTGATCCAGTCATGAATGATGCATGGAACATTTATTCATTCCTCATGCATTAAGGAATAATGCATGAAATCTAGTTGATGTAAGGGATGTGTTCCCTATTTACACATATTATGGACTTTGAGGACTATCTGAAACAATCGTATGATATTTAAACATCATCCATTTAGATACAATGGATGTATCATCACTTATTTCATCATGAAATTGACTATTTTATGGATTTCATACAATGTTGTTACAAAGTTTCTTCATGTGACACATGTCTTGGAACATTGAACCCATTCTACAATCATCATATGTTGTATCTTCTTGGAGAATTGATCATGTTTAGTATTCAATGATTTGAATCAACAAAAATTTTCAAAGGATTCACCAATATCATTATAAATACCTTTCATTCACATATTGACTTCTCATTGACAACAAATTATAATCTTATGAACTTAAATACATATTGACAACAATTGAAATTATTATGAACATCGCATGTGATTGGGGATCTAATCGCTGATGTATCTCTAGCCTTAGTATCATGCACTATAATCCCTTGATCATAATGTCCCCTTTAGGAAATTATTTCTACAAAACATATCCAGATGACCAATAAAGAAACAATGATGTCACATCTTTAGTAGGTTGCAATGAGATGGATTTCTATGCTATAAACATCCACACAAATGAAAAACCACTAAACAGTATGACAAGATGGAAGCCAAAAATACTATAGAGGAAACTTTAGAAATAGGTCCCTCTGGAAAATTACTCTTTTCAAATGGGGAACCTTCATGAATGTTTAGACGCATCATATTACTAATCATCTTCATTCTTAGAACCAGGTCAACTAGGATTGCACCATCTATCCGCTTCTCAAAATGATGGTGCAAAGAAGGGAGGATCCTCTCCTTGATCCCCGTATGAAGTCCCTTAATAAAAAGAGAAGTTTTCATCATATCCTATGATGCTACCATTGGAAAAAATTACACAAGTTCCATGAAATGTTCAACAAATTCCTTCACCGTCTGTTGGACTTATTGAATATGCATGAGCTTCTCTATTTTCTTTATCTACAAATATTTATGGTGTGGAGAACAACTCAAATTCATCCATAGATTGACCGTTGAATTTACCCATAACAGAACACACATTAGAAACATCCGGAGTTCCCAATACCTTGTAGATGTTCTCAAACACTTCACGCCGCTCTGCTTCCTGTAATGGAATCTGATCACCATGATGGTTTTCCATTGTATGAGAAGATCCAAAAACTGGGTATGAATCGTTAGAATTCTTATGGAACATTATGGGTGGAATTTTTTGAACTACGTATAAAACTTGAATAGAAAACCTATATTAAGATAAAGCAACATCAATGAATATTTCATCATCCAAAAACCAACTTGATCAAAAACCAAACATATATACACACAAACAAAGACATTCCATTCATAACCATCTTCCAAAAACAAGGTCAAACCATTAATTATAAATAAACATCCATGGATTCCCATGAACTGTCAGATGTGTTTCCATCCATTCCATTTTTATACCAATTTCAAACAATTTCCAAACTGTCAAGCCAAAACCTTTTACTATAAAATAAATTTTACCAATCAAGAAACCATTTAAAAGAATGCTTTATCATTTAGAAAATCCAATTAATTTTAACAAAACAATCTTTTACCCACTATAACCAAGAAAACTCTCAAGTTACACCAAGATACTAGAGAGAGGGACTAGTGTCAATGCCCGACTCGGTGACTTCATTGTGATCCATGCCCCAAGTAGTCAATAAAACTAATAGGAACTTAAACTAGTCAATTGGATATAACTTGGGACACTACTCCATGTGAATTCACATCATGACATCGGCATGCCTCCATTGTCCCCCTTCAATCTAAAAAAACCAGAATAAGGCAATGAATCAACTCCCAGAGTACCCCTAGGAACTCTATGATCATAACGGTAAAGGGTTCATGATTCCCTTTCCATACCTACCTCACATTCCCCTAAAGTCTTAATATATATTTTATGGACACCACAAATAAAAATGATCTTCAATGATACCATTTTGTCATGAAATAATCATGGTAAACCCTAAACAGGTCACCCGAGCTGGTCTACGACATGTCTCAAGGGGCATTACCAATCCCACCAGGATGAAAAAAATTACCAGGCATCAACACTGCCAAGTGAGAATGATTTGGAAAATAAATTAAGGAATAAAAAATAAAAAAGAAAAACAAAATAGAAAATCACTAATTGCATAAAGAGGATAAAATGGACAGACCTCCATGTGACCTCCTTGGTCACCAACCAACTCAGAACCGATTTCACTATAAGAGTGATCCAGGACTGACTGAACCTGAATGGGAAAGGAAACCTATAACTGGGATGATAAAATAGGCTTCAGAACCAAAATTTTCTTTAGGTAATACATGATAAACCACATGATCCATGTATTTCCTTTTCTAGTATAGTCCATTAATTGTCGACTGAAATACACTAATAATATAAGTTTTTATGCTTTAATAAATAACATATATATTCTTTTAAATCCACTTACATTTAATTTTTTCAATAAAATATACTATAATATAAAAAACCCAAACCAAATAGAACTATGTCTATACTGATGACAAATAACTAGGGTAAGTTTAAAAACTAAGAGTATAAATATTATGTGAAAATAACACCAATAAGAAAATAACGGAATTAACCATGAAATATAGATAATAACAATTTCCAATCCTAAACATCTCTAGAAGGCCCATGTATATAGTTGGTTCTAAACCAACTTCTAGCGTATGTTGAATCCAATAAGTCAATAACCAACTAACAACCCTCACCTGGCCTCACTAGTGGTATATCCCACCTAGCCTGTCTACATCTCTAGGGTGAACTAACCTGTTTAAGTGTGGCTAGAAAGATATAGTAAGTCGATCATCTAAAAGAATCCCCGGAACCTAGCTGGTAGTAATATTATGTAAGTAGGAGGGACTCACACACATGACTCACCTTTCCTGTCATCACCACCCTTCCCTAGCCCAATCATAGACACCCAACATGATAACCCATAAAGGGATATCCCTAAAATAGTGTTTCCCACAATATATATATATATATAAACATGTATAAGTCATATCATCCTTGGTACCAACAAGGTCCTCATGTCACATGATCTTTTACACCATTTCACAAAGAACATTAAGCTGCCAATCAGGCACAAAGATTTTCCAAAACTCAATCCTTTGTAAAAAAAACTCAAAACTCACCTTTAAGTTGGATGTTCCAAATGGGCCTTTAGCTCAACACACCCCAAATCCATTTTCCAAAAACATTTCCAAACACCCATTTTGGGGAAATCATACAACTAGTAAAACATTCCAAACAACAACTTTAGTCTAGAATTTACAAAACAAAACACACTAAAATCTGAACAGGAATTTCCCTAGAAATTCAATTTTACACCATTTTTAGAAACCACACAAAAGAAAAAAACATCATTTAGAAAACAATAAATATCATCATAATGTTACCATTTATTTTCAAACCAAACCCAAACACAAAGCAAATAACTTTGTACCCATGATTCACCTTTGAAACATCATTTAATAATTCATTTACTCATTTGATATAACATTTAAAATGAAAAAAAAGGCTTACATCATGATTTCACCAACTTCGCCGGTGAATTCCATTTTAAAAATCCATTATATATCCAATCCCTTGAAAAACTACTCTTGAAACATCTTAAACATAACTCACACCACTTTCACAACCAAATGAACTATTTGCAAAATTAATAAATCCATTTTCATAATTAAACTGACCACAATGAAAAATTATTCAATAATTTAAAGAATTAATGGATGAAATAAATCACTAAACCATTCAAAAACCTTATTTTATGACTAAATACACATCAAATCCACACCAAAATATAGTTTTTAGTCCTTGCATAGAAGAATATTCTAATTTCACAGTTTATAATACACCAATAAGTGACACAATATGGGTTTTCATCAAATAACATACTCCATATGACATGAAATGATACAAAAACTACTAAATATATATTAGCACTTCTAGAAAAATGTTATCCCAAAATAAATTTAACAACAAAAAATGCTAGAACAATTAAAAAGAAAAAATAGTTCATCAAATAATATTTATTTAAGAAATAACCTACACCTAATCAAAGACATATTCCCAAAACTATTTTTTGCAATTTAAACTAACAAAATAACACCAAAATAAAATTACTACGATACTTATGGAGGTAAAAGTGATATTTGAGAAGTTATTTTAAAAAAACAAGTGTCATGGGTACGGTGGGAATGGAAAAAATTCAGAAAACACTTACCATATATCAACTACGGATGTGAAAAAAACTTCACTGGAAGGAATACAAAAAACCTATTGAACAACCACACAACACAATCAATGAAAAAAATGCATGAATTACAAACCAAGGAATAATATATTGGTTAATTTTAAAAAATCACCAAAAATGAAGAAAAATACTTGAGTTGGAGATGGTTGTCCATAAGGGGAAACACAACCATGTGAGAATGTTTCCAGACAGATCAGGTCGCGAGGACAGGGCTCTACTGAGTGTGCACCGTAATACATGCTGGATAGACAAGGTGTGCGTAGGGGGTTCAAGTTGCTAGAATAAGGGGTCACCGGGAGTAGGGGAGGAGGGTTTTGACTATAGTGAGAGGGGGGAGTTTGGAGGTGTCCTGGTGTGCCCGGAAGGCACCATTGGGGTAGGGGTCCCGATACAGAATGAGGGAAAGGTGGGGTTGTTACATGAACTGGGTAGGGGGCTATGGTTCTTCTTTTTTTCATATAATAATAATAATAATGATGATGATAATGAAATAATCATTAACATATTAATAATAACAATAATATAACAATAATAATTATAATAATAACTATAATAAGTTTCCTTAAAAATTATAATAACAATAATAAGAATAATAATAATAATATCAATAATACAATAATAGTAATTCTAATAATAAAAAATAGTAATAATAATCCAAATAAAATCATTTTTAATTTATTTAATAATATTATTATTAATAACAAATTAAAAAATTAAGAATATTAATATCACTTTAGAACAATAATATTACAATAATATAATAATAACAATAATAATATTATTATATACACAATAATAATAATAAATATATTATTATGGTATCTATTTTTAAAAAATTTATTTATTTTAAGATTCGGTATGTGCCCCTATCACCTGGGCTAACCGCATGGTTACTGTTGACTGTATGGTGCTCGTGCACCATCTCGAAACAAATCAAAAAGTACAATCCTTTGATTTTTTAATCCAATACTAAACCCGAGCCTTGATATGTGTAACACCCCGAGTTGCAGTAAAAATAATAGTTTTAAATAAATTATAATTTAAATAAATATGTTATAAATGTATCTAATATGTTCACCTATAGAAAATAAATATATTTAGTGATAATAATAATAAATGTATATTATATATTTAATAGTTTTATATATTAATTTTTGGATTATTATCATTATAAAACCATGACTAAATTAATTTGCTATAAAATTATTAATAAAACTAATATTATTATAAAATTATAATTTTACTCTGCATTCCATTTCAAAATTATTATATGACATTATGTAGTGATATATATTATTTTAATTTATTCAAATGCAGAAATAATTACATGCTTTCAAAAATGATATATATATATATATAATTATACCTATTGTTTTTAGATTAGCATTTTATAAAATTATTAATAATACATATTTTGTTTAATAAAAAATAAAGATATTTAATTTAACCATTTTTTTGTTATAAAATAAGATTATTGTTTATATTAATAATTATATATATTTATATATATATATAAACACTAACATGGTATATATTTATATATGTTTATATAAAAAAATGCTAAAAGTTTAAATAAATATATATATATATATATGTAAAACATGTGTGTAATTTGAAATATTTATTTTAATAAAAAAACATATATATATATATATATATATATAATTAAAAAACACTAAAATGGTGAATATATATATATATATAATTTAAATGTTTTCGAGGCATGAACAAAATGAATAAAAAAATTATTATTAAAAAAAAGAGGCGTGAATGATTTTGGGGAGAGGGAATTTATTGAACCACTTTTTTATTTAATAATAATATATTGCTCGATTTGTGTGTGTGCGGTGTGACATTGGGTTTATGAAGTCAAAAGTGGTTTAATTGAACAACCTTCTTATATGTTTCAATATGTAATCATTTTATATGTTTCATTATATATATATTATAAATCATGATATTATATATCATTATATATGTTTTAATATATATTAATCATTATATATAATATTACTATTATTATAATAAATAAGATATTTATATTAATAGATCTAATAATGAATGTCATTTTGGAAATTGTAATTAGTTTTGAAATTTCATATATATAGATATATTTTTAAAAACAATAATAAACACATTTTTATTGGCTTGAAATTAATTGTAATGTTATCATATTAAGATTTATAATATGAACTATAAATATATATTTTGTTTATAAATGCATATTCTTATATATATTAATTGTTTCATTTATATTATGATATTTTTAGAAATTTATTATTATAGTGACTATTATAAACCTTTACTTTCTTTTTTAAAAGTATTATTAATAAAAGATTAATTTTTGACTCATGATATTTAATAATGGATAAATAATAAAAGATAGAATAATAATAATAATGATAGTAATATAATATAATAATAAAAGATAATAAAAAAATAGAAAAATCATGGATGGAATGTGATTTCACAGCTTGGCAAAAAAAGGAAATATAATATATTAATAACATTGGATAAAATAATAAAAATAATAATAAAATTAAGGAAAATTGTTAATAGGGTTTGAGGGGTTCTCAGGTCACTGCTAAGGCGAGACACGAGAGGAGTTGTGGCAACCGTGGGAGTTAAGAGTGGGGGAGGCCAAAGAGCTGAGGCAGGCGCAGTGGAGTGCGTCTGCGCGTGGCCGGAGAAGGGTGTTGGTTTCAGCGCCGAAGATGACTCATGGGGATGCGCGGTGCCATGGCCACGCATCGAGGGTGGTCCGATTCCATGCGCATAGCGAGCAGCAGTCATGGCCGAAGGGGTTCACGGGCCTCTACCGGAGTTGGGGTGTGCGAGGAGTCTGAGTTGAGGTTGAGCTTCCAAGGTTGGTTCGTCTTCCGGTGAGTTCATGGTCAGTCTTCTATTAGAGTTCATCTAGTCCAGATCATAGGTAGGTTGGTGGCCTTCATATCTACACGTTAGGTTCTAATTTTGTGTTTATGAATCCTTTCTTGGGTCCATTTCATACTATTTAGTTTGACAATTTTATTCGATTTCTATCACTTTCTTGATGTTGCATCTGTGTTTGTCTCTCTTTTTGATATCCTATTTGATGATTCGGTTTATTTAAATGCTAGTGTCATTGTTTCCGGTACTTATTTTTTTTATTTGAGCTTTTAGAGTAAGACATTCCATGTTTATCTCGATCTTATCGGTTCGTTGAGTTCATACTCCTGCATATATTTATATTTTTATATTTCTATATATTTCAAGTCTGGTCCTGCTGCTGCGACTAACAGACCGGCTTATAAATAGGGGTTTTGATTATGTTCTTCCCATGTTTTTTTGAGTTCTGAATCTTGGTGTGTTCACACTATTTGATACATTTCCTAACCTTTTCACCATATACGGTGTCTCCTGCGCCCCCTGTAGACAGTCTGCAAATCAGTTAAGGGATAGATTTTAACTAGTTTTGATTCATCAATCCCCTTTTATACGTTTCATTATATACAAAATATACATATACATACATATACATATATATATATATATATATATATATATATATATCTCATTTTAAGGTTTTCAAAATGGGTTCTGTTGTATGCATAAACCATGTAAGGTGATATAACCATTTGTTTTTGTGATGTAATGTTTGATAGAAAACCACTGTGTATAGTAGCTTATATAGTATGTGTATATATATAAATATCTATATACTCAGTATAAGCATAGTTTCCCCTCCCCCCTCTATCTAGGTAAGGGGCTATTCTACCTATTTTTCTTATGGATACCGATTACACATGCTTTGTGTATAAACAGGTATATTGTATATTTTATATGTATATATATATATATATCAACTCCTTCCTGTTTTCAGGCCTTTCCAAAATCAAGTGTGTTTCATAGTTTTAATTAAGGGTTCATAAGTAAGGGATTATGTTTTCATTTCATTATAATTTACAAAACCCTGATATATATCTATATATTCTGTATATACGAATATATATATATATATATGTATATATTCACTCTCCCCTGTATTAAAGCTTCTGATAAGATCTTTTATGGTTTGGTAATTTGTGAAAGAGTTTTTCATGTTATGTTTTTTGTTTACAAAACACATTTTATATAGATATATGTATAGATGGTTTACATATATATATATAGTTAGTATGTGTAATCGGGTATGTACAAGTACACATACGATTCAATCTAAATCCATTTTATAAATATTAAAATATAAGTTCCAACCCTCAAATAATTTTTTTTATGTGAATTATGTTTTATGTTCAATTGGATTTATAATTATTATACAAGCACTCAATTTTTATATATATGTATTCACTTATATTCGGATATACATGGGTGGTTAATTAAAAATCTGTTTATTATTTTTAAAAGGCAGAATACAAATATTTACATAATGATATGGATGCGAAATATATTTTGAATTCAATGGGATTTATATTTAGTATGTGAAACCCTAATTATTACATATGAATATACATTCAGCCACAAAAGTTATATATCTGACATGGTCTGGGTTTCAATCAAGAAGTATAAATGATTAATTATGTTTTGATGTATTTATTACACATAATAAATTATTTGGTTATAATAGTATACACCTTGCGCATATTCAAATATATGTATATATATAAATATTTTTAAAATTCCTAAACCCAAATTTCATTATGATGATAATACAAATGTAATTGATTTTTTTAATGAAATTAATATTTAAAGGGTATTTAATAAACGTTAATTTTCGTGTTTTCTAAATTAAAATTTATGTGTCAAACATACATTAATTTAAAAAGTTTTCATTCTATTAACTTCATATGTTTTGAATTCATTAGATTAGGATAAAAATGATTTAAAGTAACATGTCTATATGGTCCTTTACCAGATGTAGTGAATATTGTTGATAAATCAAGCTATGTTTGAATCTAATTTCATGTTCGTTGACACTTTTATCATCATAATGAATGACTTATTTTTTAGTAAGAATTAATTTCTATGGATAAGGTTCTTTAATTAAGAAGATATCATTTCATGTGGAAAAACCTAATCACCCGTCATTATGTGTTATCTTATGTGAAAAGTATATATATATACGTGTGAATATGTATATGAATTACTTATGTAATTAAATGTTGTTTACAAGTATTAATATATGAAAACCTAGTTAAAATGTATACATATTTAATGCAATTATAAAAATGTTTTCAGAAAACCCAACTCTCGAGTGTGGTAGACTGGAAGGGATTGGGAGTGGATCCTTCATGGCCTGTAATTAGTCGAGCAGTCTCATAATTAGTTATTTTTTTGAGTTTCTTGCTTAATATTCTCAAAAAAACACTAGAAAATATTTGGGTAATATCAATTGAAAATTAAATATTCAAAGTGTTATGGGACACCTTGAATATCAGACCTTATTGACATATGAGGTATGTATTAGACTACCGGGTTGGGGTCCGGTTAAAAGAAATCCCTATAGGTTGGGGAATGGTTAATGTAAGCCCTCTTCGTTGGAGACAGGTAAAAGTATGCTCCTCGATGCATCGATAGATCTCGAGATAGTCAGATTGGATTTTTACCCTCAGGTCAGGGCACGAGGCCTTGACACTCAGACATGAGTCCGACATTATATGTTTCCTAATTATGAGGCATTATATTACCAACCAAGTGGTTATTTAGACTAGATAAATATCCTTGGTTATAGAACCATTTTGTATCGGTATAAGATTAAAGTGCACATGACATAAGATGAGACAGTGATGACGTATGGTCAGTTTAACTTTCCATAATTTTAATGTAGATGTTAGAATTACATTAATCATGTCATAATGTGAATTTGTATAAGTTGTAGTAAAATTGTCTATGCGCAACTCTAATAATGTTCATTCTTAGTAGTTCTTGCATACCTTGCATGTTATTCTTAATTTACATGATAGAATTCATGCACTTTTGCACATTCTTACTAGATTTCAGTTGAATGTTCATACACTTGTGTATGAAATAATATAATTATTTTTTAACGACCTTTGAAATGTCGTGGTGTTTTCTTCAAAGGAATAATTTTGATGTATGCGAAGGTATTTTCTAATGATCTTTTCAAAAGATTTATTATGTATTTTCAAAACCCCTTAAAAATTATTTTAATGCTCACTCTACATATTTGATTACAATTTTTCAGGTATCAGTCAGGTCTTCAAATATTTTTTATAATTCAGCTGGTTTTCCCAGAACCTGATCCTCACGGTCCTTTGTAGCATGAGACATGATGTCTGGAATGTTAATGTAATGTAATAATGGTGGTACATCGTGTCTCATGGGCATTGGATCTGAGCACTCGTGGGTCGTGTCCTTACAATGAGAGTAACCAAAGGCAATAAATAAAAATAAATTGAAAACTCAGGGTGTGACATGAAGGATTATTATAGTTTTAAAAAATTAATTAAATTGAATAAAAAATATAATAAATTCCCATTTTATTATATAAAATAGATATTTTTTATTATATATAAATGTAAATAATCTACAATGAGCCATTAAAAATTCATATAAATTCATCCCCTTGTTCTATGATTCAAAAAAATCCAAACCCCCAAATTTTATTTTTAACATAGTGAAGTTAAAACATAATAAATGGTGATATAAAATTCTCAATAGAAGAAATATTACAACTAGGGAAATCATCATATAAACATGGGATACATATTAACAGTGGAATATGTAAAAAACACTAATCCATAATAAACATGAATATGTGATAATGAAATATCGATGAAAATAAATTATGCCATGGTAATCATGAATACTAACAAAATACTGATGGAATTCATAATTTTGTAACTAAAAAAAACCTATTATTAAGTAATTATTCCAAGACATTATTCAATCATATGTTGAGCCATTCAGAAAAAACTGGTTATATTTTGACTCATGGAACCTGTATATTCATCTAGAGGTGGAAAACACATTTTGTGGTGGATGTAAATCAATTGTTTTTATTACAAATATACAGTATAATAATATTAAATTATGTTGTCATAGAAATATGATTGATAAAATGAGTTTATCAATTGTAATGTTTTTTGAGAAAATTTACTAGATCAGATTTTTTAGAAATTTGTTTTTGACCTTTAGAATTTGGAATTAATATTAAATTATTATTTAAAACTACTGATGAAATATGGTGATCTATTTAGGCTTGTCTAGAACTAATGAATTGATATCATAATTTAAAATTTACCTATATCTTCTTCTAATACATTATAAGATAATTATTCATTTGACAATTTCTCTTTCACAATTATTTATATGGTGATATTATGGAAATCCCTAATCTATGCCTCAAATCATTATATCTTTTTTAAGTGTATGTTTTTTTTCATTTCTTGTTGATAAATTTTTACAATCCTTTGTTGGGTATTAATGTTCTCAAATTAATAATAATTCTGATCAATATTACTCATATATAAAAGTGATCAATGAGAACTCAGCATACATCCCAACTATATTTGGTAAAAATTATATATGAAGTGTGTGGATAAATAAATATAACATCGACTGAGGAAATTCATGTTAAAGAAATCTTACAATAACACAGTTGAATTGAGTATTAAAAACTGAATCAAAAAATGAAACAATATTCAAGAATATAGATATGATTTTTGTTAAATTAAGTACACAAACTCAAACATTGAAATATGGTACAAAATCCCTATTTCCTGGTCACTCTCAAAAACTATAACTCCATGAATAGGATATTGTTGAGTTGATTCAACAAGGAGTAGTCATTGCTAGAATGAATAAAAATAATATAATGGAAAATAAAAATGAAATTTAGTTCAAGAGAAACCCATCTTATAGAGCACCCCCTCACCATTTAATCATATTTCGAGTTCCCCATTTTCTATTAAATAAATATCTTCCTCCACGTGGTTGTGATTATTGCAAAAACAAAGTCACTTCAAGTCAATATCAGGTTTTCTTGGGGTTATTTGATAAAAAATGGGTTGTAAGTGGTATTTAATTATATGGTAAATATATATTGATGATGGAAATATACAATTTACAACCTTACTGGTGAAGTCCATCAATGTCTATCTAATTAAACCTATTTCATATATGTGGAATAGGATGTAAATTTCATATTTGAAAATGTTAGATATATTAAATCATGCCTCTACATCATTCCATTCACCATGTAAATGGTTTTTATATCATAAATCTATAATTATTATAGATTATAAAGTTAATTCAATGCATCTTTAACATTAATCACGATTTCCCAATCGTATAATAGAAAACACCAAAATGTGGTGTGATTTGAAATGCTCGTGAGTTATAATATGTGTATCTTGTTATTCATATTAAATAATATATTATATTTTTTGATAAATTAAAAAAATCAATCGTTGTTGAATTTATCAATTATTATCTAAAATAAATGAATTTTATATTAATATTCTAACGAATAAAATGGTTTTTCCAATTTTACAACACTTAAAACATGCTTTTCTTAAATAATGTTATGAATAAAATTAATGATTAAAAAAATGTTGTCAATATTATATTTATAATAAAAGTTAAATAAAATTTTTATCCATGAGGGTTCAAACATTAAATTTCGTAATAAAATAATCCATTAAAAATTACACTCATCAAATAGACTAATTTACCTATGTATATTACTCATTCCAATTGAAAAATAATGTAACTTCACATTTCATCAATTCATATAACAAAATAATTATTATCAAAAAAGTCAAGTCATTATTCACTCAACAATGGATTCATTTTTCTCATCACTCATTATATAACTTCATTAGATGTTTTCTCTTATCATGCATGCATTCTCATTTTTAGTATGTTTTTAGAGGATAAATATTATCTACTATATAACTAAATAATTAAAATGAAATCTTGAGGACATCACAATAATGTATATTATTAATATGAGCATTTCTGTTTTTATGGATTAATTTTTATAATATTATGGATAAAAATTATTGTTATCTCTCAATCATAATTAATAATTTCTATTGTTTGTTTACTAAAGATATATCATGTAATATTATAACTCCCCCAACGTACCATTAAATGCTAATTCATTCTAAATGTAAGTGTAATGAAATAATTCAAACTTTTTAATTGTTTCACTATTTTTATTCTATTCATTCAGTTTTCCCTTATCAAAAAGATAATATATATGTAATATCAAATCAACCACCAAACCAAAAATGATAAAATCATCTAATTGGTAATATTTTATTTTGATTTTACAAAACAAAACTCTGTATTTTTTCATTTTTTAAAATAAAGAAGGGGAAATAATAGAAAAATAAATGTACCATGTTATTTTCCCAACATCCAAAATTATACCACCCATTTTTGATATCGAATGTAATATATCCCTTTATCCAATTATTCCCACACCTCTAGACTTAAACATTAACATATCATGATATATAAATATAAAATTTTAGGCACCTATATGACTGGCTCATAATGTGGATAATTAATAGCGATATCTTTCATGGATTCTTGGTTGAATATATAAATTTATGTCACAATGGGTCCAATGATAAGGGCATAACATTAAAAATTTCATGAATAAAATTTAATTGTATTTTTTATAATCATGTCTTTGATATGATATAATGACTATTTTAGCTGGTGGCATACCCCATGATTTCTATATAAATACAATTTAGATAAAATAGAATGTTGTTAGTCTAAATATATTACCATTAATGAAAAATATGAATTTGTTCAAATCAATCATTGTCTGAAATATTAATAAAAAATCATTTTAATTGACTTTCATAAATTCAATATACAAAAAAGATAGTTAAAATTCATTTCTGTAGACAAAATAATTCCTTAAAATCAGGATACATTAAAAGTAAAATTTTATTATTTTCACAAAGTAGTCCATTAAAATTATAATTGTTGAGCATCAAAGATAAGAAATATTTGAAACATGGTATCATATGAATCATAATAAATTTATTTCTCATATACTAGTCAGGCAAAGTAATAAGGCTAACATTGGGATTGAAAATTTATTTTACTGATCAAAAAATAATTTGAATAAAAAATATTGACAGTTTAAAAGATAATTAATGTAAAATAAAATACACTGATTAATTATTTTTCAATAATTTTATCCACATATTTTTTTTTAATCTTGTTCTATAGTATTTTTAATTCTTAAATTTTCATTTTATAATAGAATTTATTCCTTTTTAACATAAAATTTATTTTTTTTGTGACTTTTTTAGATTTTTTGTGTTTCCTTGATCAATTTTAATTAAAATGAAAATAATAATAATTTCTTTAAATCTAGTACTATTAAATATTTTTTAAAACAATTAGTGGAAGAGTTCATTAAGGCGAAAACTAAGGTTCTCCTCCCAGAAGAATATATTTTATCATCTTTGTATGAACTCAAATAAAATTTAAAAAATAATTAAATCCAAGAATATAAGATACTCTCCAAAAAATTTAATTTCTCCACTATTAAAAATATAATAAATTTATTATCCAAGTAAGTATATAAAAAACAGAATTACCAATGTTATTCCCAAAAAATATAATGTAGGAACATTGTATTCGGGAGTGGGTATGACAAGGAACACCAACCGCAAAAGGGAATATATTATCATGAGATATTATAATATAATTAAAAATTTAAAAAAAATAAAATCTATGATATATCATGAAATTCATGAAACATCGAGTTATCTTTCATTACACGCAAACGTTATGTGATTCTGTAGTTTCTGTCACATGCAAGTATGAGTTTTAGCAAAAATAATATATTATGAAAATATTATTATTTAATATAATATAATATAACATAATTATTGAAATAGTGGTTATAAATAGTATTAAATATATTATTAGAATATATTATTGAACAAAATATGATACAAATTCATTGGGTATAAATTAATTGGAATGGAATATTAGAACCAATTGATTGTAAAAGAATGTTTTTATGGGAAACAATTTTTGTGCTCATATAGCTATTGTATCATAATAAATTAAATTAATAACAATTAGTGATTGATATTAATTTAATATATATATATATATATATATATATTATTTTCAGTAAAATATAATCTATATTCATCTAATTTATTTTATAGGAATGAGATATAAAAACCCCAATATTACACATAAAAACCTATATTTATATTACGGGATGTTTCCATCCAGTTAAGGGAGAACATATATTAAACCTAATTTATTAATATTTTATAAATCAAATATGTCCAAATAAAATTAATATTTTCTATAAGAATAGAAAAACTAGTTTACGATGAATTTTTGGGTTTTCATTTGATGTTACTTTTTTTAATCAATAATGAGAACATAGAATTTTAGTTGTAAACTGCTTTATTATATATATTTTTTAAAATTCAAAATTATATTTTAATTTTTTTAAAGTTTAGTTATATAATTTTATATTAATTAATACAATCTATGTAATTGGAAACAATATCACATTGAATTTTGATATAAGAACATAACAATCTTTTGGACGTTTTTACTTTAAAATCTATCATTACCGCCCCATATGCGAGATTAATTTTAAATTATTTCTAAATAAAATTTGATTGGAATTTAGAAAGATGGATTAAATAATTATTTTAATAATGATTTATAATTTATAAAAATGATAACTTATTTTTTGACAAAAAAATATTAGTGAACTTGAATTAAATTAATTTTGACAATTAAGGAGAAATTAAGCCTAACAAGGGACTAAACATTAAACCTAAGGAAGACAATGACCTAGAAACATGTACAAAAGAAATTTTATGAACATATATATACCCTATACTCCTTTTATGTACATCTTCCCTTATTGTATTCAATTTAAATGTCAAAAATAATGGTGGAAGTTCCCTTTCCAAAATTTACAAGAGGGACACTCCTCTTCTACTATAAATGGTCTCTACTCCTCCCACATCCTCACACCAATGAAATCACATTGTCCGGAAACATGTCTACCAAAATATATCCCCAAAATCACTCCCATAATCTAATAATTCTCACCATGTTCATAATTTAATCCAAGAAAGTCATTAGATTCAACCCAAAGGAGTTACCCAATGAATTGGTAACATTTTCTCTTGTGATATTTAGTTTTATTTCTTTTATGTAATCTATATAATCTTATTTATACATGATTATAAAACAAAAAAATTTCCTAAATATACTTATATATTTTTAGGTTATGGTTTTGACAGAATACTACACACACTTCGATCTAATGGGTAAAAAATGTAGCATTTAGGTTTACTATGATCAACCACCTCAAAAAATGAAGTTGTTCATTTTCCCCTTTACCACCTCTAATAGTTGGGAATTTTGATGGAAAATATATTCATATATTTTGTTAATAATACTTATAATTCCTTTATAATTATGAATTTATTTCATTACACATACCCTTATGCACTCTATTTTGTGGGAATACTGTAACATCATTCGCGTAATTGTGGACTACTACACCTCAATGTTATGTGATTCATTCACAATATTCATAGAATGTATAAAATTTGTTTTTCATAATCCTATGTAATATATTAAAAATAGATATGATACATTAATTAATATATAAATATATATATCATTTATAATTCATTATTTTAGTATGAGAATGAAATGAATGTAGTGTTCATGTGTATGTACAACTTATAGTCTCCATGAACGGTGCAATCCATTTCTTGTCTAGAGATATTATGGATTATTATAAATAAATATATATATAATGAATATATAATATTTTTTTATCATGGTTTAAATTCAGTATATTATTAAAACACGACAAGAACCACAAATAATAAGTTCCAACAAACTCAACCAACTAGGAAATTAACACCAAAAATAGATAATATAAGGCAAGATTGATAGAAAACAGGAAATAGTGTATAATTACAAAGTAATATATGATACTATAAACAATAATATGGATATTAAAAAATACAATTACACTCTTAAAACCATTGCATTGGAATTTATAGGGATTTTACTTGAAAGGAAACCCTTTTTAATGTATTTCATATCAATTTACATTCCATTGATACTTATGTGTTGCTATGTAGATAGTTTCTTTTATATAGTGTATATACGTCATGTTTAAATTTTATATATTTAATATATTTATTATCAAGTTATTTTATGTTTCATTTAAGGTTATTAGTTCATTAATATTATAATTCAAAATGATTCAATGTGGAAGGTGACACTATAGAATGTTTAAAATTATATTCCACAAGAAAAATTTCAATGGTTTTTCATTTCCTTTTAATGATATTATATCACCATTTTTATTTAAATCTTTTAATTTTTCTATCCATGGGTTATTCATGAACATTTTAAATTATTATTATTATTTTAACACTCTTTAGTATGAAAATTTATTAAGAAAATGATTTCATAAAATCAAAACTTCATTTCGGTCATTAGTCATATGCACGATTTTCCTCTACCAACAATGTTTTAAAATATGGCTTTAATAAAAAGTTTTTTCAATTTCCAAACTTATTTTATTAAATTAATTTTCAATATATTTTTCACTTACCTATTTTTTCAATCTAATAATTTCTCTTTCTGAATAAGTCAGTTTTATATATTTTTTACCATACAAAAAGAATGTTTTTTACATTATATAGCTTTTATAGGTTTACCAACCATCATTTAATAGAAGATTCCATATAAGGAATAAAAGTTTAAATTTGAAAAAAAAATATTTAAAAATTAATTTTCATGTAAATGAATATGTATTTCAAATTAAAATGATAGTTTCATCAAAACAAATTTTAATAGAATATTTCATGGTATTTCTATTAATCCACAAAAAAAATCGTTTATTTTTACTCCACATGGGATATGTTATATTGAAACCGTCATCATTATTTCTCTAAATGGTTTATGATTTATTTTCACAAAGATATGATTCACATTAACTTCCAGGATTAATTTTAGTCCCCTTGAAAAATTCAATTTCCTGTAAATATTTTAAATTGAATTTTCTCTAAGTTTCAATAAAAATTTTCATAGACATGATTATTTTCTAAACCGTATAAATTATTTATAAAATGTCAACATTAAAATATATTTTATTATTTGAGTATATTCAGATAAATTAATATCCTTCATTTAATACTTATAATTTATAAGACATATTGTTTAATCGATATGAGGAATGATTGAGACATGGAAAATATGGGTTGGGGGTCATTTAAGGTAATCCCTCTTGGTTGGGGATAGGTGAATGAATGTCTCTTGAAGCATTGGTAGACTCATGAGATGCGATTAGTTGGAAACAAACCATTTATGTTAGTTTACATGATCAATATATTTTTTCTGAACATAGTATTAAAATTTATAGAATATAGATCAAGACAGAAGAGTTTTTCATGTTCATTAGACATGACATCCAATAATTAAGAATTTACTGAATTTTGATTTAAAAATTATTTCCCTTTATATATTACATCAACATATTTGTTAATTAATATCATTTTAAGATAATTGATTAAATGGAAAGTGTTTCAGTTTTATACCATTCTGTAAAGATTTTTCATTAACTACTTATTTGAATGACATGTGTCTCTAGTTTTTACTTTTCCATATTTTTTATATACTTACTTCTCAGTTTGTTGCTTTCATGATATGTGTGTTTATTTAATTACCATGAAATAATTATTATTTGCAATGATTCATTATTAGTTCCTATATAATTTATCCTTACATAGTATTTGATCTCAACTGTATTTTTTTCCTTTATCGGTAATCCATGAAGTGTAATATTGTCGATATTTCAGGATATACTAGATGGAATAATGGTATACAAGAAGGAAAAATTATTTCGTAATAACTGTATTAATTTGAAGTATAAGACTCGTGTATTTATCTATTTTAGAAAGCCATCTAAACTCATTGGGGATTCTATATTTGATTTAATGTAATCATACTAATGTAATGTTAGTAAACAAAGGCTCTTGGCATGTGAGGGTGGGTCACTATAGTTGGTATCAAAGGATTCTTAGTAGAAACCATTGGAACTATATTTTGGAAAACATAGATTATAAAACAAAACCCAAATGTATAATTTAATTATAATTACAGAAAAAAAATCAATGAAATTCGGCATGGTAAACATTATGTTAATTATCCTAAAAATAAATCCATCTCTAGATATTACAGGTGGATGTTGTTCTAGACCATATGTACGTAGGCGTATCAACTCCATCAACATTCATCAGTCCTAACTCAACATACCGATGAAAATGAAGAAATTCCTTTTTGCACACCATGTTCAACACACCTGGGGTATATTAATATGATAATTCATATTTTCATTACAAACCATTATGAAAGTTTTTCACACCAAATGACCTTGGTTAAACCTAAATTTTTTAGATCAATGATAAGATTTCATGATTTAGAAATCCTATAAATTTTATTATGGTAAACCCTAGACCCTAGAATGATCTATGTGGGAATAGTAGGATTAAGTATTTATATATTAGGGTTGTACTAAAAATGGTATTCTATTTAATGAATACATTTCAAGGATGTCCATTATATATATATCAGCTATTTTATTGATATGGTTTTAGGAAAATAAAATATGAATTCCTTATAAAAACTAATCAAGTAAAATGTCCACAATTCATGAAACCATGACCAAAGGATGATAATGGTTTCACAACATCCACTAACCCACACAATTTCCTAGTTAAAATGTCATTGTTTTTAGTTAAATAATTTGTCTAAGAAAAATTAATGATTAACCAAGTGTATTGTCTTTCGGATTAGTGATTAATGTCTTAATTATATTGTCTTTGGAGAATTGTTAGTGAAAAATTTAAACACTATTCACTCATTCATGGGCCTTACATCCATTAAATGATTATTTTCGTGCATTAGGAATTGATGTTAATTTTTAGATGTTAATTAATTGAAGTAATTTTTAAATTATAATTTTTTAAAATCTTTAAAAATATATGATACTATTAATATAATATATAATCCTATAAATTAATGATATTTTTTTAATTTTTAGACAGTAATAAATTTTTACAACATGTGTAAAATGATCATAAAAAATGTTTTCCTAATACGGAAAGTTTTCTTGTACCGATGGCCTTCAAAATCATCACAAATTTATGTATTTGAGACCCTCATCATTCCATTGATCATTCAAATATTTTTAATCTATAACCTTAATCACTCCATATAAATATTTATGCTTTTATTTTATGTATGTATCTCTACTTTACACTAATTTTCTCCTTCACAGAGAACACGAATTATGTTATTTCATATGACCTTTATACATAAAATTCTCTCATTTCTATAGTATTTTAAAAGACCACTTTTTATGATGTTGGATTTAAAACATTGGAAATATCCAAAAATAAATCACCATGATCATTTTTAAATTTAAAGGATTAATTTTAATTATGTATGGGGGAATGTAACTCCCTGAAATTTTATTGTACGAACATTTTATTCATTAGCATGTATGAAACGCAACACCAAGCACATGTGGAAATATAATATCTTGAGACATTACAACATAATTACTAATTTAAATAAATTGATTCTATAATATATATTTGAAGCAATGAAACATCATGTTATCTTAATATTCATTCAAGTGTGACCTTTTTTAGTTTTTGTTATATGCAAGACCATGTTTAACCGAACAATAATATATTTTTAAAGTATAATTATTTAATATAATAAGATATAACGTAGAGGCTAAATTAGTTTTTTTGAATAATATTAACTATCTTCTAAAAAAATATGGTTTACAAAAATATAAAATGAAGTAATTGGTGAAAAATTTATTATAAATGAATATGAGAACATGTTGAATATAAATGGAATGTTTTTTTAGAAAATAATTTTTATTATGGAAAATTTGTGTCTTCCTAATAAATAAAATAAAATAAAATTAATTAGTGATATTATTTTAATGTGTATATATATTATATATTGAATAAATTATTTTTATATTCATCTAGTAGATTTTATATTCATGAGAAAACAAAAAACCCAATATTACAAAGAAAAACCTATATTCTTATTAAGGCACTTTTAATGCCTTTCAATTGTGAACCTATTATTAATCAAATTTTGGTAACATTTATAAATATTATATGTCAAAATAATTATAATTTATTATATTGGAACATAAAAATTAGGGTAGGATGAATTATTTTTATTTTTTAAGTGATGCTTCATTTTTTAATGAATAGTAAAAAATACCGAATTTTAGATCAAAACTATTATTTCATCATATTTATTTGTAAGGGTATATTGTATTCTAAATTAGTTTTAAGGTTTAATTAGATTTATTTATTATTAATTAATCAAATCTATTTCATTTTATCAAATTTTATTTTATAATTGCATCTAAAAACATTGCATTGTTTTAGACATTTTTACATTAACAACCAGAATTATCATCCATTTTTTGGGTTGAATTTTAAATTAATTTTTTCCCCATATATAATTTAAATATGTAAAAATGGTTTCATTATTTATAAAAATGAAAATATATAATGTATCAATTTATAAAATTATTTATTGACAAAACATATAGGTGAATGTGATTAAAAACAATTACAATGATTATGGTGAAATTAAAATTCACAAGGGGTAAAACCTTAATCATAAGTACAAAAAGGACATAGAAACATCTCAAAAATCCATTATATTACCATATTTATTACTTATAAACCTTTATATAGACCTTGGTCGATTATTTTATCAATATTAAGTGGGAAAGTAATGGGTGAATTTTCTTTTTGGAAAATCTATGAGTGTGTCACTTCTCATCCACTATAAAAGACCTCCTCTCCTCCCACTTACTCTCATTACATAAAACAATTTCAATTGACAAATATATTAAATAATATCATGAAAAAATCCCTTAAATATTCCTAAATTCATCATAGTTTTTATAAAGTAATCCAAGTAATGCCTTTGGTGAAACAAAAATGTTACCCAAAAAAGGAAATATATTTCCTTAAGATCGTTAGTTTTATTTAAATTATCTAAATATTCAGATATCCTTATTCCAAAATTATATTAAAAAATAAGTATAATAAATATATTTTTACATAATTATGTGAATGTATCTACCTACACATCATACACTGCAATCTAATGGTTAAAAAAGATACCATTTATGTGTACAACGAACTACCCCCTCTTCAAAGGAAGTTGTTCGTTATTTATTTACCACAACTAAGGGAAGGAAGTTATTTTGGTAACAATGTTTATATATGTTATATATGATAATTGTAATTCCTTTATAATTGAGTAATTTGTTTATAACACATAAAATTTTTCACTCCATCTTTTGGGAATACGATGACATTGTTTGTAGAAGTTTGGACTATCGCCCACTGAAAGCGATTTGATACATTAAAATTATACATGGAGTGTATAAATAATAGTTTTAATTGACCTATATAATATATATGAAATATATATTATACATGAATTATAATATATATATATATATATATATCAATTACATTTCATTATTTTAACATGAAAAGGAAATAAAAGTAGTGTTCATGTGTACGTACGAACAACCCTCCTAATGAATTGTGCATTCTATTTATTATCTCTAAATATTATGTATTATTATAAAATAACATATAATGAATTTTTATTATATTTACATAATTTTTTAAATTATATATATTATGAAATCATAATAGGAGAAACATTTGATAAGATAAAACATACTCAGCAAACAAGGCAATTAACACCCCAAATAGTGAAAAGAATGAAAGAATTTTTTAAAACATGTAAAAAGATACTATAATAGGATAATATTTGTTAATATAAACATGAATATGTTTCTAAAATAAGTCACTAAACCTCTAGAAAACCTTATACAGAAATATGATGGGAATTTTCCAAAAAGAAAACACATGATAAGGAATTTCATCTCACTATACATTCCATTGAGACTTACTAGTTGTTATTCATATTATTTATTTTTTGTGGTTTATATAGTACAATTTAAAATTTCATATAATGAATGTAATTATTAAAATTATATTATAAGTTTCATTTATTTTAATTCAATCCTTATAATTATTATTTAAAAAGTTTCAAAGTGGTATGGGAAACATTAGTATGTTTAATGAATATTTTCCTCGAGAAAAACTTTAATGATCTATAATTTCAGTTAGATTAATGTATATAAACATTGATATATAAAACATTTATTTTCCTCTGATATTTTTATTATTGATTTTTTTAATTATTTGTACCATTTTCAACTATTCAGAACTCAAAATGTTCTCGAAAATACTTTTATGAAAAGCTGACTACATTTCTCTATTTAGTCGGAGAACGGTTTTTATAATAAAACACTAAGTCTATATAAAACGTTATAAAAAATTTATTAAACATTATGAAATTTATTTTTTAAATTTATTTTTACATTTTTTTAATTAAAAAATATTTTCAATGAAATATTCTTATTACATTCCGAACAAGTAAATATTATAACCTTTTTATCATGATAATGGAATGCCTATTTACCTCATAAGATATGTACAACTATACCATCCATCTATTATTTGATGATTATATACATTTTTATAATGATATTGTATTTAAAAAAATTCAAAATCAATTTTCAATGTTATGATTTTCAAAAGGTTTTTCAAAATAAAATCATATATTCAATAAGAATGATGTTAAAAGATCCATTTATAGTATTTTGATTCATAAACAAAAAAACAATAATTATTACTCCAATTGGTTTTAATTTTATTGATAAAATCCATATACTTCTTCTACAAGGTTTTTTATAGTGTTGTATAAGGATATTATTCAAATAACATTCCTTGATTATTTTTAGTCACCTTGAAATAATAAATTTACATTGATCATTGGACATTTATTTTTTTTATATATCTATATAATTTCTTTGGAAATGATTATTTAATAAACAATAAAATTTATTTAATATGTCGTTAACTTTTAAAATTAGTGGATTATTGGGAGAAATATTTATATGTTTTATCATTTAATCAATAATGGTATTGGATAAGGAATATTTTTTATTCTATATTAATAATGAGTGTGAAATGAAATACACAGCTTCGGGATTGTTTAAGGTGAGATGTACATGTTGCTGATTGGTTAATAAAATCATCTTGATGTAGCAGAAGTCCATGTGACAAAATTAGATGGTGATAAACCCTATGAGTTTGTTTGAACGATGAATATATGTGTTTATAAACATAGTTTCAAGCTATCTATAGGAGAGATCTTGATGATAGAGGTAATCATATATCATAGACATGATGTATAATTATTAAGAATTCCATTCATGATTTTTTTAATATTATTTATCAATGATATTTTGCATTAATATATATATTATCTCATTTAAGTCTCATTTCATTTATTAACTGTAATGTTTATAGTTTCTTACCTTTTCATATTTATTCTTTATTTTCTATTTATATTAATGGAATTTATTTCTAGTTATTAACTTGAAATAATTTTTATATACTTCCTTCTCAGTTTTTTGATTGTAGTGCATGTGTGTTCAGTTATTTACTATTCTATAATTATTATTCTCAATGATAAATTATTGTTCTTTCTATAATTTACAGTTATTTAGAATCAAGGCAACCCATATTTTTTACTTTAATAAGTAATTCATGATGTGTACTATGAATGATATTCATATATATACTACATGGAATAAATATATCCTATAAAGAAACATATTATGGTGTTATTTGTGTAATAATTTTTAATAAAAGAGTCGTGTTATTAATTGGTTTTCCAAGACAGTGAAACTATTTGGTCCTTCGTGATTTGTTTCCACATAATCATTACAATTTAATAGTTTTAGACACTAGATCTTGTCTTGATGGTCTTGTATCACTACAACCACAACAAATAAGAGATAGAGGAACGGTATAAACTGGTTGATCAAAATTTTTAATTAAGATGATAGAGTATAATCTCATCCCCTGGTTATTATGTTTTGATCTCATGGTACTTATTTAGACACTTTACATTTATAGTCTGTGGGTTTTTATAATCATCACTATGAAATCTATACAATAAAAAAAGGGTATATATGATTAATAGTAAATATACCATACCATGTGTAATGAAATTTACCTATCAGAAGTTTGACCCTTGAGTTTTATAACATCGCATGATCTCATTGTATGGTGTTTCCCTGTATTATTATTATTTTATTAGATATATTTTTTATTTAATTTTAAATCGTTGAAATCTAAAAATAGGTCTCCATATTTTCTCTTCCTTTTATTGCTACAATAACTACTATTTCCATACTCTTTCAAGGTCTTGATTATCTTGTATCACTTCCTGATAGGCATTAATTTCTAATTACACATGGTGGTTGAAACTCTTGCAATTAATCACTCAGTAAGAGATCATTAATGTGGGATTTTAATATAGGGACTAAGAAGAAAATATTGTATCCAATAATTTTATCTTTAGCCTTTCCTCTTGGGTTTGACTAACTTTTATATAATTCCTTTGATTTATCTTTTATAATATTCAACTTCGCCAATTTTTTGTGGATTCTATGGAGATTATGCTTTATGATTCACCCCATACTACTTCACAAATGCACCTAATTTTCGATAATTAATGTCAGTCATTTGTTCAATAATAATGTCTCTGATAACTATTACCATTTAAATATTTTAGTCTTGAGAAAATCATGGAAATCATAGAATCATTATTTTGGGTGGATTTTTTATCTACCAATTTTGAAAAAAAATATATATATATAAATGAATATATTAAATTCTAAATGAAATTCGTAATTTTCCAATGAATTATATTCACCACACCTAAAAAAATAAATGAAGGAAATTTATTTTTAGGTAATTTCTTTCATTTTCATATTTTTCATGAAAACTGCAATTTTTACATTTCCTAATTTTTTTGTGAAATATTAAATAATATTATACATTAAATATAAGATTCTAAAATATCATATAATGTATATTGGGATCAAATAGGTCATCCAAAATATATTTTTTTATATAATTTATACATTCATTCAATTTACCTATTAGAGAATCAGATTCTAATTATATGATAAGTGAATAACATTAAAAGGAATGTGACTACCCAAATATAGAATACAGAGTAATATTTTAGTTTCTTCTCTTAATGATTTTAAATACATGATGGTATCTGATATTTGACTTAATAATTTACATTGTGAGTCTCCCCTGATACTTTTCCTTCAATGATGTAAAGTTTTATTCTTGTATTTTTATCATTGTGTGGGACATAAATTTGAATTTATACTTTAGATTTGTGGGGATGTATAATAATATGACCATATAATTTATTTTCACTTCCATTTGTACCTTTAATTTCTAGTTGGAAACCTTATAAATGTGGAATCCAACTCACTGGTTATGTCTTATTTATAGTTTTCACCATTATATTTGTGTGTGTTTCATGATCCTAAAGAAACAAAACAAATGTATAAATAAGATATGTTCTAAATTAATTTAGTTCAAAAATTTAATCATGGAACACATTTTCTATTATTTTGTATTTTATCTAAATGGGAATTTTCCAAGAACAAAAAACAATGAATTTTGTATTCATATCAATAATTTTTTAGAAGGATGGTCTTATATATTAGTTTGATGAATTTTAGAAAATCTAAAATTGTTGGACCATGTATGATGGTCATATTGTTGGTAATTTTATTATCATTTATTTTAATTCATAAAATTTCTTCTCATACTCATAATACAAAATTAATTGTAGCTGCTATTATTTTTAATCTAAATAGAGTGAGAGAAAAATAAAAAAAATCTTGTCAAATTATTATATAACAAACAATATGTCCTAAAAATGATCTAATAATTTTTAATGAAATTAGTTATTGCATTGAATTTATTAGATCAATCATTAACTTATCAACTTCAATTCCATTATATAAAATTATTTCCCCCATATCTATAACTTTAACAAAAATGAAATAATACTTTTCATATATTAATATAATTTTTTAGGGATGTTATTTCAAGATATTTCGAAATATGTCAATGATTGATGAAAATAATTTCTAAATATATTGAATTGATTAAAAACTACATCAATTTAGTCCTCAATATAATCTATAAAAAAATTATCTTACACTGTTCAAATGTACCTATGATCCAAAAATATAAGTCAGGGTAACCTCCTCTTGGTTATGTTTTCCAATTGGTACATGGAGGTATCCTAAAATCTCATCTAGGGGGAAATAATTACTATTACTTGATAATTATTCTAGAATTTGATTTTTAGTCAGATGAGAATGTGGAAATTTTATGAAATGTGATTTAGTATTATGTAATATATAAAAACATTCCATTAATTTTTCACACTAATGGGAATCAATTATGTTTTTTCATTTATAGCACTAGATAAAACCAATTAAATTAATACAAAATAGATTGGTTTGACCAAATAAAATTGATTTATTGGGTAAATGATAAAATATTCAAGTAAATTACCCATATATTTTTTATCATACTCTATGATTATAGGATTATGTATTCAATATGGATATCTCATTTGTTGGGATTCACATTCTTAAAATATAATACAAGAAAAGAAATTAGTATTGATCCCCGGTATATCTCATAGACTCCATCAAATGGATTGGAAATTTCATTTTAGAAGGCCAACAAGAGCTTTTTCCTATGTCTCAAGTAGTTTTCTTTGATATGATGAGTTTTAAAATCATTAATTCAATGATGTGATAATATCATTAAAAATATGGAAGGGGAATTTACTTAATAAATGAGTGTTATTAAAGGTATCTGATTAAGTTAAGGCTTCCCCTATCCAAGGATTGATTTTTATATACCATGTTAGTTTCATTATTCTTCAAGAATGAAATTGAGATTTTTCAATATGGTGGATATTTTTGTTATCTAATGTAAAATGTTCTTATAACTCTCAATGTTATCTAATATTGCATAAATCATCAATTTTTTTGTAACGTTTTCACAATATATCAAAAAATTTGAATGATTTCATGATATATGATTTATTAGGTCAATAGTGTTAAAGATTATTATAAAAAATCCACATTCCTTTTTGAGAGTAAATTCATGAATGTTTATGATTTACTTTTAAAACTTTTATAATGGCCTCACCAAAATGATTGGTGAGTGACATAGTGAATTTCTTTCTTCCTTAGTGAGAAATCACAATTCATAAAGAAAACCTATAACATTCCAAAACCTGTTCACCTATAACTTTTTCTAAATTTATAAACATTAATTTTTCATATTGATCCAGATAAATATGACCCAATTCTTCCCCCATCCTGACCTTACAACCATAAATGATGAAATAGGTATAATTCAATTCTCAAGGCCGTTTTAAGATTAAAGTATTATATAATTTTGGAAAATCATTATATAATCAATTCCAATCTTATTAAAAATCATTTCACATACTTTACACAAGATTCAAATTTACACATCAACTCATCGTCATAATCCAATTTAAAACCCTTATTGTTATAATTTTTCAACATCATTCTTTATAACATGGGGAAAAGAAAACATAAGATGTGTGATATAAAATTATAAATAAGGGAAATGTAAGCATTAAAAATGAATTTCAATAGTGATAAAAAGAAGAGAATAACAGTATGATGAAATAATAAATGTTCATGATCCTAACATAAGAAAATTTATACACAGTGTTATAGGGATAATTAAACCTAAAAACATAGCAGAAGGTTTTAAAAAAAGGTGTAATAAGAATAAATTATTGAGAGCCATGTTATATCAATATTAATTAATGAAAAAATTACTATCCCATAGAATTCATTGAAAATATGTTTAGATATCGTTGGATTTCAACTTCAATGGAAGGTTACAATACCCTAACAAAACCCTTAAAATTTTAATAATCCAATGACTAACTTATTGTTTATTTTTCTAGACATCATAGTCAACACCCAATTAATTTTAGAACTATCTTGGGAACACCTATAATTTAATCTATAATGGTATTACATTACACTATCTTGGATATCACAGCATATAACATATAATTGGATCATACAACATTATATTGGACACCCCATCATATAATCGATAATAGGATACCCTACGCTATTTGTGCCTCTCAAATGTATATGTTGTAATAGGCTCACTAAACATTGTATGGGATACCCTATCATAAATAATATATTATAACCACATATAATGTACTTAGATATTATATATAACAGTAAAACTCCTAAAACACCTTATTCCTTAAATAAAATATTTAACTTGTGGAAAATTAATGGGTTGCAGAAAAAGCACTTTGAAACAATATTAATGTCTTCATTTAAATAAAAAATATTCTATCATTACAACATACACCTTGTTTAGGATTACTAACAACAAACATTTTTTATATTGATTAAAATATGTACCTTTAAAATATATTTAATAATACTCATTTACAGGATAAACATTTAATTTTGATATAAAATTTTAAAAAACATTAAAAATAAATAAAATATTGAAAATATCCATTTCCTGGAAATTAACCATAGAAACATATATTTTATGATTAAAAATATTTGAAAACTTTTCTTGAGGAAAATATTGTTTCTTCTAAAAAAATTCATTTTGAAAACATAAAACATTTTGGAATATTTTTCTTTTATTACCACTTTAGAAACAAATATTTTCAAGAATATTAGGAAAATGATTCATTGACAAGATCAATGTAAACTTGAAACTAAATCTTACAATAAATTTTGATCCAGAAGGAGTGTTATTTATATAATTTCATATAATTAAAAATGTACATTCCTTTTTTGGAAAACAACAATAATATTCATTCCAAATTGTTCATAAAATAAAAAAGGGAATTGTTTTGAAAAAAACATAAAGAATCATTCTAAAATATTAATTTAAAGGTAAAATATGCTTAATTTTTTTTAATAGGACAATAATAAAACATATTTTTAACATTATTAGAAAATATTATATATCATCTCACTGTTGAAGCCACTGGACCGTGACCCGAGATGGATGGCCACGTAACCATTAGTGCACCTCCCCATATGCAAAAGGACACTAACTAGAAGTGGTGTCTATGGTTTTGTCTATGGGGAGACTATTACCTCATGAGTCATAGTATAAAATAGAGTTAACATATAAAAATGGGATATATAGGGATAAAAAATTGTAATAACCAGATATAAATAATAATATTGTAGATAAATCAAAAATACATACCAAAGGATGATGATAATCATGTTATGTATCTATAAAAAAATATGTTATATTTGATATATGGGTGAAATAATATAAAACATTATTTACAAAAATAAAAAATTAATAAAAATATTCTATTTATAGAATCATGATCATAGTCTTTATCCTCTACACTCATACTCCATTCTAATACCCAAAGTCATGCATAAAATGATAGAGATTTCCTTAAATATACACATACTGTCATGAAGTCTAATTGGTGACCAAAACTGGTTCAGGAAAGGTGTGAGACGTACTCATTAGACCACCAACAATAGTTAATAGATCAATAAAATGTATGTGTATAAAATAGAAGTTTTCAAATAATAATATATTCAAGACATTGAATAAATAAATACATCAGACTAGGTTTCTTATGGGATACGCTACTGAAGCTACCTTCTTCAACATACGACAAATGTCTCAAAACCAATGTTACTTTTAAATGTAATGTATAGGGTATTAATGGATCATCATATGATTATCATGATGGTTGGACTAAGAACACTCATGTGATTTTTCATGGTGGATTCATAATTCAATTTAATAAATTACCATACATGGAATTATATAAATGGTATATATTTGATTTAAATAAGTAGAATCTTAAGAACATTCAGGGGAACCATAAAAATAAACCAAGTATCACACAAGGATAAAAATAAATACCCTATTTGTTAGAGTATTATCCAAGGTGATCCATAAATGGAATCACATGTTTCAGTTTTCAAATGGTGGGAAGAAAAAAATCCTCCGAGCCCATCCTTAGGATCTAAAATAGTGGGCTGATTTTCACTCGTGAACTAGTATAACTATATATACACCATTATCTTAGACAACGGTTCCCTTAGGGAACCAGTATCACTCCGAAAAAGGTATGGAAAATTTATGATGATCTCATCAAGAAATACCATGTATCACTCCCACAGAATATACAATAACTATACCAATTTAATATATTAATAATTACAAGAAAATCCATGGTATCCCATATGGATCCAAGTATCTCCCACATATTTGATATGTGGTTTGGCGTAGATGGCATGATTCATATGATTTTCATTAATTTCATTTATTTCATTCTATCATGTTTTTAGATTCAGATAATTATAAAATTGAAGATATTGAATAAGAATAAATTCATACTACAAGGCCAATCATATTTCATTAATTTTTTACACATTATAAGGTATTTATTATATGTGAAACACACCTCAAATTTGTTTTATCAATTTATGTTAATGGAAATTACGAATTTTAAAGGAAATATAAAACACGAAATTACTAAATTCTATGCGATCAACCAATGGTGTTGATTTGATATTATATAGAACCATATTGTTCATGAAAAGTAATTTAATTTAATTTACACAACATTTTAGATGTGTCGCGATATGATTTTAAGTATTATAACAATGATGAGTGTTATATAAGAAAGAATTATTAGGTAATGAAACTAGACCACCTACATTAGGTTTAAATACAATCCCTCATTCATTGTCGACCTTTTATTCATACCAAAATAGAAGAGAACATAAAAGAGATAAAACACCCGTGACTTTATAGCATGTCATCTCACGAAAAAAATATTGAATTTTGTCGTGAGAAAATGATTGAAGGAAAAATCAGGATTGAATCCATTAATATTAAATATACAATACACCTGATTATGAAATAAACAATGCTCAAATAAGGAATGATCGGATGCACCTAGGTGAGGTGTTAGAGGGGATCCCTTACATAGGTTCCCCGGTGTGGGAGAAAAGTGATTCTATATAAAAAATAGTCATTGTACTATATTTTGAAGACATACCTATGAATTAAAATGGTGTATAAATTCATTACACATTTTTTAATTATCATGATTCTCTTTATAGGGGAAAAATCTAATGATAATGAATGGGATATGACCAGTCAAATACATATTGTGTATTCAATAACTTTGTTTCGTTGGTTTGCATCTAGGATCCACCCCAACTTCTAGCTTCCCCTCAGAAGCTATCTAATCTGGATAAGATAATAATCATCATATTCCTAGATAAAAAGAAAAATAAACAAGAGATTTATTTTATTTTAAGTAAAAAGATACATTTCTAAAAGGATGTAATGTTACAGCTTCCCCTCCATACAAAATATCTTACCAAAGTATCACTTACGAGGGTAATAGGGAATCTTCTAAGAAATGTTCTGACCACTGATCAGTCACATTAACTTCTCTCTACTTTGTCTCATCATGCACATGATTTTTCTACTATAACACCTAGAATAGATTAGCCTACATACCTTTGTGATATATCATACCCGAATAAATGAAATGTATAGGATTTTCCAAAAAGGAAACCTCTTTCTATAACTCAATGTCCTCGGTACCAAATGAATTATATGGGATCTAAGGATAACAATAAAGATGTTATATATGGAAGTCATCATGCTTTGAATGGTGAATTTGAGGGAACTTACAATTATAGGATATCTTCCCAAATATCTCTATGTTATCAAACATCCCAACATAATGAGTTGATCTCATTCCATGTATTCAGAACTGTCTATGGTGGAAATTATGGAAAAACTCATAGAAACACCCAATTTCCCACACTGATATCAAGAGGTATAAGATGAAGATTGATATAATACATATCCGTGATATAATATAGATCTATAGGATTCATAATTTTTTGTACCTACTATGATATTTTCAAATTGAGATAAGAAAATAGCAGTGATTCCACGATTGCCTCAAACACGCACATGGGTGAACAAAATGGTCTACTATAATTTTCACCATACAGGGCCATACGAATCATTATGTGAATGTTTCTATTGTAAAAAAAATAGAGAAAAGGTATATGTATTTCTCATGATCCACTAAAATAATGTTTGTATGTTGAGAGAATGTCATCTATTGCCTATGTCATCTTCTCAGACTTCGCATAGGTGCAAGGGTGATACATTTTACTCAATATCACTTTGTAACCTAGCGCCTTCTATATCCCTTGCTAGAACATTGATGTAATCTATGTTTCTTACTCTGATAAAATAGATATGTGAACACCATGAAGGATGAAACATCTATGATATATATCATCCAATTATCATCAACTGAGATACCTTCATGGATAGGTATAAAGTTTCCATCCAAGGTAAAACTGATCATGATTTTCCATGATATCTTATTTTCTTGATGGGATCTCAGAATTCCTATCATGAAATATATAGTGATGTCTTTCCAATTAAACATTGGAATGGATAAAGACCATAACAGATCAAGAGGTTTTTGATTCTCAGAATTTTCCTTCTGAAAGGTTGAGCACCGAGTGATATACACTGAAATAATTCTCTTCACACCTGACAGAAAATACTGATGATATATGTCACTATATATATGGGTGAAATACCGAGATAAAGGAGTCATATTTTCTCATTAAAACTTCCCATATGCATGAATGCACTCCAGAACACCTTTTTAAGTATAGTTTTCATTCATATCAAAACCCAACCAAGAGGTGGGCCGTCATATGGGAAACATTCCATCATTATGGGTATCTTGTGATAAAAAATCTATCTGATATACACCCATATAAAAAAATATGTCCCTTCCAGTTCAACTAATATAATATCCAATAACATTCTTGATGCTCTAGGTGCATCTCAGAATATAGATCCATCAATAGTGAGACTATAGTGGCATCTTGAATGACCTTTATCTGTGTCATCTAGCTTATTACATCGACCATTACATAACCCTTTCATAGAGTATAAACAACCTCAATGTTGAATGAATTCAGGTATTCAACCAAACTACTATACTTGATATTCCAATCATGATGTGATAAAATGAACTTGGGACTTATGTGGTTTATTTAAATAAATACCTCTCCACCAATACATAATGCCTCCAAATATGTAAAGAATGTTCCACAACATCTAGAATGAGGACATTCATACTGTAATAATAGTTTTGTGGTATCATCATTCAAGACTAGAATGTGATAACCCAATCTCTCAATATCAAAACTATTTATAACTAGATTCTTGAAGCATCATAATAAACTATATAGATTCTTCTTATCTCATTTTGAATTGGGATCGACATTGAAGTGAGTCTACCTTATATATCTTGAATGGTAATCTCCAAATTTTTTGAATATAATTATTTCACATGATTTATTGTTAATTTGGTGGGAGGTGCTTTTAGGAATGAGATATCCTAGGAGAATCACATGAAATAGACACTATCTAAATAATAATTCATATTTCAAATACATTATTTGGTTTCTCCATATAAACTAAAAATTCTCATCATCTCTAGTTCAACAAATATGCCTTTATAATACATAATATGACCTAAGAGGTGAATGTTATTAATCCAAAAAAGGAATTTTTTGAGCATATTCTAAAATGGTTGTAATTATGGTGTTTAGTGAAATAATATATTGGGATGTCATGTTTGAATAAAATAATGAATGAATATAGTTATGGTTTTTAAACCAAATAAATAAAATCCATCAACATAGTGTGAATATTTTTAATGATGAACAACTTAATTAGACACTTGATCAAGGTGTATCTTCCTAAGAACATTATACATGGTAGGTCTGATGCCCTCAAATGACATGACAGTATCACAACCTTAAATATATCTTATAAAAACTATAACTCCTCAGAAAAAGTCAAAGATGTTTTCTATAGGAGGATGTGGATACGAGCTCTTTATTATCAACCGACTCAACTATAGGTAATCCAAACACAACCCAAGGGTATCCTCATACTTTAAGGTGAAAACTATAGGATAGCCTCATGATGATGTACTGGGTAACATATAACTATTTTAATCTTATAATTAAAAAAAATTATTATGTTCTTATATCTCGTTAGGTTTAATCTATAGGGTTGATTGAACAATAGTACCATTCCTATAACTATCTCAATTGATAAATCCACCACTCTCTTAGTATTATATCTGGAGAAATCAACAAGGAAATATCTCTGGAAATGATTCACCATTAAAATAAATTTTACCAACATCATTCCTTTATAACTAATGAATATACTAGTCATCATGGATATTACCCCCACCAATCCCATGATTATTGGGGTCCATATTAACTATCCTAGATATCCTATTATCCCACATAAATAAATGCTTTCCCTTAGGTTATGTAAATGACACACTACAGTGATAGAAACTATTATGGGAAGGATAAAACACTAAAAATTCCATGTCGAGAATGATGTCAAAAGTGTTAATCTAGAGGACAATGAAAATATAAAGTAATTGGTACCATCCTATCTCAAGGTTTCATTTATTTACTGATATACTCACTATTTTAACCCTAATAGTTTTTAGATATACATAACACCACATATGTACTCCATCTCTAGGTCTATAAATTCCATAAATGTAGTAGATATAAAATACTATTATGTAGCATATAAAATATGTTTGAAATTAATTTATGGTATTTTAACATATTATCAATTAATATATATGTCTGTAGACTCCGCTCCTCGTATGCATGATGCACTTTATAAATATGGTATGTTCTTTATCCATGAGATACAATACGACTGAACAAGGAATGTATTCCCTAATAGCGCTAAACCTCTAGAGTCTGATAACCTTTGCTATGGCCACCTCCTTGGCCTGATTGACTTGTAGTAAACTAGATCATAGACTAACATTGAGGTATTTACCAGGTACCCAAATATGATTTAAGTATCAATCATTTCTCAGTTGGTACTATAGGATTGGTCTAACATAAATAATGTAAGTTACCCATCATACCCAAAGATTGGAACATGATTAGGTTCCTCGTAAACAATATATTCTTATTCTATTCTGTTCCAAATTCGTGACACACAATGTAGCTATTAGTATTTGTAATCTAGCTAGAACTAAAATGGTGTTTTTTCTCAAGATGAAATTTCAATCTTCAAGAAAACCATCCCCTTTATTGGGAAGATGAGCATCATTGGATTTATTTATTGGATTCCCTTAGGTTCTAATCTATTCTAGGTTCCTGGTTCACTATTTATGAAATGGTGGTCATCTAGTAAATATTCACCTATGATTGGATGGTGAATGGAATTCCATTATAAAATCATATGGTATTATTCCACCCATCATGAATTTTTTTAAATACATAGAAAAACTATTAAAAGATTAATGTAATCCATCACCAAAATGGTACATTGATGTAGGTTCATGAACAATCTAGAGTCATCATCATTCAATTTTTTTGGAATGAAGTAGCCATATAAGTGTATCTAAAAATCCTACCAGATTATACCTTGATGATGATCATCCAGAGAGATGAAATCCCACAACTATTATGGAGTCATGAAGCATATATGTCATGATAATTTCCCTCTTTACAAAGGGAGTATCCATATGCATGAATATATAGATCATGTGATCTAGCCATTACTTCAAATACTAAGGAACAACTTCCCCAAAAAGGATAAAGGATTATATTTCATGAATTCAAACATTATCTCTTTCATGGTAGTGGAATGTTTTGTAGATTCCTATTAATACATGAAGAAGATATTTATGCTATCTAATAAATGACCCTCTCTACCTAGTGTATGGTTGATAGGAGGTTCTGAATTTGGACTACATGAGGAAATACTAGTTTCTTGGTTCCAAACCCCTCTAGATCATGGTCACCACCACCCTAATGTCTTATGACTCAGGGACTTCATAGCCTAATAACTCTATAATTTCCATTAATATGAATTATATATGATTTAACACTGGTTAGGTTAAATCAATGTAGGAAATGAATGGTAATGAACCATACTATAATCAACTAAACCAATTAGCCTTCACTTTAATCAATGTCTATATTATAAGAAAGACCAAGGGAGTCTCAAGAGAAACTACCTACAACCCACTACTATATTCAGGACAAGGTCAATGTCATACACAAAACAACAAAGGTTCTAGTACACAGATATTCAATTGTATGTTATAAAGGAGAACACCCTATAATTTTCAATCTGCATCCCCATTTATCATTTAATATTAGTTTTAAAACATTAATTTGGTAAAAATGTTTCTTATATATATGAACTTTTGTATCCTAATCTAGTTTTTGAGTCACCATTCCCAATTTATAAAGGCCTATACAGAATATAAATTTCATTTGGAATGTCATGTAACTATGAAATGACCTTTAAGTTAGGTATAAAGATGTTATAAGTCAGTTATAACGAACTGGAATCCTAAAATACCATTCCCAATTTATAGATGTCATTTCTACATATTTTAAAATTGGAAATCATCATTCAAATTAACTAATTTTTCAACTAGGAGAACAAGTGTTTGATATATCTAATGTGGTATAATTCTTAAATTACTGTTTCATCATAAATATATGTGAAAAACATTGTTCAGATCAATGTATATAGTTTAATTAAACCAATTATTTATTCTCTATAAAAAACCATCATATTTAATTAGATATCAATTAATGAACTCCAAATAATAAAATTAAATATAGTAAATTCACAAAAGAATAATAATAGGTTATGGAAAATTCCTGAATTGTGAATCATGAAGTTCCTAATATGATTCATATGATAATACCTACATGTCAGAATGTGTTATGGAAAATAAAATGCTAAGAGAAATTTCCACATAAATAATAACATCACAAGGAATTTGTCTCACCTAATGTTCTAGGAACAAATAAAAACAGTAATAAATTATCCCATGTAATTTTTGATTCACCCAGATGTGAGATAGATACTCCCAAAAATAGTATCATTAACAAATTCAATTACATAATAGCCTCATCTTGAATATAGAAATAGTAAGGAAAGGAGAAAATATATCTCTGATACCACATTTTATTCCCTTTCCCAGAATCCATAATACTATACCCCATCTTATTATTTCACATTACCTTCAATGCACCTCCTCGCATGCTAGAGGCTTTCGAATTGTAGAGAGGGAAAAAGGTGTATCCATATATAGTCTATTCCCCCATAAGTCAAAGTGTAACAAAACAGTAATATATAAACATGAAAAAAATTAGAATCATTGAAAATAGACATCCATGGAACTTAAAAAGGTAAAAATTGAAAAATAAATGATACAAAATGATGATGATCATGTCATGTATCTATAAAACATTAAGGTACACAAGATATAATTAATCCAAAATATTCCACATGTAATACAAAAATAAAAATGAAAAAAAATCTATCAATTCTATCATCAAGAACATAGAATTTCTCATATACTACCGTGTTTCATCATAGTGAAAAAATCAAGAATAGAAATATTTATGCATGTTTTTATCTTGAAATGAAATAATAAATGCTACACTAATACCAAATTCTTCTTAAGAAGTGTATGATATATACATAGTAGGCCAACAACAATGGTTTGTAGGTTAATCTATATTGTTTATATAAAATGTATAGTGTTCCAATAATAATAAATGGAGTGAATTGAATAAATAAATAAATAAGACCAGGTCCCTCATATGATACCTGAGCAACACTAACGGCTTCGAACTAGTCCAACTAATTCTACACTTAGGTGACGTTTGCATGTGTGATATAGGGTAAAAATTGATCATGAAAATATTAGAATCATGGTCTAACTAAATGGAAACATGTCATTTTTTAGAGGGACCATGCATTAATTTAATAATCTTCAAAAAGTTAATTTTAGAAACGGATTCCACAACCCATACAAGGAGAACCACATCAGTAACCCATGTATCATACCCAGAGAAAAAATAACAATTCAATTCCCCAAAATATCTTCCAAGGTGATCATAAAATGGAATACCATGTATCAATTCCAGCATGATGTGAAGCGAAACCCCTCTAATCCCATCCATGGTATCTCACAGATGGAATCTACTAACACTCATGTAATAGTATAATAATCTAGAGGTTGATCCTATCTATAGTGTCTCCACTATGGAACTGGTATTACTTATAAAAAGTCATGGAAATTCCCTATGATCCCATCAATGAAAATAAAATATCTCGGTGTATATAAAATAAATTTATAATTTCAAATTATAAATCATGTTGAGCCTATTCAACGTATCTGATAAGGATATAAGTATCACCCTCAGCTTGGAAATAGGGTATTGCCTAGATATCATGATTCATATTATATCATCACTCCTCTTCTCATTAGCATGAAAAGGAAGAGGAACATTACTCGGACTTATGGTACATCCCCATGATACCAAGGCTATAAATAAATTTCAAGGGATCTATATATAATAATGGGATTTGTACCTTTGATAATAAAACAACAAGACAAACATTCTATAACTAACTTAACCCCTACATAATGAATGATATAAATTAATGAAAAATAAAATCATATCATTTATTTAAAAATAAGACTAAAAAAGGGTACCACATCATAATAATACAAAACAATCATGTACATAGAGGAAGTATATAAAACCAACAAAACTCAATGAATCTAAATAAAACACCCATGCACCAACAAATCTATTCTCCAACTATACCAAGAACACATGTATCACTAAGCATCACAAGATAAATGTGATACGTTATTTCTTCCACTTCCCTACAAAACAATATTTTCAAAATCACCAATGTTCCAAAGAAGGGTGAGTATTGAAACAAATTACGTTTTCCCTAAATTAGTTCCCAAATCATGTAAATAAGATAGAACATGTAAGCATATTTATAAAAAATAGTTTATATAAAACAAATTTTAAAACATGTTATATCAGAATAAAAAGTGTTTCAATAATAAAATAGGTTCCAAAAAACAATATCTAGTTCTATGGAAGGTAATAAAAACTTCTCTAATACCATTTCATAAATTCTATTTTATTATAACCCATTTTTTCCCACATATCCACACATCCAACCATGCTTTAATCCTTAAACCCCATATACTCAAGAGTGATGAGTAATCCATTTACAGTGATGTTACTTCATGAAACATTTTATGGGTGAGAGGCCTGACCCTATCCATACCACGAATGATGGGGGAGACACCTTACCCTTATCCTTCTCGAATGAACATGTACAAACAACCATTATGCCAAATCCATTGTCAGTCATAATTTTCTTCCATTTCAATATAACTATAATTTTATTGGAAAATATTCAAACAAACCATTTAAATAAACCATTTTTTTTGGAAATTTAATTTCCATGAAAATAAACAAAAAATAATTTTAGATTCTCATTTTAAAATCAATTTACAAATTTCACTTTCCAAACAAATTCCAACATTCCAAAATTCTAGTAACTGTCACTAAATAGAGATTCCCATAAGAATTTCACATCTATTTAAAAAACAATTCCAAGAAAAATAACTAATTTAAAAATAATAATTCATTTTATAAATATAGGAGTCATGTTTGATTCCCCCCCACCTTGTGTTTCATTGAACAACAAAACATAAACTCTAACAAAACAGGGCTGAATCATTAAAAACCCTCTATGATATCATCCCCTAAAATCAAAAAAGTAAGATGTAATCATATTTGGAATCCAATAACTTATATGTATCAAAAAATTAAATTGTTCTTAGAAACCATGAGATAGATAGATATATATATATATATATATATATAATGAAATCTAGTTAAACCCACAACAAATGATGACTTCCCTTAAGTGTCCTGCATCAACATATAAAGAGAAGCCTTAAGATCACCTACAGATCGATTGGAAAGGCCTAAACTACCATTAAAAGGATAAAATACTATGTTACTGACTATTGGGGGAAAATGTGGGGGAAACTATTTATCTCGACCTAGATTCACCTTTGGGGATCATGTTTTTAAACCTTGCACTGTTAGTCGCACGGTTAGAAAATCATGTACTAACCATGTACCAATCATTGACTCAATGATGAACATTCCATGGTTGGATTTAATGGTTTCGAGACTATTCTCCAACCATTCCATATCCCAATATCTCATGTTTCATGGTTTCTCATTAATATATTCAATGTTTGGACAGATGGTGTGCCTGCTCGTGCGCCCTCCCCTTAGCCTCTATTTAATTCTGCACAGTTTCCTTAGAAATTTTTATTGTTTCCACAAATCATAAACAAACTGGGCACAATTAAAAAATCCCCAAAAACATTTAATTTTTTTTTCAAACCCTCCAAAACATCATAAAAAATGTTATATTCTTAAAAAAATATATGATCGGTTACATACTTGAAACCGAGGGTGCTAAAATCTCCCCACCATTGGCCTTTCCATCTCGGAGAAGTAGAAAACCATCATTTCCCTAAACTAGTTATAGCCATTGGTATTTCCTTTTTTTAGTTTCAAATAATCTTCCAAAATATTACCTTATTCATACAAAACCAGTAATAGAACGATTTTTTTTTCACATAAGACATTCTCTTTCTTATCATCAACCATCACTAGCATGTGAACCAATCAATCATGCGATTACTGGTCAATGAAATTACATCAAATATCATCGTAAAACTTAAATTGATACTTATTTAATTAAATTACATATAACATATTATTACTTAAACTTAACCATGGTGGAAATGTAAACTGCTATGTCACCTCTGCCACCAGTTCAAGTATCTCAAAAGGGAGATTGTATCGATGAGATAACATTATATAATACCCAAAATATTGATGTTCTTACATACAATAGATCCTCAATAACACATTATAAATCACCTAGAACAAAAAAACCATTGATGTTGATTGACATATGATTTTGGACAACTCTCGGACATCTCTATCAATTTTCAGATCAACTAAATCATCTCTATTGTTTCTTGGACATGACTCAGCTCCACTGGTGATGTCTAACCTTTTTTCACCAAAAAATGTGACTAAAAAATGATTACCATAAAATAATTAAAAAATATCCATATTTATCATGTCCTTTTTGTAATTGTTATATGATAACTCCACTAACCTTAAGAACTCCTCCCATGAGAACCCATAATCCATTCCACAAGAATGAATCCAGTATTCTAACATTAATATTGTCCTTTTAGATTTCTCATCCATATGAGGATGATACACTTCCGTTGTAGTCAAATACTAGCCAATTTATTCAATAAGTATTTACAAAAAATAGAAATCAACCTTGGATGTATGTATCATAAAATTGAAACATTTATACCATGAATTGTTACCACTTCTCGAATATAGATTTTTGGAAAATCCTCTAACATATTCGACTCATGAATAAGAATGAAATAAGAAATCATTGTGAGTTGGTCCACTATCACCCATATTAAACCATGCTTTAAAACCATTATTGGGATTCCTATTTCAAAATCCATAGATATTTACTCATATTTCTATGTTACAATGGGTAAATACAATTGCATACTTTTCGGTCACTAATACTCTATAGTAACTTTTTGACACATTAAGTATTTTGTAACAAACTCATCCACATTCCTATTATTTTTTAACCACAAAAACTATAATTTAAATGCCTTAAAAATCTTCTCTATTTCAAGATGAAAACCACATATTCAATGGTGGTAAGAATGAATAATTATTTTCCTCACAAAAAATAGGTATGACCATTTAATTTAAGAACCACAACACATAACTCGCACCAACCTCGGTAAATCAATGGTCTCCCAACAATTTTGTTTTTACATAATCTCCCTCACTCTTATTTGGATTTTTGTACATATTTTAACATATTTTATAGTCTATGATGAAAATAAACTATAAACATGGTTGTAAGTTCACCTGGGCCTTCACATTCAAAGTGCATGTTAGTTAAGACCAACATCAATGGCCACTCATCTAAAGATTCTTTTCATAAATGAGCATATGACTTTATAACTAATTAATTTTCAATAGAATTTTCTTTTCACTAGTTATAATTCATATACAAGTCGTATATTTAGACATAATCAATTCATTTATTTGACTCATATTCAAATAACTTGGTGAGAAATTATTTTTAAAGCTCTTACAATCCGTAAAAAAGTAAATTTCTCACCAAGGAGATAATGACGCCAAGTCTACGAAGTATGGATTGTGAAAACTATCTACAAATTATGTGTTTGTTAGTTATTCTCATTCACATACAATAATCTTGATCCATATGAAACAAAATTATATTCTTTCATTAGATAACACCCTAACCTGAAAACAAGAGCATCACAATACCACTTCTACCCTTGTCCTCATTCTGAAAAAAACACGATTAGTGCTGCTTTAATGAAAACCTTTTGCTCTTTAAAGGACTTATGGAATTACACATCCTATTAGAATAGAGAATTATTAATTATGAAATCATTTATAAATGAAACATGTCATGATAATTCAATATCAAATTATCTTTAATAACCATCTAGAATAAGGAATCTTCTTCCCTCAAAGACATTATTCAGTTCATTCCATGTGATAACAAAGTTTATCACTTCTGGATCAATATAAACACCACTTTTGTAACATACATTCCTATAGAAATGTACCTATTAGATCCAAAAATAATACATTAATAATTTGGTTTGCTGATGATGACCCCTCAAGATTCCTAAAACTGTTTCCATGTACTACTCATGCTGAACCCATGTCCTAGCATACACTAATTTGAAATCAATAAAAAACACCAAAAAGAATCCGGATATCACTAAAATATACAATTTAGTAATTCCATAATTAATGTTGGTTCATTCATATGATTTATAAGCATCACCACATATTCAAATTATCCATATATTCTTATAAAATATTTCCTTAAAATATCCTCTTTCTTAACCAGCAATTAGTGATATCCTAATCACATTTCAATATTAGATAACCATTGATATACCCTCAATTGATCAAATACATCATCAATACATGGAATATGATACCTATTATTTATCCTATCTTGGATAATCATACAACAATCAACACATAGATGATGTGTTCCAACAACCCTTTTGATAAACAAGACCGCTTATACCCACTAAGTTGTGTTAGGACAAATTAACTCATTAATTTTTAGCTCTTCCAAATAATCTTTTAGTTAAATTACTTATATTGATTTCATTCACTAATATGGAAGTAAAATTATAATAGTCTTCATATGATTATTAATTATAAGGTCCACTTCTCTCATAGGTGGAAAACCTGAGAAATGTTTGGTAAACACATATAGAAGCTGATCAACCACTACTATAAAACTATTCTTCTCAATTTCATCCATCTATTCCAAAGACAACACTACAAACTAGTATGAGATCATTCCTACTACTAGTAAATTAATCCAGTTGCACTTGCCTTTACACTTTTTTATACTTTAAATATATGCTTGACAACATCTTTATTTGTGAAACTCAAATTGTTTTTAAAAAAAATTGATTTGATTATTGAAACATGTCAAACAAACCATACCTATGATAATACAATATAAATACATCCCAATCATAGTGAAATACAATTTCGTATTGCCTCCACCAACTATTATTGAAAATTCTCTACAAAAATGGACAAGATAATCTATTAGACCATAGGAGTTCTATATTTAAATATAGGAGGAATCATATAAACTTTTAATCTTAGAAAATCTACAGTAGGGAAAGGAATAAATGAATGTGATGAACACATATCAAACAAAGATTTCATAATGGTAGAATTAAAAAGAATCATACCTCACATCATAGATTTTCCATACTGATCATCCATAATAATACGATTAGATAAAGTAAATGCTTGCTCGTAACACATTTTATCAATTTAACTTTTGAGATTTCACTTATCGAGGTGTCATGGTATTCCAAAAATTAACATGGATAAAATATTTCTTCTGAATAGAGGTATTGTACTGCCCATAAAAAAATCAAAGCATAAGATGCTTATAGAATCTAACAAGTGTCTCGAACACCCTGCCTCAGACCACTGTGAGAATAGTACAGATGATTCCCCATATTATTGAAATTATTGAATTCCCTATGTTTTTCTGCACACTTTCACTTCATGTGGTAAAATGAGAATCATTGAAAATATCAATGATGGAACAATGTCTGGGGAGGATGATTCATCAATCCATCCATTTTATTATAATCCACACTCTTACCTTGGAGACAAGTGTCCTTCTTCCCCTATATTATAGCATTAGAGTTACCACTATTTAATTTTGTTATCAACATGCTTCATCGTCATATATCTCTTGATATTTCCCTTTCTACAATGGTTTCTTTATTGACCATCTATTTATATTTTGTTATATAGAGAAGATCAATATTTGATTGCATATCCTGCCTCAGCCCTGATTAATGGATGTGTCCCTTCAAGGATGTAGTCACAACAATAATTTGTAAATATCACACTAAATTAAAGAATTTAGCTGTGTAAAATTTAAATGAAATATTCTTCTACTTCAAACTGAAAATGTACACCATTCTTGTAATTCTAAACATATGGGGATTCAATCATTATTACACAATTAATCAAACCCATCCCTTAAATTTTCATGGTCTAATTTAGTATTAACAACTAAATCCCACCACTGGAATGCAAGATCATTCATCATATACATTCCCAGTATGACTTTATGCTCTGTAACTATGCTATTGAAATCGAAGATATGATTAATCCAATTTAGCCACACCTATACCTTTGTGAAGGTTCCAGGTGCAGCAGAAGCATGGTTGGTATGAAACCCAAAATTTATTTTAATAATGAAAATTGATTATTACATGATCAATACGAAGATGAATACTAGTCTCCATGGAAAGTAATCAAGTATTTATGTAATGAAGGAAGAGTCCTGAAACCAATAGAGAGGATCTTGTACGTCATGTTTATAATTAATTTAATTAATTTCATAAATATAATAGTACATGGATCTTTGGTATATTCTTCATTGATGATATTGATTTTCCAGAATGAGCCTTCCCGATTTTCTCATTGCACATGTAAGGATTCAAACTAGAATCCATCTAGCAGTGATCTACACGTGCTCTGATGGCCTCCAGTCGACGATGCTCATTCTCTGGGTGCTTGTGCTACGAAGCGAGTGTCTTGTGTCGTTCATTGTTTATAACTTGTTCTTCATCATTGATGAAGTTTTCTCATTCTTGAGAGTGTTTGGAGGTGTATTCTAGAGATAAATTGTTTAGATCAACAATTCTTAATTCGCCAGGTGTGTGATTCAGGGTCGTGTGGGTGTCTGGAACAATAGGGGTACATGTCTATTTAAATGCATAGAACATCAGTTACAATATTTAATCTCATAATAGAAATTAGATAAATTAATGATCATATAGAAAACCCATGCTCCTAATAATAATACCGTGACATTATTTAGGGTACGCTAATTTTAAAAAAACGAAATTATAAATAAAATTTCATGTCACAAAATAATTGCAGCGTCATTATTATTTTATCTTGTGTCAACTAGTGAAATAATTATTTACCATCTTGAAAATAATTATTTTACTACTAGACTAGCATTGATCTACTCGAAATCCACTTCTATTTATTGAACATCATAATAAATAAATAAATAATTTATTCTCTTAAATAAATATTTTATTTAGAAACTAACAAATATTTATTTATTAAATGTTCAATAAAAATATAAATATATTTTATTTAATTTATATGATCATTTGGAAACAAATAATATTATTCCACAGTATTTAGAATAATATTTAATTAATTAATTAAATTCAAATAGTATTTAACTGATACAACCAAAATCACATAGTGTGTGACACTCTGGGATTCTTTCTCATTGGCATTAAGCGGGCTTTCTTAAAGTCTAAGTGTATTGTCTATAAATGGGTCAAGGTACCCAAAAAAGAACACAAAGTATCAATAATGACATTCACATACAAACACACACTATGTAATATAATCCCATTGTCTCAATATCTCATAAATATGGTTACAAGATACAGTCATCAAACATTATGCGTGATAAGTCGTACTTTGACTACAAGAAATAAATTCTTATTTACGCCATGTCCATGGAATTTTGCACGACGGAACTATTTTAATCAACGAGAAAAGATATCAACTTCCATAAATGGAAGAATCAAATAATTTTCGATTAATCCATTAATACATGCCACTCGTGATGCACACAACATACCCTACTTCTTTCCAACTGTCTGTGTGACTGTTTTCATTAGTAAATCAATGTGTGTGAGTCATGACTTGTATTAATGATAATCACAATGTATAAGGATCATTACAAATTCTCATAGATAGAAATATATGTTAACACAAAAACATGTGGAATTCTTACTAGTGTTTTTGTTCTCATAATCTCATGTCTTGGAGATTTCCAAGTGCAAGCTTCATGAGAGGAAGTCTTATCTGCTTATGAGTACTCACTCCTGATGGTCTGTATTCTATGTATCCCATCATAGTATGTCATCAAACCATATAACTATATTTAAGAATATGGTTACAACATTTCAAGGTTCTCATCTGAGTGGGGAAGTTCAATGACCATATCAATGCAACAAATATTGTAGTACATTATTACATTATAGAAAGGAAAATCAATGGACTATATGTAATAAGATGTTTTATATTTGATAATATTAAATACGTGTGTGATTAATGTATAACCAGTTCTTTCTAGAAAACCAAATCATAAAAAATTCTACTTGGACTGGATCCAACTACCTATGACTTTCAGTGTGCTCGAACTCACATGGTGATCATGTTTCTTCTGAGTCATGGTTTTATTCAAGGGGTCTGTCACATTCTCTTCCGTGCAAATACTGCTCACTACAACATCACCTCTCTGAGAAAAATCCCTCAAGAGATGATACTTCTAAAGTATGTGATTAATCAGTGGATGTGTCCTTGGATCTATTGGCAGATCCACCACTGCATTATTATCACAGTACAATGTGATGGGATCTTTACTCCAAGGTATCACATCTATCCCCTAGAAGAAGCTTTACATCCAAACTACTTCTTTAGCTACCTCAGAAGCTGTGATATACTCAAAATCTACTGTAGAATCTATGAACACACTCTGTTTTGTGCTCTTCCAGCTCATTGCACCTCCATTCAATGTGAAGGTGTATCATGTTTGCAATTTCATGTCATCTTGATCAGTTCGAAAACGTGCATATGCATATACTCTGATGACTAGTTCCTCATCTCCTCCATAAACTGGGAAAATATCCTTAGTATATGTCATATACATTAGGATAGTCTTGAATGCCAACCAACGGTGCCTACCTGGGTTAGATTGATATATTCCTACCGCACTCAATGTGAAGGTTTCATCCTGCCTAGTACATATCATGTCATACATGACTAACCCAATTGCTGATGCATATGGAGTCTTTTCCATTATCTTTCATTCCTCATGTTTCTGAGGACAGATTTTCATGGAATTATGAATGCCATAGGATACATGAAACAATCCCCTCTTGGATTATTCCATACAGAATTAATTCAGTATGTTATCAATGTATGTACATTAACTCAGGACCAACAATATCTTGGATATATCATGATGGATCTTGATCCCGAGAATATATTCTACCTCACCCAAGTCCTCCCTGGAGAAGCATTGATTCAACCATGCCATAATGAACTCGACTATTATATCATTTCCAATAATTAATATGTCATCAACATAAACTATTTGGAAAACGACTACACTCCCACTAAACCGTTTGTAGACACAAATCCCACATTCGTTCTTGATAGATCCAAATTTCGTTATGGCTTCATCAACAAAATTTTCCATTACCTGGATGCTTAATTTAATACATAAATGTATTTCTAAAACATCCATACCTTATTGGAATCCATTGGAGTCATAAAACTTTCAGGTTGTGTCATGTAGACATCTTCTTAAAGGTTCACATTAGGTAAGGATATTTTGAAATCCATTTTCAAATTCTCATAGTCACGGTATGAGGCAATGTCCAATTAAATTAGGATAGATTTTGACATTAAAACTGGTGAAAAGGTTTTTTCATAGTCAATGCCTTGAATCTGTTTAAACCCTTTTGCAACCAGTCGTACCGTATAGGTGCTAACGTGTACTTTCATGTCCAGCTTCTTATTGATAGCCCATTTGCAACCATCATGCTTTATATCAACTGGATGATATACCCAAATCCTGACTTGGTTTTGGTACATGGAATCCATTTAAGAATTCTTGTCTTTTGGCCACATGGAAACATATAGGCCACTTACTGGTTCTTTATAGGTTAGAGGATCATTATTATTGACTAATAATGAGTCACAACCCTTAATAACTAGAAAACCATATCATTCTAGTTATCTATCATCTCATGTACTCCTACACAACTCTGGTGTCTCTGGAAGATTTCTTTCTTCCACAAGGCTTTATGAAATATATTCTTATTCCAACTCTTGTGTACCTTGAGCCTCAACTTCATTGATGTCAATCTATCTCCCACTATATATTTTGGAGATGTGATCCATCTCAATGAATACGGCATTTCTTGCCACTATAGACTTTTTGTCTGAGGGGATATCCCCTTAATTCATTGGGGGTATTTTATAAAGGTACACATTGTTCCTTGGGGTGAAGGTTTGTTACTTGGAGAGGAAATAACAAACACATCACTTCCCCACACATTTAAATTGGGTAATATGGCTTTCTTTCCACTCCAGTACTTTTATGGAATACCATTTATCAATTTAGTTAGTACACAGTTTAGTATGTGCGCCTCAATTTGAAATGCATATCCCCAAAATGGTAATGGAAAGCTCTCATTACTCATCATTGATCACACCATGTCCAATAGGGTGTGGTTCCCCCTTTACCTCATCCCATTCCACTGGGGCGTGTATGGAGGAGTGAGTTGGGATAGGATCCCAAAATCCCATAAGTAATCAATGTTGTCTGGATTAGGATATTCTCCACCTAGGTATGAGCGGTGTTTCATAATCTTCTTACCAAAATAGTTCTCAACATCATTCCTGTATTCATTGAACTTATCAAAAGAATCCAACTTATACCTCATAAGTAGATATATCCATATCTTCTAAAATTATCAGTAAAAGTTATAAAGTATAAGTACCCCTCCCTTTAACTAGAAATGATCCACACACATCTATATGAACCAACTCAAGATTTTATATAGCCCTTTCAACTTTTCCACTAAATGGGGTTGTGGTCATATTTCATTGGTAACATGCATGACATACACTAAGTGGTTTTAGTTTGCAAGAATCTAAATATCCATATTGATGTAACATTGTCAAGAGTTTCTTTTTTACATGACCTAGCTGCTGATGTCAATGTTGGGTGTGGTATTAGTCATGTGAAATATCTTTTTTATCGATTCCCATTACTTGGTTTGTGTACTCCAACATATAAAGACCATTGAATAAATGTTCCATAACAAAACCAATGATATATTTCTAAAACAAGCATAATTGATTTCCAAACATGAAAAAAATCCATATGTATCTAATCTGGATATAGAAATACTGTTTTTAGTAATTAAATTTGCATAATAACAACCCTTTATCACCAAGATAATCCTATATAGCAACATGAGGTTATAGTACCGGATAGCGACAACAGAAAGTCTGGCTCTGTTGGCTACTCGTAGATCAACCTTCCCTTGGTCAATCTTCATAAATCCTCATCCTATATTCTGAAACATATGTTATCACCACAAACTGTATCTAATGACTAATTTGTAGAAATTGATATATTGAATTCAATAACAAATGCACCTGATGCTTCCCCTTGCTTCTTAGGCTGGGTGCATTTCTTCCCATAGTGGCCCTTCTTTCCACATGATAAATAAACTTCCTCATGTTCCATTACTTCCACATTGAACTTCCTTTTCTTGGAAGGTCATGAAGAATATATGGGCATAAAGATCTTCTCCTTCCCTATCCACTAATTCACCATAACGATAGAAGGATTTTAAAGCTTCATATATTTTTCCACATTGAGAATGAGGATAATCAGATCAGATAGAGACTTATTAATGTTGTCCATATTGAAATTGAAAACAAAGTTTGAGATGATTCGATGGAGTGATGCAAGAATGAGATTGGTGCCCATTTCATTGGGGAGTTTAAACCCTAGATCCACTAGGCACACAATGTATCCAATGAGCATGAATACATATGGCCCAGCTAGGGAACCTTCTCTAAGCTTACTCTAAATGAGTGCCTTTGAGATCTCAAACCATTCTGTCTTTCTCTCTCCTTGTAAAGACCACAGAGGTGATCAAGCATTCTATAAGAATATATGTTTTCATGAGACATCATGAGCTCACTAGATATTGATGATATAATAAAAAATTGAACATTGAAAGCACATTCATATGTTTCTCATAGACTATGAAATCCTCATCACTTGCCTCTTTGGTAGTCAGATCTGGTAATGCTGACTCCAGTATGTAAGACTTCTGTTCAAAGAATATGATAACCCAAAGGAATATAAACCATTTTTTGAAGTTTCTTCCAGTTAGGATGTTGTATTTATCCATAATTGATCATAGGGATAGTGTGGTTGACAAGATTGTCATTTTATTCTACAACTAAAAGAGAATATCATTACTACTTTATTGATTATATTTTATGAGAAATAATATATTTTTATTAAGTCTCCAACAATTTTATCAAGTACCAATATCCCTCACCATTGGACTCAGAATGTCCAGTTTCCATGACATTCTGGTGGAAACGATTCATAATACCCTTCACATAACCCTAACAAGGGTTAGTCATGCTATTAAAAGGTATCTAGGAAGGTTGGTCCTTGCCAAATGCGGGTTTGCGGCTCCTTGATCTATTTGGTGGAAACCCCGATCATGAAATCATGACTTTGGATTTCCTCAACACTTGCCATTAATATTACACCAAGTCTTTCCAGGGATACTCCTCTTGATGTAATATAGTTATGTCAACACGAAATCATTCATAAGGGCTTCATGTATAAATGTATGTCTCCCAATAATGGTTTGTCAAACACATTTTTTATTGTGTTTTTTCCGTAATCATGTAACTAAATGCTTTGTATGAATTAATATTTTAATTGGTCGATTTTTATCTCTTATATGTGAATGGATTATTATCATTATCACATTCTTGTTAATATTTAGTGATACTTACTCAAGTGATTAACCATGACTTGATATTGTTTACACACATGTCTTGTTTTTTTAGTTCTATCATGCATGATTGTTTAATTCAATAATTATGTGGTCATGACAACACATCAAAAATGATAAACCATGAAACCGATATAAATAAAATAATTTGAATGGTCATGAGATTTTCTAATGGTTAGTTTATCTAGAAGTTGATAAACTAACCCTGTCCATGGGGAGAAACATATTTATCCTTTTTGGATAGTGTTCACAGCTTTCCACCTATCCACCTCTATATCTCCTGGGATTGGATTCTTCATAGCTCTAGCATGAACCGCCTCCACTAGCTTGGGATTTCCATCCATTACATATTCCTTTTCTATCTCACATGAAAAAGAGTGGTAAAAAAAGTTTTACATAAAAGAAACCTTGGTCACGCATGCCCAAAATATTAATGAGGAGAGATGGTTCACAAGCCAACAAATTTAATTTACACTAATTAATTAAAAAAACCATCAACATATAAAGGTCTTGTCCTAGCTCATGATCATCCATACATGAAATGATGTCTATGCATAAATAAAACTAGCATTAAATTCTTTAATAATTATTTTTTAAGATAAATGACACTAGAATAAATTAATTATCATCTTTAATTAATCAATACTTTTATCTTAATCCCTTTTTCTGAATTTTCGTGATATTTTAATTCATCATGATTTTAAACTAATAAATTCATTTAAAATTATCTTTATACGTAACTTGTACCTTACAGGCATCCTGATGAATTCCTATTCATAACAACCCAATGAGTAGAAATGAACATAACACAGATGATAAATTAAACATACATATATAAAACACATATCAGGTGTTGTGCCTCTGCATTATTCTTGCACGATGGTACACGTATCAAGGGTTTGTATAATATAATAATAAATTTTAATAAATCTGCATAATTTGGATGAGTACATGACGTGTAGTTCCAACTACATGGTGTGTACTATTTTTCACTATCCATCTAATGTACACGCCTGGGGGAAACAGTGTGTGAGTGTTCTTCGGAAATCTTTGGAGTACAAGACATGTTCAATGGGCCACACACCATGTAGTATACACATTACGCGGTTTCTAGCTGGGAAATCCATGTACGGGGTACACGGTCCAACCCTATCCTGAAGAGACTACACACCGTGTCTAGTGGATTACATGACATGTAATCCGTAAACTGTGTGCCACTTGTTCCAGGTCAACACAAGAAGTCATTTAAGACACAGAAAGACTCCAACACACTACCTGATTTGGTGGACTAATCCAATTCATTGAATCTTGACTACATGATGTATACTTCCGAATAACATTCCATGTGTTCTTGTGTTGTACTACCAAGAAACATTGGCACCTCCTGATGAGATCCTATATTTTATTTTAATCAAAATTAAATGAAATGATCGTTTCTGTAAGGGGAATGGGATATGAAAGTGGAGGAACAGAACTCTAGATTCAAATTAGAAAAATGATTGACATGAATTAAAACAACTAAATTATTAGATGTGTAAATCATCAAAAAAAATATTTAAATTATTATAAACTATGATGTAGCCACTCATATAACAATTGAAAGTTCCGAGTGTACTGGATGTGTGGTTGGTACAGAAGCCAACATTGATTTTTACCATGATAAATGATTATTCTGGGATCCATATGATGATGAACTCTAGTATCCACGGAATATAATCAATAATTTAGATAAATAAAGAAGAGGTCTAAAACCTTTAGGGAGGATCTTTCACATCTTGTTTATAATTAATTTAATTAATATCATAATGAAAATAATAACTGGATATTTGGTATTTTCTTTTTTGATGATGTTGATCATCTGGAAAGACCCATCTAGATTATCTTGTTTCACATGTAGGGATCCAAACTAGAATCCCTCTAGTGGTGATTTACACATGCTCTGATGGCCTCTAATCAATGTTGCTATTTCTCTAGGATCTAGCATAGAGAACCAATTGTCTTTTTTCGGTTGTTGTTAATCACATGTTCTTCACCCTTGAAGAATTTCTATCATTATTAAGAGGTTTGGGATGAGGATTCAAGAGAGAAATTGTTTAGCTCAAAAATTACCTGTTTTCTAGGTGTGAGATTCAATGTCATGTGGTTCTATGGCACAATTGGCGTACTTGTATATTTATATGCATGGAACTTCAGTTACAATATTTAATTGCACAACAGAAATTAAATACATTCCTGAACATAGAGAAAAAACATGCTCATTAAAATAACACCATGTAATTATTTATGGTGCGCCAACATGAACAAAAAAGAATTATAAATAAAATTCCATGTCACAAAATAATAACAGCATCATAGTTATTTTAACTTGTGCCAACAAGTTAAATTATTTTTTTACCGTCTTTCAAATTATCATTTTTCTATCGGACCAGCCTTGGTCTAATGAAACTCCGATTCCATTTATTTTCCACCCGAATAAATAAATAAATTATTTATTCTCTTTAATAAATATTTTATTCAAAAACTAATAGATAAATATATATTCAATGTTCAATAAAATAAATAAATAAATTTAATTTAATTTATGAAATCATTTTAACATTAAAAAATTATTCTACAGTCTTGAGAATAATATTTATTTTATTAATTAAATTCAAATTGAATTTATCTATGACCACCAAAAAAAATTTAGTGTGTGACCCTCCTAGATTAATTATCATAGGAATTGTGTTGGCTTGCCTAAAGTCCAATAGTACTGTCCTACGATGGTTCAACGCACCCAAGAGAAAGAACATAAAGTCACAACAACGACATCAACACATACACACACTCATTGTGTAATATAATACCTTTGCCTAAATATCTCATCACATAGGTTTCAAAATACTATCATCAACCTTTATGCTTGATATGTGGTTCTTTGACTAAATGAAATAAATTAATCATTACACCATCACTATGGAATTTCACGCGACATATATATTTCAATAAAATGGAAAAGATATCAACTTCCACAAATGGAAGTGACAAATCATTCCTCAACTTAGCCATCAATATCATTCCACTTGTGATGCACCTAATGTACCCTTCTTCCCGCCAACTGTCTGTGTGACATTTTTCCTCATAAAATCAAAGTGCGCAAGTCGTGACATGTATTAATTGTAATATTGAAGTCTAAAGATCATTACACATGCTTGGAGATAGAAATATCTGATGACACCAAAACACGCAGAATTCCTACGGGCGGGTCTTTTCTCATTATTTTCTATCATGATGAGTACTAAGTGGAAAAATCATGAGAGGAAGTCTCATATGCATAGGAGTACTCACACCTAATGGTCTACATGTTTCGTGTCCCATTATAGTATTTCATCCAACCGAAGAAAAATATTTAAGAATATTGTTATAGCATTTCAAGGTTCTCATCATAGCGTGAAACTACAACGACCTTATCAATGCAACAATTATTCTTAGACATTATAACATCATAGTAATTCAAAATAATGAAAAATATGTAATAAGATGTTCAATATTTAAATATATTAAAAGTCCATGTAATCAATGTACAACCAGTTGGTTCTAGGACACCAAACCTTACTCATTGTAGGTTCAAAATCACCCCAAAATATGGGTAGACTCTACTAATGGAATTGGAGAGAATTGTCCATTTTACTTGGCTAGTCCAACATGTTCCCACTTTAGGTATCCTAAAAGGAATGTAAAATACTGTGAACTAGTAGTTGGTTCACCTGTGGCTCAGATAAAACCACATTCTCAGTAGCTTTCTTCGGTTAGTTTCTACTATGCAGACTGGGTCACATTTTCTAGAAAAATAAAAAACACCATAAGTGTCACACTCTATTAACAGATGGATTGTAATTTCAAATTCTACCACAGTAAACTATCAAAATACTTATTTCCAAAATCAACCTTTTTTCCATGATTAACCATTTTTGAAAAATGACACTTTCTTTTGAATATGAAACGATTTTTAACGAATCACAACTATTCCATTTTCAAAAAAATTATTTTGAAAATGAAATTAACTTTTCTCAGAAATCCACAAATTCATCAAATCATTAGTTAAAATGAGATAGACACCCAATGTGGAATTCATTTCTATAATTATTTTCATCCTCTTCTCATTGGATAAACCCATGATAGTGACATTTCCCAATCCTATAAGTGTATGAAAAACACATGTGTAACCAAATCCATATTATCATGAAATAAAAAATAAAAGGTTAGCTATGTACTTTTATTCTCTACATTTAAATTCCATAAAATCATAATCCTATAAACAATCCATACAAAATGAATAATCCTGAACCTATTTCATCTCCAAGACTGAGATAACTGAAACCCAATGGTTTTAGAAATATATTTATAATGACCAAGATAATAAAAAATATATTTCATACATCTTATTCTTAGTAGACATAGGAGGAGGAACATTATTTTTTCTTAGGAGACATCCCCAAGATACAAAAGGAAGGAAATGACTTTCCAATGGATTCATTTACAATTAGTGAACGATTTTCCCGTGAAAATAAAACAACCAAACAAAAACACACAAAAAAATATCCACTTCAGTATGAAGGATATAAATGGAATTAAATACCAATTATACCACTTTAATCAAAATGAAAATACCCAAGAGTACCAAAACAAGTGACTATAAAAATCCAAGTACACGGTGGAAGACTACAAAACCAAAAAGTACTCAAATAAACCAAATAAAGATCCCAATATCCTATAGCTCCATGCTCCAACTTCACAATCACCCCCAAATATCACTAAACACCAGTAGAGATATGTGAGACCGTACATTCTCCCATGCCTCGATAAATAATATTTTCAAAAGAGAAAAAGTGACAAAGAATATAAGTGTAATGATACTTAGTATTTTTCACCCAAATGACTTCCCTACTAATGCCACTAAGACAGAATATTTAATAACATTTATATATAATAGTTTATATAAAAAAATTATAAAATAGTTTATATCAGAATATATAATGGTTCAATAAAAATTAGTTTCCATCAATGATATCATGTTCCAAGGAATGTAATCAACATTGATCTAAATCCATTTCATAAATTCCATTTTTGAATAACCTATTCTTTTTTCATGTATCCACATATCTAACCATGAATGCACCTTATACCTCCCTATACTCAATAGTGGTGTGTTATCTTTTTTACTTAGACTTCACTTAATAAAACATTTGATGGTGTAGATCATTAACCCTTACCCATCCCACTAATGATGGTGGATAGTCTATATTCATATCCCTCTCAAATGCACATAAATACACACCCACCATTCAATATACATCATCATATCAACCTTTTAAACCATATCAATAAAACCATAATTTTATTGAAAAACACACCAACAAACCATATCATTAATACCGGATTTTTAATGTAAACATTATTCTATTAATAAAAACCAAAAAAACTTTTTAAAATCATGTTACAAATTTAAAATTCAAAAAAATACCCAACTTCCAAAATTCTATAAACTATCACTAAAAAGGGTTTTGAATAATAAATCCACATTCAATTTCATAAACAATTCAAATAAAAAAGTCTAATTATAACCTAAACCTTTATATAATGAACATGGGAGTCAAAATTGAAGCAACCTAACTCATGTTTTATGGAAAAAACAAAGAATGACACTCAAACTCTAATAAAAGTGGGTCAAATCTCAGAAAACCTGCCTCAAATATCTTCCACTAACATAAAAAATCCAAATATAATCATATTTATAATAAAATAACATAGAAATAACCACAAAAGAAATAGATCTATGATACTGAGATAGAGGGAGAAGAATATCTAAAGACAATGTAGGAAAACAACCATAAATGGAGACATATAATGCGAATCAAACATCAACGCACTATTTAAAGCATTCAAATTTCCTCCGGGTCGATGAAAATAGCCTATACTACATTTTAAAAGAGAATATATCTAGTTAAGGTCAGTTTTGGACAAATATACGAAGTTAAATATTAATCCCTACCTAGAGTCACATTATAGATATATTGTTTTTAAATAGTGCACAAAATGATGCATGGTTTAGAAAATAGTACACTAACTATGCACCACCCACTACCCCAAGGTGATCCTCAATGGTTGGTTCACACATTTTCCAAACCATGGTTAAAAAATGATAAATTCCATTGTATCATGTAGAAATTTTTGTTCTAGGAGGGTGAAAGATTTGAAAAAACCACGCACCCACCCATGCGCCTTCTCCGTAGCCTCTATCTCATTGTACATGGTTTCCAGGGAAAGTTGCATGGTTTTTACTAACCAAGAACCAACTATAAACCTTTACTAAAGTATAATAAACATTCCAAAATTCTTCAAAACCTTCCCAAACATTCGTAAAACACATTATATACATAAAAATATAAAATAATGTTATAAACATAAAACTAGGGGTTCTATATGTACCATTAGAATGGAAATTATTTTATACCAATTTAATCAAGTTTAATATTTCATGTAATTATGTTATTAATGATATTTCATAAGAATACAGGCCTAATATGAGTCCAATCATCTTTCATTAATGCATTAAACTTTTTAAGGTGTCTGTTACATGGGGAAAGAACCCCAAAGGTGACTAAAAATATTTATGGTATGTGAAATTATGCCTTCTAAGTTAATTAAAACCCATGGGGTGTCTCATTTAAATGGGATCAACCAATAGTGTTTATTTTACATTACCAAGGACAATATTAATAACTATAACCCATCTAATTTAATTTTTTCACCATTTTAGTGGTGTCACTAGTGAATTTCAGCTTGTTGCATAATGAAAAAAAACTACAAAATAAACACAACTACTAAAAAGTTACGAGAAAACATTCCATGGGTTTATAGATGGACATTAATATATTTTTGGCCTTATATTCGATCTGAAATCGAAGAAAACAAAAAATATATGAAACCCCCTAAAAATATATCATATAAGGTCACACCAAAATAGAATAAAGGATGAAAATATAAATGATGAATGTAATAAGATTTAAACATAAAATATTAAATAATAATGAACTATGTTTCAATTAAATCATATTATATGATTTCTTCTAATGAAACATTTAACATAAATAATATTTAATGAAATGTGATTGTAACGTAATTCCATATCCACATTAGTTACTCTTCAAAAATAATCCCTATGAAAGAATAAAATCAAATTATAATTATCATAAAAATAATTATTTTCATGATAAATAATGTCAAATAGAAGTATATACAACTCATAAATTAATATTGTTGATTATCATAAATGTAAGTCACAATAAAATAGAATTTGAGATTAATAATCCTCACAAAAATCATTCCATCAAATTTGAGAACTAATCAAGCAATCAATTATGTGTATAATATGAAAATATTCCTAAAAATATATATATTATATACATAATAATAAAAATTAATCACATACATAATCATAGGTTTTCAAATACAATGAAGATTTAATATAATCAAATAGAAAGAAATTGTGTTATGAATTTCTTTACCACTTGGTAACATTGTTATCAAACCCCATGAATGAGATAATTAAAATTGAAACATAAAATAGAAAAATTTTGAAATTATTTGTGAAAAATCATGTAAAAGCATTTATATAAAACTAAAAAATATAAATAATTTGTGAATATTGCATATTTCTGAAAGAAATAAATGTGATACATGAAAATTTTTTTCATCTAGTGAAACATATCACACCTGTCCACTAACACCTATAAAATAATATAAAATAAATTATATTAATTGTTATTAAATTTTAAATGATCAATAGTTTTTACTTATATTATTTATTTTATTTATTTTTAATGAAATATTCATTTATATAATCAGTTATGTAAAAGTTATGTGTTTTTTTGTTTGTTTGTTCATTATTTCAATAAGTAATTAGTGTGATGAAAATGAACATTTAACTAATTCATTAAACATCTATGAAATAATATTCATAAATTTATAATCATATAAAGACTTCAATTATATTTTTGAAAATGTTCGTGAAACAGTTTTATGAAAAAATATCTATGTTATGATCCAGGAGAATGTAGGTTGTTTGTACCCATGATAAACATTTCCATTTTTCAATTATCATTATTTATAGATGATATGTATTGTTTTATCATTAAAAAATAATCATAACATCATAAATATAATATTATTTATTTAAATATAATATAATTACATTTTTTTTTCTTTGTATTACTTTTAAATATTTTTATTAATATCTCCAAAGCTTTGTGCTAAGACAACACAGGATTGCAGAGCCGAGAGAGCCTCATTGTGGTTGTGTGAAAGATATTAAATATGTTTTTTCATCATAGAAATTTTCCTTATAAATTTGGAATAATATTAGTTCAGAGACTTAGATTAGAAATCTAATGTTGTGGTTGAGTTCAGAATATATGTTTCATCCCATGAATGAAAACACATTTGTCAGCGTTGGGTGCCAGTCGACGGCGAGGATTGGTGGGGTGTTGGTTGCAATTTTTTAAATTAATAAAATAATTTAATAAAACCACCCCCCATTATTTTTCACACATAGAATATGGTATTGGAGTCATTACTCTAGCATAAATGGACGAACCTTGGATAAATGAAGTAGACTCAAGGCCACAAATATTTAACCTTAACAGATATTACTCCCTTATCATGGTGTTGTGGATTTTGAGATACGATATAGGATTGTACATTTTATGATTCTCTATGTGATAAAATTATTAATACAATTTATGTCTCATCTTTCTTTTGAATTTTTTTAAATGTTTTAGATGTTTTAAATTATAAGTATGGTCATGCAATGGTAGATCGATATATTTCAGATAAAAATGTTGGTTTTTCTGTGTCTTGGATAAAATTCATATCTAAAATATGAAATCAAAAAACATATAGTTTAGTGTAACATACCATTTGGTCTTCCCATGATGGGAAGATTAAAACTGAGTACTACACTCCATCTATTGGGGTTAGAAATCTTGTAACAATATCATTTCATGTGGCCGAGGGACATTGATAGTCATTCCTTGTGAATGGACTTGACAGCGTGACAGTACACAATCTAGTATATGATCATAGGATGAGTTACATGTGCATGGAAAATAGAAATGGGCTAAGGCATATCAAATTTGAACACTCCATGTACTAAAATTGCACACCGTGTGTGGTTATGTCTACATATAGCTGTGTATGGGAACATGTACATAAAAGGTTGTAGAGAAGGATACACAGCAAGTGACATGGGCTAATAGTTGAGTATTCCCTTTTATAAAACTTATTTAATATCAATTGATAGTTCCATGGTCCCATGTTGAGAGAAATTCATTTTAAAATGGGTAAATGTCATGTCGAACATTTGGAGTCTTTTCCCCCTTGCATATCTCTTTCATATTGACTCGGACAGCGGCCCACAAACAGACTGTCCTGAGAATTTTTACATGTAGGATGTAATGATGGCCACAGTTTTGGATTTTGAAATTAAATGCAATGTGATGTTGTGTGCCACTTTGGTTATATATCAATATCCCCATAATGGTTGTGTTAGTTCCCTTTGTATTTTCCTTTGACTGTTCAATGTGGCACCATATACAATTAATAGGATTGTGAACCATGTATGGATTGTAGATCTTGTGATCCATGGTTGTGTTATAATATTATAATGTGAGTTTTCTTAGTCTTCTTTTACTACATACTAAGTATATGAGAGGATGTATTCTTCAGAGAGGGAAATATAAATCACAAATTCCTTTATTGTTCCTCTTTGTAGGGTTAGGGGTATTTGGATGATGAATTTTTGTGAGGGAATCAAACCTCTCACCCTGAGGATCTCTGGAAAATGGGAATGAACCCTCCCTGAGACCTGTAATAGAACACCTATTTGTGTATCCATATATGATCATTCTGATCATATATATTTCTGATGGAATATTTATCTTGTATAAATCCCCTCAACATCTTTCAGAGTTTTACAGTTTTTTTAACTAGTAGGAGTTTATGTAATAAATGAAAAACATTGCATGGGTGTTATTCTAATTCATAGTGAGTTTTTACCATTTAGGTTCACAGTTTAATAAACCATTCTATGTTCTACATTCCATTTAGGATTCATAGTATCCACTCGTAGATGTGATTGTGATCCTCTTTTTTTGAATACTTACTTGGAAACTGGTTGAAATTATCTATGGTGTTTTCCATTAATAATATGCACTTAACTAGTTACCACCATATATGGATCAATTGAGCCATCAACTTGTAGATTCCCATTAGGTGATCATGTGAGTAACATATGGTCTAGTAGTGGTGTTCTTGCTAAGTGTGTTCTCATGGATGTATGCCATCATGGATGGTGGGGATGTATCAGTGGATTTTAGATTCCAAATATGTAGCATCTATTAGTTTGGTGCTATCTTGGGTGGATGTGATCATAGAGTGAGTAATCATGGTTGAGCTTTATAAGATAACAAAGAGTTGGTTGATGTGGATAGTTTTATAGTTTATTCTATCAGAAAAGGGAGTCTATTGTGAGTATCTCTTGAATTTTATGGTTCACCATGTGGTATGGTTATTTTTATTGACATATCATGGGTGATGGGATGATTAGTTTTTCAAAAATGAGAAGTGTAGGGATAATGTCCTCCCTCTTTTATTGGTTTTCTCCTCTGGATAATGGTTATGTTAAATTATTCGATTATGTTACTCACTTTTTGTGCTTCAGTTTTGGGGTTCCTTTTGATTATTTTTATGATCACTCATACAAGGGCCTTCACACACATGTTACGTCCTTTTTAAACTATTGGTATTATATCCCTATCCCTAGGGGACTATGAGTTGGTGGAGTTTAGTTTTGGGATAGACATACATTGGAGTGTATATTTCATTATATTGGTAGCATTCCCATCATTTTATATTGGTTAAAATATTCTACATATTTTTTTGGTGGGTTTATATTTTTACCTTTTTTTCGTGTACCTATACTTTTTTCATACTATGATACATGATAGAAATATTCATTTTTTTCTTATCACATATGCATGTTTTCATAGAGTTGGATGTGGGTGTGTATGTACATATAACATAGGCTATGGCCACCCATGTGTTTGTTATACCTACTCGGCACTTGTTTCCACCAACATGCCTATTACAGGTAGTCACAAGAAGTGTTGACTGGACCCTCCATTGGATAGGTGGGCCTTTGTGGGTTAGGTTGTTAAAGAGTATTTTTAGAGGAGGTCCTAGGATAAGAGACTTTGGTGTTTTTTTTCCACAATAATTTTTAAGTAGAATAGGAATAGTGTTAAAATAGTTTTAGTTTGGATTTTAGGAAGGGACACCATTTTGGGGTGGAGGATAACGTATCAATTCAAAAGGTATTTGATAAACAACAGGGTTAATCAGAGATTTTAAGAACTAATAATAGTGAAACATTGTTACATTAATCACATAGGTCTATAATGTGGTTTCCTTTACCTTTTTAGTCTTATACAAAGATATATTTATTGAATGTGGAAAATAGAGTATTATTTCATTATCTTTCCCTGATTATATATTTGAGGTTTTCCATAGTTGTGCTGAGAGGATCACACTAAGAGCGATGAGGTTTCGATGTATGAGGCCAGTCATTAGGTAGGATGGAATCTAATTAGATGGCTGGAAGAGCATCCACTGAATGACAAACATGTAGATCTACCTAGAATAATATTTCTTAATGAAACTTATTATAATAAGATGTGGATGGCTATGTTGGTATAGGATAGTGATATACATATATCTATGATGCATCATGTGATGCCAATTATGTTTTCTCTCATGAAACATGATGAGCTAGACAAAAACAAATTAGACATGTGACATAAGAGGCATTATCCTTTCTTGTGAATGTGGGGGAAACATTGTCGTTTTGGGAAATCGTGATGATATGATTTTGATGGCTATAGATATATTACAAGGTATTTTCATACTCATCGAGGTTCTATCATAGAAAGTTTCAGTTCACCATCGATGTGGAGGAATCCTTTTTACAGAGGTGATATTTATGGCACCATACGTGGAATAAGAGATGGAAGTTCTTTACGATGTGGTTAGCGCATTGATCTCAAGAGTGAACTACCACCCCAAGTGGTCCATGATTGGATCAAAGAACTAATAGATAATGGAATGGTTTGATGAATGTGTTCGGTGTTTTTCCCATATTCTCCTACAACTGATAGAGGTATGATCTCTATCCATTAAACATTTTTAGTAGTATTATTTAGTCCTGGTGCGATACTATTTTCATGAGGCTTATTTATGGATAGTTTCTCAAGGTGACATAGTGCATTATTAGGGCACTATTTAGGTGATTTTTGATATAAATTTGGACTCACAATAACGTGGTAAACTTTCCCAATTAGATGTGTTATGGTGAACTGGTTTAAAACAATGATAGTGTTTGAATGATGGCCCAAGTGGATATTATCTAGGTGTGGATGATGATATAATTTGAAAAGTGTTATTGGGGAGGGAATTTGTGTTGATGTATCATATAGGAAATGGTTGAAAAAGAAATATGGGATTATGAGGGATGAGATATAGGCTCTAGGGAAATGTTTCCTAGAGGATAGTCTGTTTTAAGGTATGACTTATTGTTTATTTTCTTTTGTTGACGTTTTTAAGAGTCGTGATCCAATATTTTGATGTGAAGTGTCAGTATATGGTCGGGTGACACCACAATAACTCTATTATATTTACTATTAATTCATTGTGTTCATACAAGGTCTCATGTGTCTTTGGAGGTTTTTTTGGGTTCATATGAACCAATGTGTTCACGTGTGCATCCTTATGTAGTTCTCCTAGTAGGTGGTGGTGTTACATTTGGCTGGGTATGGATGATCTTTGATGGTCCAAATGAGTATTATGGAGGATTACCCAAAACCTATAATTGACATATTATTTTCCCAGTGGATAAATGATGGATCTGGACATTTGGAATAAAACTATGTTATCACATGGTTTAGGTTCGAGTGGAGTTTTTCTTTGGTTCATGGTGATTAATTTTGAAACATTGGATTACACAATATATTTTTGAGATTGATGGAACACATGACTTACTCCTTTATGTGATCTATTCACATTAGACCATTGATAGGATTATAGCTAGTGATTGAAATGATTTTATCCATCCAATACTGGCATGTGAGGTGACCGAGTATTAAAATTATTATAGTTTACCTCTAGGGTTGGGTTTAGTCTACCTTTTAACTAGTTGAATTCTTTCTTTTTGAGGTGTTGTGTGACTATATATCCTCCAAACATGAACATGACTACTTTTCTGAAGGTTGTGTAACACCACTGGTTTTTACTAATAAATTGTTTTGTCTCGAATAAATTAAATTTCATTTATTTATTTTGTTTTACATTACACTATTTTAATAATTCATTATATGAAAAAACAAGTCAATATTTCTCTTCATGAAACATTGATATTATCATGATGTATTAAAAACATTGAGTTTTATTGTCTTAAATAGAATATGAATTTGCTTCAATATCTTTCATTACACACAATACTATGTTTTATAAGACAACAATATACTTTTAATTGTATTATTTATTTAGGTAGTTATCAACTATATAATGGAATGTAAAATATTAAATTAATTAAATTAATTAGAAAAATATAGTTCAAACAATTTAATATAATTCATTCCTGACCATCTAATTTGAAATTAAAATAAAACTATTTTTATGATAGAGGTGAATATTTTTCGAAATTTTTTTTTTTTACAGAAGTGTTTTTTATAGAAATAAAGTATCCAATTTTTTTTAATTTTTTTAATGATATATATATATATGTTATTCAATAATATTTTTTCATTCATCTTATATGTTTTCTATTAGATAAAAATGAAAAATTCAAATTCCATGCTTAAAAAATGTATTTTTCAATAAACAAGATTTCCCAACATTCATCGAGAACTTCTTTTGAAACTAAATTTTTCCCATTTTAAATAATTATTGGTAAAATACCCATTTTTTAAAATTTAATATCTAAATTATATTTGTGTTTATTTTTGATAATTTTTTGGGAACCAACATTGCATTATGAATAAAGAAAAATAATGAATTTTAATTGAAATCATCTATTTCATTTAAATCATTAACGATGAAAAAAAATATTTTTAATTGGTTTTAAAGTAAAAATATTTCAATTATACATATATTAATATAATTTATATCATTAAAATCAATTTTATATTGAAATATAATATAAAAACCTTGTAATACTTTGATATTTTTCACTATAAAAACATGTATTTTTTATGCGTCTAGGAGAATAATTATCAATTAAATTTTACCAAATCAATGTTAATTATTTCTAAAAATGAATTAAATATTTATAATCAGACTATTTTATAATTTATAATAATGTAAAAAAAATTTTTACCAGATTAATTTGTGAAAATATTTTAAATTTGTCATGGAAATTATGTGAAAAACATGTTTTTTAAGGGACTAAACATTATTAATAAGGGGAAAACGAACATGAAATATTTACACCACAAATTTAATGGCCATATAATGACCATGATGATTCATGGACTTGACGTTTTCCATTATTGTTGCAACATGGAATTGGAAAAATGTTGTTGGAATTCTCTCATTCATATGATTACACGTTTTCCACTCACCTCCCTTATAAAATACATCCACCTCTTCCCCTATATACATATATCATAATTTATTTTCCATGATATTACCATCATAAATAAATTATAATATTCTATTTAATGATTCTATAATTTTTACCTTTGTAATAAATCTATCCAATGTTGTCTTCTGAAGAAAAACAAATAGAGAAACCATAATAAGAGGCAACCTTCATAAACATTATTTTTTTATTTATTCCTCAAACAATATAAATTATTTTTATATTTTTATTATAAAACAACCATAGTGTATTAAAAATAATAATAAGTGTGTATGTTTTGTTTATGGCATAAAACCTCACACAATACCTTCAAATTCGGTAGAAAATCATTGTCCATTTGTGTGGTGAACTATTGCCTCACAAATCGATGTCATTCCATTTTTCCACTCCACCTTTCATGGTAAGAGAAAATGATGGAAATGATTTTTATATATGGTAATTATGAAGTATTTATTATTATTTATTATTATATAATGCACAACCTTATTCTTCTCATTTTTTGGATCATTATAACAACCTTCATATGTATGGCGGACTACCATCTCACGATGCGATTTGATTCGTTAATGGTTTATATAGAATGCATTAAGGATGTTTTGAATAACAATATGTGTTATATATGAAATTATAATTATAATATAATTATAATATATAAAAATTAATATATAATTTATTTTTTTATCTTTCAAAGTGATAAAAAATAGAAACAACATTCATGGGTATATACATCCAACAGTCTCCATGAATGTTGTATTTCATTTCCAATCACTAATTTTTCAGGATTTATAAAATAAATATTTACTCAATATATATGATATTTTAATCATTTATATCATTCTGGAGATTATGATATCCTGAAATAGTTAAGGGGGAAAGAATAAAAGATCAAAACATTTATAAAAAACAAAGTGGTTATTAGCTGAAACATAACATTAACATAGAATTGTTAATAAGTGGGTAATATAAAGACATAACTTAAAAATATATTTTATTATATATATATGATTAAATTTCATTAATACATTTATAATAAACATATACTTTTAATATTTGTTTATTAATGAGTATAAAAAGAGTTATGACTTCAGGTATGTGATGAATGTCTCACTCTTTTACTTTTACAAGACAGATGAAATATACCCCACCTATTTATTATATATACTTGATATAATGCTACTTAATGTACCTTATGATTATTGTACCAAATTGTTTTTTTAAATTTAAAATCTATATAAGGATATATCAAAAATTGTTTTATGGAGAAAAATTTACTGAATCAGTAAAAGAATTTTGTCTCAATTTTCTTTCTTTCAGAGGCCTGTTACGATATGCACCCAAATTACTTTTTGATGTGTATATACCACCCCATTCACATGAAATACACTGAAATTATATACATCAATTATATTTTAAGACACATTTTATATTATTATTTCATGGTAAGTATGATTCAAGTATACAGTTGTAGTAATGATTTTAGGTTACAATATCATTGTTTTTCGGAATTATTCCTAACTATTCATCGAATGAATAAATATTATGATCCAAATTTCAAGAATTATCATAAAATTTCACCCAATACGACAATCGATGATATATTAATGTAATTTTTTCATTTTTCCAATCTTTTGTACAAATTATAATTATGAAAAAAAATCAATAAAGCCAAACATTATTTCTCTATTTGGTAAGAAATCTGTTTTCATTCTAAATCAGGTTTTATATACAGGTTTTTTAAAATATTTTAATATTACCGTACAAAGATTAAAATAAAACAATACAAATTTTTTATCTTTTTAAAAACTAGTTTCAAAAATAAATTTCTTGTAAGGTTCTGATAAAAGCTATTTTTTCTTCTATCGATAATGAAAAATGAAACTTTACCTTCATATATATGTCATGTGTGGAATTCTCAACTATTACGACCAGTCCATCCAATTATTCTTACATTATAAATTTTATAAAATATTCTAAAAATAATTGTTTTGTTAAATATTTTTGAATTATTTTAATTTTAAAATGATTTATCAAGAAATTAGTTTAAAAAATATTTTTTTAAAAACATATAAAAAGAAATTTAAATATTGCATTGTATCATTAATATGAGATTTTAAATGAAATGATTTGCTAACTTATTTAATGATTTAAAAATAAATTTTCAAAATGGAAGGGATATTTATGTTTTAATTTTTTAAAATATTTAATTATATGTTTTCAAAGATAAATTTAAATAAAATGTTTTTGAAAATGTTTTTTGTATTGAAAAATTTATTTTTTATAAAAAGTTTTATTAGATAAGAAATGATCCATGTGATATTTTAATATCCATATCAATATATGATGACATCCATTTATTATTTTTATTATTTACTATGGATATTATTCAAAGACACCATTCTAATTCCATATTTGGATGGATTTAATTTAACATGGCATGTTGTTTATGATACATTTTTCTCATTAACGGTTTATAACAAGATAATTTTTTTTATGAAATCCACTTCCAGCCATGGGTATTTATATAATAAAATTATTATAAAACCGCTCTAATTTCAATTTTTTATAATATGAATAAATTTTTATGATAAAAATTTTATTTCAGGGTTTATGATATTATTTTTATGAAATCCAACTCTTTTTATGGGTCATTATAAGATAAATGTTTTATTATACTGTTGCACACATACATGTAATTTAATTATGTGATGGTTCTGAAAAATATCTTCGTCTAATGTATTAGATAATTTTTATTGTTATATGAACTTAAGGGGTATATAGGTGGTTAGCCCAGGTGTACAATAAATCGTACATGGGGGGAAATCATAGGGTATCTAAAAGAGACTACATGTGTAGTTATGCCAAACCCATAATATAGCGGTACATGGGAGGCCATCCCAATCCCAAAAAAAGATATTATAATGAGTACATTCAAAGACCAATATCATGGGGTACACATGAGTACATCTTATTCCTTAAGATGGTACATGAGTTACTATGCCAAGACTAACATGTTATTAATGTCTCGGTAGTTAGCCTTGGAATAAGACTTTATAATCATATGTGTATGCCGCAAATCCTTTGTCTTATTCCATTGTTATACTACTATGGATTATATCTTATGATTCATGCTTATGAATACCCAGTTTATATTCCATGATTCATAATTATTAATTTTTATTTGCAAGATATATTTTTCAAATATAATTTTCCTGCTACTATACCATTACGATCACGTTTTTGCTACGCATATATCTTATTTTCCATTACTAGTTCTCACAATTTCTAATGTCTCCTATCCGCATCTTATGATGAAAGGTTCTATGTAGGATAATTAAAGTGTAAGATATTTATGAGATAGTTGATGATGATTCATTAAATTGGAGTAATTTTTTCATGGTTTCAAATGTCACTAAACTATTAGGGTACTAAGGTGTGTCTTTGTATAATGTGATAGATATTCATCTAAAAATTTGTAATATCCATCTATGCGATTAATTAAAATTTTTACATGTCATCATTGAAATGATATAATAAACCATTGGAATATATGGTGAGAAAACATTAGTGATATCAAACAGAATATTTCTATAGATATGTATAGGGATGTGTTTGTTGGTACGTATAAGGATGAGTCAAGGTTTTAGAAACTTTCTTGACTGTTTGGTAATGGATTGATAGAGTGTAATATAATTAATTATATACCTTTTTGGATTGTAAAACAAGATGTGGATATTGAATATATGTACATATGGGTAAAAACAACTACAACACCATATTAAGGTAGGCTCAGTCTGGAACTGGTGGATGATAATGGGACTTAATGTAAACCCAGTTTGAAACACCTAGCAGATATGTAATAGATATTCACAACCTCTTTAAGAACCATCTATAATGATTTATAGAGATGATGATAATGAAAGACCATGGATAAACCTAATTTTTCATATATTAATAATAATGTTCCATGATTTAGACAATATATATGTAATTTTTTATGATTATGTGGTTCCCCACAATGTTTATAATTTCCAACATTATGTTATTGGATTTAGTTAATGATTGGAACCCATTTGACCCTTCTTAATTCCTAGTGTTATAGAAATTGAAAAGATTATTCCCTTGAGATAAAAAATACATGGGAGCTAGAATGAAATATATTTTTGATAATATAAAACAACTTCTTCGATATACGAATAATGCTGAACATCAAAATGAGAAAAGGAGGAATCATTATTCTTTGGATTCTCTAATGTGGCAATATCTATAAATTCCCGAACTAGCATACCCTCAAATAAGTTGTTTAACTATTGGGTCACATGGCCTCAATCATATCTCTATATATGCCAAAGGCGGAAGACTACCTATGAGGGTCTTCAGAGGTTATAGTTGAGAGAATATACCCTATTACTAGAGATACAGAATAGTATTATTAGACAATAAAAACAAAGAAAATGGAAATATTAAATACATAATTAATGAAAGTGGTTGAAGAAAAATAATAATCAATTAAATAAAAATGTACAATACTAGTATATACAATATCTGAGTGAATGACGTGGTAACGATACATAACTGAAAGATGAATAAAAAAAATTCATTTAATAATTGTAAAATTAAATGATTTAAGCAAAGAAAATAAATAAAAATCATAAAATGATCTCCATGAGAAGCCTATGCTTCAGCTCATTTCTTTTCTCCTATATTTTCTAGTATGATAATTCTAACACCCTTAGCTTCCATGATACGCTTCTCTTTCAATAATGCAAAAGCTTGCATTGTAAGCAAGTTCGAGATTCTAACGCACCGCGACCAATAAAAATAGCCATTATGAATAGTAATACCCATTTTTTGAAATTATATATATTTTATATTTCCAAATGGACTTCATTTGTGGATTCAGAATATCGAAATTATCCTATGTTGAATTTTTGGTATTTGTCTGAGAACATCCAATTTTTTATGAATAGTAAAAAATACTTAAATACAACTTTTTTATTCAATATAAATTATAGTGATAAATTATACTATAGAGTTGTTTTAAAGTATAATTATAATATATTTTTACCATTTTATCCAATTGTGGTCATTAGAATTAACTTTACTTTGAAATTGGCCATAAACAATTGTCAATCTTTTGATATATATTATTTGTTAAAACACGCTATATGTTGTGACAGTGGGAATTAATTATAAAATTAATTAATTCAACTTATATGTTTGGAATTTTTTAAAATAGAAATCATTTTTGAATTTGTAATATCAATTATATCTTAGGGTGAAATTTTGGCATTGTTCTGAAAATCTTCGATTTTTTATGAATAGTGAAACCACTAAGTGGTAGTTAAAAAACTGATTTTTCATTTAAATGAAACATTACCACTTCTTTGATTTGATTTTAAAAAATATGACATACATGGTTGTCATTAAGAAGTAAAATGTGGTTCAATGAAATTAAAATAATTTTTGGTGAATAGTAACTTTTATGTTTAAATAATCACGATTAAAGGTAATTAGTGAAATGTAAGGTAAAAATAATGTTATAATAATATGAAATGACCTTGACACATGATCTACCCCTATTGGATGAGTCATGGACGACCAAGAAAATCCATGGGTCAACTTGGAGACCCCATGGAGCAACATTGGTAGGAAAATGACCTTAAAAACGTTTTATTTAATGTTAAAATAAAAATGTCACAAACATGAGTTGTTTTACTAAAAAAATTAAATGGGGTTTTTAAAGTCATATTTTTTACTATAAATATTCCTTAGAAAGATAAAAAGAATTCCTACATCATGATTTTTTTTAGATATTAAATAAATTAAATTATTTATGACACCAGGATGATGCAGCGATTCCATCATTATTTAACGATTTAAATGAAATGAAATGATAATGTAAAATCTAAGACCTAAACATGTCAAAAACCTATTGTATGGGTGTATTTAGAACTATTATCACCTTATCCTAGAAATATATAATTTTTGGACCCTTTAAATTCTAAAATCATTTTATGATAAAGTAACCTTTTATAACTTTCCAAGAGTACCCCTCCTCTCCTCTTATATAAGGCCCCCACCTCTACCACCTTACCCAAAACTCTCAAGCCTTTGGCTCGGCCAAACCCTGCCCATGTTTCATCTCCAAATCCTACTCTTACTCCTAGAAGCCTCACTTTGTGAAGAAGTCTTCCCAAGGAAGCCTTTGATCTCAAATCAAAAAGTGTTACCCGTTTTAAAGGTAGTGTTTTCTCTTGTGTTCTTATGTTTTATTTTGCTTCTCCAACCACCTAAATTCTTTTTATTCTTTTCTTTTGTAACAAAACCAGTATCCTCAATATACTAGGATGTTTTTATAAGAAGTATTCGAGCTACAATTACACACACCTACATCGGATGGTTAAAGAACATACTGTTTCTGTGGATGGCGAATTTATGCCTCACGAAACGATGAATTTTCAACACTCATATAACACCTTCAAAGGTGGCCATTAAGATGTCACTATATTTATATATGATATATATTATGTTTTTGTTTTTCTTATGATTATGTGTTTTTCATTTATGGCATACCTTTATGATTTCCATTATGGTAAACGCGATAATTGCATTTTAGGAAGTGCGGACTACCGCCCCCTCAAAGTGATTTGAATCGTTAAAGACATATGTGGGATGTATAAAAGACGGAGTAAATGATATTATACATGTTATTATAATGTAATTAAACTATACCTTTATATAATTATAATTTCATTCCATTAAATATGAAATAGAAATGAAAGTAGCATTCATGCGTACGTACGACTTACCGTCTCAATGAACAGTGCATTTCATTTCTTACCTCTAATTGTTACGTAATATTATTAATGAATGTATATAATGGATATATATTATATATATTATATCTATATCATGGATATAATTCTGGAGATAAAGGATATTCTACCACATAAACAACTTGTAATTATAAGAAGTTTATTGTTGACTCAAGTACCAATGATCGACAAAACAACCGTTATTAACTTAAATGACTAAATAATTTTCATAACATTGTAATAAGTGATATAAAAGGGATAATGAACTTGAAAAAGGTTCTTAAGAAAGTATAGATTAACTCTAGATTATTATTTAGGAGATTAAAGAATGGTCGAGTGAATTCGGACACGAGGTAAGGGAACTTCTTAACCCAATATCCATTGTTTGGGTTAATCTACTGCATTCAAATTATGTCATGATATTACTATGTTATATCTTTTATTTTTACAATCATTATGTGAACTTATAGTGAATACACATAATAGATATATTTTATTTAAAAAATTATCTTTTTAAGGGACTTCGTCTCAATCACCATTCATTGAGGCATATTTTGTTTTATACTAAAATTTCTTTTATACAATGTATAAACCCCTTTGACCTTTACATTTATTCAAAAGGAATATTTTTATACGAAGTTTATTACTAAACGACAAAAGGGAATGTTTTTATTGTTTTAAGTATGCGGTGACAATGACTTCTCTGCCGCCGTGACCATTATTTGAGTTTCACCTTCCTCTACAAGCCATAATTTTTTTAAATGAAAAATAAATACCAAGTTTTATATTTCTTTTATTTTGGTTTTGAAAATGGTTTTGAAAGATTTTTTTTATATCAATGTGTTGTATTGATATCTTGTGATTGAAATAAGGAATTGTTATGTTTCCTTTATTCATGTTTTATGTGATACAATTATGTTATGGTTTATGATATGTTTAAACCTGTTCATATGAGGAATGAATTGGAATTAATAAGTGATAGGTAGAGCCCGCTATAGCTCTTTGATGCATTGGAAGTTCTCATGAGACAAACTAGTGTCGTGGCACGAGGCCTTGACAAAATCTTATTTGTAGTTTTGGCATGAGGCCTTGGCTACGTGGTTATGATAGTCTGGAATTATGAATTCGATCATTATGAAGGTGGTTATTGATATTTCATGTGATTATTCGACCAGTAGAATATCCATGTGAATAAGTAAATGGAATTATTTCATTTCACTTTTACCATATTATGTTTACGTTCATGTTTAAAAGGATTTTGTTTGGTTATACATTGCCTTAAATGTTTATGTTTATTTTTGAAAGCTTCCGCTATATTTTTATCCTTATTGAGCATCTGAGCTCACCCCTTTAAATGTTTTAATTTTTCCAGGATGTGATGAAGTTTTTTATGGATGACCTGAATGGATAGTGTGAGGGGATATGAAGACAAGATGTTGTTGTAGTTATGTTTTACTTTATGATGTAATGTAAGACTTATGAATATATCTAGTGTTTTTAAGGCTACTAAACTAATCGGTCTTTCGAGACTTGATCTTTGTGATCATTCCAATGTTACGAAGTAATGCACCGACTTTGGGTAACTAGGGTCGGGGCGTTACAGTTGGAATCAGAGGCAGTTTAGTACTAACCATGAAAGCTAGATTTAGATAATCTCTGATTAGAGCACATAGCCCTAAGATAGACTTTGAGGATTAGTATAGAATAACTTCCTAGAATTTTGGTATTATAGAGATTTTATGAGTTTTCCGAGCAATACACCCCTATCTGGATACGATCAGGTAGAGGCAGCTCTGGCACAGATGTACCTAGGGGTAAAACCCAAAAACACTGCTTTGAGCTAGACTCGAATGAGATCTGGTGTATGACAATGGGCCTTGTTGCAATCTTGGTTACGACACTATCGGGGGATATGCTTAGGATAATTCTCATTTTTTTACAAACTATTATGAAGGGTTTATGAGTATACACTTCCTCAAAGAAAACATTTTTTATGATTGTGGATTATATCCATAAACCTTTCAATTTACTTTAAGTATTTTACATGTTGGGAATTTTTCATTGCAATTCATAAACTTACCAAGTTTATTCCATTGTATAGAAATGGCGTCCAATAGAAGGAATGTGAACTCCATCAATACATATGATCCAAAGAGTAAGAAGGATCATATCTTTCATGGTATTAAGACAACATTTAGAAGGGAAATAGAATCCCATGTGTTCTCAACATATGAAGAAATAGTATCATGTGTTAATAAGATAAGTAAAGAATTATTTGAGTCTTATGCATTTGATGGGATGAAAGAGAAGAAAAGGATGGAAGAGAGAATGATGGATAAAGGGACGAGGGAAAAGAAGAATTTTCTAATATGTGATAACTGTGGGAAGAAACACCTTGGAAATTTCCTAAAGGGAATGAGAGTTTGTTATAAGTATGGAGAAAAAGGACACCAAGTGCGTGACTACAAGGGTAAGAAAAAGGTTTCAAATGTACAATACTTCATCTGCAAGGAGTGGGGACACTACGCAAACCAATGACAAAATCATCAGAGTATGCCCCAAATGATGTTATTAGAAAATAATCAAGTTATGATACTGCCACAGATGTGGAGGATTGATTAGAGTTATTATTTTGTCATTAAAGAATTTTGTCATTTGAGTGTTGTATCAATGATGTACTGGTTATAATAATAATTGAGTGTATAAGGATTGTACTACAATACTATTTAATCAAGGAATTGAGATTTTGTGGAACCAAGAAAAGTGGCTCCACAGCAGGTTAAATTTTTGGAAAATATATGGATGAGAGAATGATAAACCATAATATGGTTCTGATACCGAGATAGTAATTTTGGAATAATACATGATTGATTAGGATAATTATTTCTTAAAACAAATTAATGACTTGTATAAATTTTTGGATACAATGATTATATCTAGTATTTTATAAGGAATAAGGGATCATGAATGAAATAAATAATGATTTATGGTAATTCCGGATGTTGCAGTGTTTTAAAAGAATACATGATGAAGGTGTTCACATGTTGTTACACGGAAAAAAGGATCTTCAATATGTTTAACTTCCTTATAAAATTTGGACTGTGAGTTGGACAAAAGTATTTTGGATAACTATAAAGGTTGGAATGGATTAATTTGAACCTTGGATAGTATTGTTTAAGGTTAAAACATTTATGAAGATTATTTTTGGAATATTATAATACTATAGTTTTAGGAAAAGCACAACCTGCAGGTTGGGGGATAACCCGTCACGTTGGACAAAGCTGTAGGAATCGAACCCACAACCATAGTGAGACATGCCTTTATTACCTACCACTATCCTAAAGGAAGTCCCTGGTTATTACAAAATATTTTTCCTAATCTAAATGGTATGTGTTAATATTTTGAACCTTGTGCGATTAGGATAAATATAATATTTTTGAGTTCTATTATCTTTTTTGAGTGAAATATGAGTTTGTGGTAGAAATTAGTTGAAGGTTGAAACTCTACTTGTCAAGCATAAATATATATATACCTATCGATTATTCTATGAATAAATTAATTCTTAAACTTTAGTAAAGGGATATTAAAACAAAAAAAGTGTTATCCTAATACCTTATTTCTTGTTGAACTGATAATATTTTAAATCAACATAGATTGAAGGCTTTGAGGCCCTAAATTTTACACTTGTTTGTGATTGATAACATCAATCACTCCCTATAAATATTTACATTTTTCTCCAATTATATATCTCTAATTTCCACCAATGTTATCCTTATCGAGATCATAATTTGGTGGTGACTTTTTCATTTCCCTTTCCCTCTTATTAAGGCTAAATATTATTAACCCTATTTCCGATGTGGGTTTTCCAAAAAGGTATTTTATATTTTCAACCTTTTATTTTCAAAGAAAAATATCAAATTGTGAGTATGAAATTTATTGAAGTAGAGGAGAATGTAACACCCCGAGCTTCCATGATATGCTTCTCTTTCAATAATGCAAAAGCCTGCATTGTACGCATGTTCGAGATTCTAACACACCACGACCAATCAAAATAGACATTATGAATATTAATACCAACTTTTTGAAATTATATATATTTTATATTTTAAAACGGTCTTCATTTGTGGATATAGAATATCGAAATTTGCCTATGTTGAATTTTTGGTATTTTTCTGAGAACATCCAATTTTTTATGAATAGTGAAAAATACTTAAAAACAATATTGTTATTCAAAATAAATTAGAGTGATAAATTATAATATAGAGTGGTTTTAAAGTATAATTATAATATATTTTTACCATTATATCCAATGGTGGTCATTATAATTAATTTTACTTAGAAATTGGACATAAACAATTATCAATCTTTTGATATATATTGTTTTTGAAAAACACGCTATTTGTTGTGACAACAGGAATGAATTATGAAATTAATTAATGAATCTTATAGGTTTGGAATTTTTTAAAATAGACATCATTTTTAAATTCGGTATATCAATTATAGCTTAGGGTGAAATTTTGGCATTGTTATAAAAATCTTCAATTTTTGATGAATAGTGAAACCACTAAGTGGTAGTTAAAAAACAGATTTTTTGTTTAAATGAAACATTACCACTTCTATGATTTTATTTTAAAAAATACAAAATACATGGTTTTAATTAGGAAGTAAAATGTGGTTAAATGGGATTAAAATAATTTTTTGTGAATAATAACATTTAAGTTTAATTAATCGCAATTAAAGGTAATTGGTGAAATTTAAGGTAAAAATAATGTTATAATAATATGAAAGGACCTTGACACATGTCCTACCCCTATTGGATGTGTCATGGCCGACCAATAGAATCCATGGGTCAACTTGGGGACCCCACAGAGCCACTTTGGTAGGAAATGACCTTAAAAACGTTTTATTTAATGTTAAAATAAAAAAGTCACAAACATGAGTTATTTTACTAAAATAATTCTTAAATGGGGTTATACAAGTCAAATTTTTTCCTATAAATATTAATTAGAAATATAAACGGATTTACTAAATCATGCAATATTTTTTATAATTTATAGACATTAAATAAATTAAATTATTTATGACACCATGATGATGCAGCGATTACATCATTATTTAACGATTATATAAAATGAAAAGATAATGTAAAATCTAAGCCCTACACATGTAAAAAACCTATTGGATGGGTAGATTTCGAACTCTTATCACCTTTTCCTCGAAATATATAATTTTGAACATTTTAAATCCGAAAAGAATTTTATGATAATGTAACCTTTTATAACATTCAAAGAATGCCCCTCCTCTCCTCTTATAAAAGGCCCCCACCTCTACCACCTTACCCACAACTCTCAAGCCTTTGGCTCGGCCACCCCCTGACCATTTTTCCTCTCCATATCCCACTATTACTTCTAAAAACCTCAATTTGGACAGAAGTCTTCCCAAGGAAGCCTTTGACCTCAAATCAAAAAGAGTTTCCTGTTTTAAAGGTAGTGTTTTCTCTTGTGTTCTTATTTTTATTTTGCTTCTCCAACCCCCTAAACTCTTTTTATTCATTTCTTTTGTAACAACAACAGTATCATCAATATACTAGGATGTTTTTATAAGAAGTATCCGAGCTACACTTACACACACCTACATCTAATGGTTAATGAACATACCGTTTCTGTGGATGGCGAATTTCTGCCTCACGAAACGATGATTGTTCAACACTCATATAACACCTTCATGGGTGGCTATTAAAATGTCAATATATTTATATATGATATATATTATGTTTTTTTTCCATATGATTCTGTATTTTTAATTTATGGCATACCTTTATGATTTCCATTATGGGTAAACTCGATAATTTCATTTTAGGAAGTGCGGACTACCGCCCCCTCAAAATGATTTGAATCATTAATGCCATATGTGGGATGTATAAAGGATGGAGTAAATGATATTATACATTATATTATACCGGAATTATAGTATAACTTTATATAATTATAATTTCATTCCACTAAATACGAAATAGAAATGAGAGTAGCGTTCATGCGTACGTACGACTTATCGTCTCAATGAACAGTGCATTTCATTTCTTAACTCTAAATGTTACGTAATATTATGAATGAATATATATACTGGATATATATGATATATATGATATCTAAATCATGGATATAATTCTGGAGATAATGTTTATTCTACCACATAAACAACTTGTAATTGTAAGATGTTTATTGTTGACTCAAGTACCAAAGATCGACAAAACGACCGTTATTAACTTAAATGACTACATAATTTTTGTAACATTGTAATAAGTGATATAAAAGGGATAATTAACTCGAAAAAGGTTCTTAAAAAAGTAGAAATTAACTCTAGTTTATTATTCAGGAGATTAATGAATGGTCGAGTGAATTCGGACACGAGGTAAGGGAACTTCTTAACCAAATTTCCATTCTTTGGGTTAATCTCCTACATTCAAATTATGTCATGATATTACTATGTTATATCTTGTATTTTTACTTTCTTTATGTTTAATTATAGTTAATACACATAATATATCTATTTTATTTAAAAAATTATATTTTTAAGGGACTTCGTCTCAATCTCCATTCATTGAGGCATATTTAGTTTTATACTCAAATTTCTTTTATACGATGTATTTACCCCTTTGACTTTTACATTTATTCAAAAGGAATATTTTTATACGAATTGTTTTACTAAACAACAAAGAGGAATGTTTTTCTTGTTGTACGTATGCGGCGACAATGACTTCTCCACCGCCGTGACCATTATTTGAGTTTCGGCTTCCTCTACAAGACATAATTTTTTTAAATGAAAAATAAATACCAAGTTTTAATTTTATTTTATTTTTGTTTTTAAAATGGGTTTGAAAGTGTTTTTTTATTATATCAATGTGTTTTATTGATATCTTATCATTGAAATGTGGAAATGTTATGTTTCCTTTATGCATGTTTTATGTGATTCAATTATGTTATGGTTTATGATTTGTTTAAACCTATTCATATGAGGAATGCATTGGACTTAATAAGTGACGGGTGGAGCCCTCTATAGCTCCTCGATGCATCGGCAGGTCTCATGAGACAAACTAGTGTCTTGGCATGAGGCCTTGACAAAATCTTATTTGTAGTCTTGGAATGAGGCCTTGGCTATGTGGTTATCATAGTCTGGCATTATGCATTCCATCATTATGAAAGTGGTTATTGATATTGCATGAGATTATTCGACCAGTAGAATAGCAATGTGAATAAGTAAATGGAAAAATTTCATTTCACTTTTACCATATTATGTTGAAGTTTATATTTGAAAGGATTTTGTTTGGTTATACATTCCCTTAAATGTTTATGTTTATTTTTGAAAGCTTCCACTATATTTTTATCCTTACTGGGCATTTGAGCTCACCCCTTTCAATTTTTTAATTTTTTCAGGATGTGATGAAGTATTTTATGAATGACCTGAAGGGATAATATGAGGGGATATGAAGACAAGATGTTGTTGTAGTTATGTTTTACTTTATGAAGTAATGTAAGACTTATGAATGTATCTAGTGTTTTCAAGGAGACTAAACTAATCGGACTTTCGAGACTTGATCTTTGTGATCATTCCAATGTTACGAAGTAATGCAATGACTCTTAGTAATTGGGGTCAGGTATTTACAAGAATAAATCAATAAACAATGTTTAATGACCTTATAATAAGAGAGGTCTACATAGGTAACCGAGTTCAATGGTGGCCCATGTAGGGTGTGAGATATAAATCTCAGTAGGATAGTACCACCAATGTGTAGCACAATCTAGATAGTGTAATTTTAATTAAATAGTGTATAGGTATAGAAAAAAAAAATATAATGGAAACAATAAATGAAATGCCATTCGGGTTCATAAGGGACACCTGATGAACATACCTACTTCATACCATGCCTAGAATGCCTAATCATGTCAACATTATATATATATATTCTCAATATATATACAAATATAAGTTGGAGTGGACCAGGATATACCATCGTCATCCAATTCCACGTGATATGTGACAATTTGCCCTAACTCAAGTCTAAGATCCATCACCATCTCTTAACGTTCATGCATTAAATATATGTTTGGGTGGATTGGGTAGTACCACCACCACCAAATGCCAGAGAAGCTCTAAAAGTATACCCCCACCCCAATAACAATATCCCTCACCAAATCTTATCATTATCAAATTAGATATGCATTTGGGTGGATTGAGACATATCACCACCATCAAATTCCAAGCGATCTCTCACGGTCTACCCCTAACCCAGTACCATGATCCCTCACCGTCACTTGTAATTCCCACACAAGATATTTTTTTTGGTTAATGGGGACATACAAACCCCATCAAACTCTAATGGATATCATAGGGTATACCACTATCCAAATATGAATACCCCACACCATCCCTAGTAAATCACGTCCCTATATGGAATAATCAATCATAAACCATAATGAATAAGGCATTAACCTCTCATTCTTCACATTACCCCATATAAATTGAGAATAATTGTAACAATTAGTATAAAATGAAAAATTTAGTACCTATTATGCGTTTTCATAGACATGCCATATTCAGAACTCATTACACAAGGAATTTCATTTAAAATCAAACACAAAATGAATAAACTCTTCCACTTTCCATATTAACATATTTATCCTGTTTAAGACATTTCATTGGACAGAATGTACTTAGGATATGAATTCTTTACTGGTCAACTCACTCAATTTTACATAACATGGAAAATTAGTTTACAGAAAACAATTACCAAAGGGGTTTATGTCTATTACCCTAAAGGGATTATACGATCATGACTCAATAATTATAAAGATTCCATGAACCTTGACCATTTAATTTAACACATTGAGAGAAAGAATCAACATTACAAGGGCTCAAGTGTAAAGGATATGTGTCATAGAAACAAGGCATGTGCCTACATGGTCATGTTCAACAAAAGAGAACAGGCACCAAAACATGATATTTAAAAATTACGACCAAGGAAAAAGTATAAAGTAAGACCATTAAATAATCCATGAATGAATAAAAGCCTAATCAATACCTTTTATAGTGATGACATTACACCTCTGTTTGAGGGTTTTATTGTTAAATCATGACATTACTTATCAAACAATCAATCATAACATTTATGCTTTTCATTAGTTTTATCAATGAATGATCTTTAGAAAAAAGTAACACACACGAAAAAGTAATAAATAAGAGTTCATAGAAAGTGAAATTAATTACAAATTATTTTCTTTAATTAAAAGGTCAATGAAATGTAAACTACCTTAAAGGAACCAAGCCATGCCAAACATGGCACTTGATAGCATTGAAAATGTGAATAATTTCTTCACCCTTTCACACACATACATTCATATATATATTTATACCCATTAAACCGATTTAATGATTACCATCACCACAAGGGAACATGTTCAAGGGGAATATAAATACACACACCTATTTATTATTGTACAAGACATCGAGGAAGCACCTAACACAATGTAAATAAATATGGTAACCTTAAAAATCTTGTAGGACATGATACAATATGGTAAAAACCAAAAATATTTTTTACATCCTTACATTTGAAGGAAGAAGTGAACCAAACCCACTAACACTACTTCTCCTTCGGCATCAGTTGTCAGAACACTGAAGAAGTCATCCCTATAGACCTTTCATACACACTAGAATCAGAAGGAAAATAGAAATCAGATTAATCCCAACCATAGGGTTCAGCCTTATAAAAAAATAAGATAATAGACTAAAGGGAAAATAGTTAATTAAGGGAGGGGATATATCTAGGAGAGATACATGAGATATTCAAGTGAAAAATCAGAAGGAAAATTGGTGTTTTTCATCGTGGCAAGAGGTTCAGCGAAGGGGGGTTTCTTGGACAACATAATTGTAAGCCCAGGTGTGAGGCATGATGTGAGTGAGATAATGGGAGGGGCTGAGTTTAGTTGAGGTTTTTAATATCATTAAAATAATTCATTTTTTAAAAGAGTTTACCAAGCATGGTATGGGTGCATAGTATAGAAAATTCTGTGCCAACCAAGTTACCATTAATGGGTGTTGAGTCAATAATGTTTTCCTTATGACTTTTCCATTCCTTCTTGTTTTGAAAATCAAAAACACCTTATCTTTAAGAAAATTGCTTTCTTAATGAAATTTGCTTTTATAAGGAAAATTGCTTTCTTAAGGAAAATCGCTTTTATAAGAAAAATTACCCTTATCACATTTTCATCCATATTTTTCTTAAGTATGAGATTCAGATTCATTTTCTCGGAATCATTGAAACTTTGATATAAAGCATTCTGTTTTAGGGTTTGGATTCTGGATAAGAACTATAAGGAAATTTCATTCCGAATTCCGGATATAAACTCTGACTAAGTTCTATTCCAGATTCAGGATACGAATTCTGAAGAATAATTCTCATTACGAATTCCAATGAAGAATTCCCATTACGAACTCTAATGAAGAATTCTCATTACGAATTCTCATTACAAATTCTGATGATGAATTCCCATTACGAATTCTGATGAAGAATTCTCATTCCGAATTCTGATGACAAATTCTCATTACGAATTCTAATGAAGAAATCTCATTCCGAATTCCCATTACGAATTCTGATGAAGAATTCTCATTACGATTTCTGATGACGAATTCCTATTCCGAATTCTCATTCCGAATTCACATATTAAATAGAATTTGAGTATCTTTGTTTTATAAACTCTGAATTAATTTAGACTCCGAAAAATATCTTTGTTTGACTCCAAATTTTTATATTTCTTACACTTCTAAAATTTTTCTACTATTTACTATTGTTCTTTACACTCCGAACCTTCACTCTGATGTTTTCATTCCGAAATTTTATGTTAGAGTTTAAAACGATGTCGTACATTCTGTTACACTTGTTTTGTTATGAAACGATGTCGTCTGTTTTGTTATAAACTAACCGTTGTCTAAGTGACACGTGTACAGGTTCCTCCGATCTTTAAGGAAAATATGACCGTTGGAGAAGGAGCCGACCTTACCTATAAATATGAGCTCATTTGAAAGAGCTCGGAACTGATGACAGATGAACAATTTGGTTTTTGTGCATACATGATGTTGAAGTGATTTCTAGAGAGAGAGACTCGTATTAACTCTCAAAGCCTCGTGCGACTCCGAATGTTGGTGATTACATTCGAGGGTTTCCGGGGATAGGAAGACAGAGGTGCCGACTACCTTAAAGTTCGAGGGATTCCTTGCTGAGGAAGACAGTGGTTGCCAACTACTTGGAATTTGAGGGCTTGCGGGGATAGCAAGACAGAGACTCCGATCTTCGTATCTAGGGCTTACCCTGGTGTGGGTAGGACAGACTTACTTGAAAGTATAAATCAAAGGACCTTTATCCAAGGTTGTTGGATACCCTTCTCTTTGGGTTAAAAGATTTATATCTTGTTACTAGTAGTTTTACTACTTGTTTTTATTCCGCTTCATTTTGTATCATAAGGAAAGTATAACTTTCTTATACTTTCTTATTTGTACTCTAATTCATTTAGATTCTATACGCTTTAAGGTAGAATCTCATATTGTAATTGTTTGTTAAGTTTCAATATATGGAACCATATTTCCGGAACCTACTTTCGGAATCTCTTTCCTCGTTTACTTGCGGTGTTAGAGGTGTTGTAAATTTACTTAGTTTAACTTTGTTAAACTTAGCCTTTTACTTTGCTTAAGGAAAACATAGTTATTCTTAACTAACTTTAAAGGTTCTAAAGGAATTTTTAACGTATACAATTCACCCCCCCTCTTGTATATTGAGCATCTCATACTATATTTCAATCCTACAATTGGTATCAGAGGTTGAAACCCTCTTACTCTATACCAATCTTACATTTGGTATCAGAGCAGCTCTCTGAAATACTTGTACTCACATACAAGTTTTTCTTGCTCACTTTATCCTTCCGAACTTTTTCATTCCGAATTTTTCCATTCCGGACTTTGTCATTCCGAACTTTGTGATTACGATTCTTTGCTACTAACACGTTTGTGTGCAAAGTTATTTTTAGTATGGCAGGAATTAATGTTGGATCTATTGACAATCTAAATCCGACAAGACCACCTATATTTGATGTTAATGACTATGAATACTGGAGAGATCGTATGAAGTCATTTGTTATCAATACTGGAGTAGACAAATTTGTCATGCTTACTGGTGATTATAAAATTCCTGACAAGGAAGTCAGATCTTTTACTAACCAGGAAAAGAAAAAATATCAACTCAACTATAAGGTACGCAACACTTTACTATGTTCAATGACTAGAAATATATATAGCCAAATTTCTTCTTGTGAGGCATCTAATTGTATATGGAAGAAGTTAGAGGTTACACACTTTTGGACTTCTAAAGTGATTGAGACTAGAAGAGCTATGCTTAGGGCTGAATATCATGGCTTCAATTTTCCTTATGGAGAACCTATCTGTAAAGTTCAACAAAGATTTATGACTATCGTCAACAGTCTACAATCTATGGGAGAGAAAGGCTTAGATGATGAAGCTCTTGTGGACAAGATAATTGACATTATGCCCAATGAGTGGGAATCCAAGAGAACAGCTATAGATGAAAACAGGAAGGTCGCTCAAATTACTCTTGATGAATTATTTGGAACTCTTCTACAACATGAAACAAGAATGAAGAGAGATGCTGACAACATCAAGAAGAATAATGGAAATGGTACTGTTGATTTTACTACAACTTCAAATCAGATGAAAGAAAAGACTCCTGAGAGAGTTACTAGATCCAAGTCTAAGAAAGTCATTTTCCAATCCGAATCTAGTGAGAGTAAAGTTTCAGAAAATTAATTATCCAATCTTTCTTGAAGGATGAACAAGATAGCTGGACAGAGAAACTTTCAATCTAAGTATAAGAAGAAGGACATGAAAGATAAGAATGATGGAGAAGTTACTTGTTATGAATGTAAAAGAGTTGGACATATTAGACCAGATTTCCCTATGCTCAAAAAGAAAGAAAGGAAGGAAAGACATTCAGACAGGAACAGAAAGAAGTATTATAAAGCTAAAGCTAAGAATGTTCTGAAAGCTAATGACACCTGGAGTGCCAGTGGTGGTGACTCTTCATATGAATCTTCTGATTATGAATCTTCAGGACAGAAGAATCTTGGTCTTATAGCCAGATTACCTATTGATAATCATTTTCTTATGGCTAAGGTACGAAATGCTGAATCATTGACCAATGTTTCTTTAAATTCTAATGATAGTAAGTATTATAACTCTTCTGATGAAGAATCATCTTCTGATGAAGAAAATACATTACCTACTTATGAAGAAGTCTCTAGGTTTGCTGAACTTCTTGAGATTGATAATTCCAAACTCAATAAGAAACTTGATAAGGCAAACTCTCGGAATTCTATTCTTACAAAAGAGATATCAGGTCTTTCTAAAGATCTTAATAAGAAAAATGCTGATTTTGAAATTATTTCAAAAAATCTTGAGGAAGTAAGTTCTGAAAAGAACAAACTTTCTAAAGAATTAGAAAAAGTAATTTCTAATAAAAATGTTTTCGAGCCTAACTCTAGTTCTAAAACTAATGATATTGAGGATAAAAACTTGGTTGTAAAACTCAAGTCCGAAATTTTTTCCTTAAAGAAGTGTTTATCAAACTTTACCCATGGTAAGGACAATTTTGATAGGATGTATTCAAAAATACGACCTTTAAGAAATAAATCCGGATTTGGTTATACCCATGCAAAACCAGTTTTCAGTAACAATTATTTTGTTCCTCAAAGTACCCCATTTTGTACCAAATGTCAATGTGGTGGTCACTGGGCAAAAATTTGTTCCTTAAACAAAACCCAATCTCTAGGATTTCACAAATCTTACTTTTCCAAGAAAATGTGGATTCCTAAAATTTTATTGTCTGGAAATCTCGGATCCAAACAAGTTTGGATTCCAAAAGTCTAATTTTCTTCTTGATTTCAGGATAATAAAGAAAGTACCAGCAACAATACATGGTACATGGATAGCGAATGTTCCCGGCACATGACTGGTAACAAAAGCTTTTTTGAAAAGATTATCAAAACGAAAGGAGGAAAGGTAACTTTCGGAGACAATGCTAAGGGAGAGATTGTTGGTATTGGTAATATTGTGTTTTTAGGTAAAACCTTGATTTCAAATGTTCTTTTTGTTAAGGGGCTTAAGCACAACCTCATTAGAATAAGTGAGTTATGTGATGAAGGTTACCTTGTGAATTTTAGGAATGATAAGTGTTTAGTTCACAATTCCAAGGAAGAATTTATTTTCTCAGCCAATAGGCAAGAGAATGTTTACACCTTAAACTTAGAAGACCTAAGAAGCCAAGATTTACCTTGCCTAAGTGCAATGGAAGATCATTCTTGGTTATGGAATAGAAGATTAGGACACTGTAATATGAGAATCCTATGTAAAATTTCTAAGAAGAAACTAGTTAAGGATCTACCGGAGCTTAGATTTTATTCTTCTAAAGTTTGTGATCCTTGTCAATATGGAAAGAAACATAAATCTAGTTTTAAATCAATCGGTGAAGTCTCAACAACTGATGGATTACAGTTAGTGCACATGGATCTTTTTGGTCTAACACAAACTGGAAGTATTGGAGGAAAATACTATGTGTTTGTTCTAGTTGATGACTACACTAGATTTACTTGGGTCTATTTTCTAGCAAAGAAATTTGAAGATTTTTCTTATTTCAAAAGTTTTAGAGCTCAAGTTAAAAATGAGAAAAACCTTCCATTGAAAACTATTCATAGTGATCATGGAGGAGAATTTCAAAATTCTGATTTTGAAACTTTTTGTAGTAAGAAAGGTATTACTCACAATTTTTCAGCACCTAGAACTCCTCAACAGAATGGTGTAGTTGAAAGAAGAAATAGAATTCTTCAAGCGATAACTAGAACCATGTTGAGTGAATATTCTATTGCTAGACATTTCTAGGCTGAAGCTGTAAGTACTGCTTGTTATAATATAAATCGATATTTGATTAGACCTTTTCTTAATAAAACTCCTTATGAGTTATAGAATGGTAGAAAACCAAGACTTTCCTACTTCAAAGTTTTTGGGTGCAAAGTATTCATTTTGAATACTAAAGATAACTTACATAAATTCGCACTTAAATCTGATGAAGGAATTTTCTTAGGTTATTCCACAACCTATAAGGCTTATAGAGTTTTCAATAAAAATACCTGCACTGTCGAGGAAACAGTTCATGTGAAATTTGATGAATCAGATCCTTTTGTTTTTAAACCATCTCAACATACATATTCAGATGTGTTTTCAAAAACTGATTGTCACCCATTGATAGAAGAACCTTCTGATAAGGAAATTGTTCTAGAAGATACTTCTGAAACATTTACCCCAGAAGACTTTCTACCCTATGTTGATGAACAGGTTTTACAAAACACAAATCAGGTGTTTCATAAGAATCATCCCAGTGATAGTATCATTGGTGATGTAAATCAACCTGTAGGAACTAGAAGTTCCTTAAGAAATGAAGTAGAACATCTAGCATTTCTTTCCCAATTAGAACCTAAAAGCACAGATGAAGCTTTAGGTGATGATGATTGGATTAAAGCAATTCAAGATGAACTAAATGAATTCGAAAGGAATAAAGTCTGGACCTTGGTTGAAAGACCTAAGGAAACTTCTGTTATTGGAGTAAAATGGGTTTTCAGAAATAAATGTGATGAAAATGGAGTCATTGTTAGAAATAAAGCTAGACTTGTTTCTAAAGGCTATAATCAACAAGAAGGAATAGACTATGAAGAAACCTATTCTCCCGTAGCTAGACATGAATCTATATGTATTCTACTTGCCTTTGCAGCATTCTTTAATTTCAAACTTTTCCAAATGGATGTGAAATGTGCTTTTCTTAACGGATATGTTCAAGAGGAAGTTTTTGTTGAACAACCTCCTGGCTTTGAAGATACAAAACATCCGGATCATGTTTTTAGACTTACCAAAGCTTTGTATGGCCTTAAACAAGCCCCACGAGCATGGTATGATAGACTCACTGGATTTTTGCTTCAAAACAACTATGTTAAAGGGAAATGCAGATCCATCCCTTTTTATAAAGAAAGATAAGGAAAATGTTTTGATTGTTCAAATTTATGTTGATGACATTATATTTGGTTCAACTCAGCAATCATTGACTGACTCTTTTGCAAGTCTAATGAAATCTGAGTTTGAAATGAGTATGATGGGTGAGTTAACATTTTTCCTTGGTTTTCAAATTTCCCAAAAACCAGAAGGAACCTACATATCTCAACATAAGTATATTAAAGATATTCTGAAAAAGTATGGTTATGACAACACTAAGAGTATAAGTACTCCCATTGGTACCTCAAACTCTTTAGATCTTGACGAAGCTGGGAAACCAGTAGATCAAACATCTTTTAGAGGTATGATAAGAAGCCTACTTTACTTAATAGCTAGTCAACCAGACTAAATGTTTTCAGTATGCTTATGTGGAAGATATCAATCCAATCCTAAGGAATCTCACTTAAAGGCAGTAAAAATAATTTTTCTCTACCTTAAGGGAACCATGGATCGAAGATTATTTTATACTTCTGGAAATGATTTTGTTCTAAAAAGCTTTTCTGATGCTGACTTTGGTGGATGTAGAATGGATAGAAAAAGTACATCCGGAACTTGTCATTTCTTAGGAGATTCTTTAGTTTCTTGGTCATGCAAGAAGCAACATTCTGTAGCACTCTCCACTGCTGAAGCTGAATATGTAGCAGCTGGAAGTTGTTGTGCACAAGTGTTATGGATGCAACACACACTCACAGACTATGGCTTGAGTTTTACTAAAACTCAAATTTTGTGTGATAACACAAGTGCCATTGCCCTAAGTAAAAACCCGGCACATCACTCTCGTGCAAAACACATAGATATTAGGCATCACTTTCTTAGGGATCACACACTTAAAGGAGATATTATTCTTCATTTTATCGGAACACAAGATCAACTTGCTGATATTTTCACAAAATCATTGCCTTCTGATAGATTTTAATATATTAAACAGAAGTTAGGAATGATAACCGAAAGGTAATCTTTCTTAATTAAATTTCTGTTAAAAAAAATATCCTTACAGTAATAAACTCCTTCTTATAGGGGGAGTACATTTGATTGTTTATTTAACAAAGTTTTTCAAAATTTGTTTTCAAACTTTTCGGAACGATGATTTCCGAAATGGAACCTCCGGAACTAAATTTTTTTGATTGAACAGTTTCTTAAAGAATACTTCTGGAATGGGAGTGTTCTTATTGAAAATTTCCGGAATGAACATTTACGTACTGGCAGTTTCATAACCAAGTTTTTGTATCGATGTTTTTACTCATAATGTATTTTTCGTAATATATTTTTCGTACTAAGTTTATTTTTCATAGTAAATTTTTTGAGAAATCATCCATTACGAATAATTCCCTAAGCCAATTCGAAAGGTATGATTTCCTTCCTCATGTTTTCGTAGTCATATTTTTCTTGCTGGAATTTTCTTGTACTAAGCTTTCGGATTATAGTTTTCTTAAATCTTTGTTTTAATAAAAACCTCAAAAAGATCGGATTCAAGTTTTCAACCGTCAGATCTGATCGCAGCTCTTTCCAACCGTTAGATCAACTGTGGAATGTGAACCGTCATCTCGCGCCTATATAAAGGGGACCCAAATTTCTCGTCCCACATCGGTTTCAAGCTCTTGCATCCTGAAGCTCTGAATCTCTGATTTAAGGTTGTTCTGAACTACAGTTGTCTCCGTTCTGAACTTCTCAGAGAACTTCAGATCCGAATGTCTGCGGAGTTAGCATCTCAAGAAATGTCATCCACTAAGCCTATTTCTCAGTGGTTAGTTTACAGAGAAAGGTTAGTCCATCAGGTTTTCTTCAGCAACTATGATTCTATCATTTCAAAGAATATTAAGTTGAATGGCTGGGAAGATGTTGCGGTATCAAAAACCGGGAACCAAGATGAAGTATATTCAGATTTACTTGTCGAGTTTTATGAGTCAGTTTCTGTCTTCAAGGAAGATAATAGGGAGAAGTTATCTTTTAAGTCTTATGGCAAAACTTACAAGCATTATCACACCAAGGCTGCAAGCTTGGTAGGGCTGTCTTATGAAGGAGAAGCCGAGTTTATTTCGCATGTGTTGCCAGACTCTAAGGGTAGCTTCAACAAGGAAAAGGCCTTAGAAACTCTCGGACTGGCTGATGACAAGGCTCCGAAGATTGCAAGTCTATCTACAAACATCTGGATTATGGAGTTATGGGTGAAATGACTTATCGTACCACGGAAAGGTGATAAAGATAGCTTGAAGAAAAGTGAGATCTATATCTTAGATTTCCTGATAAATCTAAGGAATTTCAACTTGATGAAGCATATTCTTCTTACTATTGAAAATTTGAAGAAGGGGAATCTGAGAGCTCAGATTATTATGTATCCAGCAATCCTCTCCAAGTTGATTGTTCGGTGCCTTGATTCTTTCAAGGAGGCTTGCAAATCTATGACAAGAGTTTGCAAGATCATGCTGGTTAGCGATGGTACTCTGAAAAGGATGAATGTGGATTTCAACAAGGAAACTGGTGAATTCTTCGATTTGCCAAATCAAGAAGAAACGGCTCCGAAAGCTGCTGAACCGGAATAATTTAAGCCAGTAAGGAAGAGAAAGCTGAAAGAAGTGGAAGTACAAACAGAGAATGCTAAGTCTAAGGAAGTCCATTCCACACCTCTAAAGCCTAAGAAGAAGAATGCATATCCTGATGATGTTGTTACAAAGTGGAGAGCTGATAAAGAGAAATGGAAATAAGGGGATCCGCAGTTCGGATTGGACCCTGCGGAGGCTAAGGCCTTGAAGGAGAAAACTGCTGATGAGCTTGAAAGACAATCAAAGAAAAAGAAGCTCAAGAAAAAGATGTCTGAGGCTGAGGTAGCTCAGGCCTTGTTAAAATTCAATGAAATGGTTTCAGCAACTATTCCAGTTCCGAGATCTTTCTCCCTGGAATCTCTACCTGAGACTCCAGGAAGGAATTTCGCTGCTCCGGAAGAGGCTGTTGCTTAGAATTCCGAGGAAGTTGAGCAAGTGGAACAAATAGAAGAGGGTTCTGAAAGAAGTGGTGAAACCGGAGATGTTCTGAAACAAGTAGATGATTACAAGGGAATACCTTCGGAACACTTATCGCTCCGAACATCAGAAGCTGAATCCTCGAAACTAGTTACTCCAGCAATGGAAGAAGAGAAAGGAGGAGAAGAAGTTGCCTATCATGGAGAAGAAGAAAAACTTTTACATGATATTTATCAGATGAAAAATGCAGAGGTTGGTGTTCAGGAAGTTGCTGATGAGGAAGATTTTGTTGTTCAAGTTTCTGATAGTGAGAAGAAAACTCCGGAACATGATTCTATTCCGAAAAAAGATAAGGGGAAAAAAATTCTTGATGATACTCCGAGTTCAGAAAAGAGGATGAGATAGGAAGCTGGTAGTTCTTCAAAGAGAAAGTTGGAGCTTATTGAGGAAGAAAACTCTCCAAGTAAGATTTCAGATTCGGAGTCATCCTCTTTGTGGCATGACTTTGTCGTTCAGTCCCTAAATAAGTTGGTGGGAACCATTCTGACCTTCTCTAGTATTGACTCAAGATGCCAGATGCTCCAACATGCGTTGAATCGGAAAACCGACTCCGTGTCTATGGTTATGGATAAGTGCGTTGAGATTGAGGCTCAGTTCAAAACATTCTTTGTTGGTTACGAAGATCATAAAAGATCTTCCAAGAGGATGACAAGCTGGTCGAAGAAGACTGTGGAAGAGATGAGGTTGCTTGATGAGTTTCAAGAAAATGTTAAAGATGCCTTTGAGACTGAGGACAAGAAGATAAACGAGCTGACTTCCTCCTTTGAAGAAAAGCTGACTGAAGAAAAGAACTTCCGGATTCAAGAAGTCAGGGATCTGAATGGGAAACTGAATACTGTTTCTCAGAACTGGAAATTTGAAAGGGATCATCGGATCGATTTTGAAGAAAGGATGAAGGCTCAAGAAGAAAAGATCCATGCTCAGGAAGAAAAGCTGAAATCCCAGGAAGAAAAGATTGAAGCTCAATCCGCAAGAATAGTGGTCTTAGAGAAGCAAGCTGAAGAAGATCATAAAGACCTAAAGAAGATCAAGACTATTCTTAAGGGGCTCATGTCGAAAGAAAAAGATCCGAAATAACCAAATCCGATCTTTTTGTTGTATTCTTTTTGTTACTGACATTCCAAATCTAATGAAAATTGTGTATCTCATTTCCATTGTTGTCACTAATAATCGTTCAGGTACTTTGTTATTTTTTTCCATTCCCTCCAATTCTTTTTGAAAATCACAAAGGGGGAGAAGGAAAAGATCCTTAAGAAAAAGAGGAACTCTAATAAGAGTTTATCAAAGGGGGAGAAAGAAAAAATACCCAAGGAAAAAGAACTCTAATAAGAGTTTGTTTAAGGGGGAGTTTTTTCTTAAAGAAGACCTTCTTATGAAATATCATTCCGGAAATATGAATACGATCCTTAGAGTTTCAAAGCCTAAGGGGGAGTTAGTCGTATTCATCTATATCCTTAAAACAAGGGAGATAAGCATTAATATGTTTCTTTCTTCTTAGATTTTTTTCGTAAGAATGTTTGTGCTTTCCAAAAAGGGGGAGATTGTTGAGTCAATAAGGTTTTCCTTATGACTTTTCCATTCCTTCTTGTTTTGAAAATCACAAACACCTTATCATTAAGAAAATTGCTTTCTTAAGGAAATTTGCTTTTATAAGGAAAATTTCTTTCTTAAGGAAAATCGCTTTTATAAGAAAAATTATCCTTATCACATTTTCATCCATATTTTTCTTAAGTATGAGATTCGGATTCATTTTCTCGGAATCATTGAAACTTTGATATAAAGTATTCTGTTTTAGGGTTCGGATTCTGGATAAGAACTATAAGGAAGTTTCATTCCGAATTCCGGATATGAACTCTGACTAAGTTCTATTCCAGATTCAGGATACGAATTTTGAAGAAGAATTCTCATTATGAATTCCAATGAAGAATTCCCATTACGAACTCTAATGAAGAATTCTCATTACAAATTCTCATTACGAATTCTGATGAAGAATTCCCATTAGGAATTCTGATGAAGAATTCTCATTACGAATTCTGATGACAAATTCTCATTACGAATTCTAATGAAGAAATCTCATTCCGAATTCCCATTACGAATTCTGATGAAGAATTCTCATTACGATTTCTGATGACGAATTCCTATTCCGAATTCTCATTCCGAATTCACATATTAAACAGAATTTGAGTATCTTTGTTTTATACACTCTGAATTAATTTAGACTCCGAAAAATATCTTTGTTTGACTCCGAATTTTTATATTGCTTACACTTCTAAAATTTTTCTACTCTTTACTATTGTTCTTTACACTCCGAACCTTTACTCCGAAGTTTTCATTCCGAACTTTTATGTTAGAGTTTAAAACTATGTCGTACATTCTGTTACACTTGTTTTGTTATGAAACGATGTCGTCTGTTCTGTTATAAACTAACCGTTGTCTAAGTGACACGTGTACAGGTTTCTCCAATCTTTAAGGAAAATATGACCGTTGGAGAAGGAGCCGACCTTACCTATAAATAGGAGCTCATTTGAAAGAGCTCGGAACTGATGACAGATGAACAATTTGGTTTTTGTGCATACATGCTGTTGAAGTGATTTCTAGAGAGAGAGACTCTTATTAACTCTCAAAGCCTCGTGCGACTCCGAATTTTGGTGATTACATTCGAGGGCTTCCAGGGATAGGAAGACAGAGGTTCCGACTACCTTAAAGTTCGAGGGATTCCTTGCTGAGGAAGACAGAGGTTGCCAACTACCTTGAAGTTGAGGGCTTGCAGGGATAGCAGGACAGAGACTCCGATCTTCGTATCGAGGGCTTACCTTGGTGTGGGTAAGACAGACTTACTTGAAAGTATAAATCAAGGGACCTTTATCAATGGTTGTTGGATACCCTTCTCTTTGGGTTAAAAGACTTATATCTTGTTACTAGTATTTTTACTACTTGTTTTTATTCCGCTGCATTTTGTATCATAAGGAAATTATAACTTTCTTATACATTCTTATTTGTACTCTGATTCATTTAGATTCTATACGCTTTAAGGTAGAATCTCATATTGTAATTGTTTGTTAAGTTTCAATATCTGGAACCATATTTCCAGAACCTAGTTTCGGAATCTCTTTCCTAGTTTACTTTCAGTGTTAGAGGTGTTGTCAATTTACTTAGTTTAACTTTGTTAAATATAGCCTTTTCCTTTTCTGAAGGAAAACATAGTTATTCTTAACTAACTTTAAAGGTTCTAAAGGAATTTTTAAAGTATACAATTCACCCCCCTCTTGTATATTGAGCATCTCATACTATATTTCGATCCTACAATGGGAACCCGGGGTACCCTATAAGGTTTTACCCATAATCATTCCTAACCACGCACAACCCATGAAGATAATAATGTGGAGGTAATACATCCGGAACTAACTATATAAGACAGGTTCATAGTTTGGTAAACCATGACTATACCATGTGATGGACACAATCCACCTTTATATGGCCTCATGATTTCCTTCTATGGTCTACATGTTTTCAAAAAATCTATATACACCTTACAGACTTTAAAACCCATGATTTTCCTAGTCTGATTCCGATGAAAGTCCTTATTCAACCTATGAGACACCTCTTCCCCTTACCCATTTCTAGGAGAAATGCGTTGAAAGGACCGAAATCTTGGAATTTTGTTCTGAGGTTTGGTTTTAAATTTAGCTTGTCTAGAAAATAAAAAAATTAAAATTCATCTTCTATTTCAACTAGTTGAAATAATGGATCATTACAACCTTCCCACCATAGAACATCCCTTCCCTGAAAAGAATTTGGGAATAAATTAAAGATAAACCAACCTACTAGGTTCACAATGATTCATTTAGACGATGGTTTTTCTATTCTAAACATCTAATTCACCTTCACGAACCATTTCAGCACATGGAACATATGCAAGATAATTTCGATCCAACACTCATTTTATAAAAAAACCAATAAAAACTACCTGACCGTGTCTATCAAGATACATGATCACATCGTCATCTTGATAAAATTTCATCCATTGTTTGTTCTACATTAGGAGTTATCATTAAAGAGGGAAAATTTATGAACCACGATACTTCAATAGTTCGATCTACATTCCATGAAATGACCATAAGAATTCAAGTTATTCTCCTAGTGTGATTTGGAAAGGATCAACAATCAATTCCATATCATACTCATTTTTTCCATGTTTAGATGATTTTTCATAAAAATATCCGACTGACCCACAAAACACACTTCTTCATTGGACAATGTGCTAGAGATGATCCCTCACTAACCACGGTATTTGGAAATAGGAAAATTGTGTTAAGAAACTCTATGTGAACATTCAATTGGATGCCAGGCATTTTTCATATAGAGCTACAATGAATCCTCCCAAGGAATATCTCAATCTTTACGAAGAAATCCACTGAATTACATACCCTACATTTGTTGAAATTCATGACCAAACAGGATCAAAGACAAAAAAATTACCGCAGTGTAATTATGACACTCTCATAGTGTATCGAGGACAACGTCAATATAGGGAACATGATCATCAGTTAAAGGAATTAAATATGAGGATTTTAAGGGTTAACAAGAAGATTAGTTCTACCACACCATTTCAACATCAAAGAGGACACTTAAATTAACTAACCAAAACAACTTCAGTAATAAAACATATGACTCTATTTCCCGAAGACATTCTATGTTCATTCAGCATTACCATCAATGTATAAAAACAAAAAAATTGTGCTCCTCAATGTTTTCCTACACCACCAAACTCATCAATGTCATGATACTAAGAAATAATGAACATTTAAAAAAACCCAAAATCCCTAAGGGATTTTAAGAAAACAAAACATTTCTAAATGGCCTTTCTCAGTTGTGTTACTTCTATTTGGAATAATTCGTTTACTAGATCCAATGTGACGCTCCCCACCATAATAGTGTCCTAGTATCATAAGGAAAGAAAAATTTACACTCATAATCACACTCAAAATGGATTTAACAAAATTTTATTTGTAACACTCCACAGATCCATGATCATCATGCCCAAGCATACAAGAAACCCCAACCAGTGAGACTAACATTTCAAAACACATGAGTCCCAAAATAATTAATTTCATGCATTTAGGTAAATTTTATTTCTTAACACCCAAGCCTCTGTACCTATAGACATGCGAGGCCACACTCAACATCATAAGGGATTTTCCCCATAGTTGCATTCACTGATAAGACTATTATCCAGGATGAAACTATAACCATTTATCTATCACTAAGAATAATAAAGGTTCATGTGACATAAAAAATAACCAAGCATGACTGATACATATCCAACCTACTAAAACTAACAATTACCAGATGCTAAAGCACACAAAAAAGAAAAAAAACAATGTTCCACTATCCAAAAAAGGGTTTCATAAGAATCTAAAAGTTATACTAGGGTCAAAAAAACCAGAATGACAATAATTGTCAAAATTATCCAGGTATTTGAAAAATAATTTAAAACTAAAGGGTACTACCAACCACGGTCTGGCCACTTTAAAAACAATAAGTGATGATCATATCTCAAGTTCACTCTAATATAAGTCACTAGGAAAAATTAGATCATCAATCCATTACTAAAATTGTATAAAGCCCACAAAATCCCCTACGACCCCATTTAAAGGAAACTCAAGGGAGTAAATCAAACTCTACATAAATGAAGGCCTAAGAAGAAGAACCCACTGCATGTTCCATTTCCAATCCCTTTACATTTATTCACAATGATCCTTTTAAACATTTAAAATGTTTAAAACAGACATAAAGTGACCATTTTAAAACAAAACACAGGGTAATTTATTTTGATAACACCCAAGGATAAATTGGAATGTTCTATCAAATTTCCTTTTAAAATAGTAAACATTTATTAACATCTTGAAATTATTAAGAAATATCACAATCAAATTATTTTTAATAGAAAAATAAAACCAATGAGTGTCTAACCAATCAAACTTGGGCTCTCTAGAAAGAAACCCAATAGTATTATCTCAAATATAAAATTCTACAAACACCCAATGAGGTCATATAAAAAGAAACATGAATCCAACATACCTACATGGGTCTAGTTTTCCATTTCAAAAGATAAATATTTGATTAAAATTAAAAACTAATTTTCCCATAACCTTTATATCCATTTCAAAAAACATCATTCCATTACATTTAAGTATGGGTTTCTATTTCCTAATTCATGAAGCACCAACACAGTTCATGGATTGAAAATTTCCACACATTAATCATATCCAATCCTATTTGATAATATTAAATGCTAAAAACAGTGGTCCACTCTTACGGGTGGCCACCTACCAACATGTACAACACCCACACTCTTTATTGTTATCTCTTTGGATCCATTTAATCATAAACAAATTATATTAAAATCTATAAATTACATGCCTTGTATTTTAACAAATTAAAAAATATGATTTTGAGTATATGGGTGACCTTTTCCCAATTATAAGGCACCCACACACATAATATCTGAAAATTGGATCCCATTTGATTGCATCCCATTTATTTATCACATGAATCCATGTACATATATCAACACAGTATGATCATGATATCACAATAAATAAACATAGAATAACATACTATTAAGAACAAAACCATAATATACAAGAAAAAATTGCTAATTAACCAGTATTCGTGGCATATAAAAATGTGTGGTGTGGTAAATAAAATAAAATGATGTCATAGCATGCATGGGGTATATTCAAATCCATAGGAAAACCATAAATGTTACTTCATGGAATGAAAATATTCATGGATTTTGAATTTATGGTTTCATAGTATAAGGCATGGAATTTAAATTCTTTGAAATATTAGGCCATGGGTAAAAATAATAGAAATTCCATAAACCAATAAGAAGAATAAAGTACCCAAGCCACTCAAGGTGATATCATATCAAATATAATTTAAAATTTTATGAAAAATAGTTCCCATCCAGGGAAACTTGGTCATTTCATGTATGTGTGCTGATTAGTACCATGAACAACTATTAACCAAGCATAAAAACTTTCTTAATATCAGGTATACCAACAAAAAAATAAAAAACGATAAACACTAACATTTTATAAAAACATGTAATGAATCAGTCTAGTAAAAAAACATTTTATATACCACATTGGTCCTAGCATTTATAGTTTTACATTGCCTGGGCTCTATCCCTTCGAAATCCCCCAAGAAAAGGCATCATGATGGGAGAGATATCCACACCACCAAATAATGGTGAGGTTCATTCCCATCCTCCTTCGATGTGGAATTTCCATACCCTCCCCCCCAAAGGGACCAATAATATTTCTATCATTTTCAATAGACACTTCTTCTAATACCACCTTTTAATGTCCATAAATAGATTACCATCGAACTGGTAGCCAGACCAGTAGGTAAACTGACATCAAGTGCATATCCCTTTTCCCATGGCATCAGGTCATATATTCGTAATGGTATTATCCGATATTAAATTATAAAAAATCATCTAAGTAGTAAATATTGAAATAAAGTCACTAGAAGACGAAAAATAACTATAAATTAAAAAAAATTCCCAATGATGGTCTATAAATAAGATAAATTTATTAAATGATAATGATACAGAACTAAATTCCAATTAAAAATAGAATTATTTTTTCAATACTAAAATTATAAATCTTAATGAATGAAAAGAAATAAAAATCCTAACCGGATCTCCACGACCATCCAGAGCTTCAGCTCAGTCCTTTTCAACAAACTCTTGAGGTACGAGAATACAAAAACAAGAAAGGTCTGTGTTTGTATTAACAATAGTGGTATACATGGTCACGCAGTGCAATTGTGACCTTAGTAGGTTGTGAGATATAAATTTCAGTTGGATGACAGTAGTGGATTTTAACCAAATCTAGATAGTGTAATATTATTTAAGCATTGTAAATGTATGGATAAAAAATAATAGAATTAAAATAATAAATAAATGTCCATTGGGGTTCCTATGGGATACATAATGATGACCCCTGATTCAGCTGAGGTATGGTATATCATATTGTGTCAACATTATATATATAGTAGTCATATATATATTGATGTTATTTGGGGGTTATTGGGACATAACACCACTATCTAATTTCTCAAGATTTCTCACAGTATATCCCTAACGAAATTATAGGATCCCTCACCATATCATGACTTTCGTGCATTAAATATATGTCGCGGTGGATTCAGATATACAACTGCCATAAAATTGTTGGTGATATCTCATGGTCACACCCTAATACAATACCAAGAGACCTCACCCTCCCTTGTCATTCTCAAACTAGATATTTTTCTGGGTGGATTAGGATGTACCACCACTATCAAAATTCCTGGGATCTCTCATGTTATAGCCCCAACCCAGTACCAAGATCCCTCCCCATATCATGGAATTCTAACCTTTGATATTTTTTGTGGTGGATAAGAACGTACAATAGTCATCCAGTTCCATGGGAGCTCTCATGGTCTACCGCTAACACAATACCAATAACATTTACCATCTCATTGAATTCATGTTACAATAATTCCTAACCATTCATAAGACATAATTCATGTGGCATTAACCTATCATTTATATCATTATCACATTTCCATAAATAACAATTTTGAAAATTAGAATATAATTCATAATTCAGTCCCTTTTATGAATTTAAATATCCATTCTATATTTTCAATTCAATACACAAGGAAATTATTTAAAAATCCAACACAGAAAGAATAACCTTCAATTCCATCCTAATTAAGACATTTATCCGATTTTATCCATTTCAAAGAAAATAATTTCCAAAGAAGATCCATTATTTATAGGGTCATCTCACTCAATTTTTTTAAAAATGGAAAATTGGTAAACACAAAACAAGTTCAAATGGGTCCATGTTTTTTACACTTAAGGGATGATACCATATTTACTATTTAATTCTAACCAATCTATTTAGCTTGAAAATTTTATTTATGTTAGTGAGATATGTAAAATATATTACAAGGGATTAAGTGTAAGAAGAGGTGTCATGGAAATAAAGAATTTTCCCACATGGTCAAGTGAAATAAAGGAGACCAAGTGCATAAAAAATACATTTATCAATTATTACTAAGGAAACAACGTAAGATAAAACCATGAAATAAGACATGAATGCATAAAACAATAATAATTTATTTTCATCTTGACTATAGCACACCTTAGTGAGTGGATTTTTTATTAAAATATGTTTTTTTATCCAATAATAAATTTATCTTTTAATACTTTCATTATCTTTATCAAAGAAATTACATTAGAATATACTACCATACATTGAGAAGCATTAAATAAGAGTGAGAAGAATGTGAAATTAATTACTAAATGATTTCATAAAGAAAAATTGAATGGAAAGGGATCCTACCTCAATGAAACCATGATAATAAAAACTCGGATCATGATAGAAATGACGATGGAAACAATTGCTTCACCCTTTCACACACACACATTCCCATATATATATATATATTTTAAATCCATGTAAACATTTCCCTCTCCATGAGGGAACATGTAAAAGAGGTATACACAAATGTGCACATGTGTACACATGAACAAGATTTCGAGGAGCCATTGAAGACTAAACAAATAAATCTAGGAACAACGGAGCCCCAAAAGGACATAATATAATAAAATTGAAACCAAAAATTGGGTAAAAATCATTACTATTGAAGGCATCAGAAAACTGAATCGACCGAAACCAATTCACCTTGAGTAGAGATTATCGGGACACACCAAAGACATCTTCGCAGACCCATCGAATACCCTATACCCAAAAAAAGAAAATAGAAATCCCTATAACCTTTATAGTAGGATTCATCCACATAAAAAATTTGGAAATGAAGAGAGAGAAAATAGTTATATGGGGGAGGGGATGGATAATGAAGCCTTACCTTAGTGATTATAGTGATAAATATAGAGGAAACCTAGTTAATTGCTTCATAGAAGGAGGGTCAGCGGAGGGGGGTTTCATGTGAAGATTAAAGAATAGCCTTAGAGGGAGGCATGATGCGAGTAAGGTAAAGGGAGATCAGTGAGTTTAATTTAGGTATTTATTTTATTTAAATTTAATTTAAATAATTTCTTTTTTTAATATAAGATATCACATAGGGCTGGGTCCACACATATTAGAAGACCATGCATCAACCGTGCGCCCAATACTAGGCACCCAACATGGTTTGACACATGAAGTTTCCTTTCTAAGTGAAACCATGTAGTGAATAGTTTCGAGGTACTACCTCTGGCCCTAACCATGTGGGGTAGGAACACAGTTTTGTAAATTATACACAACCCGTGTAATAGTCTATTTTCACCATTATAAATCCACATAGTTTCCAATAGTGGGATGTATAGTTTGAGACAGACTATGCACCATATGAATCCATTCAAATAGATGATTTCATAGTTTGAGCACTCTTGAAAGTCTTTATGTCACCCTAAAAACTCCTCGGGCTTTTACCGAAGTCCAAAAGTGTCACATTCAAAGGCTCCAACTCTCAGAATTCATTCTGAGGATTGGTTTTAAATTTGACATATCCAGTAAATGAAAATGTTTAAATTTCATTTAAATTTTTCCTCATTAAAAACATGGATCATTACAATGTACACCTCTTTTAAAAAGATACCATAATACACTATTTTTTAACAAATTGATTTGCACCACTGAAAATTTATTTTTGATTCTTAAAATTTTTTAAATGATAAACTCATTTTGTTTTTTATCATTTGTATACTGAACAAGATCGGTGGTGGAATATTTTTAACCAGAATTGGGTTCTTGATGAAATTTAATCTATAGAATGGGAATATTTTAAGGGGATATTTATCATTATACACATCTATTGTATAGTAAAAAAATTATATTGAAGAAATTACATAATGAAAATCAAATTGGTGTTGAATATTTTTGGTACATATGAATCAAAATTTAAATTAATTGCAAGTTATATTTCTTGGTTAGTCATTATCCCTGAAATCTAAATCGATCGATTCTTTTGTGGCCTAAATCCAATTCATTGAATGGACTTGGATATAAGAGATTTTGTATTCTATGAAGAAGTTTTAAAATTTTCGTTTATGGTATAAATTGAATATATATATATATATATATTTCTGTAATTACTCTTGTTTTGGTAATAATAGGAAGATCAGGTGTCACAAAAAGATAAATGGTGGAATGACGTTCCAGGAATCGGTAAGCTAAAGTTGTTGAAAAAATAACTTAGTTGAATGCTTGAAAGGGACAACAAGGTGTTACATGGGTCCAAAGGAATGTCATCAAGAATTAGAATGTATAATTTATGTGAATATGGTAGCTAATGATGCGAATAATAAGAAATAATCTATGAGTAAACAACCCACATTTTAGTGTTTCAATTGAATGGATTTTGGGAATTATGCTAGCACGTGTCAGAATATAAGGACTAATTTGGATGATGATCCACAAAGAATAATGTGTAAAAATGAAAAATGAAAATATTATACTATAATAATGGATAAATAGATCCAAAATAATTTGGGTATACTTATCATCATCATGTAGTTGTGAATTTCATGTTTTTTTAAATAAATGAGCCCAATAAAAATCTTATTATTCATTGTATAATAAAATTTAATTTGATTATCTACCTAGATTATTTAATAATTAAATAACATATTATACATATACATGGATAGACCCAAGAAATAAATGATGTTTTTATAATAAAATATATTATATAATTATTTAAGAAAAATTCATCAATTCAATATGGTATTATAATAATTCAAGTTGTTACAATGTTTAAGAGAATAAATTTTAATGGTATCACATGTTTGGTATGTGGAAAAAATGATATTATATTTGATATTTGGGGGATTAATGTTATATTTTGTTCTAGAAATTTATAATAATTCTTTATAAATTTTGAATGATGAAAGTGTTATATGGTAAAAAATATATGGAATATTTTAATTTGAAATTTGGTTGAGGTTTTAGATATAAACTTATTACCTACCATATGATGATATATTCATATTATATATCCCATGATAACCATTTATTTATACATATAAATAATTATAGCTGGAATGAATTATTATTCTATTTATAGATCTTAGGATCCATTAGTGCTTTATAAAAAAAATGCAGCATTTTTTTGGGGAAAGAGATCATGTGAAATTTAATAGTGTAACAACCGGTAGATTTTAGTGTGCTTATGAAATATATTGAAACCAGGTATGTATATCGTTCAATGAAAATTGAATAATTTATGGAATGGCTTTGTAAATAATAGGGTTTTATGTTATCATTAGTTTTTAAGATATTAATAATCTTTTTAGGGTTTCTTTGTTTTATGAATTTGTTATGGTTAAATTTTTCTATAATAGCTTATATACTACTCCCCATAAATATTTTGTTTATTATACTAAATTTAATTGTTTTAACATTCCAAATATATTTTCTTATATGGAAACTAAGATATTAGTTACATTGTGTATCCTTTATGATTCAACATTCCTTTAATAAATAATGTTTTATTATTTATTTTTATGATGTGGGTTCTATAAATAGAACTACCTAGTATTAAACCATCGACAACCAAAAAATATTTATTGAGGAAAAATCATTTTAATGGGGGTATAATCATACTCCCCAACTTTTTATTAATTAATTATTTTCTCTGTGATAAATTGTATTTCATTATTAGCTTGTGTTCCACGATACACCCTGTCAGTCTTTCTTTATATAGAACATTAATTTAAGACTCTACTATTTGAAAAATTAATACAATAATTTGTAATAGGATACAATATTTTGTCTTATATTAAATATGTTAATCAGTTCCTTCGATATTTTGTATTACACGACAGATAATGTTTTACTGAACTACAAGATACTATTAATATTATTATTTTGTATGATAGTTAACGACATTTCATTAGAATGGTAAGTATAAAAATTGAATAACTAAAATATGAAAATATTGTTTAAATATTTTTATATAATAATTTGATGACCAATTAAAATGAATTTAAATTAAAACCCTTTTATGAACTAAAATAAATCATCTACTGAAAAAAAAATCTTTTTTAGGCGTATAAGTTTTTTTAAATAATTTAATTAATAAAATCACTTTTGGTCAATTATTTTAAATATATTAATATTTTATATATTCAATAATATAATTTATTTTCATATTTGATTTTGTATAGAATTTTTATAATAAATAATCAAATTTCACACTTAAAAACTTTATTTCCCCAAATATCAGTTCTCTCACCTTTTTTGATGGGCATATTTTAAATCCATATTTTACCCATTTTATGCAATTAATTTAAATAAATTTAATTAATGTTTTAAATATTCATATATAAATTATATAGGGGTTATTTGTTTAGTATTTTTCTGATAAATTTTAATTTTTAATAAATTGGGAAAAATATTGAATTTCAATTGAAAATTGTATTTTCATTTAAATAATTTTTAATATGAGGATACATTATTGAATGGTTTCTAAAGTAAAATATTAAAATTATAAATATATTAACCCAATTTATGATATTGTAATCAGTTCAATATTTATATTTATTTATACAAGACTTTAATCTTTTGACCTTTATTAGATTGAAAACCCATTTTCCCAACACATCAATAGGACTAATTTTAAATTAATTTATTCCACCTATGTATTTAAATTTTTTTACAATGTGTTACATATTTGAAATTTTCATAATTTATAATATATAAAAAGGCTAATTAATTTTTTTAGCAACTTTATTATTGAAACAAATAATATTAATATTGTGGATTAAGTGTGAAAAAAATATTACCAAGATACTAAACTATAAAAAAATAAAAAATGGATATGAAACATGTCAATCATCCATTTCCTGAACATATTTCATCCCTAATTCATTATTCATAAAAATTTTCCAATTATTTTAGATATTTGACATGTAAAATGTGGGTGGAAGCCCCTCTATCAATAAATTAAAATTTCACCACTCATCTCTCATATAAAGGGACACACACTCTTCCCTTCACTTAAATACTCCAACACAATTGTCTCAATGAAGAACTACCCAAAATAATTATCAACCTCCCTCAACTCATTTAACAAGTCTCAGATTAGACATCTTTCTTTCCAATGAATTCCCTTGGTGGAAACAAAAAGTTGCTACTCGAAGAAGAGGTAACATTAATTTATGAACCTTTTGTTTTATGTCCACATCAAAGCCCAAAAATTATATTTATGTCATTTATATAATAAAAAAATTAAAATCCACATACATAGATGTTTTACATTATGTTTGTGACCAAATAGGACTACTGCCTCACAAACCAATATAGATTTCTTTTCTATTAACAGTATTAAAAGATGGTAATTATGATGTAAAATAAATTTTTTATTATATATATGATCTATTTATTCTTATAGTGTAATTATATATCACATACCTTCATGTATTCCACTTTTGGTGATATGATTACATCGTTTGTGCGTACATCAGAAAACCACCTTATGAAGTGACCAAATTTGTTCATGGATTACATGTAATTTATTATCTATGTGTTTAATATAAAAATGTGATATATATAAAATATTAATTCTACTAGAATTATTATATATATAAATATACTATTACTCTATTTTATATCAAAATAATGATAACATTATTTTATTATATTAATTGAATATTAATTAATTAAAGATAATTTTCCATGGTGATAATGATGTATTATGTATACATATAAAGGATTGTAATTTGATGAAATATGACAGAAAAATTTCAAATTGAGGAAAAAAATTGGTTGTTATCATTGAGACTTAATGTGGCATAGTGAAAAAAATGAAAATGATATTTAATATGACATTGATGATCGAATCCAATAGACCAAGACAAATGTGAACAATGAATTCCCATTGAATTGTATTTTATATTTGGGTTTATGAGTTGAAAAATTAAATAAATAAAAAAATTATTTTTGTGGTTGAAAATCAAAACATTATTTAATTATGAGATGTCATGTGAATTGATAAGATGTGGACCATTTACATTACCTAAAGGGAAGAAGTAGTTGTTGGAGTTATATTTTTTTGTGTCATACTGTGAAACATATATGTCACACTGTGAAATATCTGAAAACAATTCCTATGTGATTTTTCCAAACATGAAAAAATGAATAAAACATTCAAGGATTAAATATTAAAGTTATGTAATCCTTAAAATGATGTTTCATTATCATGAAAACTAAATAATTATGATTTCCAAAAATACATTAATGGAGTCTTATATATTTTTTCCAACACTTCCAATTAAGTCCATATATTTCATGGGTTAATAAGGGATAAATTCATGGGCCAAAATATATATGTCCCATCCATGTGATTTAAGAATTCTATTCCAATATTGGGGTATGACCATCGGAAGGCTATCCTGAGGTTCTGACATGCCATTCCTTGAAGAAAGGATTATTATTTTCTTTTCATTACATCATTTAATGTTGAATTATTTCTAGTTTAATTACAATCAATTTATTTTATTCATTTTCCTTTTCATTTAGGAATCCATTTTTTTCTTCGGTTTTTATTTTATTAATTTAGTTTTTATCTAATTTTTCTTGTCTCAATTAAGGATTTCATTTTTTGAATCATTTAATATATATACTTGAAATTCCATTAATTTATATACATTTACATAGTTTTTTATATGAGGATAATAAGGATATGGTTTGAGGTCATGATTAGTGGTGATATTAATCATGATGAATCTATAAATCATAAATTCATAACCCTTGGGATAGTAATTAGGTTAAAAATAACTAATCATCACATCATTTTAAACAACCATAAAAGGGGGAAGAGAAATTGAATAAACCCAAGCTAATTACACTTGAGAGAGACTTGACCATTATCATATGATTCATTATACATAGAATCTAAACATAATTCACCTGGGTTTTTAGCTATACCATGTATATGTGATGTTATAAAATTGGAAGAACTTATTTGTTTGACCAAAATGAATAGGTGAAATTTGTAGTGTTTTACAGCCCAAGCCATATGAGCATTACATGCCTGATTTTGGACTATCCTATGCCTATATGCTAAAATTTTCTTTAGTCCCTTCTCATCATTCTTAATTAATATAATATTATTTTGAATTTGATTAATAAAAATAATCTAAAATTTCGGAATCCTAACCCACATTTAATAACTGTACCCTATTTTCATGGATCTCTATGGGTTTGACCTCATACAGTCACAATACTATATCTTTTTCGTTACTATTTTATGGGATAAAATAAAATTTGTTAGGATCAATCTTAAATGAAATAACTATTTCATTCATTTATATATATATATATCATTTACATTTATTTCATTCTATATGATAAGAAAATAGAAATAGTTTTCATGCATATGTACAACCTAACAGCTCTAGGAAGGGTTTATTTCATTTCATAACATTGAGTTTTTTTATTACTATAATAACATAAATAACAAATATGTATAATATTTATATCATGTTTATCATTTTAGAGTTTAGTAAATCATGATAAATTTAAGAGTATGATTAATAACATGTCAAAACATGTTGAAACAACAATTTTTTATTACCCAATACATAAACATAACATATAATTTTTGATAAAAGGGTACTATAATGTCATAATTAAATAATATACTATATTATATATATGAATATTATTCTATAATAGATGTATAATCATCATATATTAATTTTACATGAGGGTTGAATACGTTTTATGAGAGTCAATACTTATGGTATGAGATTTATATCTAACTCTTTTCATTTCTAAGACACATGATATATTCACCAAATCATTTTTCTATGTGATATATATAATGAACATAAATTTATCTGATTATTATGATAAATATTTTTATTATTATCTATTTTCAGATCACTCCCTAATTGGTGTAGCGTTAAATTTTTCCCAAACCCAAAAAAGGTTTTGGTCTCTATTTTCCTTTTTCAACACATACTGTAAAATATAAACATATATTCCTTGTTGGTGGTTCTAGTCACGGGGATATGTATGAAATGTAGTTCGGTTTTTCGAATAGATAATGGTAGAGATAAAGGAATTGAAGAGGATTTATCTAAATAATGTGTTGATCTCATTGGGTGTAAGGATATTTTCTATCTTTGTGCAAAAAGAAATGGTATCATATCGTAACATGAACATGTTGAAGGATCTGTTATTGAGATGATTTTTGAAGATGTTTCTAAGGATCAGGAAAATCTAACAGTTTTGAAAATGATTTCAAATTATAGGTAGAATAATAAAACATAGGAGAATTTCACATGTTGTGGTGAATTAGAACATGTTGGAACAACATGTGAGTCTATTCAAAGTTTCTATCATTGTGTGTGTCCTAATTCAACAAGGGGTTAAGTCATTCATGTTTCATGATATAATCCATATAATTATATAAATATGGGTCTTTTACGAATGGAAGATTATTTTTTTGGGTCCTAAATTATATCACATTGTTTTTCTATTAGACAAATGAAAGAGGTGTGCTTTGAGTTTAGGTTCGGTCTCATTGGAACCCAAATTTCCTTGGATTCATGAATGGTATCATAATATTGATCCCAAAATTATAAAGAACACTCATTCATAGGTTTGGATTTGTGTGTGAAAATTGAACAATCTTTATTGGAATCATTAAATCCTTTGGGGTACTTTCTCCCCCTCTGGTAATCCTATAAGACTCGACTAGAAAATGGATAATCCAAGCTTCAGTCACTATACAAGTTTCCTTGTGGATATTGATATGTCAAATACTCTAGTTTAGGAGGTTTTTTTAACTAAAAGGGATAATATTATTAATCTGGAAATATTTTATGGGAGAAAACCCAAATTCTGTGTAAATGGTCATTTTTTGGTCGTGTTTTCTCTGATTTAAAAAGTAATAATCTATGTAGTTTCTGAAAGATAAGACGGAATGATGATTCCAAATAACAGAGGAATACCGGTCATCTTGTTGTCCTCTATCCATTGATAATCCCTCTATGTCTCATCCACCAAGTGGGAAAATTCATGAACATTATCCTAAAGTCAAAAACAAAGAAGGTAATTGGAATGAGGTTACTGAACTTCTTCCTCCAACTATGTATGTGAACAAGGAATTTGGGAGACTTTTTCTTTTTACAATTGATACCCATTACACTCACGATTATGGTTTAATTATATCCCATTAGACCCTATCCATGGAAAAATATATTGAGTTTAATGTAATGTTGATGTTTCCTGCTCTTGATCCTGATAATGATCTTATTTTGAATGATAATTTTCCGATTATTGATGGTGCAACATCTTTTCCAGAACATGAGTCTATTAGTTAGGATCCAGATATGTATTTTTTCATCTTTTCAATATTTTCCATGGCCCAGATCTTGATGGTTTCCAACCTAATGCTTTATATATTTATGATGCTTTATATGAACATGCCCTTGGAATTCGGGAATCTTCATATGTGTTACCTTCACTACATACTATAATAGATGGCATGGTCTTCCTAAATCTAGAAGTATGGATGTCCTCATGGCTCTTGTGGATGGTGATCGTATTAGTGATCCATTCCCATACTTTTCTACATAAATTTTTTTATTTTTGATGCTACTTTGATGATTCAATCTACTCCCAGTTGAATATGCTAATATATTTAAGGCTTTAAGGCATGTGGAATCAGATGAAGGCAATGAAGAATCACACCAATAAGGAAATAACTCAATTTATTGTTTAACTAAGGATATGTCAAAAGGGTAAGAATTGGGAAATAAATCAGGGACTCTTCTTTAAGAAAGAACATCAAACTATAAAGGGCCAACTAATTGGAAATATTCCCTAAAAAATGAAGTCTATATTCTAGAATTTCCAAAAGCTATGGAATTCTCCAATGGTAATTTCCCATAGGCACTTTTTTATGATAAAAAACCATTGCTCATTTTTCTTGTTGAACAAATAATGGATTTTGATAATTTGAATCCATTCAAGTGGACATCCATAGGATTCTTCATTATTATTCCTAATCAACATGATGGAGATGTGGAATCCTTGTGGGTATATAAGAATGATAGGGTTGTTATCAACTCCTATAACAATGATATTTATTCTATTACTATTTCATTTAGTTTCAATGTTATTACTCTCTTTACGACTTCAGTTTATTCCTTCAATCAGTACATTATAAGAAGAACTCTTTGGAGAAATCGTGATACCTACTCAAGAACTATGAGCAAGAATATGATCATTTTGGGTGAGTTGAATTGAACTTTGAGGTGGAATGAGGAAACTAGAATCTTCTTCTATTGAATTTTAGTTATTTATTTTTCCTCATGTATTGATAAATTTTGGATACATGAGGTTCACATGGCTAGGGATAATTATACCTGGATTAGATACATGATTAATGGGAGGCTGGCTAGTAAATTGGAGAGATGATTCCTTAAAATTAATGAGAGGAGTAATTCACTTGATATATCAAGTCTTTCACTTCCAAAGTTTCATTCTGAGTATATTTCATTATGGGTTGATATTTGTGTTAGAAATTCACGCTCTACTTCTTTTCCTTTCAAGTTCAACAATTCATGTCTTGTTATCCTGGTTGTAGAGAGATTTTATTAGATTCATGGAAGGCTAAATTTTTGTGAAGTTTATGAACATTATTTCTAGAAATATGATTATTATTAAATAAAGACAAAAATTGTATTAAAACAACAATTTATCATCTTGATAATGACATCAAGGAGGCTAAATCCCTCATGACACATTTTCAGCAAAAAACTACAAGTCGGATTATGAATATACTAGAGGAGATTCAGACCCTTTCCTTGATTGATAGTCTATTGAACAATAAAGATAATCTTTCCCATAATTAATTTAATGTCAGGTAGCTACTGTTGGGGGATAGAAATTCATGGTTGATTAACTGTAATCATAGGGAGAAAAAGGGATGGAAAAATATTAATGTTTTAAATTTTAAAGGGAGATTTTATATATCTTGGTGTGGATTCTCAAATATTGTAATTAGTTATTTTTATGATATCTATATGAATAATGGTATGGAAAAAAATCATATAATGGTGAAATGCTTTGATCCTTTCATTGAAAATAGAAAAAATAATCATCTTATGGAGACACCCAATGCTAAAGAAATTCATGATACACTTTTCTCTTTAAAAATTGATACTACTACTGGTCCCAATGGATTCCCCATCATGTTTTTTTAAGTTTAAATGGGATATTGTTCATTTTTTATCTCTAATTTTGTAGGGGGATTCATTACTCTTGAATATATGCCTCTTATTGTGAATTCCAATTTCATTTCCTTGATTCCTGAAAAATAGAATGCCCATTATATTAAAGACTTCAGGCATGATTATATTGATAATTATATTTCAAATGTGATTAGTAAAATTATGACTCAGATATTTGGTTTTATTTAAAAGGATATCATATAACCAAATCAGTTTGGATTTGTTCTTGAGGGAAATATATAGAATTTCACCTTCACTGCTTCAGAGTTTGAGAACGTTATGATGCAAATGATAATGTTGGTAATATGGCTCTGAAGATTGACATATCTAAGGCCTTTGACATAACAATTGAACTTCATTTTGGTTGTTTTAGAAATTAATTTATTCTCTAATTTGTTCATTTGTTTTTTTGTTATATTATGAAGAGTTCTAGACTTTCCATCCCTATCAATGGATCTCTAAGGGGTTTATACCAGTATTTTAGAGGGTTTAGGTAGGGAGATTCTCTTTATGGGCTTATATTTCGTGATAGTTGAGGATTATTTGATTTGATGCATATAGGATCTTGTCAGTACTTTTCTTAATTAGATAATGAGGTTTGAGAGGGATCTATTTTCTCATTCTAACCAGTTATATGATGATCATATTCTTCTTTTTTGTGAAGGATGATAAAGTTATGATATCTTGTATGAAATGGGTGTAGAAGCATTATGATATATTTGTTGGTAAGGTTATTAGATGGAGTAAATCCTCAGTCATTATTATAGAAGGTGTTCCTACGACCAAGCTAAAACATAATGTCTTGAAGACATGGTTTGAAGAGAGGATCTTTTCCCTTTATCTAACATGGGATTCTCATTTCTATGTTAAAGTTAAAAAGAGATACATTGAATGTATCTGTTTCATAATTTTTAATCAATTGGCATCGTAGAAAGGTAAGCAATGTCACAGGATGGAAGATTTTTTTGGTTAATTATATAATTACATCATTATTTTTATTCCTTTTTTTAATATAAATGTTCAAGATACCTTATAAAGTAGCAACAAAACATGAAACATATTTTTTGGTCTAGTTAAATTAAACATGTAAATTTGGTTATGGTCTCTTGGATGGACTCTGTTAAACCAATTAAGATGAATGGAATGGTAATTATACATCTCAAGATCTTTAATGAAACTCTGTGTAAAAACATTACATGGAGACTATTGATCAGCCTTTAATCATATATTGAGTTTCCTAAGACAAGATTTGTTTATAATCTAAATAACATACACGTTATGTATTTCCCTTCATCTATTTGGATGGATTTCATGAAAACCTATTTTGAGATCATGGTATGATCCAAATGGGTAGTGTTCAATTATTATAATGAAAATTCTTGGTCTTTACCTTGGTCATCCAATCCTATTTATGATGATTATTTTAGTCTAACTCATATGAAGACTATTAGAATATCTGATATTGAATTCAATTCTTCAATGCATAGTCTTTTATCATCAAAAATTTCTAGGGACGTTTACAGGTATGTGTATGATAACTTAAATATTCTGATATGGATGCCTAATATTGATGACTACTTCAATATCAAAGATAAATATGTGTATCAATGTTGTGTTCCCATCAACTTACCAATATGGTTATCAGGTTTCAATTTTTTTTTATGATGATAACTATCTTTTGATATGGAAAATATGAAGATATAGGTTTCCAAAAGAGTGTATTATTCAATGAAAGGGGATCCATATTGCTTCTTTGATTATTTGTATTTTCAAGCTGAGAAGTCTATTTTTTTTTGGTTGTTGCTGGTTCATGTATAATGTATAGAAGTATATCCCGGATTTATTTAATTACCCATTGGATTTTCATATAATGGACTCCCTTCTCTCCTCTATCTATATGCTCAAACAAATTGAACAAATTCACTCATTTCTGCTAGCTGATTCGACTAGAATCCAGTCCTTTATCTAGACATCAGGAAATGTCCAGGTTTTCAATAGCCAATGGCTTTCTATTCATGCTGATGTTTTGAAAATATACTGAGGGAGTCAATCTTCTTTAATGATCCAGTGGTATGTGATGCATAATGTATTTTCTGATTTTTTTTTCATTTTGAGATCTCTTGGTATTGTTGATAGGGTAAAGAATCCACTGCTGTCTAGATCCATTCAATGGCTACCCGCCAATTTCAGGGTGGTTGAATGTTTATGTTGATGGGGTGGATTTAGGTGGACTTGGTCTTCTAGGATTTAGAGGTATCTTTTGTACCCATCGAGGACCTGTTAATGGTTTTTTATAAAAAATTATTAGAAATAGACATGATATCATTGCTGAGACGTGGATGATCATTATGGCGATCAAATATGGTACCCATTATAGACGGTTTATGTTATAGTTGGAGTCATACTCAACTGTTTCTATGAAAATTCTCAAATGTCACAATTAGAATTTACCATGGAGAATGCTTACATCATGGATTGGATATCTTCAACTTGTTGTGTCTTTATCTATTACTGTCACTCATGTCTATAGGGAGGCTAATCAGGTTGTCGATGCTCCTTATATAACAACTATTTTGGAGGTCAGTACAAGCTGGTCCTTTCTCTTACCAGGGATTTGTTCTGATCTGCTTGAATATTACTCACGTTGTGATTATCATAACCACCTTTGTAAATATACTCTTTGATTTATCTTTGAAAATTACTATTTTTTTAAAAAAAAATAGGAGTAGGTTCACATTACTTTTTAATCATTGGGTATACCTATATTCATTAATGAGTTGTATATATAGTCACATTTAAATGTAATGTAATTATTTTATATTTCCTAATATTATTTTATGTTCCATTTTATTTTATTCACTCATAGGGTTTATGATTCTATTTTAACAAGTTGATAATGATTTTATGTGACAATATCATTTTTATCAAGATTTTTCATGATTATACTTTCATTGATGAATTCTTCTGATAGATCTCTCATAAAATTTCATGATTTTCGTCATTCTATGTTTATCATTGATATATTCATTCAGTGGTACCATAATCTACTCATTGGTGCATTAAATAAATAGAACAATATTTTTACCACAATATTACTTTGTCTCTCTCTTCAATCATAAATTTGGGATTTTTCAAATTTGGGTTGTCTAAAAATGGGATTAAAATGTTCTAAAATTGACGAATTATTTATAAAAGACCATTTTAACTATCATATAACTTGTAAAAAATTTGGTTTTTAATGGAATAATAGTTCCTTTTTTAAAAAAACTTTATTTTTACTTAAAACAAAAATTGTAAATGAATCATTATTTTTACATATTCTTAATGAATGGAATTATCCTCTGTCATAACCACTCAATATTTTGAAAAATCCATGCTTCTTTTAAATATTTTATTAAAAATGAAAATTTTATTAAATTTTATAGAAATAAATTTTTTAAATTTAATTTAACAGGAGATAATTTTATAAACATTGTATTTATTCAAAAAAGTATTAAATTAGTTTTCTATGATTCATTTATATGTTATCAATGTCATTTTAAATAAAAAAATTATAATTGTTTGATTTTTTTAATTTTTTTAAAATATAGATTATATTTTCATGATGATGTGTTTTAATTTCTTTAAAATATTACATTAAATTTTTTCAAAATGGGTTTCATAGAAATAGGTTTTCAAAATGATCTATGTATTAAGAAAAAACATTCAAAGATTTATTATAATTCATAATAAATACAACTTGAGATTATTCAAAATACATATCCTTCTAATATGAAATCCTTTCATATATTTTATTCATTATTGGGGTTATGGTCCACATACACGATTTTGATTCATTCATTTAATGGTTTATGATTAAGATGTTAGGTTCCTTATGAAACCGATTTATCTTCCACATTTTATACCATGCTAAAGTGCTTAGGAAACCTGATATAATTATTTTTTTATTATGTGGTGAAATGAATATCAATACATTATATTTTTAATAGGATATTATATGATGAATTTTTTATTATATCCATTTCATTTCATGGTTTTTGATATGATGTTTATGAAACTCATCGCTCTTTATGGGTCATGATATGATGAATGTTTTATTATCATCAAGAACACTTGTGTATGATATCATTACATAAAGGGTGGGAACTATATATCCCTCCAAGTCAATAGATAATTGTAATTGTTCTATGAGATCATAGTTTACCAGGGTGGTTAGCTCATTCCCATATTTATAGGGTACAAGGGAAATCATCCGAAGCCTGTAACAATAGTGTACATAGGAGGACATACAATGTCTATAAGAAGACGGTAAAAAGGAGGTCATCTAAATCCCTAAATAATAGGTTACATGGGAGGTCATCCCAAGACCACAATAAGAGGGTACACAAGAGTTCATCCAAAGCCCAAAACAAGAGGGTACATGGGATTTTATCCCACACCTGAAGAAGGTACAAAGGATATTGTCCCAAGACTAATATGTTATGAATATCTTTGTAGGTAGACATATCATAAGATTTTCTAAGATTATGTGTATTATTAAATTTAAATGTCTTATAATTTCTTTATAAACTCATGGATTATGTTATTTTGTTATCTTGTAATTCATGTGTTATGGAAATCCTATATTTATTCCATGATAAATCATTATGGTCTTTGATATGAAGTGTAGGATTATAAACTATTACAATCTGGTTTTGATTCCCTTATTCTCATATTATTTTTACATATCTCCCTTGGATACCATTACTAAAAATATTATCTCACCTTTTCATATGTTTCTTTTCCCCATGTTATAATAAATGGTTTTAAGTAGGAAAACTAAAGGAGAAGATCATTATGAGATAATTTAATGATATTTCACAAAATTATAATCTTGTGTTCTATGATACTATAGGATATAAGATATTATATACCATAGGAATTTCATTATATAATTTAATTAATACTGATAAAAAAATTCATATCCTTTTATGTGACTCCTAGTTCACAATAGGTGGGTTGTATATCACCCTTCTTAGGGATGATGATGACATAAATCTCATGTAGAGATGAGGAACTAAAGAGAATTCTACCCCTCAATGGTTCACCTAGGATAGGGGTAGTTATGTGAGTGTAATAAAACCATTTGGATTTTAATAGACTTGATTCATATTCACATGAAAGAATTATGTATTTCATCACAATGTAGATGGGAAATGTCAGGTTATACTAGTATCTATATTAGGTTATCAAGGATGTGTATCGATCAACCCTATATATTTTTATGGAATGATTTCCTGGTTTTTTGAACAATTAATATAACAAGAAATTTTACCATTTGGTTGAATTATGATGTCCTAGTTCACCCTGAAATTTCCATGGGCATATTTATATCTTATTCCCTTACATGTGTTGTTGTAGAAAACACAGTAACTCACTGGTGACCATTCTAGTGTGGGTGTCCCAAAAAAGATATTATTTTTCCCCAATTATTTATAAGATTTTAATTATCATGGGTTAAATTCCTTAATGAGTGCATGGTATAATTATTATGGTTTTTATATGTAACAATCTCCAATATTTATACGAATACTTATGAATTGAGTAGCTTAGTCTGCACAGGATTCTCGAGTCTAGGAGTGGCCTTGTGATATTTATTAAATATATTTTATCATTAGAATGAATATAATTTTTAAATTTAGACAAACATCCAAGGGGAGTATTTAATTTCCAATCTAAGGTTGTGGTTAAGTATAGACTACGGCTTTTCCCCTTAAGAAATATAAAAATGTTCAGCATCAGGTGATGGTTGATGACCAACATTGGTGGGGTGTCTAGTGGAGGATACTGATTAAATTAAATAAGATAATATACTTCCTACCATTTTTTGATCCATGAATGTATTTAGGGAGTGGTTTTATTCCAATCAACACCATTTTTATGATTTTTATGGTTTAGAGTCATTAGATTACTGATAGGTGTCGTGTTGGGGTATATCATTTTTTTCTAGAGAAAATATACAGTTTTAGGTGGGTCATTGAGGATTCCTATTTGTAATTTCCGATCAAACTACATGTATCTTAGCAGAAATTATCAATTTTTATTCCCTTTCACATAAAATTATCATTGGGGACTATAAACTGCATATTGCGGTTGTACGCCATACTGTAAGGCAATGTCATGTTGTGGAGGGACATTTATAATCTTGTTGTGTTAATGGATTTGGTCGTGTGATAGTAAATGGTCAACCACATGGATAATATTTGAGTTACATAGAAATAAAAAAGGACACATGTTGGGTCCTACCACACATTAACATGTTGTGTACTATAGGTACATACTGGGTGTGGTTGAATAGCCAGCTTACTAATTATCGATAAGGACATACTGATAATTTCATGTAGGGACACACGACATGTTTCATGGGTTAAAATAAATTTATTTATATATATACATTCTGACTAACATCATGGGAGATGTTTTCGATGCCAAAATCCAGAGGAGTGTCACTTCGGGCGGAACAAAGATCTCCGAATGAAGCCGGGATGGAGAAAAGAGGATCCTGGGGCCCATGGGGGCACGTGAAAAATTGAAAAAAGCGCACACAAGGGTTCTTCTGTGTGCAAATTGATACGCACTGGACTTTGCTTCGGTGCTTGTATTGTTTACCTCTATGATTGGCCACTCTGGCCTTGCTTCCGCCCCCAAGGTGGCATCGGAGGGGGGTTTGCGCGTGCGGGTCCATTTCCTAACTGACGGCGGTGACGAATAGCCGTTTTCACGCGGGCACGTTCCACACTGAAGGCGGTGATGAACATTGGTTTCACGGCCAGGACCCGTTCAGCACCGAAGGCACTGTGGAATGCTCGTATGTTCCCCACCCGCTCCGACCCCCGCTACCGCACCCAAGGCGCCATGGATGGGGGGTTTGCGTGGATGGGACTGGTTCTATGCCAAAAGCTATGTCGAATTCACGTTTGCACATCCGCCCCCATTTCCATTCCCGAGGAATTGACGACCTGGGTTTCCACACCGGTCGCTTGTACGCCGGCTCCTTGCGTGACACTCTAGGGACTGGCTATAAAATGAACCATCTCCCCTCCCTTCGAGAGACGGTAACTCGAAGATGAAGTAACTCTATGCTGCGCGAATACCCCATCTTATGTGACTACATGAAAACCCATGGCCTTCAGGTAGTGGTTGTTACACGATAGGTTGGGGAGCCTTCCAATGGGTTGTTAGATACTCGTAGATTTTCAATGATCTTTGTGTGCAAGGGTCTCATCTTGCATATATTCCCCCTTTGTAACAGGCGTCCTTGCATGCCGCCTGTCCGACTTGCGCACAATCCATCTTCTTGCATGCCTCCAGTCTGACTTGCTTGCAAACCCCTGTTCTCCGTGCATCATGTCCGTATTGCACAGCATAATTCCCACTTGCATGCCTGTCATCTGTCATGCATGACAACCCTTCCTCTTACGCACAGACTTCCTATTTTACCTCGGTCCATTCTCGGGCATGCTCCATGTGCTTCCCTCACCATAAGGCACCTTGTTCAAACAACTGTTACGTGCGAAACACCTGCTTCACGTGATCATTATCCATGTGGGCCCTCCAGTTTGCATGGAATAATTTCAAAGTCCCTTGGACGAGACTGCCCATTGTGTTTCTTTGCCTCATGCTTCTTCGCATAGGCACGCTAACGGCTATTGCTTCTTTTCATAGTCATGATAACATGGACCCCCAACGGGATCACCTCTCGACACCACCCAGCCATGACTTTTCCCGTCCCTTCTCTTCACCATGGTGCAGAGGGAACTGGTTATGTATGTCCTAGGGGTGCGGAGAAAACCCTCCTCATTCGAGTTGCAGGACGTTAAACTACCAAGCACCATCATCCTCAGTGCATGACGTTAAACTGTGACTTCCCCCCATGAATCATACGTGTGTAAATGGAAACCAACCTGATGTAATCCCCAAGCCTTCCTTGTAGAAGTTATTACCCCTATTCATTTTTTATTTTCGAGTGCCAAGACCGGCAAAGGGCGTGGGGGGGAACAGTGCTCCTCCTTTCTTCGATGAAAATTCCGTCTCCTGCTGGGCTTTGTAGCCACTTGGCCTCCATTCTAGAGTAAGTCTCAACCTCTTCGGGCTTCTAACCATGCATAATCCATTATTTCCTCTTTGGGTGGCGATCACGTGTAAGCCCCACTCTATTTCCCATGGACGCACCTTTTGCGATGTGATCTCCGGGTTTTTGCTGTCTCTTGTTTCTCCCACCGATCATGACTCACATGAGCTTAGAGCAAGCACCGACCATGACATCCTCTTTGGGTAGCATAGATTGTTGGCCCCACACCACCCCTCCTGAACTATGTGGTCTTTGATCCTTGAAAAAGAAAAGGTACATAGGAAGCCTCCACAAGGTTCAAGCCCACCATTGGTGCCTCTAACCACCTTCACATCGGTTCACCAACACCTTGGGTAGCCTAGAGTGTAATATCCTCACCACCGCACATGAACTACATGGTTTTTGATCATGGAAAAGTCAAGGTACATTTGAAGCCTCCATGAGGTCCAATCCCAACACCCATTGGTAACTCGTACCCCCTTCACGTCAGTTCACCAACACCTTGGGTAGCCTTGAGTGTAACCCCACACCCCACCTGAACTACGTGGTATTTGATTCTTGATAAGGCAACGTACGTAGGAAGCCTCTCTAAGGTCCAATCCCACCACCCATTTGTCGATTAGACCCCCTTCACATTGGTTCACCAACACCTTGGGCATTCTAGAGTTTAATCCCCACACCCCACCTGAAATATGTGGTCTTTGATTTTTTTTTGTGGTAAGGTACGTAGGAATCCTCCCTGAGGTCCAAGCCCAAAACCCATCGGTTGTTCCAACCCCCCTTCATGTCAGTTCAACGAAACCTCGTAAATCCTAGAGTTTAAGCCCCACACCCTTTCGGAACTACATGGATTTGATCCTTACTAAGGCAATGTACGTAGGAAGCCTCCCTGAGGTCCAAGCCCACCACCAATTGGTCGCTCTGACCCCCTTCATGTTGGTTCACCAACACTTTGAGCTGCCTCGTAGCATAATCCTCAAATTCCCCCATCTGAACTATGAGGACATTGATCCTTGCCAGTGAAAGGTATGTAGGAACCCTCCCGGAAGTTCAAGCACAACACACAGTTGTTACGACCACCATCATGTAAGTTTTCCTACAAGATCCATCTAGACCCTAGGTCTTTATTCATGTCGGTTCAACCCCAGCTTCCATGGTATTAAACTATAGACCCCATTCAGTGGTAATCCATTGTTTCCAGGTAGTGGTAAGCTGTTGTTCCCCATACAGTGGTAAGTCATTTGTAACTAAATTAGCGTTAAGCTATTGTATCCCTATTGACGGTAAGTCATTTCATCTTCTATTCAAAAAACAATCCATTGTAATCACCATATATGGGACCCACATCTTTGGTCCGTCCTTGTGACGTCAGACCAACTCATGCTGCTATCTATGTGTAATACCCATACACATCATTGAATTGTTGTCCTACATGTACACCTCAATTCAAGCTCGTCACCTACTCCTTCCATTGAGCATAAGTGTCTCGGGAAGGTCATGTCCCAACCCAGAGGTTTAACTTCCTCTAGGTATCATCCACTCGTCAATTTTCACGGGTTGTATCCTTAGATGTACCATCTCCCTCCTGAACTATGCGGACATTGATTCCCTGCCATGGGGATACGTAGGAAGTCTCTCTGAGACTCAAACCAAACAATAAATTCACTTTCACGGTGGATCCATCCCATTAACCACCCATTTAACTCAGCACCCTATCATCCATCATGATTTTTACCTGGTCCGCCACATCCCTGTATGGTCATTTCAAGCCACCGACATCAGAGTGTCTTCAAGGGGTTACACTCATCTGATCCACTTTACTCAGTGTTCTGATCAGTCCGATCCGTTTCTACTGGATGTTAAACTTCTGGAATACCCTTTTATAAACATGGGAAGCTGAGAAAAAATATAGAGACATTCCATGGAATATAATTCCTCGCATTTGATGCGGGATTCCTTGTGCATCCGCACCCTCGAGAAGCCGCATAATAAGGGGAAAACCACGACGTGATAGTGTCCCAGCGTCCAGACACGCCAGTGATGTCTGACGTAACTACTCCCTTGACTGAAGTTTATGCACTGACCGGACCCGTTGGAATGTCTTGAAAGAAGTAGTGCGATTAACTGCTATTCATGAAGATATGGCACCAGGAAGAGTTTCAGGAAAAATGTCTTAAATCTCTAAGGGATACCTGAACTACGTGATGAGATCCTAGGAGAAATCCAAGGAAGGAGGAACAAACATCCCATCATCCCATTTCGATCAAGGAGCAGACATCCCAGAATAAGGAACACATGTCACCCGCCATTGGAAAGAAGGAATAAGGGGCAAAAAAACCGCACCTTTCGTCCCCACAAATAGATGTGCGTTCCCCAACTAAAGTATTAGAAACCGAAATGGTGAAGCCGATATAAAGATCTTCTCCTCAATATAAATCTTAGTAGCGCTCGATGTTTCAATGAATTATCGTGTCGCCAGATCCATTTATCCAGTGCCAGGTCTCGCCAGGAAAAAAGTAGGCTTGGCCTGACACTCAACCAAAGTTGGGGCAGTAGAACGTTAGAAAACCGGTTCTGTGACGTTGTCAGTGTGGATCCCTCTTACTAGTCATGGAAGATGAAATGGCACTGGGGAATTGGTCGTCGATTTTTTTTCTGTTTCAGAACTGATGAATTAATCACCCTACTCCTCAGGGACCATGTTGCTACACTCGGAACACGATCACTGCCTGCACACTGACGCAGGGGCAGGGGAAGTTCCAATGCAATAGTCTTGCGCATTTCCGCCCATTCCGCAATGGCCTCTACACCCACAACCATGGGGTTCTAACGCCCCATATCCCCATCTGAGGACATTATGTAGAGGATAATCAATGACATCGTACACTATTATGAGGACAGGGATATAATCCCGATTCATGATGTGGCCCACCATGATTTGGAGACATATACACCTCATCATCAATACCACCCTTGAGGGCTGCGTAGGTAGTTGCTACTCCCCCACTCCGAAATATAACTGTTTTAAGAGGCTCTCCCCCAAAAAGTTTGTTGACTCCCTGCCTTACACAGATGAGGTAAGTGATGCTCGACCCAGCCTGCTCAGAGTCTTATTCCAGGGGCTCCCAGCAAGGGCTCCCACCAGGATACGTCAACGCTGCCGCCCGATTTTTCTGAATGAAGAGCAGGTAAGCCACGTACCTGCACCGTCAGGTCCGATTCGACCGACCTAACGTCAGCATTAGGTGCAAGCTAAGGATTCCCACCTTGAGGTCTTAACATTGAGAGATAATGTGGCCCGATTCACTACGGTGACATATCATCAGTTCCCTGAATACATTGAGCAGGGGCAATTATACGCCCAACTAGGATCGAGGCCCCAACCACCCCATGGGTTGGCTGGGTCGACTCTCTTGGCCGCCGACACAAGAAATGGCTGTCACGAGCTAACTCACAGTGATGCCACCCAGTACGGAGGTCCTCCCTCTACTAATACCATAGAGTACATGGGCCTTCACCACTTCAAGGCTCGACATGGAGGTCCACCCTGTGCCACCATCAATCTCAATGAGGGCCTCCACCACAATAGTGATGCTCAGTGTGGGGGTCTCTCCGGTGCCCATTACACTAGCTATGGAGTCACTCCTCCTGCCCCGGCTGCTGGTGTAGGGAAATTGCACATCCGGTATCTCTTCAATGGGGGGGATCCTCCCCGTGTCCTCTTAGATACTGGTGAAGGTCCTCCTCCCCTCGGCTACCAGAGGGGTGAAGGCCAGCCTTTCCACACTAGCATTCAACATAGAGGTCCTACTCGTGTTCCGCTAGACCGGTACACGAAGCCTCCTATTATCGAGGTCACCATGGGAAACAAGAATGGAGGTCCTCCCTATGCTCATGCCAGTTCTATTTGAAGTATATTCCACTCCAGCACTATCCATGGAGGTCCTCCCCATGTCCCCCTTAACATTTTTCCCAGTGATCCTCACACCCCGACTTACTCAGGTGGAAACCCTCTCCGCCTCAACACTAGTGTAGCCAAAGGACCTCGTGTTTGAAAACAGTCATGTCCCAAGGAGCCACCTATGGTTAGGATGGAATGTCATCACCTCCATACGAAGAATTCATGGAAGGTCCAGATAGAGATCAAACATGTCCACTTCTCAGACTCTAAAGCAGTGTACGACTCAGCATGGGAACCTTCCTCTAGCTCATTTGAGTCAAGGGTTGGGGCAAGAATGAGGTGCCTCATCCTAGTACTCCTGGAATGTGAGGTCCATCAGATTCTTTCATCCCACCACAGGTATATCAAGAAGGATTAAAATTTAGAAAACTCGCAGGTCATGGTCATGCAATCACCATCATCATCACCAGAAGTGTCTCTACATCAACCATAGATCATGGAGAACTATTATGGGGACCGATGGTGGGCGATCAATAGTGTGGCCAATTGCCAGTATCCCTAGCCCCGACCCAAAAACTCCGGGAGTCAGTCTGTCTTATCGCAATGTAGCAGCCTAGTCGCTACACTCTTTAGAAAACAACTCGAGATTCGGTGGCCAGTCAGCCCATGCGCCGTAATCTCCACCGGCCTACCTTCATCCCCAGCGGTCCGCCTCATTATCTCTACTAGTTCCTCAGCCACCTGTAGTTGAAGAATGGGGGAAAATAAAAGGCCAGACCCTAAATTCAAGCTGGGGAGCTTATGAAATATCCTCGCAACAGACCACTTCCCTGAGGCATTTTGGCCCAAGGCACCGCAAAATTTCTTTTCACAGGAATCCCTCACTCCAGGGAAGTTGAATGTTTTCACCAAATCCTATGGGTGATGCACTTTTGCCTTCATTTCCAGAAAGTGGTTTATCCCAGGTTCCAAATTCATCTTAATGACATTGGTGTGAAATGAAATCTAGTAGATCTAGCTACGCTCCCTATGGCCCAACGCCCTAAGTCATCGGACCTCAGTATGGTCCTCCAGGATAAAAGAAGTCATAGTTTCAAGATACTTCTCACGATCATCAAGGATACTTCCCCCCATGCATAAATATGTGGTTGGGGGAAGTATGTTTCCCTCTTATTCAGTCATATCTAATGGTGGTATGACTTTCTAAGTGATATTAAGGATATGCTTCTAGGAAGAATCACGGTCAACATGGCTGACATATTGGATGTGGAGAATGATTTGGAGCTTCATGATGGGGACTTACCCCATGAGGGTGTGCCACCACTATTGGACCCATCAGGGAGGGTTAATCACTAGTAGCTGATCCTACAAGGTCTTCCTGCGCCCACCTGTTAGGTCGGAAAAAGACGGAATGATGGCAAAAGGGGGGGTGAATTGCCTTTTAAAAAATGATTGACAAATTAAAAATCAAAGTAAAAGATGCAGCGGAAATAAAGAGGCAAGACACACAAAATTGATAACGGAGTTCGGCCAAAACCCGGCCTACGTCTCCGCTCCCAACTCAACCGTTGAGAGATTCCTACCGCTTGCTTTTCAATGGTTTTAGCAAGAAACCCACTAGGCTTTGAGGTAGCACTAGGACCTATTACAGCTTGCTTTTATTGGTTAAGCAAGAACCCACTTGCTTTTGATTGGTTTAGCAAGAACCCACTAGCCTTTTTAACGGGTGAAGGCTAGCTCACCGAAAACTCAAGCCTTTTAAAAGGAAAGGCTTGAAGAAACCTCTTCACACCTTAATGGTGGTGTGAAACCCAAAAGAAAGGGGGATGAGAAAAGGGTTTGGGGTTTGTAGGCACAAACCCAATTTTAAAGCTCAAAATGAATATACAATAAAAAACCATATGTGAGGAAGACTTGGGCGCCAAGGTATGATGGAGTTGATGTAGCGTGCTCTCCCAAGCTTCTTGAGGTGCTCCTTGGATTGGAAGTTGGATTGGAGCAAGGAGGATCCTTGAAGGTGGAGCGCCAGAGGTTCGCCAAATGTGCAATAATATGTCCGAGCGCTTGGAATGTGATCCGATTAGGTTCCGGGGCTTCCTTGGCCTTTATTTATAGGCATGGAACCCATTGGGGGCCTTCGGAGCCGTTGGAGAAGTCCTCGGAGCCGTTGGAGGCCAAAAGAAAGTTGACTGGTCAAAGCCAACGGCTAGTTTGACTGGGCTACCGGCTGGCCGGTGCAGGGCCACCGGCTGGCCGGTGCCTTGGAAGTTGAGAAGAAAAATGGTCCAGGCTCCATCGGCTGACCGGTGGAGGAGCCACCGGCTGGCCGGTGGCAAGACAGTAGCAAACACTATTGACTGGATGCCACCGGCTGGCCGGTGGTCAAGCCACCGGCTGACCGGTGGAGCCTGGCAGTGGGCAATGCCGCTGCCAGGTCCACCGGCTGGCCGGTGGTCAAGCCACCAGTTGGCTGGTGGACTGAATTTCAGTCCATTTGTCAGCTTTCTTGGGCCAATCCTTTGGCAATCTTGTGCCTATCATTCACAACACTTAAAAACAATGTTAAACACATATGAAAGTGATTGTGATCATGAAAATCAAAGAGTGTGGGGTACAACAATCTCCCCCTATTTTGATGATCACAATCACTTATCTAAGCAATGTAAAAACTTAAATGAAGGCATGCTTTAAATGATAAATTGAAAATAAATACTAAGCATGAGAGAAAAGATTCTCCCCCAATCAATCAAGAAATTTCTCCCCCTTTGTGATTATCAAAATAGAATGGGGCATAAAACTTGATTGAGGGAAACGATGAAAAACGAGATTTTAAATCAATTGAAAATGATATCAATTGTTGAAAATTTTGAAATGAAAATTGAATAACAGTTTGAATTGAAAGTTTTGAATCAAAAACCAACTGAATTTTGAAATTTGAAACCAAATGAAATTTGTTGAAATTGAGAGTTTTGAATCAAAAATGAATTGAAAGATTTGAATGAAAAATTCGAATTCAATATTTTGAAATGAAAATTTGATACCAAGTGTTGAAATTGAAAGTTGGAATCGAAAATTTTGAAAATGAAATCAAAAGTTTGAATCTAAGACAAGGTTTTGAAAATTCTCCCCCTAAATGAAAACAATAAGTCACCGGGGATAAGAAATAAATTTTGGCCCGGAGAGACTCGCAAGAAGGGATTTTTCAATCCAAACTTGTCTCATAGCGGGTCTTCTCCTATAAAATTCGTCCGAAAAGAAAATAGACTTTGGTTGGCCGTAACGGGCATTTTTTCAATTGCATTCATATATCATGTGCCCGTGTTTCTTACAATAGTTTCAAAATTTAAAACAAGAGCTCCCCCTTACAAAAACAGTTGGTGCATGGGAGGAGGAAGCTTGGTTGGTGTAGCCAAGCCCTTGGGTGGTTCTAGAAATTCGTTGGGAACCTAGGATATTGTTCAAATTTTGTTCCCCTTGGGTGAACTTAGCTAGGGTCTCCCTTAGGTCTTTGATGGTTGATTCCATGGAATCAACATTTGGAAAATTTTGGATTTTGAGGGACATCTCCTCCTTCTCTTTGAGAAGTTGCTCTTTTTCGGAGGAAAGTTTTTTGAAAGACTTTTTTAAAGCACCAAATTTTGACGAAAGTTCATGAAAACCATTTTCTAGTTGGTCTCTAGCATATTGGAGATCCTCATAGGATAAATGATTTAAAGAATTTGAATTTGAAGAACAAGAGGATGAGGAGTCGGAAGATGTTACCTCATGACATGCCATTAGGCATTTCGTACCGCTGTCGCTCGAGGAGGAGGAGGAGGAGGATGATGAGGTGTCACTCCATGTGGCCTTGAGGACCTTTTTCTTTCCTTTTTCCTTTGGCGTGGCCCGTTTTTTGTTGAGTGGGCAATCGGGCTTGTAATGGCCCTTTTCTCCGCACCCGTAGCATTTTACCTTGGGCTCGGATCTTGCGGTGGGTTCTTGCTTTCACGCCTTGCGAGATTTCTTCTTCTTCTTATGCTTCTTCATAAATTTATGCATTTGGCGGGCGAGATTCTCCATTTCCGAATCGCCGCTTGAAGATGATGAAGATGAGGAAGATGAGGATGATGAGGAGGAGCTTACTTCTTTTTGAACCTTGAGGGCAATGTTCTTTGGTGTCTTGATTGGTGTGCCCTCCTTTTGAGCTTGCCTCCTCATCGTAATCTCGTACGTCATAAGGGATCCGATGACCTCCTCTACCGGCATATTTTTGACGTCCTTAGCCTCTTGGATTGCCGTCACCTTTGGTGCCCATGAGCTCGGAAGGACCCATAAGATCTTCTTGACCATCGTCTCGGCTGAAACATCATCACCAAGAGATTTCCTTCCATTGCACACGTCAGTAAAGCGAGTAAACATATCGGAAATAGACTCATTTGGATGCATTGAAAATGACTCAAAATCTTGCCTATACATATCCAATCTAGTGTCTTTGACTTTGTTAGTGCCCTCATGAGTTACTTCTAAAAGTTTCCAAATTTCATGTGAGGAGGTGCAAGTAGACACTCGATTGAATTCATTTCGGTCAAGGCCGCAATGAAGAGCATTCATGGCTTTGCCATCAAGCTCAAAATTTCTAATGTCGGCTTGGGTCCATTTGGATTCATCGGGGGTAGACAAAGTGTAACCTTGCATGACTATTTTGTAAATGGGATATCCTATACTTCTAAGAAAAGTGGTCATGCGGGTTTTCCAATAATTATAGTCGGTCCCATCAAAAAATGGAGCCCGACGCAATGAGTAGCCCTCGGGGGCGAAAGAGGTGGATGCCATCACAATGGATCTTTGAATTTGAAACCTTTTAAGGTATTACTCAAATTATTCCTCTGATACCAATTGTTAGGTCGGAAAAAGACGGAATGATGGCAAAAGGGGGGGTGAATTGCCTTTTAAAAAATGATTGAAAAATTAAAAATCAAAGTAAAAGATGCAGCGGAAATAAAGAGGCAAGACACACAAAATTGATAACGGAGTTCGGCCAAAACCCGGCCTACGTCTCCGCTCCCAACTCAACCGTTGAGAGATTCCTACCGCTTGCTTTTCAATGGTTTTAGCAAGAAACCCACTAGGCTTTGAGGTAGCACTAGGACCTATTACAGCTTGCTTTTATTGGTTAAGCAAGAACCCACTTGCTTTGGATTGGTTTAGCAAGAACCCACTAGCCTTTTTAACGGGTGAAGGCTAGCTCACCGAAAACTCAAGCCTTTTAAAAGGAAAGGCTTGAAGAAACCTCTTCACACCTTAATGGTGGTGTGAAACCCAAAAGAAAGGGGGATGAGAAAAGGGTTTGGGGTTTGTAGGCACAAACCCAATTTTAAAGCTCAAAATGAATATACAATAAAAAACCGTATGTGAGGAAGACTTGGGCGCCAAGGTATGATGGAGTTGATGTAGCGTGCTCTCCCAAGCTTCTTGAGGTGCTCCTTGGATTGGAAGTTGGATTGGAGCAAGGAGGATCCTTGAAGGTGGAGCGCCGGAGGTTCGCCAAATGTGCAATAATATGTCCGAGCGCTTGGAATGTGATCCGAATAGGTTCCGGGGCTTCCTTGGCCTCTATTTATAGGCATGGAACCCATTGGGGGCCTTCGGAGCCGTTGGAGAAGTCCTCGGAGCCGTTGGAGGCCAAAAGAAGGTTGACTGGTCAAAGCCAACGGCTAGTTTGACTGGGCTACCGGCTGGCCGGTGCAGGGCCACCGGCTGGCCGGTGCCTTGGAAGTCGAGAAGAAAAATGGTCCAGGCTCCACCGGCTGACCGGTGGAGGAGCCACCGGCTGGCCGGTGGCAAGACAGTAGCAAACACTATTGACTGGATGCCACCGGCCGGCCGGTGGTCAAGCCACCGGCTGACCGGTGGAGCCTGGCCGTGGGAAATGCCTCTGCCAGGTCCACCGGCTGGCCGGTGGTCAAGCCACCGGTTGGCCGGTGGACTGAATTTCAGTCCATTTGTCAGCTTTCTTGGGCCCCCGCCAGGATTGTTGGCGCCTGTGCCCCGGTAACCAATCCCACATCGGTTGTGGAGGGAGATTGGTGGGTGCTTGAAATTCCCGTGCCTACCTTCCCCTCAGCAACGCGTTTTAAAGCCGTGAGGCCTGGGATAGCAACTGGGCCAGAGCGGACAATTTTGCTGGGCCGAGGGATCCGATCCATCAATTGGTATCAAAGGGTGGTTGGTCTCGGGACCGGTGTGGGCTTGGGGGGGGGATGTTGTGTCCTGGGCCAGGATTGTTGGGCCCCCGCCAGGATTGTTGGCGCCTGTGCCCCGGTAACCAATCCCACATCGGTTGTGGAGGGAGATTGGTGGGTGCTTGAAATTCCCGTGCCTACGTTCCCCTCAGCAACGCGTTTTAAAGCCGTGAGGCCTGGGATAGCAACTGGGCCAGAGCGGACAATATTGCTGGGCCGAGGGATCCGATCCATCACCACCAAGGCCTTAATACTCAGCTGGAATGTCGGTAAGGGTAAAGAGCACGTCAGAGTTTCCAAGCACTCTGAATACTCTACCTCAGTGAAGAAGATAGAGGATGACCCTAAGGAGGACACATTGCGCCAACAACCTGCCGAGCAGAAGAAGTTGGTTGATGAAATCTTGGATGAACGCACTGTAGAGCAACGACCTGACTACGGTAGTCTCGGAACAGTACAACAGGTGTAGGAACAACATCCCCTCATTGAGCTACATCCAGGTGACCCTGGCCATCCAACCCCCGCAGATAGGGTTGAGGTCGTAACTTACTGCAAGAGGGCATGGTATGTCTCCCCAAACCCTCTCGAATTGTGCGACATTCCAATGGACCCAGCTCGGGCTCCCCCAGCCACCCCGATGGTCATGACACTAGCTACTCCACGATCCTTTGGGACTTTTTACCATGGTTAAGAACCCACCAACGCACTCATGGTTTGGGATCCCCGTCAAGACATGGACCCCCACCTAGACGATCCTATGGTGGCATTCATTGCCCGCCTAAAGGCAATAGAAACACCACAGGTGGCAGTCCCAACTGATGGAAAGCCATATCCAGCAAGGGTGGATGACATGCCGACACCTCCATGTTTCAAAAATCCCACCTTCTCCCCCATTAATGGGACAGGGGACCTGCCACATCATTTTGAACACTTTAATTCATGGTTCGGGCCCATGTTAGGGACTCCAGTAGAGCAGCCGCCAAACTTCGATGCTTTGTGTAGACATTAGAGGGGCCTACATTCTTCTGGTACAACCAGCTTCCCATCAGATCTGTAACCAGCTGGGAGAACCTTCAGAGAAATTTCCTTTAGTAGTTCATCTCCACCACATATAATACAAACATCACATACCTTTTCAAGTGAAAACAGAGGCCTGATGAGCATGTCACAGACTTTATCGCCCGGTGGGAAGGGCTTACATATTCCATTGACATGGCACAGACTTAAGAGAAATTACTGACAATGTGTGTTAGAAATTTCAAGATGGAACCGGTTCCCTATCTGATAACCCAGAACTACCCCAAGGGATTTCTATACTTCTTCGATAAGGCCCAGTTCCTGGAAGAATCCTTGCAAGAGGCCATCCTATATAAGAACCCGGTTCTTATTTTGAGGTAGAGGTTTGTTCCTTTCTCTTTTCCTTAAGTGTTTTTGAGAAAATATGGAAAATGGGGAAAATCCCAAATTTTGGAAAGTACACGCCGTGTACTTTTTCTAGAAGACGAGTACTTTTGGCCTTATGGAATGAGTACACATGGCTTGTGGCCGTGTCGGTGATAAAAGGTGTAGGAACCAACTACGCGTCGTGTAGTGGTCCTTTACACGCCGTGTAGTGAGTCGGCGGGCGAATAGTATGGCGGTGGCCAGCTGTGCAACTGAACAAGCCATGTACTCAAGGAGACATGTAGTGTATTCACATCGGCAGATGAATAGTGCCACACTGGTGGGAAGCTGCGAGAGGAACAGTTTAAAAATGGGAAGTACAAGCCGTGTACTTGGATGTACATGTCGTGTAATTTGTTTTTTTCACATAAAATGGGATGTAGCCTCCCCTATTCATAGGTAAGGCTTATAACGAGAAGAGGGAGCTCGAGAGAGAAGGTCGAAGCTTCGGGGATCCGTCAGGCATTCGTCAAGAATCTGTTTCTGCCTCGGATGATATCATTGGAACCGCATGAGTAAGCCCTCTCGTCTCCTGGTGTGTTTCTTTCCAATTCATCCCCTAACGGGAGTTATTTTCTTTTAAATGGTGTTTATTATTCATCATATCTACATCGTTCTTGGGTGTTTCTGGAATCGGCATTCACGTATAGCGTTCGTTGATGTTTAAGATAGGTTTCTTGGTGTTAATTTTTCCAACCGTTGTGCGTTTGTGAGATTTTGTGCCACGAACCCAAGTTGGTGTATCGTGTGGCTGAGGTTGTGGCTATTTTGAATACCTAGAATTGTATATGTAATTAAATGTGATATTAAAATGTTGTTTGAGATCAGTTCTTGGATCTGAAACCACCCCCGGAGTGCGTTCCTCTGTTTAGCCATTTGGCCAGGATACATGAGGGTATGCCTTTATAATAAATTCTTGTAGAATTACCGTGAGAGGAATTTCTTGTGAATGTTTATTTACATGTTGGGCATGGCCCAGTTACTTACACCTAAGGGTATTTTTTACTGAGCCCGTGGGTGTTGTTTTTTATAGCCCGAGGGCAGTTGTTATCTTATCCTGAGGGAAACTTCTTCTGTGCCTATGGGAAGTTGATTCTATGCCTATGGGTGACACTTACTACAACCGAGGGAAATATCTGTGTGCCTGTGGGATGATTCTTGTGTTGTACACTCTTTAACTGAGGGTAGGGGTTTACGTGTCTGAGGACATTAGCTTTTTACTTAGAATATTCATTGTGGTGGTATTTTAAATTAAATGATTAAATGGATATTAAAAAAGAAATATAATTGGTTAAGTTTGTTACTTTTTAGTACTGATTACTTTATTTCATTCTACTACTGCACACTATTGTTTCATGTTTTACATAGAGTTGAGCACGAGCCTTTGGTGGGTGAATATTAGGAATTTATTTCTCACACCCTGTTTGGTTCACGCTTTTCGGCCCAAAGAGATTACTTCTCTACAGGTGTAGATAAGGGAATGGGTCCCTATACAGGTACTTGATTGCTACTGGAGTGTAGCAGAGCATGGGACAGAACATTGTCTTGCGATGCCGCTGGCTATTCTGTTTTTCATTTCTGTACATGTACATTGTATTGTATTGTATAGTAGTGTAACATGTCCTGGCTGTTTTCGTAAAATAGTGACATGCTACATCTTAATATATATATGACAGATGGTTTCCCTTTTTATTGTCAGTTCTTCATTTCTAGTTATATGTAATGTTATTTCTTCTGCTATTATTGTATGTTTATTTATATTCCACTACACTACGCTTTGACAAATGAGGGCATATTTTCCCCACTATCAGACCTGGGCCCTTGCTGCTAGTCGGAAGCCTCTGGCATTTGGGGAAATGCGATTGAGGTCACGTGGAAAACTGGGTTCGGGTCACCCATGGAGTGGTACCCGGATCCATGACATTACAAAGTGGTATCAAAGGAGTTCATTTAGTTGACTTACTATTTGGAGCCTTAGTTAGGGATAATATGAGAATGGTAGTTGGTAATAATCTATGCCCGAGCATAGCTAACCCGTGTACATGGAAAATCCAATTTACCTGGTGTTGCAATTTTTATGATTTTTCAATTTTATAGTTGAATTTATTTCACCGTTGGGTGATGCACTTGTGATTGTGTTGTTTATATTTTATCTATGGGTTCTACTTCGTTGAAACCTGATGAGATGAGGGTATCCCATCTCATGCATCATTTAGGAACATGCTAGAAATCACATGCCATGCATAGTTCCATGCCCGGTAGGTGCATTAGAAATTGCATGTTGTTATGATACTAGTTCTGCTAGAAAAGCATGCTATTGTGATAGCTGCTTGATAAATACCTACTATGTGATAGGGTATTTTTGTATAATCTAGTTTATAGAATGAATGCCAATCGTTGTTTTTTGGGGAGTATGGGCCCCCATTAACTGGAATTTGATGGATCATTGACTATTTATTTTGTTATAAAATAGATAAGATGTCAAACTTTGATTCGTGGGGAGTATGGGCCCTCACAGATCAGAATTTGGAACTTATGTGTTTTTTTTCAGTGATTTCTGGGTTCGGGGGAATTTTTGAGGCATAATGTCTGGAAACCCAGTATAAACTCCGTGTATTACTGTAGACACACAGTGTATGTTCTTCTGTTCGGGAAGAAAAATAAACTTTTTGGGTACACGCCGTGTACCCTAATTACACACCATGTAGTCTCTTCCCATGTAACAAACCTTGTGGGCGTTGACACGGGTAAGCGAAGAGCTTGGGGTGAACACACCGTGTACTAGATGTACACGCCGTGTAGTGATGACCCGGTGTTCGCCGTGTAACCAACAACACGGGCGGAAGAACTCTTAAGACTTGCACGCCATGTCCACCATAGAACACGCCGTGTAGGGTGACCTGGGAACCCAGCCGTGTATCTAACATCAAGAGTCGGGGTAATCCTTCCGTGTACACTCTGTGTGTATATTAAACACGCCGTGTAGGTTGAGCCGTGTAAACCGGCCGTGTAACTAACAACACAGGTCTGCGAAGCTCATCTAGTACACGCTGTGTGTATATTAAACACACCGTGTAGGTTGAGCCGTGTAAACTGGCCGTGTAACTAACAACACGGGTGGGTAGAGCTCGTATAGTACACGTCGTGTGTATATTAAACATGTCGTGTAGGTTGATCCATTTAAACCGGTCGTGTAACTAACAACACGGGTCAGAAGAGCTCATGTAGTACATGTCGTGTACCTGTGGGACATGCCGTGTAGTCTTGTCCGAGGACAGACCGTGTGGAGTAAGTCATGTGTTTAGGAAGTGAGGTGGTGTACACACCATGTATGGGTGTAACATTCCATGCAGTGTCAAGCTGAGTAGTCGGTCGTGTCACATTCGACACGAGCAGTGTGAAATGACACCATACACACCGTGTAGATAATATACACACCGTGTAGTTTTGTTCAAACGGGAGCTGTGTGGCTTATCCATGTCAAAAGAACCGGGAAGGGGAGGGGAAGTCAAGTACACACCGTGTAGTAAATATAAATTCGGTGTAGTCTTGTTTTGAAAATTTTGAATGCCTTATACCTCCCGTTTCCTTTTGGGTTTTCTTCATTTTCGGTCATTGTTAATCTTGTTTTAAAGGCATGTTTTGACCATGTAGTGTCATGCCACCAAGATGGCCGCGCGTTGTTTGCCAGGAGAGCAGCAGCGAATATACTTCAGAAATGGTGGGCCATGGGCTACCAGTGGATCCTCCAGTAGATCCAGCTGCGGTGCCATCCATTATACCGGACATAGGCATGGAGGCGTAGTTATGTGAAGGCTTTATGCGGTTCATGCAGACCTTTCAGGGATCAGCACAGGCTGCCACATCTATGGACAAGCTGACACGTATCTTCTAGCAGCAGCATCTGCCTATGTTTTCAGGGGATGGTGGACCACAGGCTGCAGAGTCTTGGCAAGGATCGATGTAGACTATTTTCGAGCATCTTAAGATGCCTCCAGGGCGGAGGGTCAAACTCACGACTTATATGCTATGTGATTCCACCAAGAGGTGGTGGGATGTTACCACCCAGTCAGAGCATCACAGAGACATGGTGTGGGAGGATTTTTAGTCAGTATTCTATGAATTCTCCTTCCCAGAGACGCTGAGGGCTGATAGAGCTTGAGAGTTCATTAATCTACAATAGGGCCTTATGTCGGTGATAGACTATTCTGCTCGCTTTACCAAGCTTCAGCACTTTGCACCCGTGCTGGTGGGCGATGAGAGGCTGAGAGCCAGCTGCTTCGAGGATGGTCTTTGGTATGACATCTGGACACTGGTGAATGTTTTCATGTTTCCTTCAGTACATGCTATTGTGAACCAGGCGCTGATTCTGGAAAGAAACCTGCGGGAATCTAGTGGTGTGGGCCAGGGCAGTTCAACACCAGTTACTAGTACTATTTCTGCTGGAAAGAGGAAGAGAAAGATGGACTTCTCTCAGGGTGGTAGTACTAGTAAGAAGAATGCTTCAGGTGTCCAGGTCATGTGCTACTAGTGTGGTAGATAGGGTCACAAGAGGCCACAGTTCCACGAGACACAATGGAGTGCCGAGCTTGCGACAAGATGGGTCATCTGTAGCGCTTTTTCAAGGTGTTTCCACTGATGTCTAGTGAGAGGGGTTCTTGTAGAATCCCCATGCAGGAGTAGGACCAACAACTTCTTACCAGTAGGGGAACTGGAATACGACAGGGCATGCATGCAGAGATGGTGGTCGTGGCCGTGGTAGCCAGACACCAGGATCTCAGAGGCCACAAGGCAGGACAGCTCAAGGTAGCCATGTTGTGTTGTAGGGCCACGACGCTGGGCAGACATATGCCGTGCAACAGACCCAACAAGAGAAGGATCCCGGAACTTCTATAGTCAGAGGTAATATTCTATTAGCTTCTGTTTTATCTTCAGTACTTTTCGATACGGGTGCTACAAATAGTTTCATATCTGTACCCATTGTGGAGAGCCTTGGGATCTTTGTTTCTCCTTCTTCTGATATCATGACGCCAGGCACTCCGTTGGGGACTAGAACGGCTGGTGTGCGTCAGTTCAAAGAGTTCCCCATTGAGGTTAGTGGGTGTCACTTTCTTTGGGACCTCTATATCTTAGAGATGACAGCTTATGACATCATTCTTGGGATGGACATGTCGGTTCCCTTTCGAGCCTTTGTAGACTGCTATCATCGCAGGGTGAGTTTCACATCACCAGAGGGAGGAGAGTTCTTATACAAGGGAGAATGGGATGTTCAAGCGAGTAGAGCTAGACCAGATCATCATGGGCGAGGTGGACTCACAGCCCAGATTGTGAGCTTATATCTGGACGACCAAGGGACTTGTCAGACGGATTTCCCTCCAGTGGTTGATCGTTTCCGGGATGTTTTCCCAGAATACTTTTCAGGTCTACCTCTGGATTGAGAGGAGGATTTATCTATCTAGCATGTTCCAAGAGCATCACATGTGTCCATTCCTCCTTATCAGATGGCCACGCCTGAGTTGCAGGAGCTCAAGAGGCCGTTAGAGGAGTTATAGGCAAAGGGTTTTATCCAACCGAGTACTTATCAGTGGGGTTCTCTGGTCATTTTTGCGAAGAAGGCGGATGGTACCCTCAGGCTCAATGTGGATTTTAGGAAATTGAACTAGTTGACGGTTAAGAACCGATATCCCATGCCAAAGATTGATGATCTTTTGACCGACTTCGTGGAGCACGAGTGTTCTCGAAGATTTACTTGTGATCGGGATATCATCAGCTACGCGTTAGACCATCTGATATCCCTATCATAGCTTTCAGAAGCAGGTATAGTCTATAAGAGTATATGGTTAAGCTATTAGGAATCACAAACACGCCAGTAGTTTTCATGGCTTTGATAAATCGTGTGTTCTATCCGTATCTGGATTCTTTTGTGGTAGTATTTGTGGAAGACATCTTGGTGTACTCTCACACTCGACACGACCATTCCACCAATCATGAGATCGTATTGAGTACACTGAGTGAGCATCGTCTATAAACTATGCTCTCAAAGTGCCACTTTTGGATGTACCCAATTCACTTCCTGGGTCATGTCATCCCAGAGGCAGGAGTTGCTGTAGACCCAGAGAATGTGAGAGCAGTAGTTTCCTGGGAGCAGCCTAAGAATGTGTTTGTGATACGGAGTTTCTTAGGGATAACTGGTTACTACAGAATCTCCATATAGGACTTCTCCCTCTTGGCAGAGCCATTGACGGGCTTGACTAAGAAGGGTGTGAGTTCGTTTGGTCAGAAGCTTGCGAAACATCCTTTAAGGACCTAGGAGGAAGGTTGACATTAGCACTGATCCTGATACTCCCAGATCAGGGGTAGAGCTATACAGTTTACTGTGATGCATCAGGTTTTTGGTTGGGAGCTGTGTTGTTGCAGGGCGATCTAGTTTTTGTGTACGGGTCTCATAAGTTGAGGCCACATGAGAGTAATTACCCAACTCATGATCTCGAGTTAGCTTCATTTGTTCATGTGTTGCGCTGTTGGAGACACTATCTATTGGGAGAACGTTTCATGGTATTCACCGACCACAAAAGTCTCATGTATATCTTTACTCAGCATGAATTGAATCTGAGGCAGTGAAGGTGGGTCAAATACCTTTAGTCCTTCAATTTTTAGCGTTCCTATACACCTGTTAAAGGTAATGTAGTAGCTGATGCACTGAGTAGGAACACTCAGATATAGGCATTGCATGAGGCCTGTGATGAGTGGAAGCTTATGGATTTGTTATCTGAGATGCATTTGGAGGTGCACGACAGTCAGGGGAAGACATATCATTCCTCTTTAGCTGTGAATTATACCCTCCTTGATAGAGTGAGGATGAGAAAACTATCTGATTCAGAAGGACTAGTTCTATGGGAGTCGGTGGCAAGTGAGGACCCTCCTCCTTGTGGGACGATATGTGATGATGAGGTTTTGCGTTTCCATGGACATGTGTGGGTTTCAGGGGATATAAGCAAGGAGCTGATGTGGGAGTTTCATGATTCAGCTTGGGATATTCATCCTGTGGTTACCAAGATGTACCATGACCTGAGACGTCAGTATTGGTGGCCAGCCATGAAGAGAGATGTAGCTAGTTTTGTTACGAGATGTTCTACCTGGCAGCAGATGAAGGTGGAGCATCAGAGACCAGCTGGACTGTAACAATAGTTACCCATCCTGGAGTGGAAATGGGACGATGTCACGATGGACTTCATGACTGGTTTTCCAAGGTCACCTCAAGGAAATGATGTCGTGTGGGTTGTTGTATACAGACTCACGAAGGTAGTTCGCTTTTTACCGATCAAGGAGACCTTCAGAGTTGACGAACTCATAAAGTTTAATATCCGAGAGGTCGTACGTCTTCATGGGGTTCCTCGTTCTATCATATCAGATAGGGAAACCCATTTTACGTCTCATTTATAGTAGAGTTTTTAGAGGGCACTGGGTACACAGGTGCTTCTGAGCACAACTTACCATCCCCCGACCGACGTCCAGTCAGAGCGTACGATACAGGCGATAGAGAAAATGTTGCGTGCATGTATCCTAGTATATGGGGGCTCTTGGGAGAAGCCCATACACCTAGTCGACTTTTCCTATAAAAATAGTTTCGAGGTGACTATCGAGATGGAACCTTTTCAGGATTTATATGGTATTCCATGCCGATCTCCCTCGTTCTGGTTAGAGGCAGGTGAGGCAGCTTCACTGGGACCTCATCTCGTGCAAGAGACTTCTGAGCAGGTCCAGTTGATTCCGAAGCATATGGTTACCGTGCAGTCTCTTCAGAAATCTTATGCTGATCTCCGCAGATGACCTTTGGAGTTCATGGTTAGGGACTAGGTTTTCTTGCGTGTTTCGTCGAGGCTGGGACACAAGCAAATCGGGAGACATGGTAAACATTCACCGAGGTATGTGGGTCCATTGGAGATTCTAGGGAGAGTTGGGTCGGTTGCGTATCGGTTGTAGTTACCTCAGAGGTACCGGGCCATGCACGATTTCTTCCATGTATCTCCGTTACGTCACAATCATTCATATCCGTCTCACATTTTTCAGCCTGAAGAGGTTGAAATTGAGTTATATGCTTCCTTTGAGGAGAATCAGATTCGTATCGTTGACAGGAGCACGAAGGTTCTCTAAGGCCGGTCAGTTCCTCTCGTACTGGTGCTATGGCAGCATGGCTAAGTGCAGGATGAAACCTGGGAGTGGGAGACCCACGTATGTACTCAGTGGCCAGAGTTATTCTTAGCTTTATCATCACCACCCTTGGAAGGGAAAATCGGGGATGAAGTGTATTAAGGGGGAAGTTTGTAAGAAATCGGTTCTTATTTTGAGGTACGGTTTTCTTATTTTCTCTTTTCCTTAAGTGTTTTTGAGGAAATATAGAAAATGGGGAATATCCCAAATTTTGGAAAGTACAAGCCGTGTACTTTGTCCAAACTCCATGTACTTTTGGTCATTTGGAATGAGTATACATGGTGTGTGGCTGTGTCTTCGATGAAGGGCGTAGGAACTAACTACATGCCGTGTAGTGGTCCTTTACACGCCGTGTAGTCATTTGACATGTGGATAGTAAGGCAGTGGGCAGCTGTGCGACTGAACATACCGTGTACTCAAGGAGACACGTCGTGTAGTCACGTCGGCAGATGGACAGTGCCACGCTGGTGGGAATCCGCTAGAGAAACAATTTAAAAATGGGAAGTACACACCATGTACTTGGAAGTACATGCCATGTACTTTTTTTCCCCTTAAAATGTTAAGTAGCCTACCATGTTCATAGGGAAGGCTTAGAACGAGAAGAGGGAGCTCAGGAGAGATGGCCGAAGCTTTGGAGATCCGCCGGGCATTCGTCAGGAATCCGTTTCCGCCTCGGACGATCTCGTTTGAACCGCGCGGGTATGACCTCCCATCTCCTGGTGTGTTTCTTGCCAATTATTCCCCTAACGGGAGTTATTTGTGTTTAAATGGTGTTTCGTATTCGTCATATCTACGACGTTCTTTGGAATTTCTGGAATCGATATTCATGTATAGCGTTTGTTCATGTTTAAGGTAGGTGGCATGATGTTAATTTTTCCAACTGTTGTGCATTTTGTGCATTTTTGTGCCACGAACCCATGTTGGGTTATCGTGAGGCTGAGGACGTGGCTATTTTGAATACCTAGAATTGTATAGGTAATTAAATGTGATATTAAAATGTTTTTTGGGATTAGTGCTTGGATGCAGGACCACCCCCGGGGTGCGTTCCTCTGTTTAGCCATTTGGCTAAGATACCTGAGGGCATGCCTTTATAATAAATGCTTGCAGAATTGCCTTGAGAGAAATTTCTTGTGAATGTTTATTTACATGATGGGAATGGTCTGGTTACTTGGGCCTGAGGGAATTTTATACTTAGCCCATGGGAGTTGTTTTTCTTAGCCTGAGTGCAGTTGTTATCCTAGCCTAAGGGAAACTTCTTCCGTGCGTGTGGGAAGTTGATTCTGTTCCTGTGGGTGACACTTACTACGCCCGAGGGAAATATCTGTGTGCCTGTACAGATTCTTGTGTTGGATACTATTTACCTGAGGGTAGGGGTTTACGTGTCTGAGGACAATAGATGTTTACCTAGAATATTAATTGTGGGGGTATTTTAAATTAAATGATTAAATGGATATTAAAATGGAAATATAATTGGTTAAGTTAGCTAATTTTTAGTACAACTTACTTTATTTCATTTTACTACTGCACACTATTGTTGCATGTTTTACACACAGTTGAGCACGGGCCTTTGGTGGGTGCCTACTAGGAATGTATTTATCACACCCTGTTTGGGTCACGCCTTTCGGCCCAAACAGATTATGTTGCTGCAGGTGTAGATAAGGGCATGGGTCTATATACAGGTACTTGATTGCTGCTGGAGAGTAGGAGAGCTTGGGACCGAGCATTGGCTCTCGATGCTGTTGGTTGTTCTATATTGCATTTCTGTACTTTTCCTCTGTATTGTATTGTATTGCAGTGTAACATGTTTGGGCTTTTTTCATAGAATAGTGACATGCTACATCTTCATATATATATTAGTTCTAGTTTCCTATTTTGATGTCAGTTCTTCATTTCCAGTTATATGTACTGTGACTGCTTCCGCAGTTATTATATGTTTACTTATATTCCACTGCGCTACAATTTGAAAAATGAGGGCATAGTTTCCCCACTATCAAACCTGGGCCCTCGCTGCTAGTCGTAAGCCTTTGGCGTTTGGGGAAATGCTCTTGAGGTCACGTGGCGAACCGGGTTCGGGGCACCCATAGAGTGGTACCTGGAACTGGGACATTACATCCTGACATGTCTGTTGCCTCCCGCAATTCTCGTGAGAAGGGTTGTCAGAGAGGATCTTACCGTGGTGTCCCAAATAGAGGCCCCTAGAGAGTTGGAATTATTACTAGCGGAGCCACCTCACGTTCCTTGTAAAGGCCCTCAACCATAGGCGCAACCTTTTAGCCAGAAATGGCTTCCTCAAAATCAGCAGGTGTCCCCGCGAAATATGATGCCACCACTTAGGCGGGACAACTAGGTTCCGCCTCCTCAAGAGGCTCCTTCGGTTCCACTTCAGGGCCAAGATCTAATGGCCCCCTTTCTGAACAGATTAAACTGTACCTACTAGTTCAATGCGAATCAGGTACCCGACTATTTCTTAAGTGCTTTGGGACATGGGGTTGTTCATTTTCTTGAGCGCAGAAGGCCAGAAAAGGTAAAACTCACTGATCTCCAAAACTACTGCCCCTATCACCGGATCCGTGGTCACACCCTCAAGTAGTGCTATGTGTTCAAAGACTAGAATCCAGACTAGGTTGATAACAACATAGTCAAGTTTGGCCCGACTCCAGTAAAAGTGTCATGCATCTTCATAAGGCCAGACCACAGTAGCGATAGCGAGGGTTAGTGGTAGAATGTTTTTAACCGCGATTCCTATAATTATGATGACTAGATGGATTTAAAAACGGTTTCTTGGGCCCATGGTATCATTTTTTCACACCGGAATCATCCAGAGACTTTAGAAGCTCCATCCTCTACTTCTGTATCATCATCTCAGCCAGCCGCTACCCAGAAGAGAAAGCATCTGTGACGTAAGGGAACCCCCCCAATGCCATCATGGTCCCACATTCTGTGAATTAATTATTTTCATGATGGGGATTCCTCCCATAATCCCCCCAATAATGAATGAATCTTCAAGTGATATTCATGGATACAATTTGGTTAATACTGTGGAGTTGGTAATTCCCTATATAACTCCCAATGATGGGGAGAACCAGGTGAACCTCCCTAATGTCCCCAGTAGACGCCAATGTTGATGGAGCCAGAACCATGTGAGTTATCAAGGGAAATCAGTTTGAACTTCCTGCCAGGCTATGCATGATACTATGACCAGACAGTATGCCTAGAACAGAGTTCATCACGCATATTCTCCTCATCTGGTGTCATCAGGCTTGCATCCACTGCCGTTTGTGCTGCTGGATCAGACAGAGGCACTTCGACCATGCCAAGAACAACCATTCCCTTCTATAGGAGAGTCTCAGTCTTCCATCCCTCATCCAGTATATACTCTATGGGCTTTGACTAGTTATCAGCAAGAAATTCCCAGCACTGGTCAGTTTTCAGCCCACTCCTGTCACAAAATGACCTCCTGCAAGCAGAATATTTTGCCTGGCATAGAGGTATGATTTTCTCAAGCACCTTTTCGGAATCCCAATGAGGCTTTTCATCCATAGGCCCTTCTCCTATCGCCATATATATGTGAGGCCCTCATTGAAGCATTAAGAATCCCTCTCCTATTTGAGACGGAGATAGCAGTGGCAGAAGCCTTCCATGATGAAGCAGTCGAGAATAGTGAATGTTAGACCATCATTTTGTTCTCTAAAAAATATTCAGGCTCTCCCATATAGGGTAAAATCAATCTATAGTATATCACTGTCCAATTTTACGGTGTATAGGTTCACCACTGTCTTGTCTACATGGGCTCTGGGATCAACTTAATTCCGACCTGGACACTATAGAAGCTGGGGTTATCTGAAGATGACCTGACTCCCTCCGATTTAAGAATCCAAGGATATGATAGGACATAGCAGAACCTAGTCGGTAAGATCCATTGAAAGACCTAGTTTGTGGCCTATTTTCCAGCACATGGTTTATGGTTGTCTCTCATGACACAACAAACAATGCATTGATGGGCAGGCCATGGCTCCACCTGCACGCGGCGGTTCCCTCATCGTATCAACAATGCCTCAAGTACTCCCTCAATGGTCGAGTGGGCATGCTACAAGGTGAAATGTATCATTTTTCCTCTTTTGAATCCCACTACCTGGACGCCGACTATTACAAGAGAAAGGACACGAAGATTCAGGCTAGTGAGGTTGAACCAGTCGTGGTTGCAGCTGACCCGTGGGAAAGTCTGGATGACACCTATGTCTTCCCAATCCATCGATTAGAGGCTATGACCCCCAACATAGGGAAATGTTGTTTTTGTTTATGTTACAACTGAGAATCATATTCCCAAGTCTATATGACGGCATAAAATCACCTCATACTCCTACATAAATCAGGTTTAGGTGATCCCAAAGCCTCCTACCCCTGTAAGGTATCGGGATGTCCGTCCTATGGAAATGGTAGTACGTCCCACATTCATGTTTCGCTGGGATGGAACTAAATGGCACAAGCCAACGTGCCACTATTTCTTTGATATCATCAAGCATGGCCCCTTGAGCTGAAGACCAGATGGGATCGAGCCGATAGCTCTCATTGCTATGGTTTCAACAACATCAAAATCTCTTGATGCGGTGACCACTGCTGCTCAGGTAGGTACCGGCCTCCTGTTGGAATCTGCCGACCAAGAGGAAGATCTTAACAATAGGGATCCCTCCTCCGTAAGTGAAGAAGTAGATTTTTAGGATGCTCCCCTGGTCATTGAAGAGGGCGTCTCCTCCACGGTCGATGAATTGGTACAGGTGAACCTCGGTAGCAAGGAAGATTGGAGATCCACGTTGATTAGTGAAACCATGTCCCTCAAAGAGCAGAAGTGGTACGTAGACTTCCAAAAACCTCATTGTAAAGTGTTTTAATAGGGTTACAATGAGATTCCAGGACTAGATCCTCATGTAGTCGTCCACCACCTCTATCTTCCGGCAAACATCGAGGGTTCAAGAAGCCTCCCAGAAAGATTCACCCTTCTCAAGGTGCCATGTTCGAGGCCAAATTTGACATGATCATTTGGGCCAACATCGTTAAAGAGGTCCAATACCCCAAATGGCTGGCCAACATTGAGCTAGTCAGGAAAAAGAACAGACAGATCAGAGTCTGCATCGACTTCTGTGATCTCAACCTTCACTGTCTGAATGATGATTTTCCCATACTTGTGACGAAATTTTTGATCGATTCTATGGCTGGGCTCCAAGACCTTCTTTTCCTAGATGGGTACTCTGTATATAATCTGATCCATATGGCCCCCTATGATGAGGGTTCCATAGCTTTCAGGGCACCTTAAGGTACTTTTTGTTACTAGTTCATTCCCTTCGGCATAAAGAATTCAGGTGCCACCTATCATCGTGTTATACATCAAATATTCAACCCAATCCTCAGGGAATTGGTGTAATGATATGTGGATGATCTGGTGGTCAAATCTCTTTGGCGCCAGGAACTACTCAAGGACCACTGAATAGTGTTCAGCTTCCACTGTTCCCGCCATCTGAAGATGAACCCTTTGAAATGTGATTTCAGGGTCACCTATGGGATGTTCCTTTTATTTGTTTCCAGGTACCAGGGAATCGAGATTGACCGATAGAATATCAAGGCCATCAGTTTGATTCCTCCCCAGAGAAATTTTCATGATCCTTGAGGTTTCCAAGGACACTTGGCCTGCATAAGCTGATTTATTGTAAATCTGGATGGAAAGTGTAATCACTTTTCTCGGCTCATGAAGAAAGGCTCCACCTATGAGTGGGATAAAGAGTTCTAGACTGTGAGAAAATCAGGCAGTATCTGCTCGATCCTCCAGTCTTGATGCCACTCATCTCTAGAAAACCACTGATCATGTGCGTGACTTCCCATGAACGATCTCTTTTCACCCTTCCTTCCCGGAAGAAGAATGAGGGGACAGAAAACATCCTCTACAACCTTAGTCATATGATCATTGAAACAAATACCAGATACTCCCCCATCAAAAAGAGGTTCCTTGAACTGGTATTCTTAGTACATAAATTGCGACACTACTTGCAGCACCACAACATATGGCTGGTGTCTCAGGAAGACCCGATAAAGTACATTATGAACCTCCCCATATTGACCGGCCATATAGCACAGTGGGAAGTGATTATTCAGTAGTTTGATATCAGGGTTTTCCCTCAGAAATATATTAAGGGGAAAGCATTGGAAGACTTCCTTACTTCCCATCTGGATTCTACTAACCAGTCCTTGGATCTCAAAATTCATGATGAGTAAATCCTCTTAGTATATCATTCCATTCTATGTTGGAAGATGCACTTTTATAGTGCTTCCCAAATCCCCACCGACAGGAGGCTCAGTAATCCCATGCTCAAAAGGGTTGGCCTGGGTATTGTCTTTATTACCCTGGCAGAATCCATTCTTCCGTACTCATTCCGATTGTCAGAAGGCTACACCAACAACGAGGAAGAGTATCAGGCTCTTATCACTGGCCTTGAGATGGACCTCGAGATTGATGTGACCCATTTGTATGTGAAAGGGGATTTCAAACTAGTCATCGGGTAGATTAATAGTGACTACATAATTAGAAAACTGGAGATCATAACATTATTGGAGAGAACCCTATAGCTAATGGCCCAATTCCCATCTCATCCAGATGTTACCCATGTACTACGTTCTCAGAATGGTTGAGCGGATGACTTGGCCAGCCAGGCTGCATCACTTGTAGAACTCGAGCAAGTTGATAAGATTATACACCTGACATATCAGAGTTTCACTGCTCTCATCACCCTAGATTATGAAGACGACTTGCGGGTAAGCTATATTACCGCTAGAGCCTCCACGTCAGGACCCCCAGGTCCCTCAGATGCAGTGGTTGATGTAGAGACCTGTATCTTGACGTACATGGACATTACATTTCATTTGCAGAATACATAGTACAAAAAAAACACACACCCAAGGATCGTAATAGTTTAGTGTCTTTGGAAACTCGGAACGTAATCTTCTAATCGTGGTGAAAGATCTTCAACATCTCTTATAAAGATCTTCCTTTTTTTTACCTAAAACCTTTCTTTATATCATGGGGAAAAGAAAACATAAAAGGGTGAGCTCCAATGCTCAGTAAGGGTAAACAAAAGAAAAATCAATCACATCATATTCATAAGAACATTACTTTTGGAAATCTTAACCAGCAAAAGAGAGCATAATTTCATAATATGGGATAAATCATAGTAGTGAAATGAAATCCCAATAATCATAACATAAAACATGAAACTTTGTGGCATACACACATAATCATATAGAATCATTTCTTGTTAGTCAAGACTCATTGCCAAGACTATCTTAGTGGACAAAGTCCCTTTCTGAATCGAGTTACCCTCGTTTCAGTCCTGTTTCACTGAACCGGTATAACCTACCATTTCAGCCATGTCTATCTCATGAGATATAAAATCTTTACCCAATGAATTGGAGGGAGATATAGGTCCCACCATCTCATAATGATACCATTCTTATGTGTGCCACAAAATCATAAATCATACATCATTTCATAACCCATGTAATAAAAATGGGATTCTTAAACAACATGACATCATAAAACCATTCATATAAGATAAAGGAATTCATAAACCTAATTCCATCACAACATAGTCAAATCAATGTAAAAATATGGATAGAAACAGAACCCTTTATTATCTTAGATGGAAAATAATTTTGATAAAACACTTGAAATGAATTCTTGAGGAAAATATCCTTTCTTCTTCAAAATCAATTTCTTTTCACAAAACATCATGAAATTTTAAAAGAAAGAGATTTTATTAAAAATAGTCATGAAATATTTTGGAGGAAGCTTCATGAAAATAAGGCTTTATAAAACCCTAAAAATCCATTCGTGCCGTTTAAGTTAAAAAAACATTCTTCGTACTTTTGTTGGAAAAGTCAAAAAGTACCTCGTACGAAAAATGACAAAAGATTACTTTCATATCTTTTACTAAAATATCACCGAAGGGTAAAATTGGATTTAAACTATTTTAAGTGGATTTAAATATTGAGGAAACATGGATGTGGATGATAAAATACACCCCAGTAAATTTCAAAGTATAAACAATCTCGGATAAAAATGAGATTGTGATATTTTCCCTTACCTTAGGTCCGACTTGCTTTGTAAGTGTCCGAACCTCCTGTATAATGATTTAAATCATGTTATTGACTTATTCCAGAATCATATTCATTGTTATTATATCATATATGGTCCACTTATGACTTTATATTACCCGTTCTTTTGTAAATTCATGTTAAAGTAGCGTTTTGGGTAAAATCGTCTCATTTGTCGTTCGTGTTTTTAACTTGTAATTATTCATATGATTACTTAGATAATGATTACTTAATTCCAGAATATAAAACATGATATATATATATATATATTCAGAATATACATATATAATAAATCAGTAAATGTAAAGAAATACACCGTTCATGGAGACGGTAGTCCGTACGTACTCATGAGCGCTGTTTTCGTTTCCTTATTGAATTGAATGGAATTATGTAGATGACAAACATATAAATATAAATAATTCTAGTATCATTATTAGGTCATATATTTAATTAGTACTTATTATATATACTTTATAATCATTCATGAATGGCTAATCATTGAGAATGAATCTCATCGCGTCGTGGAGACGGTAGTCCGTACGTACGCACAAGCGATGATATCATTTCCATAAATATTGAATTGAATTGGAGTGGTTTATATACTATATCAGAATCAATATGATGTTGTAATAACTATGTATAGTTATTCTTTAAACCATTATACCCATCCAATTAAGGTGGTGGCGGAAAATAGATTACACCACGGCGTGGAGATGGTATTCCGTACGTACGCACGCGCGGTGATTTCCATTTTCCGTAGGATGGATAGAAGGTTAATTATAGTTGTTTCATATTTATAATAACATATCAGTATATATGAAATACTGATTTTATTACTTTATCATGAAACAACTAAAGAAGAAAAAGTTGAAGAAGAAAGAAATTGAAAAGATCGGTAATGGATATTACCTCTTCTTTGGAACACCTCTTTGAATCCTCCACTTAGGGAAATAAGATTGGTCTTTGAAGAAGAGAAGGACATCTAGGATTATTCTAGGGAAGTGGAGAATGGATTTTGGCAGGGGTTGGCCGAGCTAGAGTTCTCAAATTGGTGTGAGGAGGAGGGGGAGGAGGTTCCCTTTTATAATGGAGGAGAGGGGCACTTTAGAAATATCTCAAAATATTATTTTATATTAAAGTAAAAATCGGTTTATAATGGTTACAAAGGGTCTTATTTTGAAGCTAAAGTGGGGATGGGTCGAAATCCTATCAACCAATAGGATTTAGACAAGTTTAGGTTATTATTTTAACCTTATCAACTAGATTTAACTCTATGTTAAATAATTTAACTTTTACCGTGTCTTTTTGTTTTTTACACTATATGGTTAATACAATTACTATAACATGCCAAACGAACCCCAAATTGTTTATTATTAATATATATATCCTTATCTAAGTCTTTTGGCCGAACCTTAGATTTTTAGGAATAAAATAAAAATTAATAATATAATATTAGATTTAAAAACTATTTTGTGTCAATTTTGACACTATTTGATATATGATTTTTTTGAAAGTCATAACAGAATTATATGTTCGAACCAAGTTGATTAAATAAACACTAATATATCATAGTAACCTAGAAAATTAGTGGGATGCATAAAAAGTCTTAAATTACATTTATTTTGGTATTTATAATATCAATTATGTCAATATTTCATTAATAAGATAATTACTGCATCATCTTTGTGTCATAAATAAATTAAATTATTTGATGTCTAAAAATTACAAATAAAATACCATCATATAGGAAATCTTTTTATCTTTCTAATGAATATTTACAATATAATTTATCTTATGTACAACCCTATATTAAAAATGTTTTGGTGAATATACTTTTATTTTAACTCTTTTAACTCTTCTTTGAATTAAATAATAATAAATGTCCTAATCTAATCCAAGTGGGCCTAAATGATAATATTTTACACTTATGGTTTTTTTTGGTCGAGATAAACTTGTCCAATAGAATTCGGACATGTGTTAGGGTAATATTAATATCATTCTTACCCTTAATTACCCTATTTACTTTTAACCGTGCTAAATATAAGTAAAAAGTTACTATTCACCAAAAATTATTTTCATCTCATTGAACCACATTTTACTTACTGACATCAACCGTGTCTCTCAGATTTTTGAAATTCCATTCACAGAAGCGGTAAAATTATGTTTTATGAAAAATTCAGTTTTTTTAACTACCACTTAGTAGTTTCACTATTAATCAAAAATTGATGTTTTTCAGAACAATGCCAAAATTTCATCCTAAGCTATATTTCATATTCCGAATTCAAAAATGAAGTCTATTTTACCAAATTAATAACATATAAGTTGCATTAATTAATTTTATAATTAAATCCCACTGTTAAAACAAATAGCGTGTTTTTTAAGAAACAATATCTATCAAAAGATTGACACTTGATTATGTCTGGTTTAAATGTAAAATTACATCCAATGACCAACATTGTATTAAACTGAAAAAATATATTCTAAATATACTTTAAAACAACTCAAATTAATAATTTATCGCTATTTATTATTTCGATTAAAAAGTTGTTTTTAATTATATGTTAGTAATTTTCACTATTCATCAGAATATGAAAGTCATCCGAAATGTAACAAAATTTCACCTTAGGCTAAATTCGATACTCCGAATCCAAAAATAAAGTCCATTTTGAGAGCTAAAATTTATAAAATTTTAAAAGGTGGTTATTACTATTCATAACGGCTAGTTATAATAATATTTTAATAGCATATCGTTGTTTAGTGAAACTCGGTATTGCGTACTACACACGCTATCGAGGAAGGTCATGATTACGTGTAATGCAAGGCAAGTCAAGGATGTGTGTTGTGCAAGCAATTTTTGGTGTAGCGTACAACACAAGACATTAATAAAATTAAAAAGAATAGTTTTCATAAAATATCGGGCTGTTACATTCTACCCCCCTTAAAATGAATTTCGCCCTCGAAATTCGTCGGGGTTATAAATAGTTTACTATTCGAAAGTTTCTTTAATAGAAACCCACATCGTAAAAAGGAATACCAAAACTTGTATTTAAAAACTAAAGTATGAAATGTAATGATTACCCAAATAAACTAATCACTGGGTTTCCACATAGGTGAAAATATGGATATGGAAGAGAAATCTAACCATCATGTTCTGATAGAGAGTGGTAGAGAACATGGCTATGGAAAAGCCAGCAATCACAAAGCCATAAATTTGTGACGATCTAAGGTACCATCTGATTCATCAGATATAAGATCACTAGGACAACATTTTTGGTTTTCAAGATCGTTTCCCTAAAGTTGAAGAATTTGAATTAGAATAAATACTTACATTATTTTGGTACAATCTCACTGTTGTTCGTGCCTTGAACAATTTCCACTTCATCTCTTAAATAAATGAAGTTGAATTTGTTATTCATGAAGTGTTAGCAGATCATGTGATATAATGACGGGTCATTCCATCTGTCTCAAACAAAAGGTTAGCAAAAGTTATTAAATATACATAAGTCATTCTATAGTGAGATTAATCATATATGGTTCCTAAAATGGACTTATACTTCATATATCATACTGCTTAATATAATAAAACTAGTTTCTACTAAACAGGGACTTCCTGTCGGTCAGTGGTAGGCGATAAAGGCCAGTCGCACTTCGGTTGTGGGTTCGATTCCCACAGCCTTGTCCGAAGCGATGGGCTGTCGCCCGTCCTGTAGGTTGTCCTTTTTCTAAAACTACATTACTATAACATCCCATCAATAATATCAAAAAACTTCAATCCTTAAACAATACTAACTTATGTCCAACATAATCAATTCCAATCTTTAGGCTTATCTAAAATACTTCGGTCAAAGATCATAGTATAAATAAAATGATCACGTGAATGCCATCATTTATCCCTCATATATCTTGTTCGTCACATTCCAGTCATGTGAATACCATAAAATGAATACCCATTGAATCTCAGTGAAAACATGAGTGCTGTCAAAAGTGAACTCATTCCACATACCAAAATCCTCAAAATTCTATATACTCAAACCATGATATCACTTAGTGCTTATATCGATCATGAGCTCATGAATACTGTTAAACATTTCATTTTATCCTTATCCCTTCATTATGCGCATATCATCTGCTTTCCAAAATATTTGAATCATTTTTCATGGTTACCGGTACGTTAAAATTATTGAAAACCACAATAATACAAAAATATTCTAATACAAAATAAAATTACCTCAACAACATTATTCTTGAATACCAATACATAAACACTTAAATCCATCCTCTTCAATTATTTTCCTGGAATAAGTCCTTCCTTGATTTAGAAGTAACTTTTTAGGTCAGGGCATTGAGTTGGGTAATGCCCATGTTCTCCACAAATAATACATTGAACTCCATAACAGTCTGTCACTCTATGACCCTTTTCTCCACACAAATAACATCGGTCCCTCCATTTGAGGTATTCCTCAAGGTTCTTCTTCCTTTCTTTATGCTCCTCAACATGCGAACATGCATAATAGTCAATCTTCCTCTTCTTTGATGAATTCGGTATACCACTAAATTTCACCTTGTTAATCATACATCGCGATGACTCATTTGGAATAATCACAATATCTTTCTCTATAGGCATTACATAATTTTGTTTCTCATAGTCACCAATTTGTCCATTGGATTCAATGTTAACCAAATTCCGTCTGGTTCCCTCCATTAACTAAAACACAAAAAGATTTCTGTGAGAGGCAAAAATCATGCTAGGGAAAAAAACATAATAAAGGGGGAGTACCCTCAATATCTAACATCTTAGGTTAAATTCTAATATCGTTAGCGCAATTCTAGTACTATAACCTATACATATACTTAACCTTAGGGAAATCACTAGGCATACCTTAGAAATATCTCTAGAGATGTCACTAAAGTTCTCGCATCCTAGTTTCCAAAGGTTGACTAAACCTTTCCTCTGATACCAACTGTAGAGACCCGTATCTTGACGTACATGGACATTACATTTCATTTTCGGAATACTTAGTACAAAAAAACACACACACAAGGATCGTAATAGTTTAGTGTCTTTGGAAACTTGGAACGTAATCTTCTAATCGTGGTGAATGATCTTCAACATCTCTTATAAAGATCTTCCTTTTTTATAACCTAAAACCTTTCTTTATATCCTGGGGAAAAGAAAACATAAAAGGGTGAGCTGAAATGCTCAGTAAGGGTAAACAAAAGAAAAATCAATCACATCATATTCATAAGAACATAACTTTTGGAAATCTTAACCTGCAAAAGAGAGCATAATTTCATAACATGGGATAAATCATAATAGTGAAATGAAATCCCAATAATCATAACATAAAACATGAATCTTTGTGGCATACACACATAATCATAGGGAATCATTTCTTGTTAGTCAAGACTCATTGCCAAGACTATCTTAGTGGACAAAGTCCCTTTCTGAATCGAGTAACCCTCGTTTCAGTCCTGTTTCACTAAACCGGTATAACCTACCATTTCAGCCATGTCTATCTCATGAGATATAAAATCTTTACCCAATGCATTGGAAGGAGAAATAGGTCCCACCCATCTTATAATGATACCATTCTTATGTGTGCCACAAAATCATAAATCATACATCATTTCATAACCCATGTAATAAAAATGGGATTCTTAAACAACATGACATCATAAAACCATTCATATAAGATAAAGGAATTCATAAAATTAATTCCATAACAACATAGTCAAATCAATGTAAAAATATGGATAGAAACAGAACCCTTTATTATCTTAGATGGAAAATAATTTTGATAAAACTCTTGAAATGAATTCTTGAGGAAAATATCCTTTCTTCTTCAAAATCAATTTCTTTTCACAAAACATCATGCAATTTTAAAAGAAAGATATTTTATTAAAAATAGTCATGAAATCTTTTGGAGGAAGCTTCATGAAAATAAGGCTTTATAAAACCGTAAAAATCCATTCGTGCCGTTTAAGTTAAAAAAAACATTCTTCGTACTTTTGTCGGAAAAGTCAAAAAGTACCTCGTATGAAAAACAACAAAAGATTACTTTCATATCTTTTACTAAAATCTCACCGAAGGGTAAAATTGGATTTAAACTATTGTAAGTGGATTTACATATTGAGGAAACATGGATGTGGATGATAAAATACAGCCCAGTAAATTTCAAAGTATAAACAATCTCAGATAAAAATGAGATTGTGATATTTTCCCTTACCTTAGGTCTGACTTGCTTTGTAAGTGTCCGAACCTCCTGTATAATGATTTAAATCATGTTATTGACTTATTCTAGAATCATATTCATTGTTATTATATCATATATGGTCCACTTATGACTTTATATTACCCGTTCTTTTGTAAATTAATGTTAAAGTAGCGTTTTGGGTAAAATCGTCTCATTTGTTGTTCGTGTTTTTAACTTGTAATTATTCATATTATTACTTAGATCATGATTACTTAATTCCAGAATATAAAACATGATATATATATATATATTCAGAATATACTTATATAATAAATCAGTAAATGGAAAGAAATACACTGTTCATGGAGACGGTAGTCCGTACGTACGCATGAACGCTGTTTTCGTTTCCTTATTGAATTGAATGGAATTAAGTAGATGACAAACATATAAATATAAATAATTCCAGTATCATTATTAGGTAATATATTTCATTAGAAATTATTATATATACTTTATAATCATTCATGAATGGCTAATCATTGAGAATGAATCTCATCGCGTCGTGGAGACGGTAGTCCGTACGTACGCACAAGCGATGATATCATTTCCATAAATATTGAATTGAATTGGAGTGGATTATACAATATATCAGAATCAATATGATGTTGTAATAACTATGTATAGCTATTCTTTACACCATTATACCCATCCAATTATGGTGGTGGCGGAAAATAGATTACACCATGGCGTGGAGACGGTATTCCGTACGTACGCACGCGCGGTGATTTCCTTTTTCCGTAGGATGGATAGAAGGTTAATTATAGTTGTTTGATGTTTATAATAACATATCAGTATATAAGAAATACTGATGTTATTACTTTATCATGAAACAACTAAAGAAGAATAATTTGAAGAAGAAAGAAATTGAAAAGATCGGTAATGGATATTACCTCTTCTTTGGAACACCTCTTTGAATCCTCCACTTAGGGAACTATGATTGGTCTTTGAAGAAGAGAAGGACCTCTAGGATTATTCTAGGGAAGTGGAGAAGGGATTTTGGCAGGATTTGGCCGAGCTTGAGTGATCAAATTGGTGTGAGGAGGAGGGGGAGGAGGTGCCCTTTTATAATGGAGGAGAGGGGCACTTTAGGAATATCTCAAAATATTATTTTATATTAAAGTCAAAATCGGTTTATAATGGTTCCAAAGGGTCTTATTTCGAAGCTAAAGTGGGTATGGGTCGCAATACTATCAACCAATAGGATTTAGACAAGTTTAGGTTATTATTTTAACCTTATCAATTAGATTTAACTCTAAGTTAAATAATTTAACTTTTACCGTGTGTTTTTATTTTCTTACACTATATGGTTAATACACTTACTATAACATTCCAAACGAACCCCAAATTGTTTATTATTAATATATATATCCGTATCTAAGTCCTTTGGCCGAAACGTAGATTTTTAGGAATAAAATAACAATTAATAATATAATATTAGATTTAAAAACTATTTTGTGTCAATTTTGACACTATTTGATATATGATTTTTGTGAAAGTCATAACAGAATTATATGTTCGATCCAAGTTGATTAAATCAACACTAATATATCATAGTAACCTATAAAATTAGTGGGATTCATAAAAAGTCTTAAATTACATTTATTTTTGTATTTATAATATCAATTATGTCAATATTTCGTTAATAAGATAATTACTGCATCATCTTTGTGTCATAAATAAATTAAATTATTTGATGTCTAAAAATTACAAATAAACTAACATCATGTAGGATATCCTTTTATATTTCTAATGAATTTTACAATCTAATTTATCTTATGTACAACCCTATATTAAAAATGTTTTGGTGAATATACTTTTATTTTAACTCTTTTAACTCTTCTTTGAATTAAATAATAATAAATGTCCTAATCTAATCCAAGTGGTCCTAAATGATAATATTTTACACCTAAGGTTGTTTTTGGTCGAGATACACTTGTCCAATAGAATTAGGACATGTGTTAGGGTAATATTAATATCATTCTTACCCTTAATTACCCTATTTACTTTTAACCGTGGTAAATAAAAGTAAAAAGTTAATATTCACAAAAAATTATTTTCATCTCATTGAACCACATTTTAATTACTGACATCAACCGTGTCTCTCGGATTTTTGAAATTCCATTCACAGAAGCGGTAAAATTACATTTTATGAAAAATTCAGTTTTTTTAACTACCACTTAGTAGTTTCACTATTCATCAAAAATTGATGTTTTTCAGAACAATGCCAAAATTTCATCCTAAGCTATATTTCATATTCCGAATTCAAAAATGAAGTCTATTTTACCAAATTCATAACATAGAAGTTGCATTAATTAATTTTATAATTAAATCCCTCTGTTAAAACAAATAGCGTGTTTTTTAAGAAACAATATCTATCAAAAGATTGACACTTGATTATGTCTGCTTTAAATGTGAAATTACATCCAATGACCAACATTGTATTAAATGGTAAAAATATATTCTAAATATACTTTAAAACCACTCAAATTAATAATTTATCACTATTAATTATTTCGATTAAAAAATTTGTTTTTAATTATAATTTAGTAATTGTCACTATTCATCAGAATATGAAAGTTATCTGAAATGTACCAAAATTTCACCTTAAGCTAAATTCGATACTCCGAATCCAAAAATGAAGTCCATTTTGAGAGCTAAAATTTCTAAAATTTTAAATGGTGGTTATTACTATTCATAACGGCTAGTTATAATAATATTTTAATAGCATATCGTTGTTTAGTGAAACTCGGTATTGCGGCCTTCACACGCTATCGAGGAAGGTAGCGATTGCGTGTAATGCAAGGCAAGTCAAGGATGTTGGTTGTGCAAGATACTTTTGGTGTAGCGTACAACACAAGACATTAATAAAATTAAAAAGAATAGTTTTCATAAAATCTCGGGTTGTTACAGTTGTAGTGACTCCCGACTGGAGAGCCACCTTTTTCAAGTATCTCGAAAATGGTTACCTCTCTGCCGATCGGATAGAGAGTGAGTGAATCCGACGACACGTGATAAAATTTACCTTCCAGAGTGGTCCCCATCTTGAGAAGAACCTCTAAAAGTGCGGGTTCAATGGATTTTTCCTCCGTTGCATCCAAGGAGTTGAGATTTCTCAAGTCATGCAGGAGGTTCATGCCAGTTCATGTGGCACCCACCATACTGGGCCGAAGCTTTCCCACCATATCCAGGGTCCGGGGTACTTTTGGCTCCCCATGATCCATGATTTCATGGCATTCTCGAAGAGTATTCACACGTGCCAAATTTATGCCGACTTCATGCATCAAACTCCATAACCTCTCCACCCCCACTAAGTAATCTTGGCTGAATGCATTGTAGGGACTCGATGTTGTGGGTCCATATGCACCGGCTATAGCTTTCCAGTGCTGGTTCATCCTGACTGCTATAGATTTCTTTTCTAGGTGGGCAGAGGCAGTTCCACTCTATAAGGTAAAGTCCCATTCTATCATTGACTTCATGAGATCCAATATAATTTACTGATTTAGAGTCCCTCACGCAGGCCTCACCGATAACAGCAAACTTATGAGTAGATGAGTTGAAAACGTTGTACGCCAAGTACAACATCCATTTGAACCATACCTCCCACTATCACGAGCTGGAAAATGGACAGATCGAGGCGTTCAAAAAAACCATCTCTAACATTTTGCAGAAAGTGGATGGTCATAATAAGAATATTAGGCCAAAAAAGCTCCCCAATGCACTAAGGGCTTACCGGACAATGAATCGTAATTCCACACAGGTGACTACATACTCCTAGGTGTACGGACTTAAGGCCTTTCTTCCCATCGGGATCCAGCTACATTCTTTATGGACAACAGTCTATGAGCATATGGCGCTTGATAAGGTAGTAGAAATCCGTCTGGCTGAATTGGATGGACTTGAAAAGAATAAGCCTCGTGCCCGGCACAATCAGGAAAGTCATCAGAATAAGACAGCTAGAGCCTTCAACAAGAAGTTTCACCTCTGATAATTCCTACAAGGTGCCTTGTTATTATCCCTTCGGACACCAATGATCCATGGCAGGTAACCGCCCATGATAGATCCCAAATGGGAAGGACCTTACATAATTCATAGGGTTTACCCCAACGGAGCATACTCCCTGGTGACCATGGATGGTGAGGGTGTAAATCCTCCACCCAATTCCGTGTTTCTAAAGCAATACTTTGGCCTGAGGTAGATGGTCCTACATACCCCTAAAGTACCGGGTTCGTCATGACCCTAAACTGTCTGGTCCTGCATGACCCTAAAATGCTTCATCCCACATGACATTAAACTGTATGTCATCCTGCAAGACATTAAACAACACCCGTAGAAATATGTGTGGCTTGATTCCCATCTACATGGGATATGTAGGAATGGTCAAGTGTTATGTCTTGATCCCAGCCCCAAACTCTTCTCTTTGACTATCCCCCTGGGTATAGTTATCTCGGAGGATCCATGAATGATATGGAGTTGGGTTCTTTAGATCCACTCATTCTAGGAAGAAAACGACTCAACCATGTGCCTACTCCACAATATTCTATCCTCCTACGTCCCCACCACACGACATTAAACTGCATAGCCTTTATGAACAACATACGGCTTGATTCCCATCCTCATGGGATACCCAGGAATGCCCGGACATTTTGTCTGTTGGCCAGACCAAATTCCAAAATCTCCCATTAGGTCAAGAAATATGGTGTGGTTCATTTTTTCCCAACACACATCGAGCTCATCTCGATTCCTCCATACGTATCACTTACCGGAGGTGTCCACCTCTTTCACCGCCCTGCATGACTTTAAAATGTATGGGCACATATATGCTTCTCCCATTCCTTTGATTGGAACTCCATCATCCTTCCCATCTAGAAGGGCCCCCGAATGGGAGGGATGCAGGTCCCAAGGGTTTACCTAGCACTTCGGGCCAACCCCCTCGATGATGTTGAGAAACAAACTAATACAAGTCCCGGGTTGAGAATATGGTCAGCGGTCGATGCTCATTTGTGGTTCCCATTCCATGCCACGATAATAATGTTCTTTTTTCGAATATTTCCAATATATATCCTTTCTTGTTAGATCCACCCAAAGAAGTCTAGAACATTGAGTGTAGGGGTTCATTCAACCTTGTTGTATCTCCAAGACACAAATTTCCTTCGGGCGATGCCAGCTATTAGCCTCCCATATTATAGGGAGAGTCGAGTCTAGCTCCTTGTTTCCCACACTGAGTACTGCTCACATGGGCTTAAGAGCTTTGATTAGGCAGTTACCATAGAAGAGGTCCTATGGATACCATTGGCCTGACGCCCAGCCTTAGGCCCCTTGGCCTTTTTCGGCCCCTTGACCTTTTCTAGCCCCTAGACCAGGTTTTCATATAGGGTTGTGTGGTGTGGAGTGGGCTTATGTCCTCATTCATGTTGAGCTATTTCACCTTGCCACACATGTCCCCTTGAGACAACCCTTACTTCATTTATCATCCATACTTTGATCCAGGATCTTCTGCGCTTCGCAAGCCCAATCGTGGTCCCCTGGACCATGTCTTAACTCTTATGGTATGGTATGGTGTGGTATGGGTTTATGTCCTCATTCATGTTGGGTTACTCACCGCGCTGTACACTTCCCTTGTTTGGGGTATCTTAACACTTTATTCGTCCATACTAAAAGACGTTAAAGAGCAAGCTGGTCAGGAATTTCTGTCTAAGACCCATCCTCAGGCCCCTTGGCCTTTTCGGGCCCCGACCCAAGTTCTCGTTTAGGGTTGTATAGTGTGGTATGGGATTATTTCCTCATTCATATCGCGTTACTCGCCTCTCCGTAAACCTCCCTTTTTTGGGGTATGTTACCCCTTTCTTCATTCGTACTGCTAGATGTTAAACTACAAGATGATTAGGACTTTCTGTCCAAGGCCCATCCTTAGGACCCAACCCATGTTCTCATTTAGGTTTGTTTGGTGGGGCACGAGATTACTTCCTCCTTCACTCTAGTTTACTCACCGCAACGTACACCTCCCTTGTTTGGGAATCTTACCCCTTTCTTCATCCATACAGTAAGACATTAAACTACAAGATGGTCGGAACTATCTGTCCATGGCCTAGACTTAGGCCCCGTGGCCTTTTCGGGCCCCCGACCCAAGTTCTCATTTCGGGTTGTACAATGTGGTACGAGATTATGTCCTCATTCGCATCTGGTTACTCGTCACGCCATACACCTTCTCTGTGTGGGGTACCTCACCCATTTTTGAACTTACTGAATGATGGTAAAATGCACGTAACTCTCTACAAGAACTTGTATGGCTTGATTCCCATCCTAATGGGATACGTAGGACCCCCCCCCCCCCTGAGTCTACGGGTATGGCCTTATCTTGTCCCCTTGGCCTGCATTCCCCCAGGGAGAGGGATATGTGGTGTGGTATGGGATTATATCCTCATTTAAATCGAGTTTTTGTAACAACCACACCATTTACCTCCTCCTCTTGAGAGTTCTCCATCCCCTTGTGCTCTAATCGTCTTTTCAAATTGCTTTCTCTCAAGATGAGCTCCTCGGTCCTTTTAGGCAATTCATTAATGTTGCCAAGAATACTCTGGTTTAGCATCTGGAATTTCATATTCTACCCGGACATGCTTTCACCCATTTCTCAGGCTCCTTGCTCTCCTTTATTAGGGAATCCATCACTATTGACACCCGTAGGGACCCCCTAATGGCATGGATTCAAGGCCCAAGGGCCCTCCTATCATTACGGTCCGACATCCTCAAGGGTTTCGAGAAACAAATTAATACAAGTCCTGTATTGAAAAGTTGTTCAGTGGTCGATACTCCTTTGTTGTTACCACCTCAGTTCACAAAATTTGGATGCTATATTTTGAACACGGTCAATAGTTATCCTCCATCGTCATGTCAACCCTGTTAAGCCCAAAATGTTTGTAACATGACTCACATCCTTTTCCACCTCATCATTTACAAGTAGAATTTGAAGACTCATGGTACAATTCCTCAGTGCGCATCCGCATGTTAGGAGGAAAAATCCGCGATAAGGCAATCATTTAGGACTTTTAACTAATTTCCCTTTGGCATGTGTTCCAGGTACTACAAAGAAACCTCTTCCGCCCTTTTTTCCCACACCATGTTTGACTCACGTGGGCTTAGGGATCGGGTGAGGTCTATGCTTACATGGAAGGATTTTTCCCCTCTATGGTCCAAGCTCTAAGAACATAAATTAATATCTCTTTTAGATTTACGTGTAGATATGGTCATGTCCTCATAGGATACATAAGAACATCCATAAGTCTCATTTTCGGGTCCAGCTTTGTTGGGAGATAGTTTCTCATGCCCCCCTTTTTTTTCCTCTAATCTTTCCCAGCCCCTCTGCTAGAGGTTTCTTCCTTGGAATTGTATATGGTACGGTGTTGAAATTGACCTCATTCAGTTCAGATACGCTTTATCACTCCACGTGTATCCCCTTTGGAACCTCTTCTCTCCTATAAATGTCTGATCCATATGAATTTAAACTATGATGCTTAGTTCCACATGAATTTAAACTACTGCGTCTTTCCTACTTGAAGTTAAAAGTGCGTGGTTGGTCCCATCACAAGAACCTAAACTGTGATATTATCATCATGGCTACACGATGAAAAATGGCACAGCATTGTGATATCCTCACCCAAGGGGACGTCATGTTTGGAATCAGTTACACACCATACCATTTGTCAAAACCTGTATATGGCTTGATTTCAATAGCGATGCCTGGACCTTCCATCCTAGGTCCATTGCATCATAAAAACACACACTCAATCATCCAAAAGAATAAAAACTATATATCAAATACCGCTTATTTTTGTGCAAGGGATAGGCCTTCACAACCTCATTATACATGGAACTGGTGTCCCACCGTTCCATCTTAAGAACTATCTTTGTCTTGATTCCCAACCATGTGGGAAATGTATCAACGCTTGTGCACCTTGTCTCGGGCCCATCTTAACTTTTTTTTCAATCCTTCGACCTAAAACCTCCCCAAGGAACATATGGTGGTCGGAACCCTAGGTTCCCATTCATGTCAGGTTTTATAAATACCCCACCATGTGTCCCCCATGTTTCCTACCATCCATGGCCGGAGCTCTATGACCATAAACTATGACCACTCCACATCATTACCGGAATACATTAAACCAAATGACATTATCAAGAACTACATATGGATTTATTCCCATCCTCATGGGATATGTAGGAACTCCCATTCATTTTTATTTCTCGGTCCAGCACTACGAATCTACAAATCATGTCCCTTCTTTTTCGGACCCTTGTCCTAGACTCATCTGGTAATATATGGGGCGGCGGGTACTTCTTAGGTTCTCATTCACGTTGGGTTTTTTTTCAATATCCACACCATGTGCTTCCCTTATCTTTTCCTAGCATGGTCAAAATTCTATGACCTAAAACTAGGATATCCCTATAAGAAATGTGCGTCACGTTTGGCTATTTCTCCATCCTCTGCACAGTCCATTAAATAAATCCCCTTAATTGTCCACCCAAGAACCTTAATCTGGAGGTTTTCGGATTGAGGACCCTTGTCTTTGATAGGGGACTCAACTCCCTCTTTCTGAAACGTCTTATAGTCATATTCCTATGCGTTTAGGCAAAGAGCCAGAAGTATGGAATTTTCACAGTGACATTCCCCTCATTTCATGTCCAAACATTATGAGCACCTCATTTGGATTCACATCTTATTCCTCATCCGGAGGGACCCCCTTTACAGCCTATTCACTTGTCACCTCGTCTCACCTAACATTATAGGCCAACATCCCTAAATACCCCGGAGGGCAGTTGCAACAAGTCCCATGTTCGGAACATAGTCAGCGGTCGACCCTCGTAGTTTTGTCCTCACTCCTGGATAACGTGATATGGAAACTGTGTTTTGAACACAGTCAATAGGTATCCCCTATCATCACACCACCATCATTGTGGTCCAGTTCTCGATCATCACAATTCACATGTTTCCCCTCCCTTATGATCAATTGGAATTCCAACATGCTCAACTTTAGTCTTCATCACATCTAGTTGCATTATATAGGTGGGTCAGCATTAGTGGGACGTCAGTCACCTAATGCCCCATCATCACTAACGTGTGCCTCCCTGTTCTAGGAATTTCCCATCACTACTTCTTGTTTCCCATATCGAGTACGACTCACGTGGGCTTAATAGTTCTAGTAGGACATGTACTAGCCCAACCATTTCCACACATACCTTTACTCATCCCAAATGATGATAAAATGCCCTTATAGAAATATGTATGGATTTATTCCCATCATCATAGGGTATGTAGGAATGCTCGACCACTTTACTTTGGGCCCAAACTAACTGTAACTCTTGGTTCCTTGACTTGAATAACTTCTTCCGGTGATATGTGGTATGATCTGGACTCCATGTCCTAATTCTCGTCAGGTTGATTGCTACCGCGCCACATAATACCCTCCAGGGATCTTCACATTCACTCCACATCCTATCATATTAAGTTAATATAAATGAGTTCATTTTTCCAAACTGAATGACACTAAACTATGGTTCTACCCTGAACAAGTTTGTGATTCCCTATCTTAAACATGGGATGCATCGATTTCCTCCACAGAGAGAATTCTCGTTACCAGTGTTGGTATCTGACAACACTATTCCGAAAGTACTATGTTTGGCTTAATTCCAATTATCATGGAATGCATAAGAATCCCTAGGCATTCTGTCTCTGGGTCCAGTCCCAGGAATCGTAATTCCTATTTCCCCCTCTTTTTTCGGTACATTGACCTGAGCTCTTTTTGAAAACCACGAAATTGCATCTTTACCATGAAAAAGCTCGGGATACCTCACAATAAACATTGGTAAGCAACCATTTCCTTGTTAGAGAGTTCCCATTCAGATGTATGTGTCATCCTTGGTAAGGCTTGTGTATCCACCTAATGCATTTCCACCACAGTGATGTAATTTCAAGAGTGTTGGACTCAAGTCGAACAACCCATCACTCATCTCTCCACACTTTGAATTCACATTATTTAGATACTCACCCTCTTTCACATCTAAAGGAACCCCCTAACAGTACAAATTCATGGCCTATGGATCACCTACTTTCCTTGGCTAACGTTCCAGAAGTCTAATGGTTGACATTTTAAGCCAGGCCCCAAGTTTCGATTATGGTCAGTGGTTGACCCTCATTTGTTATCCCCATATCAGGCTAATGTAATAAGGATACTTTGTTTTGAACATAGTCAACCGTCATTTTAAATTGTCATGCCATCGCCACAGTGTTCCAAATCTTGGGTATTTTAATTCACACTTTCCATTCTCCTTATTCGGATTTATTCTAGCGCCCCTGGAGTTACCCCATTCGTTCACTAGAGCACGCTTCGAAAATTGTAATTTGGTTGTTCTGAGAGCTTCATAATCTAGTGTGGTCTCACCCTTCTCTTCCAAAAAATCCAAATTGGTTGTTTGAACCTCTGGTGGCTGAAGCGTGGTTGGGACTCCTACATTCAAATGAAGTAATAGTGCAAGCATCCCTTGTTTCTCACACTGAGTATGACCCACACAATCATAGAAATATATTTCTATTTATTTCCAATTGTGGTCAGATGAATTAAACCAAAATAATAATTAAATAAATATATCCATACATGTAGTTCACAATAAATGAGATTAAGGGTAAATTGTTTTATGAGTTCGACCAAAATAGGGACCTTAGGGATCAACATCTTGGATAAATCTCTCTACAGCCACTACATTTTGGCTTGTGGCCTCCAGGATTGCCTCCCGCCCCCTGAGAACCTTCTCTTCATTAGCGGATGAAGGGCACAATTCATTGACCCTAGCCTATGCATGCGCCTACCCAGTTTGGAGTGTGGGCATTTGGTGACCCTCTTCCACTAGCAGCTCTTGGGTGTTCGCCAGCAGGGCCCTCAATTGTTTTATAGGCTTGGAGTAGTTTTCAATGAATACAACCTTCTCCTTCATCCATTCTTTGAGAAATTGGACTTATTATTCTACCTTCAGGATCACTCAGGTACTCCCCAACTCTTCCTGACATTGGGGAATGTTGGAGTGTTGGCTGCTCTCAAGCACCTTCTCAACCATGTTATCATGGACTGCCCAATGAAGGAGTTGATCATCCACCCCTCCAGCACAGAGAAAGTGCATCCAGGTATGGAGTGATCCAATCCATTTTATCCACTCCATTAGAGGCTGGATGAGAATTCCCTTGATCCACATCCACCCTTTGCGATGCGTCATCTGGATTTCATAGGCCGCCTTCGAATCGGAATCATCTATCTCCTCAGGATCCAAAGGCCAATAGTCGGGGATAAAAGTGAGGAGCTAAGAAGTAGGGTCTTCTATGGGAACCTCCACCTCATCAGTGACCTCGCTCTCACCACTCTGAAGTTCCACCAGGGCGTCATTACCATCTATCATTTTGATCTACGGCTCACTGAGTACCCGGTTAGGATTTCTTAGAATGGTTTCTTCTATAAAAGCCGATGTGGTCGTTGCCTATCCCACCCTTGCAGATGTCCTGAATTTGATGGTCTGAATACCTCCAGCCTTGTGATCACTGCATCAGGAATCAGTATCATAATTCGCTGAATTCTCTAGTAAAGAGGGAAAACCAGTGATAAAGGAATTACAGGAGCCAAGTGCAGCAGTGTTCAATGCATATGTCATGGCGGGGCCCCCCGCCACGGGAGAGACTTTGGTGCTTGTCAACTTGATAACCGATGTTGGTTCCTCTTGGAAAATGGGGATGAAAGGAGACTCTTTTTCTATCTCATTATTGCCTAGTTCACCTGATGTAGGTGCCCCATTACGCCCAATCCCAATGACTGACCCCCGAGGTTGCTCTCGGGTCTCCACAGGCATACCCGTGCCCTCGGCGGGGAAGGCTTCCTGGGGACCCTTGCCAACATGTTCATGAATATGATAGTGTTTTGATGATGGATTGAGACTATAAAGCTAATGATGAAGACTAGTATGAGGTTTAAACCACACCTCAAGCTGCTTCTCTAGTTCTCTATCAGAACCACAAATTTCGCCGCTCTCCCAGGAACCCTGCTTGTGAGTGGGATCTTCTGAAGGCCCCTTAACACCAAGACCCTCAAGTTGGTCCTCCTCCTCCTATTATTCTAATTATTTTTCCTCTTATTCTACTTATTATCCTCCTAATTCTTCCTCTTATACACATTCATCCTCAGATGATAGCCTCTCTGGATCGCGCACCTGGACAAGGATTACTTTCACCAGGAGATGTAGGTATTTGTATCGCCCCTGATGGAATGCACACATAACCATGGAAATTGGGTATGCATGCTGATGATAAAATTTTACCTTATCTAGTATCAGTAAGTGCCATATGTCTAGTAGATCTAGCCTGATATGCATCAACCACCGCCTTAACTCTTCAGCAGACATATATTGTCACCATGTTCTCCAAGAAAACCACTGATAAGGGAAGATAGAATTAGTGGATAACATTAGGAGGTACATGAGTTGATTCCCTGGGAGGTCCCTAGTTGGACCTTGAGTCCATGAATGAGACCACCCTTCCCTGGGGTGAAGATGCATGTTTTCAGTCTACATTGCCGCTGCCAATGAAGTACTGACCTACACCGCGCTAGCCCCTTGACCTATTCTCTACCTCACTTCCCCCCGCAGCACCATTCCGACCATCCTGATCTTCAGGATCTTTACTAGTTGCCTTGATTTACCGAATGCATTTCCAAAGAATCGCCTTGGGGTACGTCCTCGTCCAGTGTTCAGCATACTCTATTGATAGTTGGGCACTGACATCATTGGGTAGAAGAGTAATGATTTCGCACATGCCTTCCATCATGAACATAAGCCAAAGATGATGTAGAATGCAGAGATTCTGCTCTTCCCATACCCTTTTATATACATTCTTGGGCAACCGTTCAATGCACCTGAACTTCCAGGAAAATCTGGTCGGCACATAGGGTTCACAGAAGATTTTTCCGTCAATTTGGGCCACCGGCACACCGCCCCAGATGCTCTTCAGGTACTCCCTCTTCTTTAGTGGACCCCTCCCATCATCTACCATTTTGGAAACAGGTGTTAAGAATGGGTGGAAGTCAAAGTGATTGTGGATTCAGATCATGAGATTGAATTCGTCATCCCAGAGTGTCAATGGGCGGATCCCAGTGATGATCAAGAGGGAAGGCTGCATACCATTTCCAAGGGGGAGAAGGGAATTTTGGATGTCATACCCACTACAGAGGGCTATGACCCAACCTTAGAGGATCTGAAATAGCCTGCATATCCTTATGGGCATACATCCCCTTGAAATATTCCCTAGGATACTTTATATCCTATCCCGCACTGGTACACCAAGGATAACCTTGTTCTTTACCGCCATGATGCTGGACATCACTAGCATCCCCAGGAGGACTCCCATCCTTTTTCCCCTCAATGGTAACAACCAACCTCTCAAGAACACAGAAAAGAACCTAGAATATCTCACATTCTTGTATCGACCTTTATTGATGCCAAATCCCTATGATCGATATTCTCCCATCTCCAAAATATTCCAATACGACTTGCCTTTCCCCTATAAGATGTGTTCGGGAATTTTTCCCTCAACCTGGAATTTTCATGATAGTGTCATAGGTCCGGAAGAGAGTAAACCACCCTAATTAATATATTTTCTTTAAGATATATTTTATTTTGAGTTCCTCTTTAGTTAGCTCTAGCAGGTACCATGATAGAATTGGGGTGCGGGTCCTATCCCCGTAGACATTCTCTGTCGGGAGAAACTCATCATACTGATAACCCTACAAGGGGACCCCTCTGATACAATTGACATCCCAAAGACAGATTCCCACCTCCCCATAATGGAGGTTAAAAGTATTAGTATCAGGCGACCAGTGACTGAACAGCTCTGCTACTAAGTCTTGTAGTCAGTAAAAGTGAAATTGAGACGTCCAAACGGCCTTGAAAAGCCCAATGGCCCGTAGCTTCGGCCCAAATTCCACACAGGTCTGGTGTACCCAGTACGACCATGCACATTCATTGGTAATGTTACCCCCAGATCTGAAATCCCACTCCTAACAACACGTTGTATCATTGGTAATGCTGCTTCTGAATATACTTGGAGAAATATCGGGAGATTCCTCGGGAACTGGATTACTTCATGCAGTTGTCCTGGTCATCAGATTTAGTATGTAGATGGCTGTATTCTGTGTCTCCCTAGCAGTATGGCCATTCATGGAAATGTGTAATTGTGGAAGACTATCCTCATGCGACACCCATAACCGTGGTGTGTCCCTCTCAAAACCTGGCATCAACACTTCTTCGAGGAGACCGAAATTTCGTAGTGGAAAACAACAGCTCCGGAAGTAGTCATTTTGAGCTTGCATCAACATGCTGAAAATCATTTGATTGTCAGAAATGATCCTCCTCACATGAATAATCTGAGGGTTCATGATCATTTGGGTTCTCCTTGATGCATTGGAAACATCCCTCTCGTCGTCATGCTGATGAGCGTCCATTTTTAGAACTCTAAAGGCACAGCTCGAAAAACGTAGGAATCGATTCGAAAAATGGAGATGGGGAGAAAGAAGGAAAATCTGGTGTGAAAATGTGGTGGCACAAAAAATGGTTGATGTGCATAGAAAAACTATGATCGGAGCGAGAAACCCAAAGTCAATCGCAGAATATTACGCGCAGAAGAGGATGTTTTTCACGTGTGAGATAAAGCAAGCATGTCTCATGGAAAAATTCAAATTAGGGCCATGGGAGGGGGCATCAACTTATTTATAATGAACAGACGCATCTTCTGCACCCGTGAAACCCTCTTGTGCACACAATCGTCATTTTTGTGTGCCACAATGGATTTCATTTATATTGATCGGTGTGCCCTCAGAATTTGACCTTCAGGTTCCCTTTCAGCTCCATTCTGACGGGGGGAATTTTTTGACGCCTAAATCTGGAGGAGGGGCGCTTCAGGTGGTTCAAAGAGCACTGAATGAAGCTGGGATGAAGAAAAGGAGATCTTGGGGCCTAGTGGGGGGTGAGAAATTGAAAAAATAGCACGCAAGGGGCCTTCGACGTGCAAACCGTTGCATGTCAGCCATCTATTCAGTGCTAAAAATGTTGTCATCCATGACCGCCCACTCCGGACCTACTTCCGCCCCCAAGGCGATGTCGAAGGGGTGTTTGTGTGGGCCGGTCCGTTTCCACGCCAAAGGTGGCAACAAACGACAGTTTGTGCGTGGGCTCATTCCACGCCGAAGGAGCCCACGAATGTTAGTTGTACTGTCGGGCCCCATTCCACACCGAAGGCGCAATGGAACACCCGTTTTCATGCCGCCCACTTTGGCCCCCGCTTCCGTGCCTAAGGCGTCATCGAAGGGGGGTCTACGCAGCTGGGACCGATTCCATTCTAATTGCGATGTCTAAGACCCGTTTGCGCAACCGAACCTGTTTCTGCAAACAAGGCGACGGTGAATGGGGTTTCCGCCCCGATCTCTTGCACGCTGGTCCCTTGTACGACACTCTGAGGACTCCAGCTATAAAAATAACCATCTCCCCTCCCTTTGTGGGATGGTAACCCAAAGACGAAGTGACTATATGCTACACCAAAACCCTGTCTTCCAAAATCGAGAAAAAACCAATGGCCTTCAGGTAATGGTTGTTGCGCGATAGGTTGGGTGTGCCTTTGGATGAGACCTCAGATCCATGTAAATTTTGTATGTTCTTTGCACTCAAGGGTCTCATCTTGTGTGCAGGCCCCCTCTGAAATAGGCGTCCCTGTGCGCCACTTGACCGACCTTCACGGAAGCCTACTTCGAGTGGGCCATTGGTCGGACTTGAGCACAAACCCCTATTTTACACGCAACACATCCAACTTGTGAGCCACAGGTCCCACTTCCACGCCAACCGTCTATCTTGAGCACCAACACATCCTCTTGGGCGAAGACTTTCTATTTTACCTCTATCCATTTTCTGATGCACTCCATGTGCTTCCCTCACCTCGAGGCACCTTGTTCAAACGAGTATTATGCATGAACAACCTGCGTCACACACTCATTCACCGCATGTCCCCTCCGGTTTTCATGTAATAATTTCAAAGTACCTTGGACGATACTGCCAGTTGCATTGATTCGCCTCATTCTTCTTCGCATAGGCACGCCAACAGCTATTTCTTCTTCTCATTGAAACGCTAACATGGACCCCCAATGAGATCACCTCTCGACACCCCCCGGCCATAGTGTTTCCTATCCCTTCTCTTCACAAAGGTGCAAGGTGTACCGATTATGTAAGTCATAGGGGTGCAGAGCAAACCCGACTCGTCCGAGCTTTAGGACGTTAAACTACCAAGCACCACCTTCCTCAGCACATGTTGTTAAACTATAACTTCCCCCCATGCACCGTACGTGGGGAAATGGAAACCACCCTGGTGTGTGTCCATATCATTTCATGTTGGAGGTAGTACCCCTATTCTTCTTCTCTTTTCCAGTTCCAAAGGCCGGAAAAGGGCATGGTGGGGAATGGTGCTCTTTCTTTCTTGGTGCCAAATCCCTCTCCCACAAGGATTTTTCACCACCGGGCCTCCATCTCGAAGTATTTTCAAACAACATTGGGCTAGTAACCATTTATAATCCCCTTATTCTTCTTTGAGATGTTGTCACGTGTAAGACCCACTCCTTTTCCCATAGACATACCTTTCGTGATGTGATAGTAAAGTATTATCTGTCTCTTTTTTCTCACACTGAGAATGACTCACGTCGGCATAGAGCAAGAAATGACCATGAAATCCTCTTTGGGAAACCTAGAGTGTAATACCCACACCACCCCACCTAAACTATGCGGCCTTTGATCCTTTCTAAGGCAAGGTACCTAGGAATCCTCCACGAGGTTCAAGCCTACCATTGGTCACTCTGACACCCTTCATGTCGGTTCACCAACACCTTGGTCAGCCTAGAGTGTAAGCCCCACACCACCCCACCAGAACTGCGTGGTCTCTGATCCTTTCTAAGGTAACGTACGTAGGAAGCCTCCCTGTGGTCCAAGAACACCACCCATTGGTTGCTCTGACCGTATTAACGTCGGTTCACTGACACCTTGGGAAGCCAAGAGTGTAATCCCCACAACCCACCTGAACTACATGGTCTTTGATCCTTGATAAGGCATGGTGCGTTAGAAGCCTCCCTGAGGTCCATGCCCACTACCCATTGGTCGCTCTGACCCCCTTCACATCGATTCACCAACACATTGGGAAGCCTAGAGTGTAAGCCCCACACCCCACCTGATCTGTGTGGTCACTGATCCTTGAAAAGGCAAGGTACGTAGGAATCCTTTACGAGGTCCAATCACACCACCCATCGGTCATTCCGACCACACTTCACATTGGTTCACCTACACCTTGGGAATCCTAGAGTGTAAGCCCCACACCCACTCTGAACTACATGGTCTTTGATCCTTTTTATGGCAAGGTACACAGGAAGCATCCCTAAGGTCCTAGCCCAGCACCCATGGGTCACTCTGACCCCCTTCACATTGGTTCACCAAAACATTGGGATACCTCATAGGGTAACCCAAAAATTCCCCCATATGAACTATGAGGACTTGATCCTTTCCAAGGAAAGGTACGTAGTAATCCTATCTGAGGTTCAAGCCCATAACCCAGTCGTTCCGACCCCCCTTCAAGTCGGTTTTATTGCACCATCCATCTGGACCCCAGGTCCTTATTAACATTGGTTCACCCCCGACCTGCTTGGAATTAAACAATAGACACCATTCAATACAATGTTATTATGTCCAAACAGAGGTAATCCATTGTCCATCATGTAGTTGTTTATTGTTCTGTCCCTCAATCAGTGGTAAGTCATTGTATCCCGATCAATGGAAATCTGTTGCATCTCCTATTCAGCAGAAAGACGTTTTAATCGCCTTACATAGGACCCACATCGTTGGTACATCCTAGTGACATCAGACCAACCTAGGGTGTTATCCACGTGAAAGCCCCATACACATCATCGGGTTGTTTTCCTATGTGTACACCCCAATTCATGATCATCGCATGATCAATCCCTCGAGCCTATGTGTCTCGGGAAGGTCATGTCCCAACCTAGTGGTTCCAATTCATCTGGGTCCCATCCATGGGTCCATTTTCACAGGTCTCCTCCTTAGATGTCCCATCTCCCTCCTGAACTACACGGACTTTGATTCCCTACCACATGGATACATAGGAAGTCTCCCCGAGACTCAAGGCCAACATTATCATCATCCTCATAGTGGTTCCATCCCATTCACCTCCCACTTCACTCAGCACCCCATCATCAATCCTGATTTTTACCAGGCTACCTCATCCCGGTAAGGTCATGTCATCCAACAAACATTAGAGTGTCTTTCAGGCATTTCACTCATCTGATCCACACTAGTCAGTGTTCTGATCAGTGTGATCCATCTCAGCTGGACATAAACATGCAGCATACCCTGTGATAAACACGGGAAGCTATGAAAATCATCAGATACATGCCAATGGAATACAAATATTTTCATTCAACACGAGATGCCTCTGGCATCCACACCCTCGCGAATCCCCCTAATAAGGGGAAGAAACCCAGACGTACTAGTGTCCTAGTGTCTAGACATGCAAGTGATGTCCGATGTGACTACTCCCTTGACCGAAGGATACTAGCCCGACTGGACCCCTTGGAATGTCTTAAAAAAAGAGTGTAATTAACTGGTGTCAATGAAGATATGACACCAGAAAAAGTTTCAGAAACAATGTCTTAAATCTATAAGGGAGACCTGGACTAGGTGATGAGCTCAAAAGAGGAATTCCAAGGAAGGAGGAACTGAAATCCTGTCATCCCATGTGGACCAACGATTATAAGTACCTAAACAAGGAATGCATGACGGCCGCCATTGGAAAGCGGGAATGCATGTAACAAAGCCGCACCTTTCATCCCAACATACGGATACAAGTTCCCCGACGAAAGCATCGGAAACAGAAATCCATGATAAATTATTAAGAGAAATGTTTTATACTAAGGGAACATGCTATGTGGCAACATCATAGTCTTTCATTCCCCACACATCACATTCATCTTGACTTAGATGGAGGAAGACGTGTATCTTATACTGAGTAGTCTTGAATGTACGATGTGATGATGGCTATAGGATTTTACGTTGAAAAGATATTTGAGGTGATGTTGTGGGTCCCTTCAGTTAGTGGCATATCGACCAGATGTGGTTGGTTGAGTTCCCTGTGACTTTTCCATTGATAATTTAGTGTGGAAAATTCTCCACATCATATGAACCAGGCCCCACTTTGGCTTTCTGAGCTTGTGCAGGGTAGGTGTGTTACAATATTTTTGGATTTATTATTCTTAATAAAATTATTATACAGACTCAGAGGCTGAGGACATTTATCGATCTTAGGGTATTGTAGTGATCATCACATCCTTTATTGTTTCTATTGGTAGGTTTAGGGGTATTAACATGGAAAATATTTACTAGAATGCCAATCCTACACCTAGTAGGCTTCTTCCAGTAAGTGATGGGGCACCCAATGATCCCTTGGAACAAAATCCATATATATATATATTGATATTTAATCTTTTCATTTTCGTAGTGGTATGATAGATTGTGTATCATAGAAAAATACCCTTTAATTATTTATTCTATCATGATATTTTATTTTGGGATGTTATTATTATTTGGGGTTATCGTAAAACACACATTTTTGTGTTCATTTTTATGTTTAAGGTTTTTAGTGTCCCCCATAGAACATCAAAGTGATCCCTTATATGTGTGTGGACATCTACTAGGTCAATGTGTGACATTATACATGGGGTTATCCATGGTATGTTCTATATTAGATATTAACCATCAGATATGGTAGGAATGATCCCTCATTTTGTTATTCCCATTTGGTGATAAAAACTACCATCATAGATAGAATGGATTTTCCTGAAGATCATGTTCTCTTAGATACACACCACATGGGATGGCGTGGATGCCACAGAGGCTACATGATGTTCTATGAATGACAAATCATGGTTTTGTTCCATTAGGTAAAGATAAGATGATAGAGCTATTACTCTTATATTTGTGTTAAATTAGATCCTTATGTTGGATTTTTAGGATTGTTTTATAACTAGGACCACAATACTTGCACATTTATTGTGTGCGATTCTGTGATTTTCAGGCTGAACATAATGTATATGTATTTTTCTTGATATACCAGGGTTGATTAGATGACTCATTATTATTTTTTTTGGACTGTTATTATAGATTAATCTCACTCACATAGTATTTCTATACTATCACATTGTAGTGTTAATTGATTTCTATCAATTACTCCATTTTTTGGTTTGGGTTTTTGGGGTACATACTTTGTATTTTTTTCACTCACCCATGAAAGAGATATTACCAAAGATGTTGTAACATATATTGACTACATGTATTATGGAATTTTTTATAGAGAATCAGAAGATATTAAGGAATATCTTTGGGACAGAATGACTATAATGTGTACAAATCTTCCTTTTTTCAGTATTTCCCTCCTTCTGAGTAGAACATAGTTTTCTGCAGTTTTAATTTTTTGGGATTTTAATTTTTAAGTTTATTTGATTAGTAGTAATGTTTTCATACTCAGATCTGGGATATTTATATGCACTAATTTTTCACATTTTTCATTTTAAATCCTCATTGTTTTATGTATGTGAATTTGGTGTTTGTACATATACCATAGTTTAAGGCCTCCCATGTGTGGGATATATGTACATAGTGCAAGTCGCTAACTCTGGACTGTTGAATGTACAAATGGGATTTTGGGGGATTGGTCTTCTTCCAGAATATTTAAACCTATTTTTTCAGGTCAATACATATACCTATAAATATCATCTTTATGGTGTTGTGATGAAAATATATTCACATCACCTTATAGAGGAGTTCGTCCACACCTACATGAATGATGTTATAATTTTATAGTGAGGGAAAATTGAATAAATTATATAATATATTATCTTTTATTATGGATAAATATTACATTAATAACATTTATATTTTATTTATACCATATATATTAAGTAAAAGTATCTTTATTTTCAACCTTGTAATGTATTAGTGAAAAACTAATCACATCTCTTTATGAGGCAGGAGTCTTCCATACACATGAGTGATGTTATTGTATATACAATATACTATAATGAAAAATATTTATATATTATAAAATGAGTCATGTGGAATAATTCTGATAGGAATATCATTTGTATACATTAGATCCATCATCAACCAAAACTATGAGAGGATTTTATGGGAACTGTGTCACATTGGTTTGTGAGGCGGTAGTCCACAGTAAATAATAACGATGATATTGTTTCGCATTTGAGGGAAGAGGAGATTTATATTGTAATCCCCATAACATAATAATGTCTCTATACATAGAATAGAATATTATTAATATATGATATTAATTTATTAATATTCTAAGGATGTGGAAGATTAAATTAAAAAAAACTCACATTGTTGTGAACTTTATCTCCTTCAAACCACCATTTTCTTATAATAACTAATATTTTATTATAATTTATTTCTGAAAAGGGGTTCTTGAATGAGGTTATAGATTTTCAAGATATATTTTGAATGTTCTCTGAATGTCCAATGTTTTTTAATTTTTGATGAATAGGGGCAGGGGTGTCCATTTATAAGAAATATGAGTGGTACAGTTTTGAATTATAAAAAGATAAATGTGTACCAATATTTTCTAAAAGTCCCAAGGGTAAAAAAATAGTATTATCTGGAACTATAAATCATAATTTATATATATTACTATCAAACATATTTTAGACAAGTTTTAAGATTAGTTTAACCTTTATTCTATTAGTTTAACCCTCTGTGAACCCAATTCTTTCCATAACCATAGTAATTACATTTTAGTGTCTTCACTATTCATTATGATACAAAATTATACGGATCTCATTATAAAATATAAATTATGACTATTTCAAAAATGATATAAATTTTTTCAAATTCTATTCTAATAAATTTAATATATTAATTTATAATTAAACCTACAGACATGATAAAAAATAGGGTTTTCAAGATGTGTATTTTTCTTGGAAAGATGAATTTATATTAACAATATTACATGTAACATTTATAATGTGAATATAAATTAATATATGTTTATATTTATTTTATAAATGTCATTTAAAACATTCCCCATTATGGATTTTTAATTAATTAAACTATAAAAACGTTTTGCATATTATAAGATTTTTTATAAAAATATAATTTTTAACCTAAAGACAAACAAATAATAAAATGCTACATGGAGACGATTGAAATGAAATTAAGTCTATTTAATAACATTAAATAATCATAATTTTACATTAAATAATATGGAAAAAATATTGATATTTTAATCTTCATAATTTGTATAAGAGAAATGATATTTTTTAAAAATCTATAATTTTCACTATTCATAGAAAAATCAATATGTAATTGAAAATACAGAAATTTAATCAAACATAAATTTATATATGAATATTTAAAAAATGATTTTAATTTTAAAAATAAAAAATTATATATTTCCAAAAAATTAATTATATTATTTTTCTTGATAATGAATAATTTGTTTTTAATGAAAATATATTTGTATAGAAAAAAATTACCTTACTAAATATTCATTGATTATTTTAAAAACAAATTAGAAATAATATATATTGAGTAATATATACATATAATTTTATTTCATAAATTATTTAATATAATTAATACCTTCATATTTAACATATATGATATAATGGTTATTTATATAGTAGGTAATTTAAGATCAATGTTTGTTATCAAATATGCTATCAAATATAGTTTTATTTTCCATATGATTAGGGTGTTAAGCCCTCCCTATAATAATAAATTTCATCCTAGAAACATAAATATTATCAAGGAAATTTTAGGTTGTAGATTTGAAAATATAATACCATTGTAGGAAACCAACAATGAAAAAAAGGTTAATATAACATCCTCTTTATAAGGGAGGGAATGTAGTATGAGGTTCTTATGGGATAACACATACTAGGATTCTAAATTTGACAACATGGGAGAGAAGTGAATATTTACCTATATAAAAAATGTATATAATCAGCATAGTTTTATAGAGTGACTAAGAAAAATGATCATAGAAAAAATAACGATCAAGAGAAAGTTAACAACCACAAAACTCTAAACCAAGGAAGTATAAAAATGTTTATTGATATGTTTTGAAATGAATATAATAAGATGTCATATTCTTTTTTTTCATTTTCCATGGATTGCGTAATTTAATAACATATAGACTATATACATATACATATTATGTCCTTGGGTGTACAATAATATTTAAAAACACACACGCACACCCAAACATAATTAAGAGAGGCATTCCATAGCCCCCAATGGGGTATCCCACCCATGAAGCCTTATTGTTTCTATACATGGCTTGTAGTCCTTGTGGGAATGAATTCCATTACATGGACCATAGGCATAGTGTGCATGAAAACCCATTAAATGTCCTTGAATGTCCAAATTTTTTTCCCAAATGACCTCCGATGAATAGTGATGCTACAAAACCCTATCTGCTACAGTCTCTACTTCAGTGTTACTACCACTAGAGTTCCTTATATAGTTCCCACCACCACTACAGTGCAGATGATGCTATAGTTTACTAACACTTTATTCCAACTATATTAGAGCTTTAGTAACCTACGCCCAATTATTTTTGAACCTCCCAACATGAAGTTAGTATTATCGGGTGCTTATTAATATTCCAAACGTAAAATATAATAGTCCGTGTAAATAAGGATATATATTTATTTAACACTTTGAAACTCATTCTGATAATCAATTTCCAATATAATATCATATTCCTCTCTAGATGATGAGTATTATAGAAGTATTTTTTATTCACAAAGCACTAAAATGAACTAATAAATAAAACAAAACCATAAATTTTTTAACAAGCTATTCAATTGTTTTTAAATTAATATTAATGAAAATGGTTATCATATTTTATGATAATTCCCAAAAATAATTTTCACCCACATGATACATTAATATCCAAAGTTCAATAATAATAACCATAATACAAACTTAATGTTTTAATAAATAAGTATCTTTGTAACTGAACAGACATCGATAAACTCAATAATATAGTGTTTTCAACCTCAATGGATATATTAGATAGTTCATCTTAAATTTTAATGAATGTTGTTATACTTTTATAAAATAACATCAATCACTTAGCCATAAAATCTTCTTTTTTTCTCTTGGTTTAACATATATTAAAACTTATCTTCACATATTTACTTATATATCAATGATCATAAATAACCAAATTGTTATCAATACCATAAACCTTCTATCCAAAAACATTTAATAAATACTAAACAATAAATGAAATAATAAAATATACTTTAACAAAATGAAATATATCCTAATGTTTCATTAATCACATTAATATATATACACATATAACCTTAAAATGGGTGTTTAAAACTTTGAACATCTGACCATCCATAATTATATATTCCTAGGATGGTTTTAATAACTCTTAATATGACTTCACATTGAAGAATCTAAATTATAAATGTTATCTAATCCTTTCATTTGATACTAAATATAATATCATTGAACACACACTCCCTAATCGAGTGATGAAATTATAATAATTATTATTTTTGATTTGATTGCGATAAAGGAAACCAATTTTTTACCATAAAAATAATAATATAAAATGGTAATGTTTTTATCCCTTACACAGTCAACAAACATTTAGGTTTACTATTTTAGAGAATTATGAATAACTCATAAAATCATGGATTCTTAAAAAATATCAGAAATATGAACAACTTCTCCCACTATTCCATAAATTTTATATTCTATAATAGGTCATAAAAATAATCAATAAAAACCCAAGGTATAAATTTTTGATTCAATATTCCAATTAATAACCTAAGGAACATGAAATATATTATCGTTTATCCCAAATGATTATTAAGGGAAAAGATAATAATATACAAATGAATTTCATAAGGGATTAAAAAATATAGTACAGATTTGATGATATAATCTATGTACATGAGTATAACATAATAATATTAATTAGCACCAATAACTAGGTCATAAAACATGAAATAATTCCATAATGAATAAATAAATTCAAGGTTCATTACAGTCAATAATCATGATCCATTTGATATCAGTTTTGATCACAATAATCATTTATTATCATTGAAGTCATAAATGATATGTGTAGATATATTTGAAAATTATCTTCATATAACCCTTACATAACCCTAAAAATTTTAATTACAATATATTAAACATATTATATAATTATTTGGATATCATAATCATTTCATAATGCAACATGTTACAATCTGGGCATGCCTATCAAATAAGATTTATCGGGATCACCAGGTATTATCTGGGAACACCCAACATCTAATTTATAGTGGGATCAAAAAGATCTATCATAGAACCCCCCATAATATAAAAAACTACAGGAATATTAAATACCATAAATGTATTTCTTTGTTATATTAAAACTAATAACAAGCCATTATTCATTATATCAATTAATCAATCTATTTGAATGAAATATGTTTTTTTGATAATCTATTTAAATCATGATTAATATAATGAAATAAAAATTTTCCATGAATATATCATGGAATTAGTGTTATCTGATAGAGAAGATAAGGTTTCTATAATAATTTCATTGAAATATTATTAACCCATATAAAATTTAATGGTTTTATAAAAATATTTTCAATTTTTTAATAACTTGTCGAAACAAAATAGATTTTAAAAGAGTCTATTTAAAATAATAAATATCTATATAAAAAATTATGAGTATGGTACCATACAAGATATCTATCATTGAAAAATATTTTAAACAATTGTTTTATATGTTGATGAATGTAAATACCATATATTTTCATTAATTTTGTTTTTAGAAAAAAAAAACTATTTATTTTCATAATAAATTTTTATTACAACAAATTTAAAAAATATTGTGAAAACAATTTTAATATATTTTTTTGAAAAATATAAATCAAACCTCATGGAAAATAGTGGAGATGATTTACAAGAAATACACTCATGTTATAACTGCTAAATAATGAATGATCATTTCAAATCACTGTGAAAAAGGGAGTCAAAATTGACCAATTTGTAAAATGTAATGAAATTTTCATTTAAAATAGTTTAATAGAATGTAAAAGACCAATATAAAAATTTTTTTATGGAATTTTTTTTTAGAAAATAAAATTTATGTAAATAGTTTATAAATCATGGTTATTGAAGAGAAATACACAAAATAAAAAAGAAAATATAGGATTGATATCTCTAACACAAGAAGATATTTATTCTAGTAAAAGGGAGGAGCTCAGTAAAGATAAATAATGTTAAATAGGATACTGGAAGATAAAACCTATAGGATGGGGGTGTTGTAAAGAAATGGAATCCAAGATCTTCTACATAAAAAAATTTCATCCCCATAATATAAAAGGACCCCAGAGATGTGTAAACACGCCTTTTTGTCCCTTGAATCACCTTGGATGCTTGGAATTCACCAACCAAATTCCCATCATGCCAGTTATGACATACCTCCATGTAGCTTATCACAAAATCTTATCATTTTTTAATAATGCATTCCAACTTCCATGAAGATAATCTAAAACCACACATCAAATTAATAACATGGATAGATTCTAATTCTACCAAGGAAAGATGTTTGTTTCTTTTACAATTAATTTGTAGGATGGTGATCATAGATTTTTCATCGGCTTGCAAAAAATCACATATCACATGATAAATAGGGATGGAAATAACCACAGACCACTTGGTATCTCAGACGAATCCCCCACCATTCATGAGACCCCTAATACAGGAGCTTTAAGTATTTATTTTAATCACTGTATGATACAAATTCCAGGGGACCCAGGTCCCCTATAGTATGATGCCACCATGCATGAATGATGAGTAATTTGTGTGAAAATATTTTATTAAATGTGCTTTAACCCAGCCTCTTCCAAGGTAAAAAAATTAGAATATCTTGATTTTATTTTTGAAAATGAGCCTAGGTCCCGTGCTATGAAAGACCTTGTGTCTATCATCATTCCTCACTTTCAAAATAATCTAGAACCCTATAATAAATAATAGGTATCTATCCTTTCACTATGGACCAGTGTCACTATCCTCGTGGAAACACATTTTGAAGAATTTTATGTGTGATCATATTTGTGGTGAAAAACTTGTGAAACTAGAAAAGGCAGGGCACACCCCATTATCCCATGATTCTTAAAGAAAAAGTGATCATCAGATTCATGCTCACCCTCTATATACCAAAACAAATTGGAAAACAACTTGATACGAAGCTGCTAATTGTTTCCATCTGTTGGGAACACACTGTTCTTAACCCTCCATGCTTAGAAATTTAACTTTATGGGATCCTATTTTCACCAAAGAGTCCAATTCCACACATCACTCCCAGTGTTAATAGATTTTAATATGATCTAATATTTGGATGAAAAACATTGGATGTTATTCCTATAAAGATACATCTATTAGGTTCTTTATTAAGCTAAATTTTATTGAAGATATATTTCTGGTTTTCTTTGATGATTTCTTGGATAAATCTCAAGTACGAAGATGCATTAAATTAGGTGATATCAAAAGTTGGGAGACTCAAAAACCAAACACTATTACCTCGCCAATTTTCCTCCCTGAAAGAGATGTCACCACTGCCCACTAACTATCTGGTGTGATGTTGGAGGTTCATTATGTAAGGTTAAACCAAGAGCCTGGTAGAACAAGTTTCCCCTCAATGTGTGTCCATATCAACTCCATATGTGTTCTACAAAAACATACCCCAAATGTACAACTCTTCAATAATCTCCCATTATATTTTAACATGTAGGCAAAACATCGAATTGGATATGGATCTAATATTGATACCTCTATTTTTATAGGTTTCAACAACCATTCCCAAGACACCTAATGATTTTTCCCTTTATATTTGGAGCCCAATTGAAATGAGTCCATTATCTTCTATACCATACAGATAATTGCTTTTGGATCCTTAAGCACAGAGAAAACATGGATAGAGATTTATGAGAGTACACTATAAATGAGTATGGTTCTTCCACCAAAGTAAAAGATCCTATATTTTTGAATTCATTATTCTCCATTAAATTATAGCACATGGCTTATCAATGTGGTGAATTATCAGGATTCATGGAGAAATGTGGGCACCTATATACACTTTGGGGAAGGATTATTGGCACATCTCCAAGATATTTTCAATTTCCATAGCCTGCCGTTCTGATAATTTTTATGAAATATATATACTACTTTCATCCCGATTAATATTTTGGATGCTCCACTTAGAGTACCCCTCAATAACTCTATTGATCACTCTGATGGGTCTCTAGTTTCTCTTCATAAATAGTATTGTATCCTTAGTGATAAATAGATAATAAATGATACCTAAGTGATATTGGGAGTGGAGAGGAAGTACTATTCCCACCACCATGTATTTGATAATTTATCAGCATAAAAAGGCCTAGATGAGAATAAAAATGTTAGAGAAATAAGATCTTCTTACCTTAGTCACCTTACCACCTAAAACAATCCATATTATTTTCCCATAAAAGAGGTTGAGATCCAAGAAGAGCAGAAGAATATAAAAAGAATATCATTCACCCATGGTGAGAAACCCATACATGATAAGAACCTATTTATGTATTTTGACTCTATCAATCATATTACTTGTTCATATTATGTTTGATATACACATTTGAGATGAATTTTTTTTGGTCGATGTCACCAATGAACATATGGGACAAGGTGATTTCCCCTTGAATCATTCATCCCATGAAAAAACAACGTTGTTCAGTAGATCTACATCATGTAATATATTGAGAAATCCATTTATTTATGATGACTTCTAGAATTTTATACGGGATGTTTAACATGAAAATAGACCTATAATACTGAATAGAGTCCGGATTATTGACTTTTTGAATCACGATTAGTTTTTTTGGAACAAGAAAAACTAGGAAAATATCCCCCATAGACGAATTCTTGAAGCACATGAACTAACTCAGACTTAAAAAAATACTAGGTAGATCTCTAAAATGATATGGGGAAACCATCTGGAACTAGCATGCTTTCAGGATTTATGGACCAAATGTCATCCCAAACAACCTTCCCCACAGTTTTCACCTTCACCAAGACATTCACCAGCTCTGACACAAAATTAAAAATTTCCCCAATAATATTATTAGTAGTTTCATGATATAACATGTCATAAGGAAGTTTATGCACCTCAAAAGTGAACATAGATATATATTATAAATATATGCCTAAAAGAAATTGAATTTTAAAAGAATAACCCATTAGAAAAATATACCATTAAATTTTAGATTTTATTAGGGTGTCTATTATGTGTCAAAATGTAAATAAACCTAAAATAATTGGATATAAAAAATAAAAAAATAAAAAATCATTGGATACACTTTCATAGAATAATAAATACAATAAAAAAGTAATATTTCCCAATGGAATGAAATTGATTTATATAATTCACGACCACTTAGGAATTTCAAATTCATATCCAATTAAATTAAATAATTCAAATTGGAACACAAAATATCATTATATATGATGGTTTCATGTTATTAAAAAAATTGGGAGTATCCACACCACATATTATATATTACTGGGAAATAAGGAATATGTCTCACAGAAAAAAATTGAAATGGGAAAAACTATTACCCAAAGTAAATAAATCCCATTAAATTTCCTTAAATATTATATAATAATATTATATATTATTTTATTTTATTTTAATTACATATTCAAATAATTTATCAGTTACGTCTACATTTGGTAATTTGACAGTGTTCAGTTGATTCATTCAAAATGACATCAGTGTGTGGACCATAGGTAAGAATATAATTAATTTCAAATATCAATCAAACTAATCATGAAATAATTATAATATTTATTCATCAAATACTACTTTAAAATTAATCTTGACTTTTTTTTTCTTTAAAATGAACTACATTTATATCATGGAGATGGTTGGTCTTTTTACAGAACATTAATGATCCTGTTTTTCAAATACCATCATAGAAATAATTTATTGATTATTTTTTCTTTCCATAATAATAATAATGATCATAAATATCATAGTATTTCATTCATTATAATATATGTATCATTGTTATTGTTGTGATGAATAGAGTTTTAGTTCACTTCATGAAGGAAACTCTCCACACATACATGAATGAATTATCATTTATCAATGAGTGAAAGGAAATAATGAAAATGTTATATTATCATCAAAAAATGAATCTTTTTTCTTGAATATCATAATAATGTTATTTTTATCACATATATTCTCTATAGTTAACATTATTACCTTATTTTTACAATGTTAGTGATCAAATGAATCACATCAATTTGTGGGGTAGTAGTCTTCTGTTTACACAAGTGATGTTTTCATATCATCTGTTGATTGGAATTTAAAAAATGTAACACATAAAATCATGAATCTATAAGAATAATTACGCATCAATATCATATATATAAATTATATCACTTATCACTCCCAACCATTCCATGTATTTTTGGAAACTGTGTCACATCAGTTCACGAGGTGATGTTCCTTTATACAATCAAGCGACATTATAATTTTCCATTTAATGGAAGAGGAGATGGATATAGTTCATTAATATAATATAATAACATATGGGAATTTGGGATATATATTTTTATATTATAATCTAAATTGAAGACAATTTTATGCTGGTGGAATAAGAAATACCATGAAAATGAATTATTAAGAATTTTACCATTTCTCAGAAAAACATTTTACGATAAAACCTAAAGTATCCCTACACTAGATTTTTTACCAAAAAATGATTCATTAATGAGGTCATGTAAAATAGGAATTTATTTAATTTGGTCTTATAACATCCAAAATATTTTGACATGGTCATAAAAATAGGATATTTGTATACTATTATAAGTGACGTGGGTGGAACACGTGTAATTTTTTAAAAGAAAAAGGTGTATCCGCATTTTTAACCTACCACAAGGGTATAAAATGGAGTATTATGTAGTATTAGAAATGATAAGATCTAAATATGGACATATTAAATATTTTAGATGAATTATGATGTTATGTTAACCAACTTATTTTGATTTTAACCCCCAGTAAACCCAATTTACCTTTACAATGGTAATTGATTTTATGTATTTTTTCATTTCGTTATAGCCAAAAATTATTTTGATCATATTAGAACATATTAATTAATATAATTTCCAAAAACGGATTCCATTTTGACATATTAATTTAAATTATATTGAAAAATATATTTTTAATATAAATACATAGACGTGATGAAATAGAAGGGTTTCAAGAAGAGTGTTTATCATGGAAATGATAAATATATATTAACACATGACAGATATAATATTTTATTGAATATGAGATAATATTTTTTGAAAAATAATATATTAATTTAATTTAATAAATTCGTCATTAAATTTTTAGTGAGTTAAATTAGATAAAAATTATGCCATTAAAAAAAAGTTATCATAAATTAAGGTCTCTAATCCCAAAGAAAAACTTATAGTAAGATCAAATTAAAATATGATTTAATATATACTTACTGTATTACAAATATTCATATATATAATACTTAAAAAACATTAAATAATATTTAAAATATTAAGTTATTATTAAAATTTTCAATTCATTGAAAACAAATGACATTTTTACTAAAATCTGTATATTTTAAATGTTCATAGAGGAATAAATATTTTCAAAAGTGATGACTCTTGTCTTCTCGACAAGAACATTTATCTATGTTTTATTCTTCTTGGAATCACTCCATTATAGGATCATGTTCTTCCTTCATAGTCCCCAATGAGGACACAATCAGTTATGTCTACTAGAAATCAGGAACCGATCCAATCTGTTATCCCTAAAAATGAGCATCTTGGAACATCCACTAGGAAGTAGACATGGGAAGAACAAGTTAAAGAAGAGGAGGCTTATGTTGCTGCTCAAATATTGGATTCTGAGATATCAAATGACATCATCAATCTAGTATTGTAATGGAATCATGACATGGAAGATGAATTCATTTCTCTGGAATTGTTTAATGACATATGAAGATAGGTATACTCATTAAGAGATGAACACAATCCAATTGATGAGTCACAAAAGGGAACTCCTCACATGGAAGACTAAAATATTGATTCTGGTGATACTCTACATTCTGGACAAAACCCCTAGGGATCCACATTAATATTTAATGCATCAGCATCACCTATGTTGTGTGATTCAAGAAATTTTATAGACATTGTAGGGACATTCATCCATAGAAGTTTTGACACTACTTTGAATTCACAGAAAGAGAAACATATTAGAAAGCAGTCAAATGGATCTGAATCTATATGTAATGAAGCTAATGGTTTTTTCAGGCCTCATTTGGGTAGAGATAATCAAATTGGTGGTGGTAATGATCGCCTTGATGCTAATATTAATCGTAATCAGGTCACTCTGACAGATAGAAGGAAAATAGAACTGAATGGAAAAGGAAATGTTTTGTTGAACAAAACAGTTGATGTCCATGATCTATTAGAGGGCTCCCCATCTCCCAAAAATAAGGCTGGTAAGCCACCCAAGAAACTGGGGGTTAAAAATATGAGGAGTCCTAGCCTTGGAGTGAATTTCCAATGAAGATGCTATTTTGGAATTGTCAAGGACTTGAAAATCTGGAAACCACTAGATCCATTCATATGTTCATCCAGAAGCATAAACCTATTCTTATAGGCCTGTCCGAGCCAAAAATGATATTCCTTACTAATATTTCTAACATACAGAAGTTGGTTCTTTCTTTAATTGACACCAATGGGTGTTCAGTTGATGTCAAAAGGCTCTAGATTTTGGATTATTCTTCTCTAATCAGTACATCCATGGCTGTCTCAAGTGATCTTCAGGTCAACTGCAACATTAATTACATTGGTTCTTATTATGTTTGTACCCTTATATATTCCAATAATAGTTATCAGGATCCTATGACTATATGGGTGGAAATGGGGTCCTTGAAATCTTGTATCTCTAGCCCATGGATCATATTTGGGGATTTAAATGCTATGCTTAATCTGGATGAGAAAATGGGAGTTGTCAGTAATTCTTTTTCTTTGATAGAATTTAGTGCTTGCATCAACAAAAATGACTTAGTTGAGGTCAAATTGGTTGGTGTCGAATATACTTTGCATAGGAGCCACGTTAATATTTATGTTTCCAGAAAAATTGATATGGCTTTAATCAATGTTTCTTATGTGTATACAGGGGGATCTATCTCATGTTAAACACTTACTAGACATAATTATGATCATCATCCAATCCTGGTGAACCTTGCTGATAAAGAACTCAAGCACCCTCTACCTTTTTGGCACAATAAGGCCTGGGTCACTCAATCGGAATGCAGGGTTATTGTAAAAAATACCTGGGATTCTTTGAATTATAGGAATGATTATTTTTCTTATATCAAAAATCTCAAAATCATAAAAAGGAATATGAAATTTCGGAGCAAGGATATATTTATATCCCATGATTCAGATATTTCTTCTCTTGAGACATCTCATCAGAATATTCAGGAGATCAACTAAAATAATGATTTATCTAATGGGTTCTTGGCTGAAACTATGTTAATAATCAAGATCAACAAGATTCTAAAACCTAATTATTCCATTCATAGGGATTCCTTCATGGACAAATGGTTAAAGGATGGTTATTGGAATTAGAAATAACTTAACACTCTTCAGAAAATCTGAAAGTTCTCTAATCCCCTTTCCTTGATGAAAAATGAGGATAATCTAATTCATAATAGAAAGGATGTTATGGAGCATATCATTCTTTACAACAAATATATTTTTAATGGATCACATTCCACCATTAATCCTTTGGATGGTGTGATTCCTAGGCTTGTGAATCATAAGGATAAATCCAACCTTATTGCTATTCCTCTTAAGCCAGAAATCAAAGAGGTTGTTTTCAGCCTCAATTCTGAGAGCTCTCCTGGTCCGGATGGCTTTGGTAAATTCTTCATTCAATATTTCTGGGATATAATTCATGAATATTTATATAGGTTGGTAATTAATTTCTTTTAAAGGTAGAATCCTTCCCAGTGGATGGAATTTTCTATTTTGGGGTGTTATTCTAAAAGAGGAGAATCTAAATGAAGTTCATATATTTAGGCCAGTTGCCTTGGTCAACACTGCTCATAGAATTATTTTCATAATTTTGGCTAGCATGTTATCAAACATTGCCTACAAGATTGTCTTTACAAATCAGTTTGGCTAAATCTAGGGGATATCGATTCTGGACATCCATATAACTACCTCGGAATGTTTGAATCTTCTCAGAAGTCCCATAAGACGTGGCAACATTTCCCTCAATCTAGAAATTAGGTAGTCTTTTGAAATAATGGATTGGGGATTCATATTCATGATCCTTTCCATGTATGGATTTTATGGTGTTTTGATTAATTGGATCAATTATATATTTATCTTGGTTCACATTTCAGTTCTTATAAATGGTTCTCCAAAAGGTTATTTTGAATGTTCAAGAGGTGTTAGGCATGGTGATCCTTAATCAAAAATCATTTTCTTAACTACCGAGGATTATATAAGTATGTTTCTTTCTATCATGGCTGGAAATAGAAAATTGAAAACCATTCATGCTAGAAGAGGGTTGGATGCTCCATCACATCTTATTTACGCTGATGACATTGTCCTCTTCACTCATGGAGACAAAAGAATTATCATGAACATCAAGAGAGCGGTTTTTCACTATGTGATGGTCTCAGGTTAGTAGGGTAGTTGGAGAAAGTCATTTTTGTAAATTGAATGGAATTTCTCATCCACTTGAAAAAATGACATTATAAGAAAGATGGGAATTTTTGAAGGATATATTCCCTTAACCTACTTGGGAGTGCCTTCGTTTTGGGGGAGGCCGAAGCATTGCTAATTTACTATAACTGTTGGTTTGATTTGAAAAAACTTTCCCATTGGATAGGCAAATCGTTATCCATGGCTGGTAGAGTTTGTCTTGGGAAGTCCATCATTATCTCCAAATGTTTCTACTCATTCATGGTTTACAAGTGGTCAGTTGATTTAATAAAGACCATAAATATCTCTATGAAGAACATCATTTAGAGTGGATGTATATCTAAAAAGAGGCATTCAATGATCCCTTGGTATTCAGTGTGCAATCCTTATGACGATGGGGGATTGGGTATCAAAAATCTGGGTTGTTTTAATGATTCTCTATTGGTAGGCTTTATATGGAGACGTGTCAACATGCAATCTTAAGCTCTATAATTTATTATAGGAATATTTATTCACCCACTCAAACTAAACAATCTAAATTACTTTAATTTTTCTATTTGGCCTCGTTTTAGGAATATATATTTTTCCAAATTGATGCATATTTTCATTGGCTGGTTTCAATGAAATCATCTCTTGTTTTTTGGAAGTGTAATTGTACTAGAAGTCACTTGGATGATTTTGATCATGGTGATAATTCCAACTTGACAATGATATTTCAATTAAAGATCAACTTAGCTACATGGAAGATCATCCGAATCAGGTTACCTCTATTGTTAGGAAGTATTTCTTCTCTTCTAGTGGGACTTCTGGGTGTTGGAGCTGGCCTCTAATGGGATCCTCTCCTCCAAAAGAATTTAGAAGTAGATTGTTTGAAATTCCCCTGGTTTTCAATGGATGGGAAACATGAATTAAGGATTCCTAAAACCATCTCGAGCCACATTTATTGGGAGATTAGTGTAAATGAGGCTTCCAACGGATGATCATCTTAAAAAATGCAGGATTTCCCTCTGTTCAAGGTGTGTCTTGTGTCATCAACATAGAAAAGACATAGATCAACTCTTTCTCAGTTGCACGGTAGGTTCAGCAATGTGGACGACTGTTTCTAGTATTTCTGAGGTGCACCTACCAAGGATGAATTTGAAAACTGAATTTATGATGTGTTATCCTGATGTTAATCTTCCCGCACAGGTTTTATCTCTTTTTATCACTGTTGATATGGATTTTATCTCTCTTATTTGGTATTCTAGGAATAAATTCATTCATGAATAATAGTTTTTTCATCATGTTTCATTATTTCTGGCATTCTTAATGCAATTCATGAGGCTATCATTCCTAAAGGCAAATACTATCATAATTTCATTCATGATATGTCTATCCTATCTAGGCTGGGTGTCTTGGAACAATTGAAGAGATATAGAAGGCACTCATTCATGGATGGATTAAGCTAAATTCATATGGTTATTCGCACGGTAATCTGGGAGATATAGGCATTGGTGCTATTTTTAGGGATCACAAGGGTGTGTTATTGGTTTCCTTTATGGTTCATTTGATTTTTCCACTGATCTTGAAACAGATATGTGTGGAGTTATTGAGGCGGTTGAAGAGGCTGATAGAAGAGTCTTGAATAAGCTATGTATTGAATGTGATTCCATGCACTTGGTGTTAGCTCTTAAGAAATTTTCTCTTTATCTCCCTTGGAAGTTGACTAATTTTTGGATAAAATGTTTTCATATGCTTTATTCAAAGGACCATATTATTAGTCATGCCTGTAGAGAATAAAATGTCTTGGCAGTTGGTCTTGCTAAGAAAGGTGTTAGTTACTCTGATCATTATTTGGGAGATCAAGTGCCAATTGATCTTATTCCTATCACGAGGAGGGATCAATATAAATCTTATTTTTAGAATACTATACGATTTTATTTATGCTAATAAAGGGATCTTTCTTTTCTGGGAATGGACTTAGCCAATCATTAAAAAAACTTATAAAACACTATTTAAATAATTTCAGTTAAATCATGGACATCGAAGAAATAGGATCTTCTACCGAAGAGATAAATTAAATTCAATTTTCCTTAAAACAACATTTTTAATAGTGAAGAATATATAGTGTAAAATGTATTGAAAACATTTATTACCTATTAATTAAAGTAGTATAAGAAAAATAATTGATATTATTGTGTGGTGTTTTTGAAATTTCATTTTCAAAAACATTATCAAAATCATCCCTCATAAACAATGATAATGTAACATTACCATTACATCGAGTTCCAGATGATTTGAATGAACTAGACCATAGTATTTTATAAATTTAATTATATGATAATTATATAAAATATTAAATTACATACTTATAATATAATATATATTCAAATATTAACACTTAAAAACACATTAACTAACTATTATTTATTAAAATCACCATTATATGGATTTTTTTATTTTATTCCTCACTTTAATTTCAATTAAATGGTTCCATTTATTGTGTATTGAGCATGGATCCATCATATCAATTTGTTAAATCAATATATAAATATCATATATATTCGTTACATAAGAATTTTGAGTCCTCTATATTATTTACATATAGAAAACATAACAACACTATTAATTTAGACAATAGGTTATATGTATGCATGCATGTTGTTTTAATTTTTCAATAGATGGAGAAAGGAAAGGTAAAAAAGAATACAAATTTAGAATAAATTATAATATAGAATATATTAAAAATATCATAAATAATTATTATATATATAATTATTATCTTCTACTAGAATATTAATTAATATAAAATCTCATCAATTCATGGCCATGGAAATCTAAATGTATGAACAAGTGATGTTGTAGTTATCGAAAAAAATGGATGGTAAGTTAAATGATACATTCAAATTACATAGAAATAATTATTAATAAATAATAAAGACTTATATCCCATTATAGAATCCATCGATAAAATATGGTTGTTAAAATTAGTTATATCATTATATGATGATGGTTATTTTAAGTACATAGGGGTGATACATAGACATCTCATTTTATATTAATGACTTTTGAAAAATAGGATTTCATAATATTAATAATATTTAATTATATTTAGGATACTTAAATTATTTTATTTTTAATATCATATATTTATATGTTGTAAAAATTAATGTAAAAAAATTGATCAGTTAAGATGATTACGTCTTATTTGAAAAAATACATTTGGGTCTCTTTTTAAGGAAAGAGGGGATGATAATTGTTTTTCAAACTATAACCTCAATATCAAGTTTGGGGATTTTTAAAAGATAATTTTAATGGATTTGGTCAAGATATATGGATCACTATGTCGTGGATAAGTTAAAGGAGTGGTGTCGTTGTATAATGTAAGGAGAGGATGCACATGGAAATTATTAAATTATTAAAACACAATAAAGTCAATCACAAGAAAAATGATTCAAAATTTCCACGAATTCTATGTTGAATAGTCCATATTCAAAATATATTAGATAATGAAACTAATTAATGTATTGTTTTCTTTAACCACGTGTTTTTTAAACACTTCATTATTCATTTTTTACCTAAACCACTATAAAAAATATTTAAATCATAAATGGAAAATAATTTTACCCTAAATTGATAATTAACTCTTAAATGGACCATGGAAGATATTTGGAACCATATTCTACTCACATAGACTAATGTAATGTTTTTTTCCAATTTTGATCGTAATAGAAAAAATTATTTTTTTAAAAAGATTTTTAATGTCAATTATTAATAAGTAATTTAATTTTGATTCAGTGAATCCAAGAAAAATTTTGAATTTGAATTTATTCCTTAATTTCATATGTATATACAAAATGCGGGGAAAGAAACAAGTAACTTCATGTTCATTTATTTTTATATTTTTATAATTATTTATTAAAGTTCACTATCAATTTCATAAATATTGTGTCATAATTGAGTAATCGTTTTGGGTAACTATTAAATTAATATGAATTATATATAAATCACCATAATGAAAATAATATCATTAAGACCCATGTAACCAAATATATTAATTAAGAATTTATTTTTCTCATATATGGGAGGAAATTGGTGATATTTAAAAGTATGAGAGTGTCATTTTATATTTTCCAATTATTTATATATTATATATATTATATAAATATATATATGTCATAAAATTTTTGGATTTAATGACTAAGGTTAAAAGGGTTGAAGAACCATTATCCAATTTGAATTAATTTTAAATACAACAACCGTGAAATTTAATTTTTTCTATGAATAACCAGAAATACCATTTACTAATAGGACATATTCATCAATGATAAGAAATAGTAATTAGTAAAAATAAAATGTGGAGAATTTAAAATATCTTTACCACCTAATTATAAATATGGAATCTAATTTTCACAATTAAATTTCAATAGTTGATTGAAATTTATTTTAATATATATTTATATACCGTGATTAAAACCAGTTTTAGAGGGTTACATTATTAAGAAAAACAGTAAATTTATTCGTATCCCATATTAAAAAAAAATAAGTTAATGTTAAAAAATAATATTAACTATATAATAAAAAATAAAAATTAAATAATCAATTAATAGTTATTAATTTTTTTATGATAAAATCACATTGCTCATATAAAAATTGTTTTTCAGAGAAATTATTTGTTTTTTGAATTGATTTTTATTCTCTATGATAATAAATTTTTTATATATGAATTCATTTTATATAAATATAAAACAAATTTTTCATTATCTTGTAAGTCATATTAATACCTAAAAATACTGTGGCTCAACAATTAATGTCACATTATATAATAATATTTTCATAGTATAATACATTTTTTATAATTCAATGTTGTATTTATCACAACATATTAATGAAATAATATTAATTTGAAAATAAAAATATAAAATATAATGATTGAAATCCAACCCCACCTAAAATTAATTCATCCCACATTGTTTTATTACTTCTCTAGAAGCAAATAAGTATATATCTATTTCATTATATCATTGGGTTCCCATATAATCTCTTCAAATTTATTATTATACCATAGAACATTAACTAGGAATTTCATCTTATTCCATACCACTTTATCTATATAAGATGTGATTTATACTAGAGAATCATTATAGGAAATACCATGTTCTAATATTATGGTCTCTATATTATGTACATGTGAAGGAATTTGTATATACTTACTCTGGAGAGATACGTGGAAGGCATTGTGGAAATGATAAAATTTAAATGGATAAAATAATTGATAACCTAACTTCCCAACTAAATCAAAAATATTGAAAGTAAAAATATTTATTCCAAATATATAACCCCTAATACAGAATTTGATAACAATATTCCATGGATAAATTCATTGAATAACCTTTTCACATACATCAACTTCAAGATCACGTTAATGATTAACAACATAATTCATTCATCCACTTTGACATTCCTTGATATGAAATTTAATGGATCTTACATTATCCTCTAATTACACAGATGGATTAGGTACCAATATATTTCGTTATAAGATATCATTTCATAAAATTTTTGTTTTACAATTGTTTCTGCACATGGATTCATAAGTATTTGTTTAAATGACCAAAAGAATGCTACAGATATATGTGAATTTGAATAGAGGACAATGTTAATCTATACATCCATTAAAATATATAGAAAATGATGAAAAAAACTGTTTTGTTTTATTAGTGCTCTTAAACTGAATATCAATTTGAGGATAATAATAAAATCTAAAACATCAATTTGTTTCTTGAAATTTATGATTACATAACTGAAATATTTAGGTAAAACTCAGATCTATAAAAAAATTATTGTGGTGCTCCATGAAACATTACAAATTCCTTAATTTATTTTATGGAATGATGATCATGAAAAAATATTCCTTAATATCCGTGATGTATGTTTTATTCATAAGTGACCAATATCAGCGAAAATATAATTATATCCATTAGAAATTTTGGGGAGATTGATTATATAATCCTTTTAGTTTTTTTCAGTTTACCATTCATTTATGGGTAATGGTTGTAACATACCCAAAGACTCGTATCCCTCAGCCTTAACTTGAGAATTATAAAAGTACCATGATACATACATAGAAATATATCTCTTTATGTTTCCCCACTAAAAACACATATTTAGATTTCTATACGTCTATATAGATCCTTGATGAATAAAAAATAATGATATATGTGACTCATCCAACAAATCCTTCTTTAAGAACGACTATGAAGTGTACACACACATGGTCTATGAACCGTATCATTCAAAAATAGTGATGGATAAAAATTGAAACATTTATATTTTTCTTATGTAGTTCAATATCATCTTTTTATACCTCTTTAATCCTTAAAAGGATAGATGATTGAACATTAATTTGAGAAAGATAAAATGTCACCATCTAATTCAAGATTTTCATATCTTCCATTTCAAAATACATAAATATTTTTATTATGTGATCATCATTTTAGATAATGTATTAGGATTTTTTTGACTCAATGCATCAACCAACCTGTTTTCTTTCCGAGGGATGTAATGTTTTAAGAAATCATAATCATTAATCATCACAAAATGTATTCTTGAGTAGATATTCAGATATTCTTATGTGAATATAAAATTTAGTAAAATTGAATTGGTATATATATATCCAAAATTTCTTCATAATGATAATGAGTCAATTTTATTAAATAAATTTACTATAGCCAAGTAAAAATCAAAATTTGTGTAATTTTGTTCATGAATATATAATTTCTTGAGGAAACATGAATCACCATATCATACAATATGAGAAGTCATCCTAGTATCCTTTTTAATGGATCATTTTATATTAAAATAAATTTCCACTGTAGGGTAATGTATACACATGTATATTGACTAAACGTATATTTGTTCATTGAAATTTTCATATCATTCCGCTATCCATATGATATTGTCTACCATTTTAGTTCACAAATTGAGTGGATTAGTAAGTAATGGGAACTTCATCACAAATAATTAATAAAATAAAAAAGCCAACCAATCTATAGATCTCAATTATAATGGTTAGAATAGTAAAAAATTAAAAACCCTTCACTATTGGTGGATCTATAGGTATACCTTCCCATAATATTATAAAATCCCAAAATGAATATTTTTATTACCAAAATTCACACTATGTAAATTATATATATATTTATATTCTACTTCCATAGTGTGTTCGGAACAATATTCATGTAATAATTATTCTCAACATTTCCATTTTAATATATAAGAGTATCATTATTAAAGACTACCACAAACTAATCATGGTATTATATAAACTATGTATTCCTTAAATCAATGTGGATAATAGGGGTATTTATTTGACCGAGTTGTATCACTATAAAATCATAGTGTCTATAAATTCTACAGAATACTCTCTTAGGTATATGTTATTTCTTGAACATCTATTGATGATATCCATAATAAATATTAATCTTATAGAAGTATTGATCTATCTGTGATTGATCAATCAAATCAAAATTATGAGGAAAATGATACTAATTCTTGAATGTGTTCTTGTTATGTTTATCATAATCAATGAAGAATGTCAATTATCCTTTTTTTTCATTAGAAAAAGTTCAATCTATATTGATACACCATGTAAAATTAATCTCGGTTAAATATTATATAGGTGTTTATTATTCAATTACAACAACTCAATTAGGTACACCCTATATGGTGTCTTTTAAATAGGTGAAACACCATGTATGAGTTATATTGGGAACAAAACATCTATACATAGAGGAAAAATGTATAAGTATTTAGAATATATATCACCAAACTCCCAAATTATTGTAATACAGTTAATGTTGATTTTATCCCATACCATCTGAGATAAATACACCATTTGAATATGAACGTGGACATGTATAATGGATTTTATAACCATCACAATGTTCATATATATCATTCCACAAATATATGATCATATGATGGTTTGATATAAAAAACATGCCCCCTTCGTCATCAATTGATGTGTGATTTAAAAAGACATATTCATTACATGCCTAAGAGAACATCAAATTAAACCGAGAAAGAATAATAGAATTTAGAGGAAATGTATTATCAGAAACATCAATCAGGGAATAATTAAAAAATTGATATGTTTTCATGATTCTAGTTGGTGTTTTAAATTATAATTTAATATCAAAACATTCAGGTGACATATTTATAGAATTATAAAATTATTCAGATATAAAATATTTTGTCTACCAAGAGTTAACTAATATATTATTGGTTCTGTAGTGGGTGGTATGTGTACCTTTAATATAACCTCTATGTATACTATTTTTAAATAGATTTTATTTTATTCACTAGGGAAAACTGGATATATCTATATTCTTTACTAAATATCGAAATTTTTTGAAAAGGGTTATTCTTGAATAAATAAATTTATCATTCCATATAAAATTAATTTGTTGTAAATGACTTGATGGGTGGGACCAAATTATAGAAATACTCTTGAAAATTCAATTATATTATTATATGAATTAGTTATAGAAAATAAAAGAGAATTATGTGAATACCTACCTATACATTAAACTATATTGTCACAAGGTCTCGATGGTATAGATATCATGATGAATGAAATCATGAATTCAAATATTTATATTTTCCTTAATCGATAATTTGATTATTATTATTATCCATGGTTTCCTTTCAGGATCATGTTATTGATTAAACATCATTATTTTAGTAATTTACCTTTCCAAATTGATTAATTATTAATGAATCATGATAGCATCATTATAATGAAAATCTAAGTAAAATACTATCTCAGCATTTATTTGTTTTACTTTTCTTAGGATACGAAGATGGAAGTTAATATTATTATAAATTATGAAATAATATCTCTAATATGTGATTATAATGTTTAGATTGTAATATAGGAATCATTTATATGTGTAGATCTCCATGAATAATATAATATTTTATCAATTAGTATGAGATCCTATTTTTGTTATATCAATTTAATAATGTTGAAATGAGCTCTATAACCCTCATGTTTGGGTTGTAATATACCGTATCCATGTATGTATTTTAGAAACCCTGAGAAAAATATTTTAAATCGTAATATCTAACATATGAATTATAATAACACATTATAGTGTATGAGACAATTTACCATTTTTTAAGGATCAATAATCAATATTATTACGTGATAAATTAGTTTCTGTAATTATTTTACCATTAAAAAAAATATGTGAAATGGAATCAAGAGATTTACAAAATGTAGATATTTCCCACCATTGAAATAATATATAGTTTTAATTGTAATTGAATTTATAATGTCTATATTAGAAATCATCCTTTGGTTATAATGAATAATATTTACAAAATTGAGTGATATGTTCTTCTATAGAATGGTGATCATAAGTTATGTAACATCATATTCTATAATCACTTATAGTTTAGGGGAATAACTAATAATTTTTTTTATTAATAGTGTATCATCTCCCTTAAAAATATATTTTAGGCGTTGGGATGTAATAAATATGATATGGGTTCTGTGAGATTTGTTTTCTTGAAGGGAGGCACTAATCAATGGTGGCCATTGATATAGAACACTGATGTGGTTTAGAAAATAAAATTTTTAATAAAAAAGGATTTTTAATGTGATATTATTTGATAAATTCATTCCACATGAATAATGAAATATTATGGAAGGAAAATTCGTCAATCAGTGATAGACGAAAAAGGAATTTGTTTTTGTGTATACGTAAAACCTTAAAAGATTAATAGAGAATGATTTAGACTACATACGTAATCCATAATGTAATTTTGATTGTTTATTTTCTGGAATTAAGATAATACTCTGAAAGGAAAAATTACCTAAAATGTTTTTATCATATGAAAATATTGTATCAAGTTTCTCCAGAAAAAGAAATAATTCTCAATGTCTATTTTCCCATATTATATCATTTGATTAAAAATAATACAGAGCATAAAGGAAAAATAAATGAGGATAAATAAATAAATTGAATGATCGAACATCATACTTTTTAAAATTATTGGAATAAACACCCATATAATTTCGAAATCCAAATATTCTTTTGTTAAAGGTGTAGAGATAGTGGAAATATAGTTCTCAAATATAAGGAAAAGAATGAAACCACTACTATTTAATGCCTCACATGTAATGAAATGGGTTATTCTGGGGAACATTTTCCCATATATAATGATCGCTTACCATAATATAATATATAGGGGTATAACTATGATTATGATATTAATGAAATCAATGTTTATGTTTTTATGTTTTTTATATTAGGAATGTTAAATTATGTGGTAGAAACCTTTTAACAATGATATTGTAGTTATAAGAATCATGAAACAAATAAGGATTATATTAATGTATGTTTTCATTATGTATTTTGAATCGTAGGTTGAATGGTATTGATAAGGAAAAAATTTTATTTACTAGTAAGGTGCTAGTTTTTTTATTATACATCAATAACAGAAAGAAAACCCTAAATGTTTTCTTGATGATTAGATAATACTTTTTAATTGGGATAAAGAAACGATTTTCATTGATGAATTAAATGTGTTCGTAAGGGTAAAAGTAAAATTGGTTGTTGATATGCATAAAAAGTTATTTATATTTAATGAATTATGAAATATATTTGATAATTAGTAAGGAATAATGATTATATTAATTCTTTGAAAAAATAATGTTTTTATTTTGTTATTATATTTTAGGAGAATAAATGATCTAAGAATTTATATATTTTTTAGGTTACATTGTGGTATAAATTTTCTTTTTTGGGGATAAATGTTTTTGCAATATCATGGAATTTTTTCATTTTATACTCTTTAATTATTATTTTGATGTAATATAAATGAAAACTATTTATTAAATTGATAATGTTGAACCATGGTTATTATTATTGTTATTGTAGATAGTAACATGTTATATTTGGTTACATTTCATTACCATTTTAATTTTATGACATAATTAAAGAAAATGGAATGACTTATAATTATATTATATATTTCATAATCCATTAATAGTTACTATTAGTTTTTTAAGATTGAAAAATTCATCCAAAATATTAATTATTATGATAAGGGATGAATGAATGAAATTCAACCAATCATAAAATTATATTTTTTATGTTTCATTAATTATGTATAAGGGAGTCCTAAACTATTGTAAATGGATCTATAAATGACACTTTTATCCAATTATAATCTTTTCCAACCAGCTGACAGTCTTTTCACTCATCATGGTCATAATATTTCATAGTAATTACTTTCTATGGACAATATTATATGTCACTATATATTAGTCCTTATGTAACATCCCCAGATTGGACTCTATCTTATATGGCTAGAAAGGGTTGGTTACGAGACCTTAATTATGACTCCCCATATGCCTGAGGCTATCGATAATTATATGGGTTCAAATTTTTATATTGGGGAGACTGTACCCCCTGGATTAAAAGTTTACAACACATTGTAAAATTTCCAAAGAACTATATGATTGATTTTGGAAAAAATGGGGAAAATAAAATACAGTTGAAATAAAATTAATAAAATTCTAATAAAATATTCAATAAATAATTATGTAATAACATAATAAAATTAGAAAATGTAACTAAATATCATTCAATGAATAATAAAAATAAAATACAAGGAGGATCAAATGATTACTAAAAAAACACGATCTTAAACCCCATGTCGGACCTATCACAATTCTTCATCCAATCCATAATGCGAAAAATAAACTACAAGGCCTTTTTCCCATATCCAAACCTATATCTATATAATATTCTTGGGTACTAAACGACAACCCAAATAGATTGTGATTATAACTTACCATGTCTCCACCACAGTGTTTAAAAAACCATATTGATAAAAATTTTAGGATATAATTTTATAAAAAGTCTAATAATTAATTAAAAATAATTAATTTCACATATAAATGCTTCTAAACCATGATGGAATGTCTCCAAGCCTTTGTCACAACTATTTCGACAATTACCATAAAACATTCTCAAAACATAACCTCCATCTATTCCATCCATGAACATCTCCAAGTATGTCATTCCACCATGAAAATCCTAAAATTACATCCAATATATAAATCATATAAATCTAGGTAAACCCACTATTTAATAAATTCATTATTTAATCTATAATGATCCCATTATAACAACATTTTATCATGTTTTAGATGGCCTATTATATTATATAAAACTGTCAGCATGTTAACTTTGTAAATTCTTATATATCATAATTTCACAATGTTTCACAAGGAATAGCCCTAAATATAATCATATCATCATATATCACTAGTCCAACTCTCTATATAACCATTTCATTGTTTAATCATATCACATTTTAAGGATACAAGAGTATGAGAATATAAAAAAATAGACCGATTGTCAGTTTTTAAAATTACCAACTAACATTAAATTACACATTCAATATATGAATTGGTCATAACCAATACCATTACAACTACCTCAATAAATAATCCAAGGCATGGTGTATCTATTTCAAGAAAACACCCATATTCCATGTGAGGCTAATCACACTTTAATACATATAAATTCAATTATATTAATGAGTTCTCTAACCCTAACTGTATTCATAAGATAGTTAAATAAGAAATTTGATCTAGTGGTATTGTAAAGAATAATCCAATTAAGTATTTAAATTTATTCATTTCACATTATTTTGTCATAATTTCACTACTATACAAACTTGAAATGTATCAAAAATAGGGTTAGGGATTTGACCACATAACTGTAATTAATAAACAATGATTACAAAGGAAAATTACCACAATTAATAAGGTGTGGATGGTCACAATATGGATAATGGATCAAAAAAGATAATTATCATATTTAAAAACTCACATGGTCAAGATATGTACATTTTAACATCTGGAGAAATAATGGAGTGAAGGGAAAAATGGGATGAACCAACATACCAGGGATCAAATGCATTATCATGATGACCCAAAGAGAGTTTGGCACACAGAATTCTCATGGAGAGTTTCATTATCTTGAGAGTACAAGGTTGTAGTGAGATAAACAAATTCAACCACACAACATACTTTATGAAAACAGGTTGAGGAATTATATGGCATATAATATAGTTACTCATCATGTTATGATTTTTCATTTGATATGCCAAAAAAACAATTCACCTATACTGAATATTAAATTCCCATTAACATTAACACTATGTAATATAATTACCTGGAATGTAAATTTATCGTATATAGTTTTTCTACAGATTCATTGTATAAAAACAAATTTTAAATAATCATATCATATGAAGAACCTATCGTAAAAAATGAAACAATTATATTCCAACTTTATTAACTCATGCACACATAAATATCTTGACACTAAGTCATTATCCCCAACAAAGGCTCTCCACATGGATCCTCTCTAGTTTTCTCAATCTTTATTGCAACATAAGATAATGTTTATCAAAAAAAATATTAAACCATGATGCAAACCCAAACAAAAATGTTTAGAGATTATGAAAAAATAAACTAATATATTTTTAACAACAAAATTAAGTGAAAAACAAAACAAGAAAAAGACGGGAACTTACATCCATCTCACCATATAACATCTCACCCCCGACCTACTCTGAGTATCATTATGGTGTCTTGGTGTAAAAATATATCCATTATGGTCATGTATTGGACTTACTCTCTTGGGTATCATCTTGAAATAACCAATGATGAAACATTAATTGAAACAATAGTATATATCTACCCTATATATACTTATCATGAAGGTCCACAATCTATCTCAGATGCTCCTCAGAGGATGCATCAACACTATTCTAATAGTCCTCTAAAAATATACCTTGATAATGGAATGGATAAAAAAATTGAATATGAAACACATGGATCATGTTATTAATAGAATTTTATTTATGTGGAAGTGATAAAAAGTACACCATTAGACAAACCCTAGCCACTATCATAAATGACCTGACAAATCTAGGTGCTAGATTTCACTCTTTCCTGATTTGGCATTATCCCAACATAGGAAAAACCTGATTAAAACATGACATAAAACCCCAAACTCCAAAGGTGTTCTCAAATTATCTTTATTATATTTCTTCGTTCAATACATGGTCATTTACCACCATCTTATTAACTGAACATTCATAGACGTATCCTATGTAGGGCGAGGCCTAAGAAGCATAGAATCACCTGTGTCCCACTAGGAATGATTAAAATGGAATATAATTCAATAAAATGATACTAATGTATCCATAAAGAATGATTCTTGTATGATTTTATTATATGATATCTCCAAAATGTTTCACATGCATCTCCTATAAACAACCAAAATCCAAAACAAATTATCACAATATATCATCTAAAACCTAAATAGTACTCTCAGTTTGACCATCGGTATGAGTATGATAATTCATACTAATAAAATTCTATCAAATGACCTTATAAAGTCCATTCCCAAAAAACAATAATAAATTAGGACATCTATCTGAATTGATACTCCTTAGAACGTTGTGCAACTGAACTAACTTGTTCATGTAAAGACTACATATATCAGGAACTGTGAAGGCCTTCCCAATAGAAAACTTTTTGGATACCATCATCAATTGATCCATAAACGTCCATAAGACATCATTATTATGTGGTTTGTTCGGTTATCCTATCACAAAATCCATTGTTAAATCCTCCCATTCATCCTTATTGATGGTAAATGTCTACGAAATCCCATCTGGCATTTGATAATCGTCTTTTCCTACTAACTAGTGAATCATCATTCAATAAAGACTTTATCAACCTTCTTAAATCCCCACCACCAATAATATCTATATATATCACAATATATATTTGTAAAAATAGGATTTAAAACCCATAAAGAGCCATAAAATACCCACATTATCTTCTCAAAAAATCCCATAGTAAACCACACATACTTATAAAAAATAAAAAAAAAATCCATAACCAAAAGACCATCCCGATGGCATCTTCCCACGACATGATTTATCGCTCTAAACTACTTCATCCACATCCAATTAAGTGTTTTTACTAAAACAATCAAGATAAATGGGACCACAAATATAGAATTCATTGATACTCATTCCTAAGACTCATGAATAACTAGATTTTGTAATGAGATCCATTATCTATCACTCATCACAACACTCTAATATTGAATCATCATTTGACTTTTGGATCAAATAATCAACAATGATGATTCCTCTTCCCATTGTAAAATCCAAATGAAATTAAAATGAATACAGATACTCAACCCACATTCTCTGATAATTATTGAGGCCATGTTGAAAAAATATGTAGTCCATGCTCTTTTGGTCGATCTTTTCCAAAACACTATCACACATGACATATTGCCTATAGTATCATAGGGAATGTACCACCACCTCCTAACTCCATTTCATTAGTAGTATTATTCATCTCAAAAAGCCTCAACTTCCTAGATCCATAGGAAAGCACTTGATCCTCCTCTATCAGAAGTCCTCTATGTCCAACATTGGATATTTTATAGTACACAGTATAAGATTTACCCATAATAACAAAGGTGTAGTTTGTTAATCGGGTCAGTCTTCCTTTCATCTGATAAAAATCTTTCCAACAGTCATTATAACAATAAACAATCTACCCATTTTTTATCATATATTTCTTTTTCGAAATAAAAAAATTCATAGTTAAAGCATCATTAATATCATATAAATCCCATAATCCACTGAATTTTGAGTAAATTCTTAGAGTGTTCCCCAGATTCCAGGGAAACAACTTTATCTAGGTCCACTAAAATTTATATCTCTGAAATTATATAGACTAATACGTGATATTTTCTAATAAAAAACATAAATTTGGTAATCATTTTTTCAATATAATTCTCTCTCAATGTACATAGGATTGTGGAATGTTATTTGGACTTATCATCTATTGACTCGAACTACACTATGATATCATTGATAAAAATCACCACAAACTAATCCACAAATGTTTTATTGATTATATTCATCTAGTATATAAATACAGCTGATGATTTTGGAAAACCAAACAAGATCACAATAAAATCATACAAGCTATATTTGATCCTAAATGTAGTCTACGACACATCTAGTGTTACAACCCACAAATTTTGGTATCTTGAGCTCAAATCAAAATTGGAGATGATATTAGCATATTTAAGATGATCATTGAAATCATCGATGGGTAGAAGAGGACATCAATTATTGACCACTATTTGGTTCAATCTATAATAATACAAAAAAAAATCTCAATGACTCTTCATCCTTCATAAAGAAGAGAATTGGAGAACCCCATGGAGTTATAATGGGTCGTATGAAATCTTTAGTTTCCAGATCTTCCAACACAACATTAAACACCCCAACAACTATTGTTTTAATTCTATATTGTAGGATAGAACTTATCTACAATCATGGTACCAACTCAATTATAAAATTGATCTCTATCATGAGTTATATACCCCATTACTCATCAAATAATATTAATTCATTCCATTATCATCTAGATAAATACCAGTGATTTGAGCTAGATACAGTCCAATATGTATTGAATTGATCATGTAAAACCACCTTGAAGAATCTAGTCTCCATGGTACAAATATATTATTAATTCTAATTTTATAATGGTAATTCAAATCCTGTATTAGTCAATGTATTCCTGGTATAAAACTAAACAATCAATACTAATAATCAACTTGAAGCTTGTCATTTCCCACATGAATTTTTCCGAAAAGAAATAGTAACCACTAATCTCTAGAGAACACACATTGTAATGTTTTATATTTTATGATTGCACTCCCAATAGAGTTTTAATGGTAAAAAACCCATCAAATAATTCCAAATATAATACCAACACATTCAAAAATAGCTAATAAAAAGGAATCAGATGCTCCTGAGTCAAACAAAACACAATTAAGTATAGTTAATACAAGAATCAAACCTCAAAAAGTAGATGCTATAGAATCTACACTACCAAGATTATTTTGTATAAAATGAAGATGAATATCCCCTATACCCTGAGATCCATTCTGAATCCCCTATGTTATACCATGTTCATTGTACATTCATTACAATATGGGTGTACAACATACTATGCGCCAACCAGAACATCCAATAGAACACAATCTACATATCTACTATGGTATAGATGAGTCCATCCAAGACAATCGTGCATGTAAATATACTCTTCCACTAATATTCTATTGTATGAATTTAAGAACTCATTTTGGTGTCTAATTATCAAAATCATAACATGCCAAATATGGGTATGAATACTGAGGTTGTTTCTGACGCATTTATTTACACTGATATCACTGCTATAGAACATGGTCTTATTATAGCAGCACACTACCCTAACTAAAATTAACATTGTTTCCTTAGATAAAATTATCATGACAACATTTCTTTCATCTAATAAAGGTTCTAATTATTTCTCTAATGAAACTATTAGGGCACAAGTTGGTGCCTCTCTCTGATTTTCTTCCATGATGAGTTTCCAATTAATCACACTTACAAAACTACTCATATAGAAGACAATAAACTAGGATCTAATATTATATAGAATACCTTCAAAAAAATTCTCACATTTGGGATGTCATCAGCTACCAAAGATGGTAGAATGCCCAGCATGTCGATGAAAAGTTCAGCATTGTCCAGAAATGGCAAACCATCCTCATTAATGTTCATGACCCCCCCCCCCATTCACATCATCCACCAATGAATGATGATATAAATGGTCCAAGAACATAATATCGATTCCCTACCAAGATAACTCTTCCAATAACCCAAATTTCTATAAAATGTCCCACCAAATCATGGCTAGTCGACAAGGTATACATGCATAAATATTGACCCTCCTATCAGAATGTGGTAGTGTAATATTAAATATCATTTATAGAAAATATTTCTTGAACTATGATCCATCGGCCCTAAGTCTCCAATTAAGATAGGTATATATTGCATCTAAACTCTATTGTTAGATGAGAAATTTGATGGAACATTAAGAAAAATAAATATTTCCATGGATCTCATGACAATCAACACACCTCCATGAAGCTGAATATCTATCATAGTCTCAAGAAATATTGGATTCACTGGTTCAGTTTAATTAGAATAATTCTTATTTCCACTTTCTTGGGGCTCATCTCAATGATGGTAATGAAGAATTTTTATTGAAGGAAATAAATCTCATATAAATATTGTCTAAAATAAAGTCAACCACAATAGGTGATAGTAAGGGAGAACCACTGAATCATAGTCTCTATAAAGATGTCTCATATGTGATTTAGTATAATTTGATAGTTCATTTATTTTTATTACACTCAAGAGTTATCACATAATATTGTTCAATAAGAATGTTAGTGTCACCTTAAAAATAAGCATGTCCTTATAATGAAAAATTCCTATCAATATATCAAAATTTACCAATTAGGATTCATGTATAATAATCTTGGTCCATATTTTTACCTGAATATAAATCACAATAACCAATAAAATAATAGACAATTGTCTTCAATAAACATTTGAATCCAACAAGATTAGATAACATTAATTGTAAGAAGAACACAATAGAAAAAAATCCCATCCCTAGGCACTCATAATTTCCCATGTATATAGGTTAGATACTCCCATGCAAAAGATCATTACCATTTCTTCCCACATCCATGTCACTTTCTACCTTTTCCAAAAAGAAAAAAATAGAAATTAAACTTGGTTTACTCTAATAAAACATTTTAACATCCCCTACATTGGTTCTCTCTCATATGGCTAGAAAGGGTTGATTAGGATATCCCAAAAGCACCTCCATGTATGTTATAGGTTTCCAAATAGATTGTGGGGTGTGATATATATAGAAATGATACAATAAAAAATGGATTAATAGTTTACAACATTAGAGAAAATGTCTACAGAACTATATATAAGTATGGATAGATAATGTAAAAAATAATATAATGGAAAATAAATGAATAAAATCCCACATAAAAATATAATAAATAATAATTGAATACAATAATAATGTGATTGAATGTTACTAAATTTAATAAAAGGAATAATAAAAAATAATAGAACAAAATACTCAGAAATTGACTCAAAAGTCATTGATCCCAGACATTATGTCGGTCCCACTTCCAAACTCTAACCAATAATGAATTAAAAAATAAATTATAAGGTGATTTTACTTTTTCTAAAACTAAAGACATATAATATAATTAGGTACTAAATCTCGGACCAAATAGGATGTGAGTATAACTCAGATGGTTAAAACCACAATGCCTAAAAAATTTCATGACAATATGTTTATTAAATAATGCAATAAAAAGATATAATAATTAATTAAATAATTAAATTATAAAATAATAATGCTTCTTCAGCACCATGATGCAATTTCTTTGATCATTTCACACAGCCATTCCAACCATAACCACATAACTACAGAAACAAAACTGGCATCAATTCCATATTGGATCATCTCTCTGCATGGCTTTTAACAATTCTAACTATAACATTATAACCATGGTTTAAATAATATAAATCATTATAAAAACCTCAATATAAGTATTTTAACATTTATTCTGGGCCAAAATTTACATATCTATATTTTAGTACGTGGTACTAGGCTTGTCTATTTAAATAGGAATTTCAGCATTTCAATTAGGCTAAGCCTGATATATTATAATTTCAACATATTCCATTGAGCCTGGCCCTCTACATAAGCATTTCAGCATGTATCACTAAGACAAATATCAATATAATCATATCATTATATAATTTTAACAAAATTAATAGCTACATGTATACCATAATATTACATAAATTGGATCAATTGTTAACTATTAAAATTACCATTAAACATTCAATTACACATTTCATATAAAATTAGTCGTAAACAATAACATGATAGTTACCTCAATGAAAATTCCAATACAAGGTTATTATATATCAAAGAAATCACCTCAATATATGTCATCCTAAACAAATTTGAATACATTAAATAATTCATTTATATTCATGTGTATTATCTCCCAAATGGAAGCCACTAGCGAGGTCAAAAAATAATTATATCAAAATGAAATAAAAGGAATAATCCAATTCATTATTCCAATGTATTTGTCGCATTATATTATAGAAAAATATCACTATTAAAAATAATTAACCATTATTAACGCATAATATCATTTATTTCACCCTCATACATTACATGCTGATGAAATCATGATTCTAATGGAAAACTCCACCAAGGAAGATGGTGTAGATGATCATAAGAATAATATTATATCAAAACCAATGAAGATAAAAATTAATAATGATCATGTTAAATAGATTTATAAAGAATCATATAGAGAAACAATGTAGATATGGGAAGATAGGAAACAAATATCATATGAGGGATTATATGTGTTATTAGGATATCCTAATGGGCGCTTGGTAATCCAAATTCCTGTGAATGGTTTCACTAGTTCATGGGGATAAAGTCCTAAGGTGATATACATAAAATATTATTGTACATATCCCATTAAAAATATTAGGCTGGGGAATTAAAATATGTGTAATATAGATATATAAGTCATCTAATTATTTTAAATGGGATATTCCCAAAAAGTCATTCCATCATCTAAACGATAAATTAACCCAAACATTACACAATATGGAATATTTTTATATTGAATGTTAATATTCAGTGTATATTTTTCTCCATTTATCATATAGAAAAAACAATAAACCATTTAAATATTTTCCAAATCCCAAAAACATGTTGTGTCACCTCACCTAATTATATATGGACTCCATTAATTCAAAAAAAAACAATGATCTATGGAATTTAAGACATTCTCCACCACAATTGATCTACACATGTATACAATCCAATTTTCCTAAGTATCCTAACAATATAAGACTACTTGTCAAAATAATTATAAAAAACAAATAAACCACCAAGGTTTAGAGATAAAGAAAACTCAAAAGAGAAATGTATAATAAAAACTAATATGGAGACGTACATGAAAAAATATTTCATCTTACATTCTAGGGTATATATTTCAACTACGTGCCCATATATTTAGTTTCCAATAATTATATCGTTTTTGAAAAGAAATTAGTATATATGGTATTAATATTTCTATTTCACTTTTTTTATAATGATTCCTTTTAACCTTTTTATGATATCATATTTTTATAAATATATTTAAAAATTCCAAACCTATGATTACCATGTTCATTTCAATATTTTGGCGACTAAATTTATATTAGGATTGAATTTAACACCCTTATATTTTAAAATATCACTCTGTTCAATAGCATAAATGATTTGCTACATTGATCCTTGAAAATTTATTTAATATTATTTTAAATATGACATTCATAACATAGTCATTTCGTTATTATGGATGATTTAGATTAATGACCTTTTGAAATATTTATAAATTACCTACTAAATAAAAAATAATTTATTAGTAAAAAAATTGGAACTCAATTTTTAATAATTTTATTTTTTAAAAAATATTTTTTCATAGAAAATGATTATTATTTCATCTTATGTGAAAAAAATATAATTAATTTATTCCCACATTGAAATAATTTATTTGATAAAATTTACTATAGAATCCCAGATCCCAAAATCCCAAAAATTGGTGCATACTACTACAATATTAGAATATATATATATGGAAATGAATCCTAAAGGAATAATCAGTTTAGTAGTCTTTTTATACTTGATTAATGCTGGAGTGTTGAATTACAATTGTATAGGAAAATTAAAACATAAATATGTTTTGATAATAACATTATTCCATCAAGATTATCCATGCATATAAATAACAAAATATTTTCACATATCCTCAGGAAAATTAAACATAAGAAACATGTGACCTCAATTTCTCAATAAGGGTAAGTGTACAGTGGAATCTATGAATAAACAATTGATAAGAATCTTGTCTTTGTTAAGTAGTGAAAATAATAAATATTATTTTAGAACTATCATTTCAACTAATTAAATTATAATGATAGGATATATTTTTAATTTATTTTTAAGTAAAAAATGTTCAATTATAAATATATAGATCCAATTTTGGTCATTTTATTTATTTTCATTTAGAATTTTGATATAAAAAGGATGTAATATTTTTCATATTTTCACTTTCAAAATCCACTCTCTCACCACTTCTGCGAGATAAATATTAAATTAATTTTTCCCACATACATTAATTATATTTTCAAAGATGGATTCTTTATTTGGAAAAATAAAAATATAAAAATTATAAATTCGTCAAATTAATATTTTACCAAAATTAATAGTCTAAAAGATAAAATTTTTTACAGTTGTTTGGGTAAAAATGAATTTAACAGAAGGATAAACTAATAATATACATTTTAAAATGACCTTAAATGTTTTTCAAAAAACCATTTATGACCATATTATAGAATTCATCCAATTAGCAAAAAATGCTGGCAGATCTTTGACCTCGCGATTCTCTCTTCCCTCTGGTGATGATGGCGACCATGACTCCGGATCCTCCCCCCTTGATGGGGGGGGGGGATTCGCCGTCTCACGAGAGAGCTCGGCCATTCCGGCCTTTCTCTAACCCGGAGTATCTACCTCCTTTTCCGAAAGCATTGATTAACCCTAAAGTGCCTGACCTAATCGATGGAGCACAGAAACTTCCTCTATCGCTTTCTGAGTTCACGGAGTCTTTGGCCTTTCTGAATATCACCCTTGTGGCTAGTTTCAAGAACAGAAGTCTTTCATGGGATGATTTCGATCGTTTTGTATTTGGTTCCTGAGATCTTCGTGAACGAGCGGTCGTGGGTTTATTGGATAGTAAGAAAATCATGATTCGATTTGAGTATGAGATAGACCTCATCTAGGCTTGGGCTAGTGTGCCTCGTATTTTCAAATGCATCCGTTTTATGCTCCTATGATGGTCATTTGATCGTCATATGAATCGGGATTCCCCCTCCATCGCAGGTTGGGCTAGCTTTCCTAACTTACCTTTACCGTTTCAAAACCCATCTGTTATTTGATTATTGGGAAACATAGTAGGAAGATACCTTTGTTCCGATTTCCACACAGAAGTGGTTTTCCATCCGGTAAATCCCAGGGTGTGTGTTAAAATGGATGCATCGTGCGCCCCTTTTGAGGATATTTGGATTACAATCGGGGAGGAGAAGAGATGTAAACATAGGGTTCCATATGAAAGTTCGATGGATTCTTGTGGTTTCTGCAAGTGGTTGGGTCATTTGAATGAAGTTTGTCGTGTGCGGAGGGCCGGTCAAAGTGGAACGGAGGATAGGATAAGCTCTAAGGAGCGTATACAACATAATGAACTGGGTAATGATTTGAGGATGGGCCTGGATTCGAAGATGAAGTGGGTAGCTGAAATAGGGATGGGTCGTCAGAGAATTATTTCAGCAGGTGATATCCTCATCTCTAGTTCTGGTGTTATTTACCTGGAGGAAGATCAATAAATTGGTAATTCCAGTATTGGGATGAACCTGGATGAGGTGGGAGCTGTTCGGTCTCCTACTACTGAGGGACCCGAAAAGGTTGAAAAGGAGCGGGAAGACAGTCATGTGGAGGTGGTAAACAGGGCCAGACCGATTAAGGGTCTGGATCCTTTGGACAAGCCTTTTATGGATTTGAATAACATGTTTGATGTCCTGAAAGAGGGTAATCTGGCTGAGTTTCGGGAGGATGAGGCCCTTTCAGTGTTCAATGGTGATGTTTTGTTGGAGGAGAACATGCAGGAGGATTGCTTGGGGCTGGAACCGATGACAGGCCTTGAGGAAACTGCTGAGAAGGTACTCCCTGTGGAATTTGTTGGGGGGGGGGGGTGGACTAGACTATTGTGGTCCATCTGGCTATGATTAAGGTGAATGAGGCACTAGTGAAGGCTGGGGAGGAACTCCCCATGAAGGGAGGGCGACAATACTTGATAGAAGGACTTCGTACAGAATAGCGGTTGAGCGGTTCTGCTGGAGGTCATGTAGCTGGGTTGAAAGAACAATCTGGGGTGGGGAAGAAGAGCTACAGGGGAGGAAAAGAGAATTGGAGTCCCCCTTATGGGCGCCCTTTTAGTGATATTGTTAAAGAAGGGATCGAGAAGGGGTATGCTGGTGATAGGCCTCCATCTGCAACCTCATCATGGAGGCCAAGAAGAGACTACTCATATCTATCGAGCCCAATGTGGACAAGGTCTACTGCTAAAATGAATAGACAGGTGGTTCTGGCCATCAAAAAGGGATTCGGGGTTAAGAAGGCAGAATTTGTTATGAATAATTTGGAAATGCTTGGAAATCTGGTTCAAAGTGCCAATTTTTAGAGAAATCGGGAATTGGAATCAGCTACAAGAGAAGACCAATCATGTTTGGGATATGGGGATGATTGTGGTTATTATGATGTTTAATTCTATGTTGGTTTTGTATGTTTGTTGTTTTCTTTACTATTGTACTGGATTGGCATTGTATGTTGGGCACTGGTCACCAATAACCCGACTTTTATAAAATTAAAATATGAATTGCTGGCTGGAAATGATCAAATAATATACATTTATGCATTTTTAAAAAATGTTTCATAATTTTTACCTATATAATATGTATAGAAAAATAAAAAAAAGGATACTAAAAATTTTATAAGTGGATTATGTTGAAATAATTACTATGTTACATTTATTTATACGAATATATAATGTCACATAGGTGTGAACATAATATATTTTTAAACCATTTTATTTATTATAATTTTAATATTAAAATTAAATTGATAATGTAAATTTTTACATTAATTCTATTTTAATTTTCAATAAAATATATATTTTTATAAGATGTTTAATCTTATATATGACTAAAAATTTAATTTCTATAAGATAATTTTCAATTTTAAATAATAATATTAATAGTATTTGCTAAAACGAAGGATTTCACGTAAATCAAGCTAACTAAGAAACTCATTATTGTGTATAAAGAAATCTTAAATCATTTTTTATTTCATTTCATGATAAACACATTGTTCCATTTAAAATATGAAATTTAATAAATTTTTTTATCTTTTCTAATTTTGAGGTGTTCCAAGAAATTTGTTTTTGAAATCAACATATCAAAATTATCATAGGGGTCATTTTATAGATTTTTTAAAAAATGTTTTTTCAATATATATTTTAATATAATACTTGTTAATAAAAACTATCCTCATTTTTAATGAATTTAAATTTTCCACATTATTGAAAATAAATAACAAAAAATTATATTATCTTATTTATAATCCAATGTTGGTCTTTAGAATGAATATTAGTGTTGAATTTGGAATTAAATGTTTTTTATACTTAACAAGGTAATTTATCTGATATTTTTAATTTCTTTTTATAGGATAAGCATTAAATTATACTGTATCACTTCTTGGAAATAAATTTCATAAAATTTGTTCCATATTTTGAATTAAAATAAATAATATAAGGAATTATAGTCAATATATGTTTTTTTATAAATAATATTAAAAATTGCACATATATATTTCCATGATTAATGTCACATCACCTTACTATAAGTCAAACTAAAATTGTATGCAGTGAACTAATCTAAAAACTATATAATAGCTATTTTCAACCCATACATAATCCATATTTTATTTTTCCTTCTATAATGTTCTATTGTCGAACCATTTTTCTTGAGTAAGATATTAATATATTTTAATTAAAAATTTCATGTGTGTCTTCTGCGGCACATTTAAAAGGCCACCCATTATCCAATTTTCTCATCAATTCAAGATAATTATCGATAATAAATTTCCTATAAAAAATATTTTAATTTATTCCCTCCCTATAAACTAGAATCCCTTTTTTATTATAAAACCATATTATTGTGGCTTTGCATACAAAAATAAAGAGTTTTTTCGAAGAAGTGGTAAAGTTCTTAACAATTATTCTTCATATTATCGTTTCATCTAGATACATAAAATATTCATAAACAATTCAAAAATAACTAATCAAATATCTTACATAATAATATATGTTACTATGTTAATGGAATGACCTATGTCTATATCCTCTTATATCAAATGGGAATCAAAACTGTAATTCATGTGTATATCGGACTACTGCCTCGTGACCGAGTATAATTTTCCCTCCATCACTTCCTTCAAGGGATGCAAATAACGATTGATTTAGTAAATATATATGATTTACATTAAATATTTATCAATATTTAAGAATAATATTTCTTATATTTCTTTACCATTCTATTCATACCAAAATTGGAATCCTTATTTGCGTATATGTGTGGACCAGCGCCTACTTTAAATCCTGAGATTTGTTTTCACCACTACATCCCATTTTTTGTTTATATATATATTCATTTATAGACATAATATGGTATATATTAAATAATTAAATAAATGGGATGACTAAATATTACATACCTCCTTTCATTCATGGTCGTTGTATAATGGAAATGTTACACTTTGGTACACATGACCATTCACCTCTTTGATTGTAACAATGATATTTTTCATAACTATCATTATTTATTATATTTAAAAGTATAATTTATGTAAAAATACTATAATTATTTCACAATTATGATTCATGAGATGATATAACACTAACCACTTATATATTATTCAACCTAATAAATTCATTTATTATAAACAAACTATAACAAACAACTTAATTATTACTTTTTAATACATGATTTATTACATAGGATTACACATTATATAACCCAGAAAATCGAAACTTACAGTGTATACTGTAATTACGTACATTAAATGTCAGAATAATAAAACTAATACATCAGATTTATTAAAAAATTCATTAACATGATCTTAATATTCTATCATACATAACAATTCACAAGATAACCTGGGGGTATACATAAGAAAGGGGTGATCTATAAATCCCAATAAGGGAATAATCATGGAATTATGTTGTTAGAGTAATAAATTTAATATGAAAAGAATATCAATGAGGAAATAAGTGGGTTAGAATCATACACATTAATAATAAGACAGGAAATAACATTATAACATAAATGCATCATTGGAAATTTGAAAACAACTAAAAACAATACATCATTCACATATTTCGAGGATAAATACCCAGAAATCATGATAGAAAGACTCCCATAAAGGAATCTAGTTTAAATCATATCCCAGCATTACTTATCATTAGACTAAACACTACCCAATGCATTTGATCCCTATATAATTCCAATAGAAACCATCATATTCATTTCATTCTCATTTTTGAGTGTGCCACATTGATCGCAAAATATGGAATATTTTTTCATCACATATTATTCCAATATTAAATAGTGTGGAATAAATACATGTATGTCCCAAATTGAATAATTATAATTCCCTAAATGTTAACACCCTTGATAGTAATTTGGTATAATTATTAACTACAAAATTATTGATCATGGAATCCCTCGATGAAGTTTTATCCACATTACATGGTATTTAAATGTTTATGGGAGGCATTAATGAGAGTTAAAGGGATATAAGATAATTATTAAGTCATAATGGTAGTATGATGAATGTGAAAAAACACACTACATCGATTATAATTCAAAAAATGGGAATTAAATGAATAATATTCATCAATAAAAGGGAGAATGAGAGGATCCCTTACTAATATTCGGAAAGATAATGAATGTACAAAAATGTTCATGGGAGGGATTAATGAGAGTGAAAGGGGTTTATCAACATTTAAAAATAAAATATATAGAAACTAGGTTGTATGAAAACATGACCAGGTAACCACAAATCGAAGCAAGTGGAATATCATGAAGAAGGTAATTGAATAGAGATGATAAGATAGAAATACCTTAAAATTTTTACAATGGTAACAGGTATACATAAAGGATCATGTGTGGGATTTATTTGAAATAATTAGGTATCTAGTAATCCACTAATAACCTAGGTTTCATGGTTGTTAAAGAAGAACATAAAACAATATTAGTAATTTTAATCATGATATATAAAAGGAATACATTTCTTGAATTGAAAAAAATGAGAGGGAGGTCCCCTTCTTAGAGATTGTGACTCCAAATGCATGGGATGGGATTATAGATAGCTTGTGGGAACCTTGGGAGGCCTCTATATAGCGTAGGATGGAGTAAGAATGTCTTATATGGATTTATATTGAAAATAAATTGGATACTGGGTTGGATTATATAGAAAATGAGTTGTGAACTATTTATTATTTTCAAACATAGGTTTTAGAAAACATATAATAAAATTACTAAAACCAAAGACATTGAAATGTGTATTCATATTATATATATATAATAGTAGTGTATTTAGTTATTTTTTTGTGTAAATGGTTGAAAATTAATAAAATTATACCCTTTATGATGTAGAAGTTATTCATACTTTTAATGAAATGATTTTTAAACCATAAATTTTCTTAATGGATTTAGAAGATTCATAAACAATTTATAAATTTAATAAAATGAACATAAAATAACATTATATTAAAATATAAACATATATTTGGTCATGTATTCCCATTATATAATTTATTACAATGGATTAGGGACATTTAGATATCATAATACACACTGTATATTTATATAGTATTTAATTTCTACCTGAAAATTCGGGCTATATTGATAAATTCTGAAACATTTACCATGGGATAATTTTAACATTCTGATTCCATAAATAATATTCATTTTATAATAATATTTTTCTAAATATGGCCACGATTACTTTTAAAATACAAATAATCAATTATTAAAAAATGATTTCTTTTTTGACAATACCAGTTTTTGAGGATTGAAAAAATTACTTTTGACCTAATAAAAAATACATGATAATTTATATTTAAACATCCTTTTACCCTAAAAAAATACATGATAATATATATTTAAAAATCCTTTTATTATTAAAATATTTCAGTAAAATATTTTTATATAAAAAAATAGATTATTTTATCAACATAAATTTCTTAATTGAAATAGAATATTAATAAAAAATACCTTTCATTTTTTATTATATAAAATAAAAATATTAGGAAACAATAAGAAGAAAATATAAAAATTATTTTATAAAAAATATATATTATATTTATTATAGACATGACACATATCCCTTTAATACAACAGAAATACTTCTAAGATTATGGCGCATTTTGATGAGACTTTCATGGGCTGCTGCATTGTACATGATGTGGATCGTGATCTCTATGAACATATAATTCTCCCACAAACTGGTTTTCTCATGTTTATATTGGTAGATCACATATTGGGATTGGTCAAGGGAAATCCTATAGATGTTATCTACCATGGAATCTCCAATAAATTGGATTTACATGGTACTCTCTAACTAGTTAAGGCCATCAAATACTTTTTTAGTGTGAATTAGATTTTTTAAAACCTAAAATTTATAATAATAATATGATCATTGATGAAATACTAAACTATCAATGTAAATGATGATAATTGTAATTTTAAATCTGATAGGATATAAGAAAACATAATTACTGGATGTGTTTTTTATAACCATAATACATAATAAAACATTTAACTAAATGAAAAAAATAGAATTATTATTTATATCTAGTCAGATCATTACAATATTTCCCCTTCATAAATTAATAACTTGAAATTTTAATTTTAGATAATAAAATTGATGAGTTTTAATCTATTTAATCACTTCCTCTAGACCCCATGTTTCTCCATCAAACATTTGGTTTCTCAACAACACTTTTATCAGGTGGATTGTCTTATTTTGTAGATCATTGTCTCTACGATCTAAGATAATCACTAGTTTCTCCTCATATGAGAGAGCATTCAACATAATTATATTTAGTATATGTAAGGTTTCTAGTATATACTCATTCAATAGGCTTTTATAGAATACCTCATGTACATTATATAAGAAGGAATGGAGTTCTAGTTGTTAGGCCACCACCTCGGTTCGTTCAAGAATCTAAAAGGGGATGATGGATCTTGGACCAATATTTATATTCCTATATAATCTCATGAATTTATTACATAGATATATTCATAGTAATACAATGTCTCTAACATCAAACACTAGGTCTCATTAACAATTGACAACATAACTCTTTAGTCAAAACTGATATTCCTTGAAATTATGTAAAATGATCTCAAAATTTTCCAGTATTTGCAAAACCATTTCAGATCACATCAGTTTTCATTCCCCAACATCATCCCAACATGTAGGTGTTCTAAACATTATCCCAAAAAGGGCATAATAGGGATCCATTCAGATTCTTGAGTCGAAAAGTTTGAGGTATGAGAACACTACTAGAGGAATATGTTGATCCCATAATTATTTGGAGTCCATAAAACATGTTGTCAACATGTCTTAGTGTGTCCAAATAGTCGGATCAGAATGACCATTAGATTGAGGGTGATAGGCCATATTGAAGTTTAGGTCAGTGTTTAGATCATATGGAGACCATTCTAAAACATGGATGTAAGTCTCGCACCACTGTAGACGCCGGAAAAGTCCGTTGTTCCCAAACGAAGCTCCGGATGCGGAAAGCGAAGTGATATTTGGAGTCGGAAGAACGTTTCGGAGGGCCCGGAGGCCTTGCGCGGAATTTCAGAGGCCCGCACGCAAAGGTGATGTTCCGCGCGCAAACCCCCCGGGATGCGCGCAATGCGCCGGTCCGGCGCGCAATTTTGCGCGCCGCGGGTCCGCGCGACTCCCTTGCGCGCCGCGCCCGATTCCGCGCCCGCGAGGAGAATTTCGCGCTCGCACCCTGGATTCCGCGCCCGGGGTTGCCTATAAATACAAGGCGACCCCCAACGTTTCAAAGGTTGATGGAAGTCGAAACGTCTCTCGTGCGCGCAATTCAACCCCTTCCGCGCGCAATGACGAACTTCAGGTAACCTCCTTTCTTTCGCGCAAGAAAGCCTCGGGGTCCGCCTTCGCGCGCAATCCCCGCTGGCTCCTTTCATTTGAATAAAAACTCACCCTAAGGCCTTCGCGCGCAAAAGAACCCGCTTGCGCGCAATTGCCCCCGGGGTGCGCGCAATCCGGCCTGATTGCGCGCACCCCCCCTTCTTTCAAGTGGCCATTCATTAGAGAATGAGCCGTTGCCCCCGCGCGCTATCCGAAGCCCGGTGTGAGCAATCTCAAGCATCCGCGCGCAAGGCGCTGGCCCAATTGCGCCCCAGCCGCCCCGATTGCGCGCCGGCCCGCAGTATTGCGCGCAAAGCTTCCTTTTTGCGCGCAATCTGCCAGGGTCGTCCCCTCGACCCCCCTGGGGGCACCTGCCTGCGTGGCGCCCGATGCTCCTCATCCTGGGTGCCCGCACCGTGCGTTGTCTTCCCGTGCGGCCCTCCAGGTTCGTGCGAAGTGACATGCACCCATCGTCCGGCAACCTATGCCCAGCATGACGTTAAACTGCACATTCGTTCGGCAACCTATGCCCAGCATGACGTTAAACTGCGCATTCGTCCCGCATGACGTTAAACTGCGCATACGTCCAGCATGACGTTAAACGGCATATTCGTCCAGCATGACGTTAAACTGCACATCCGTCCAAGCTGCACGACGTTAAACTGCCTAGCCCCCATCGTCCGCGCTGCAAGACGTTAAACTGCCAAGTGTTTCGTCCTCAACACACGACGTTAAACTGTACTTCGTCCGGCAAGACGTTAAACCGTCCGCTTCGTCCTCAACACATGACGTTAAACTGTACTTCGTCCGGCAAGACGTTAAACCGTCCGCTTCATCTGATCCCGTGCTCTGCACGCAGGGTCTCCCCCGGTTTGGATGTGGCCCCCACCCGCTCGTCTCTGCAGGGATGTCGGGATTGTCCCGCTTTTGGGACGATTTAATGGGAGTGGCTTTTCCCTACGGGGGCAGGGTATTACAAACCCCTAGTTTCTCGTGGGGGGCTGCACATGTGTATCTCCATTGCGCCTCCCCACGGCCGAAGCCAGTAGAGGGTATGACTGGGATCGAGGTGTCTTCTGCTTTCGGTCCAAGTCCCTTCCAACTGAGTTTTGCCGCAACCGGGCTGCCTCAAGTGCGTAAGTCCTGACAGAATGAACTACGTGGACTTTGATCCCTGTCTTCTATACAGGGTACGTAGGAAGCCTCCCCGAGGTTCAAGCCCACCACCTGGTCGTCCCGGTCGTATTTACGTCGGTTCGTCCATCAGTGGACCCCTCCAGGGTTCACGCTTGTGTTGATTCACCTATGAATCCGCCCCTGTGGGAGACTGCCCGTGTGTATCTCCACGGTGCCTCCCCACAGCCCCCTTTTTTTCATTTCCCCTTTTATCGTCCAGCATGACGTGAAACTGTGATCCACCCGGCCGTTCCATCCCCCTCTGTGCGAGGTGGTTCGGTTCAATCCTCCGCCCGGCGGCCTCGACCTCTTCGTGAGTCGGCTTGCCGACGTCCAGCATGACGTTAAACTGTATGCCCGAACTACGTTGACTTTTATCCGTGCTAACGCGCGGTACGTAGGAAGCCCCTCTGGGGTCCAAGCTCTTCACTCCATCATCCATCCTGATCCTTACCCGGGCCGCCACATCCCGGTGGGGTCATGACACTTCACTCCACTCCACATTACTTGGGAAGCCGCCCATGCGCTGGCCCCAACGTCGGAGGTTCCCCGCAAGGGGTTCTGTCATCTGATCCACTTTCCGTGTTGATCGGTCTGATGCCGTCCCCGCTGGATGTTAAACTCACGGCATACCCCGTGTTAAACACGGGAAGCTGAGGAAAACCTCAGGTGACACAGTTCCCCGCACCTAGTACGGGATGCCTCAGGCCATCATGCCTTCGAGAAGCCCTATTAGGGACGGAAGACAGACGTGCAGAGCCGCAGTGTTACGACACGCCCCCAGCACCCAGAGCCACCCGGCCTTCTCACCGCAGGTTGCTGCCCCGCCCAGACTCCTTGGAACGCCCGGGCGGAAGCAGCGTAATTAACCGGTGTCCATGAAGATATGGCGCCGGGAACGAGATTCACGAACATTCTTAAGTCTATGAGGGAGACCCGGATTAGGCGACAAGTTCCGAGGAGACGTCCAAGGAAGGAGGAGCCGACATCCCATCATCCCGGTTTCGATCAAGGAGCAGACGCCCCTGAATAAGGGACGGATGCCGCCCGCCCTTGGAAAGCGGGACTGCGGGACCACAAGCCGCGCGCCCATCCCCTCGGGTTGACGGGTGCACGCGCGAACGCGTCCTGGCGGAACAGCGTAACCCGACGCACATCCGCACCGAAACAGAAAAATGGTGAACCCGACGTGAATCTCTTCTCCTCGACATGAAGACCGATAGCTTTCAGAGGTGTTGGAAGACCGGCGTGTTGCCCGGCCAAGCATTTAGTCTTACCCGCCAGGGGCTGGGGAAGGGACATCGGGCACTCCGTCTCGCAACGTAGAGGGCCTGGGTTCCCCCCACGGAAGGCGTCGTGGCGCTAATGGTTGGTTGTCGATTCCTTTTTCCTGTCAGTATTAATGGGTCATTCTCCCTGCTTTCAGAAATCAGGTCGCCCGATCCAGTGCCCGATCGCCACCCGCCCACTGGCGCAGGGACAGGGGAAACACCGACGCGGCTACTCCGCGCGGTCCCGCCCGTTCCACAGCCGTCCCAGCAGCCGCAATTGCGGGATGACCACGCCCTCTCTCCCCCTCGGAGGTCATCCAGAGAAGGGTGATCAACACCCTGGTGCGGAGATACGAGGAAGAGGGAGTCATCCCCACTAGGGAAATGGCTCGCCTAGACCTTGAGGAGGCTGCGCCTCGCCACCACCGCCGCCCCCGAGGGCCGCGCAGGGAGGCACCGCTGCCTACCTCAACGTCCAACCGCTTCGGGAGCTTATCCCCGGAGCGCTCTGACAGTTCCCTTCCCTACGCGGATGAGGTGGGAGATGCCCGGGATCACCCTATCCGAGGTCCGCTCCAGGGATCCACGATAAGGGCTCCCGCCAGGCCACGGCGACATCGCCGCCAGGCTCCTCAAGTCGAGGAACAGGCTCTCCACCTGCCCGCGGCCACTCATCCCGACTCGTCTGTCTCGACGCCAACGTCGGGCACGAGCGGAAGAGGATGCCCACCTTGGGGCTCTAGCAACAGCGGCCGCATTGGCCCAAGCCACTGCTGGCTCCAGTCGCCAGGCCTCTGCGCATCCTGAGCAGGGGAACTCCTATGCCCGACCTGGATCGAGGCCCCGACCGCCCCAAAGGCAGGTTGGGTCGACTCTCCCGGTTGCTGGCACTGGCAGTAGCCACCGCGGACCACCTCGCGGTAGCGCTATTCACCGGCAGGGTCTACTCTGCGTGGCCGATCCTGGAGGCATGGGTCATCCCACCTTCCGATCCCGGCCCGGAGTCCTGCCCGGAATCATCTCTCCCCGCGTCCCCTTTGATATCTGTCCCGGTGCCCCTCGCACCTTGGTTCCCAGTCCTCTCGGCCCCAGCACCATTGCGGCCGGAGGACGCCAGGACAGAGATCAGCCCTGCCCCGGAGAACCACCCAGGGGCAGGAAGGCAAGGCGTCGACGCCGAGGGAAGAATGTTACGGAATTCCGGACAGAGATCCGACCGGTTTGCTTCTCTGACTCAGAGGCGGAGTACGATTCGGCGACAGAGCCCTCTCCCCAATCCCTCCAGTCAAGGGCAGGGGTAGGAATGCGGCACGTCAGCCTCGTGCTCCCCGAGAGCGAGATCGATGTGATCCCCGCTTCTCTCCGAAGGTATATCCGGAGTAACGAGGGCCTGGTAGACCCCCAAGGATCAAGCTTGCGGTTGGTACCGGCCCCTCCGGAAGTGCCTTCCGCCCCGATCAGAGAAGCCGGAGACTTTTTCTGGGGATCGACGGTCGAACCATGATCTGGTACACCCTCGGCGAGCACCGATGCTACGGCAGGATGTTCGCTCGCCGGCCCGTCCTATCGTGATGTGGTGGCTGGGGCACCGCCACCCTCAGGGGGAGGCCCGGGATATGGAGGCCAATCGGCCTGCTCGCCGTATTCGCCGCCGGCCAGCCCGTCGGCCCGACGGCCCGCCTCGGCACCACTGCCGGTTCCCCGTCCATTCCCAGCCATTGAAGAGGACCGAGGAGATCTGGGTCCCGAGTTTGAATCGTGGAGCTTCTGGACCGTCCTTGCAGAGGGCCACTTCCCTGAGAAGTTTTGGCCAGTCGCAGGACCGGGCTTTGATACACCCGAATCGCTCACCCCGGATGAGTTCGAATGCTTCCGCCGAACTCTCCGGGAGACTCACTCCCATCTTCACTGCCTACAGATGCCATACCCCGGGAGTCAAGCGCACCTGGAGGATATTGGTGAGCAGTGCCGTCAAATTGACCTGGCCATGCTCCCCGCGGTTCGGCACCCCGGGTCATTTGGGCACCACGAGGCCCTCCAACAACGATGCGTCGAGTGTTTTCAAGCACTCCGCAAAGTTATCGAGGAATCCACTCCCCACGTGTATATCCGTGGATGGGGGCAGTACGCTGCCCTACGCTTCAGTGTGATCCGCCGACAGCCCGATTCGCTGGGTGGCCCTGAGGGTATATCCCCAGGGACAGGAACAGTCAATATGGCTGACCTGTCGGGAGAGGGGAACGACTTGGAACTTCTCGACGGGTGCTTCCCCCCGAAGACAAGCCGTCGTTAGATCCATCGGTGAGAGTTACTCGTCATCAGAGGAACCTCCTGGGGCTCCCCGCGCCCACTGAAGCACTGACGTTGAGCCGAAACGTCAGCAAAGGAAAAGAGCACAGCGAGGCTGTAAAGCCCGCCGACCCATCTGCCTCCATGCGGAGGGCAGAGGAGGATCCCGAGAAGGCTACGCTACGTCAGCAGCTCGCCGAACAGAAGAGGCTGGTTGACCAGCTCCTCGCCGAGCGCGCTGCGGAGCAGCGGCCTGACTACGGTGATCCCAGGCCAGGACAACAGGGACCGGAACAACCGCACCTCGACGAGACTCTCCCGGGCAACCGTGATTACGCCGTGTTCGCCGACAGGAGAGAGGCCATTGCCTACGGCAAGAGGGCGCGGTATGTTTCGCCACACCCTCCCGAGCGGCGTGATTACCTGAGAGATCCCGCTCGGATTCCTCCCGCTGCCCCAAGGGCCGCTCCGCCCGCCATCCCACGAGCTGCCGAGTTCGACGACCCGGTCGACGACCCGATTGAAGGGCCATGCAATGCGCTCGTGGTTAGAGATCCTCGCCAGGACTGGAACCCATGTCCGGACGATCCGATGGCGGCACTCATTGCCCGCTTGGAAGCCTTGGAGACTCGGCAGGTGGCGATCCCACCGGACGGCAAGCCCTACCCAGCATGGGTGGATGACATGCCGGCGCCTCCGGGATTCGGGAATCCCACTTTCTCCCCCTTCAACGGGACTGGAGATCCGCCACAGCATTTAGCCCACTTCAACTCGAGGTGCGGGCCTATGTTGGGGACTCCGGCGCAGCAGGAGGCCGCTAAGCTTCGCTGCTTTGTTCAGACACTGGAAGGGCCAGCATTTGTCTGGTACAGCCAGCTTCCCGTCGGGTCGGTAACCAGCTGGGAGGATCTCCGTAGACAGTTCCTCTACCAGTTCAGTTCCACGACCCGGAAGACGAGTATCGCAGACCTCTTCAAGTGCAAGCAGAGGCCTGATGAGCGAGTCGCGGACTTCGTCGCCCGATGGAAGGGTCTCACGTATTCCCTTGACATGCCATTGACTCAAGAGCAGTTGCTGACAATGTGCGTCGGGAACGTCAAGACCGAGCTGGTCCCTTCCCTGATTACTCAGAATTACCCCGGAGGGTTCAGGGACTTCTCAGACAAAGCTCAACGTCTTGAGGAAGCCCTGCAACAGGCCAGCCAGGCACACCCGCTGCCTCCTATGATTCCTGCAAGGAGAGTCAGCAGGGCTGAGCCCGCTGCTGTGGCCCAGATAGAGGCTCCCAGGCCGTTGGAGCTGCTGCCGGTGAGGCCAGCTCCACAGCCTCACAGGAATCCGCCTCCACGGGCTCAGTTCCCGGCCCAGCAACGGCAGCCTCAGAACCGGCCGGCCCCTCCGCGTAATGTACCGCCACAACCCAGGCGAGATAATCAGGGTCCACCTCCTCGGCAGGCCCCTCCAGCCCCTCGTCAAGACCGCGCTCCCAGGGGCCCGCGACACCTGACGTACTCATTCCATGAGGATCAGGTCCCCGGTTATTTCCGGAGCGCCCTGGAGCAGAGGATTGTGCGACTGCCTGAGTGTTGGAAGCCAGAGGAGGCACATCTCACAGATAACCCCCGCTACTGCCCCTACCATCGAGCCCTGGGGCACACCATCCAGCGGTGCTATGTGTTCAAGGCCTGGCTCCAAGACCAGATTAACAACAATGTAATCAGGTTGGGCCCAGCTCCAGCACAAGTGGCGGGCGTATTCGTGGGATCAGATGACGATAGTGGCAACGAGGACGAATGGCAGCTGGTCTCCGACCGCGGGTCCCAGAAGTATAATAACTGGATGGCCCGCAAGACGATCATTCGCGCCCATGGAATCATCCGTGCGCGCTTGAATCAGCCTGAGCCCCCAGAATCTGCGGGTGCTGCTTCTGCGTCGTCGTCCCAGCCTGCCTCTTCCAAGAAGAGCAAACGGCGGCGGCGCAAGAAGGAAGAGCGCGCCCCGCCAGTTCCGCCACTATCCCGCACTCTCGGCGATTTCATGCCCCCGGAGATAGGGATCCCCCCTCGGGTCCGCCCGGTGGTGGATGATTCGTCCGATGAAAGTGTTGGGTACGCTTCGGTTAATACCGTCGAGCTGGTAAATCCCTTTTCGCTTCCCGACGCTGAAGAACACCAGGTGGACCTCCCTAGCGTCCCCGGTCGTCGCCACCGTCGGAAGAACCGCAGTAGCAGGAGTCGCCGGGGCACAGCCGTTGGTACCTCCAGCCAGGCCGTGCACGCCACTGAGACTAGGCAGCAGGCTCAAGATCGAGCTCAACGTGCGCAGGCTCCCCATCCGGGGATGACGGATTCGCCTCCGCCACTGTTTGTGGTGTGGGACCAGGCAGAACCGCCTCAGCCGCGTCGCGACCAGCTCCGCCCTGCCACAAGTCCATCCCGGCCTCCTGACTCCAGTACGGTGACCATTTCCCGGACTGCGACCAGTGAACAGCGGGATGCGCCAAGCACCAGTCGGCCGCCGACCCAACCGGCAAGGCCCGTCATGCCACCAACCGCAGAGCAACCTCTTGCAACCAGGAGCTCGCGCTTGGCCAAAAAGTATGATGTCCTGAAGCACTTGGCCGACATCCCAGCAAGGCTCTCCATCCTTGAGGCTCTGCGCATGTCATCTGAGATGCGCGAGGCACTCGCTGAAGCCCTGAAGAGCCCCCTCCAGTTTGAGACAGAGGTTGCGGCTGCAGAGGCCTTTCACGCCGGAACGATCGAGGACGCCGAATGTCAGGCAGTTATCTCGTTCTCTGGTAAGGATGAAGACCCTCCTATACAGGGACACATTCGTCCGCTGTATGTCACTGGCCAGTTCAATGGCCTTGAAGTCCGGCGTTGTCTTGTCGACACGGGGTCCGGGATTAACCTGATTCCAACTCGGACGCTCCGGAGATTGGGGTTGTCTGAGGATGACTTGATTCCCTCCGACCTCAGGATCCAGGGGTACGACCGCACCGAGCAAACCCCGGTCGGCAAGATACGTTTGAAGACCCAGTTCGGTGACTTGGTTGCCAACACCGAATTCATGGTAGTATCTTAGGACACTGCGTATAATGCATTGATGGGCAGGCCATGGCTCCACCTTCATGCGGCGGTTCCCTCATCATACCACCAATGCCTCAAATACTCCCTTAATGGTCGAGTGGGCGTGCTTCAAGGAGATGCCTCTCCTTTTGCCTCATGTGAAGCCCGTTATCTGGACGCGGACTATTACAAGAGCAAGGACAAGCAAATCCTGGCAGGTGAGGTTGAGCCTGTCGCTGTTGCGAGCGATCCCTGAGCAGGTCTGGATGACGCTTACGTCTTCCCGATTCAACGGTTGGACGTAGCCATGGTTTCGACGGCCTGTGAGTCTCCTGATGAGATGACCGCGACCGCCCGTGCCAGCACCAGCGGCCCAGCAAGATCTGGTGGCCCCAATGCAGTTTCCAACGCAGTCTCTCCCGTGGATGATCCCTCCCCAAGTGGAGAGGACGTGGAAGATGCACCCCCAGCCTTTGAGGAGGGCGTCCCCGCCACGGTCGATGAGTTAATACAGGTGAACCTTGGAACCGAGGCCGATCCAAGACCCACATTGGTTAGTGCCGCCATGCCCTCTGAGGAGCGGCAGCAGTACGTGGACTTTCTCAGGCAGCACCGTGATGTGTTCGCTTGGGGCTATGACGAGATGCCGGGGCTAGATCCTCAGGTAGTCGTCCACCGCCTTGGTCTCCCGGCGAACCATCGCGGGTTCAAGCAGCCTCCCAGGAAGATGCACCCATCCCATGGTGCCATGGTTGAGGCCGAAGTTGACAAGCTTATCAAAGCCAACTTCGTGAGGGAAGTTCAGTACCCCAAATGGCTGGCCAACATTGTGCCGGTCAGGAAGAAGAACGGGCAGATTAGAGTCTTCATCGACATCCGCGATCTCAACCGCCACTGTCCGAAGGATGATTTTCCCCTTCCAGTGACAGAGCTGTTGATTGATGCCACGGCAGGGTTCCAAGCCCTCTCCTTCATGGATGGATACTCCGGATACAACCAAATTCGGATGGCCCCTGAGGATGAGGAGTTCACTGCCTTCAGGGCCCCCCAAGGTACCTTTTGCTACCGGGTCATGCCCTTCGGCCTGAAGAATGCAGGTGCCACCTACCAACGGGCGATGCACCGCATATTCAAGCCAATCCTCGGCACACTGGTGGAATGCTACGTCGACGACTTGGTTGTCAAATCGCGCCAGCGTCAGGACCATCTCAAAGATCTTGAGAAAGTGTTCGGCTTCCTCCGGTCTCGCTGCCTGAAGATGAACCCGTTGAAGTGTGCCTTTGGGGTCACCTCCGGAAAGTTCCTTGGATTTGTGGTAAGATACCGGGGTATTGAGATCGACCCAGAGAAGATCAGGGCGATTAGCCAAATTCCTCCCCCGGGTACCGTCCGGGAACTGCAAGGGTTCCAAGGCCACTTAGCCTATATACGCCGATTCATCGCGAATCTGGCCGGCAAGTGTAAGCCCTTTTCTCGGCTTATGAAGAAAGGTGCCACCTATGTATGGGATAAAGAGTGTCAGACCGCTTTCGAGGAAATCAAGCAGTACCTGCTTCAACCTCCGGTCCTGATGCCGCCCGTATCCGGAAAGCCGCTGGTCCTTTATGTGACCGCCCTGGAACGGTCCCTGGGTGCCCTTCTCGCTCAGAAGAACAACGAGGGAACAGAGAATAGCCTCTATTACCTCAGTCGCATGCTCCTCGATGCGGAGGTTAGGTATTCCCCCATCGAGAAGAGCTGCCTGGCGCTCGTATTTGCCGTACAGAAATTACGGCACTACTTGCAGCACCATGAGGTACAGTTGGTTTCTCGGGTAGACCCGTTGAAATATATCCTGAGCCGACCTATGTTGACTGGCCGTCTAGCGCGGTGGGCTGTGATTCTCCAGCAGTTCGACATCAGGTATGTGTCTCAGAAGGCCATCAAAGGGCAAGCGTTGGCAGACTTTCTGGCCGCTCACCCGACCTCCGCGGATCAGCCGCTGGATCTAGGCTTTCCTGATGAGACCATTCTCTCGGTTGATCGAGCCGATCCATGCTGGCAGATGCACTTTGACGGTGCCTCCCGGAGCCCCACCGGTAGAAGACTCGATAATCCTAAGCTCAATAGAGTGGGCTTGGGCATCGTCTTCATTACCCCGGAGCGAGCCGTGCTGCCATACTCTTTCCTGTTGTCAGAGGGCTGTACCAACAATGAGGCGGAATACCATGCCCTCATCACCGGCCTCGAGTTGGCTCTCGAGATCGACGTGCCCCGTCTGTGCGTGAAAAGGGACTCTGAGCTGGTCGTTAAGCAGATCAATGGCGACTACGTTGTCAGGAAGCCGGAACTTGTGCCATTGTTGGAGTGCACCCTTCTTCTGATGGCCCGGTTCCCTTCTCGGCCGGAAATTGTCCATGTTCCCCGGTCGCAGAACGGTCGAGCAGATGCTTTGGCCAGCCTGGCTGCGTCACTTGCGGAACCTGAACAGGACAACCTGATCGTCCGCGTGACGCGCCGCAGGCTCATCGCTCCCGTTATCCCGGAAGAAGATCGCGGCCAGTTGGTAAGTAACCTCACCACGGTTGCCCCTATGCCCGGAGCCCCGAGTACCCCAGATATAGCAGTCGAATCAGCCCGTGATTGGAGGGCGCCTTTGGTTGAGTACCTCCAACATGGCATTCTTCCGTCAGATCGGGCCGAGCGCGAGCGAGTTCGACGCCGCGCATCGCAGTTCGTCCTCCAGAGCAGTCCCGGTCTGGAGCAGATCCTCTACAAGCGCGGGTTTGATGGTGTTCTCCTCCGTTGCCTTCAGGGAGTCGAGATCCCACGAGTCATGCAAGAGGTTCATGCTGGTTCATGTGGCGCCCACCAGACTGGGCCGAAGCTGTCCCACCAGATTCGGAGGTTGGGATACTTCTGGCCCTCTATGATCCATGACTGCATCGAGTACGCCAGGAGGTGCCATGCGTGCCAGGTTCATGCGAACTTTGTGCATCGGCCGCCGGAGCCTCTCCATACCACAAGGTATTCCTGGCCCTTTGCAGTCTGGGGACTGGACGTTGTGGGACCTTACCCGCCGGCGACAGCTCGCCAGTGCCGGTTCATTCTGACCGCCACGGACTTCTTCTCCAAATGGGCAGAAGCGATTCCGCTCAGAGAGGTCAAATCCTGTTCGATCGCTGACTTCGTGACCTCCAACATCATCTATCGATTTGGGGTGCCTCACGCTATCCTCACGGATAACGGAACCAATTTCCGAGCAGCCGAGTTGAAGAAGTTGTACGCCAAGTATAACATCCGCTCGAACCATACATCTCGCTATCATGCGCAGGCGAATGGACAGATCGAGGCGTTTAACAAAACCCTCTCTAACATTCTGCAAAAGATGGTTGGTCAGAACAAGAAGAGTTGGCCGGACAAGCTCCCCAACGCCCTCTGGGCTTATCGGACGACGACTCGCAATTCCACTCAGATGACCCCTTATTCCCTGGTGTATGGAGCTGAGGCCGTCCTGCCCATCGAGATCTAGTTACCGTCCTTGCGCACTGCGGTCTACGACCAGCAAGCGCCGGACAGAGTTGCTGAAGCCCGTCTAGTCGAGTTGGAAGCACTGGATGAGAATAGACTTCGCGCTTTGCACAACTTGGAGAGGCATCAAAGCAGGATGGCTCGAGCTTTCAATAAGAAGGTTCGCCTCCGCTCCTTCCTGCAGGGTGATCTAGTGCTAGCCCTAAGAGCGCCGATGATCCCCGGCAGGAAGCCACCCAAGTTGGAGCCCAAGTGGGAGGGACCGTTTGTTGTCCACAAGGTCTATCCCAATGGCGCGTACTCCCTAGCGACTATGGATGGTGAGCGTGTCACTCCTCCCACCAACGCTAGGTTCCTCAAGCAATACTTTGCCTGAGTGTTCAATCGTCCTGCATGACGCTAAACTGCACTTCGTCCTGCATGACGCTAAACTGCACTTCGTCCTGCATGACGCTAAACTGCACTTCGTCCTGCATGACGTAAAACTGCCCCTCAAGAACTACGTGCGGCTTGATTCCCATCCTTATGGGATACGTAGGACCGCCTGAACATTCATGTTTCAGGCCCAGCCCCATCCTTCGGGAATTTCCATCCCATCTCGGGCCCTTGGCCCAGTTTCCCCCGGGTGTGCGGCGTATGGTGTGAGTGCGGGGCTATGCCCTCATTCACGTCGGTTTGCTCGTCACGCTGTACGCCCCCCCCACGTTTGGGGATGCCTTCTGCTCCCCCCTTCTTTTTCCTCATCGTCCTGCATGACGTTAAACTGCACTTCAAGAACTACGTATGGATTGATTCCCATCCTTATGGGATACGTAGGACCGCCTGGACATTCATGTTTCAGGCCCAGCCCCATTTCCCGGGAATCTCTATCCCGCGTTGGGCCTCTGGCCCCAGTTCCCCTCCTTTTTTGTGCGAGGCGTATCGCGTGAGCGGGGGATTATGTCCTCATTCACGTCGGTCTACTGGCCGCGCCGTACGCCTCCCCCGTGTGTGGGACTACCTCACACCCCTCATCGTCCTGCATGACGTTAAACTGCCTTTCAAGAACTACGTATGGCTTGATTCCCATCCTTATGGGATACGTAGGACCGCCTGGACGCTTGTGTCTCGGGTCCAGCCCCGTCTCTTGGTTGATCACGGGGATCTGCCCCCCTTCGGTTGCTCTCAGGGTGAGTCCTCCGACCCTTTCCGGAGATCTGTTAACATGTTTTGGGTGCTTCGGTCTATGACTCGTAGTGTCAGATTCAATCCCGACAAGTCCTGTGTTGCTTGTCAGGCCCCGCGCTTCCTCTTGTTCGAGCCTTCACTCAAAGGGATCCTCGTTAGCGGTTTGGGTACGATGCCTCAGTGCTCTCCCACCGCTCCGGGTCGATTTACCGGCGGGTCTTGGGCCGCAAATCGATATGAATCCTGCGATTGCGCGGTTGATGCTCGTTTTCTTGCCCCGTCTTAGGCTGACGCGATCGGATGTTGTGTTGCGAATGCGTCAGCAACGTCCTTGATCGCCATGTCAGCTCTCTCAGGCTCTGAACATTGGTTGCGCAGTCCTCATCACACTCCTCCTTTGTGCGTTGTAGTGGGATCTTGACACTCTCTTCATACTGACCTCCGGTACGCCTCTACACGTTAGGCAGATCAACCAGGGTAATGATGTCGTTCGAGGCTCCCATGATCTGAGCACCAAGGATATATGCAGATATCCTCCCTAAGGGCCATGCGTAGCTGGACCCTCGTCCCCATAAGGAGGAGGGAGTCGCCCGAACAATTGCGTTCTGGGCCCAGTATATCTGTAGGCTAGCATCTCTGCCCCTCGGGTGATGGACATACGCAGACCCCCATCCCAAGACTCTTCTCCTGGAATCGTGCGTGACCGCAGGGCTGGGTATGCTCCCACCTCCGCCGTGTCCGCCGTACCGCGGTAAGCGGATTCCTCCATGGTCCGAACCACACGACCTTAAACTGTGTTGTCTGGTCCTACCACACGACCGTAAACTGTGATCGTCTTGGCCGCCCGACGAGAAAACGGCACTGCATCATGATGTTCCCCTCAGGGGACACTCATGTTGGGCGCTGGTTAATAACCACGCCATTCATCAATGCCTTCCGTGGCTTGATTATTGCGGCGACGCCAGAGATTTCTCAATCACAGGCATGTCGCCGCACAAAGAAAAACCATTCATCTTTAAGGACAAACAAGAAATATCAAATGCCGCTCCTTTTGTGTGCGAGGGTCAGACCCGCACTCTTCCCCGCGCTGGTGCCCGATTGTGTTGCACCGCGCTTCAAGAACTATGTGCGGCTTGATTCCCATCCTTATGGGATACGTAGGAACGCCTGGATGTTTGAAACTTCGGGTCCAGCCCCCCACCTCTTAGAGATTCCCCCTTCTCTGGGGAATCCGCCGCCTTCAGGTCACCCTCAAGGCGTGTTCCCCGACCCCTTGCCGTGGTCCACCGGTGTCAAGAGTACTCTGGTTTATTGCCAGGAGGGTCAGGATCTGCTTGGTCAGGTTTCCTCCACTTTTCAGGCTTCGTGCTCCCTTTCATTCGGACCCATCGTCTACGCCCTGGGTGGAGCCCCCGTGAACGGTTCGGACACAATGCCTCAGTGCTCTCCCACCGACTCGGGCCGGTACCCCCAATGGCCTCGGGCAGAAAATCGATATGAATCCTGCGATTGAGCGGTCGATGCTCGTTTGCTGCCTCATTCCACCAACGTTTAGTGCGATATTGATGCTGCTTTTCCGCCACGGTCGGCAGTACTCCCATATCGTTACGCCGGTGCCCCCAGTCCTTGAGTGAATGGCCGCATGATTCACATTTTCCACCTCCCATTCTGACCAGGCGAAACCTCGACACTCTTGACACTATCCCTCAGTGCATCTTCGCATATCCAGGGGATATGACCAGATGCGGCGTACTTTGAGGTCCTTATGGTCCGAGCTCTAAGACCTTAAACTAAGATCTCCCCTTATGGTCCGAGCTCTAAGACCTTAAACTAAGATCTCCCCTTATGGTCCGAGCTCTAAGACCTTAAACTAAGATCTCCCTTTATGGTCCGAGCTCTAAGACCTTAAACTAAGATCTCTCCTTATGGTCTGAGCTCTAAGACCTTAAACTAAGATCCCCCCTTATGGTCCGAGCTCTAAGACCTTAAACTAAGATCTCCCCTTCTGGTCCGAGCTCTAAGACCTTAAACTAAGATCTCTCCTTCTGGTCCGAGCTCTAAGACCTTAAACTAAGATCTAGCCCTTATGGTCCGAGCTCTAAGACCTTAAACTAAGATCCTCTCGCCCTTATGGTCCGAGCTCTAAGACCTTAAACTAAGATCCTCTAGCCCTATGGTCCGAGCTCTAAGACCTTAAACTAAGATCCTCCACCTTTATGGTCCGAGCTCTAAGACCTTAAACTAAGATCCAGCCCTTATGGTCCGAGCTCTAAGACCCTAAACTAAGATCTACCCCAAATGGGGTCCTACGTCCTGCATGACGTTAAACTGCACTCTCAGAACTACGTGCGGCTTGATCTCCATCTTGATGGAGTACGTAGGAACGCCCGGGCATTTCGACTCGGGTCCAGCCTCAGGGATCGATAAGTCCCGCCCCTCCTCGTCGCCGGCCGTTTGGCCTGACTTCGGGTAGAGTGGTGCAGTCGTAATATTCTCCCCGATTCAGCTCGGGATGCCCCATCGCGAGGATGGGAAGCGACGGTTTCCTCGTCAGAGAGGTGCTGTCTGAGAATTGAGGTGACTCACGGCCAGATTAGTGCATCCGCCTAACACGCTTTTCCCCACGGTGGCGCAATTTTGAGAGCGTTGGATTCTGTCCGAACAAATCGTCACTTCGCCCCACGCTTCGCATGCCCTGTTGATCTGGATTTTCCACCCTTGTGTCTGAAGGAACCCCAAAGCGGTATTCATGATGACATGTGGTCCGCCTCCTGCAATATGAATGATGGCCTTTTTCGGTCCGTCTATTGCAGTTGTTATGGTCGATCCATTGTCCGCCTACCGTCTTGGGCATTTCCTGGAAGGCCGACCGTTGTGGATGTCTGGATTCGGGACACGCGATTCACCCTTTCTCATTTCCCTATGTTCGGATAAAATCTCAACGCCCCTAGCGTTGTCCCGCTCGTGTGTTGGAACAAGTTGGGAGATGATACATTGGTTAGGTCTGAGGTCTCCTTTCCTAGGAATGACCTCCCTCTTTTCTCTCCAGAAACCCAGGCCCAATTATGGATGCCTGATGCTTGGTTAACACTCCCGCAAGACAACGAATTGTGGTTGAGCATATTAAACCGAAAGACGCAGATAAATATATTGATTCATACAAATGGATCGAAATATTGAATAACGGAAGCAAAATGTTCTAGGAATGGCAAAAAACAAAGCCCCTAGGGATTAGCGTGCTGGATAAGTCTTTCTAATGCCGCTACCCTTTGGCTGGCGGCCTCCAGGGCTGCTTCTCGTTCTCTGCGTGCCCTCTCCTCGTCGGCGGTCGCAGCACGCAGTTCGTCAATCCTGGCCTGTGCGCGCTCCCGCTCGACTTGGAGTGTGACCATCTGTTGGCCCGCCTCCGTCAGCTGTACCTGAGCGTCGATCAGTTGTGCCGATAGTTGCTCCACAAGCTCGGTACATGCTGCGACGAAGGCCTCCTTCTCTGCCGCCTGCCCTTCGAGGCGCCGGACTTCCTGCTCTGCCGCGATGAGCGCCTGCGTGCTCTCCGACATGTCCCGACTTTGTGCGACGTCGGCACGCCGGCGGCTCTCGCGCATCTTCTCGGCCATGAAATCACGGACCGTCAGATGGAGGCGTTGAGCATCAGCTCCCCCGGCGCACAGGAAGCGCAGCCAGGTCTGAAGTGATCCCATGCGCCCCAGCCATTCCGATGGGTCTCGCTTGAGGAAGCGCTGGATGCACTTCCACCCCCTGCGTCGCGTTACCCGGCTATCCTCGACCGCCTCCGCGTCCGAGTCATCCATCTCCTCGGGGTCGGCAGGCCGGTAAGCAGGGAAGGCAGCCAGCAGGTCTGCTGCAGGGTCCGCCCCTGGGAGGTCCTCACGAGGGATAGGTTCCCCAACATCCGGGCAACCTTCTTCTCTCTCCCCAGCGGCGCTGACACCCTCTTCAGCCCCCAACCTCTCTCCGATGTCAGCACCGCCGATGTCCGGAGCCCCTTGATCAGCAGTTGGTGGGGCCGGCTCGGTTTGGAAGGTCTGTTCCGGAGCAGGCGGCATGTCCACCACTGGTCCACTCGTAGATGGCCCGGGTTCGGCAACCCGATGAGCCTCCAGTGTTGAGATCACTGCGCAGGGCATGCCATGGTTAGTCACGGATCGTCAATGGCAAGCACCAGCAGTAAAGTAGGGAGACTTACGGGAGTTCGGAGCGTCATCTTCCGCTAACCCGGTCGCCGCAGGAACAGTTGCAGCAGGGGACCCCTTAGCACTTGACAGTTCGATAATGGGTGCCTGGCCCCCGCCTTGTCCTGCTGGCGCCTCTCCTACCCCTGCCGAGGACGCTTGGCCAACATCCGTGTTCTCCTGAGAAAGATGGAGAAACGGGTTAGAAGCTGCATAAGAGAATGGATGAAGCAGGTTGAGTAGGGATAGAAGCGGACCTCGAGGAGCTCAGTGACATCAACGTTGTCAGAGCCGGCCACCTCGCCACTCTCCCGTGGGCTCCCCCGATGGGACCTTCCCTCGGAGCCTTCATCCTCCCCCGTCTCCTCCTCCTCCTCGGAGTCGCTACTGTCATCTTCTCCCGGCGGCATCTGTTCTGGAGCGGGCTCGAGACCGAGCATCACCTTCACCAGAAGGGATGGCTCCGCACGCTGACCACGTTGGCGCGCGTACTCGTCCATGGCCGTCAGATATGCATATTGCCGGTTGAAGTCCACCCTGTCGGTGATCTGGAGGCGCCCGACCTCTGGCAGATAGATTCCTTCTCTGAGTATCTTTCGCCAGATGACGTCGGTCCCCAGTGACTGCCGCAGGGTCATCCAGGCCGACCACAGCGCCGGGAAGACTGCATCGTGGGAGGGTTCGAGCAGACGCCTCACCTGCTTCCCGGGCCGCTCCTCGACCGCCGCATGTGCCCCCTCTCTGGGCGCCGAGGTCGTAGCGGCAGCCTGCGATGTGCCCGCCGCCGAAGTCCCTGCTCGCGCCGGCCCCGCTGCTTGGCGCGCCTCCGTTCTCCCCCGTGTGGCGGCGCCTCGCCTCCTCCCTTGACGCCCGGTCTCCGCACGGGTGACCTCGAGCCGCCGAACTGGCTTCCGTAGAAGCCCCTCAGGGTACGCGATGGCCCAGTGTTCGGCATACTCGGTTGCCAAGCCTGCGTCGATCCCGGTAGGAGGGAGAGTGATGACGTCGCCAGAGCCGAAGGCGACGAACATCAGCCACATCTGGCGAAGGACGCAAGGGTTCGTCTCCTCCCGGACAGCGGTGAATACCCTCTTCGGCATCCGTTGAAGGCACCCGAACTGCCTGGCGAACCGGGTCGGCACGTAAGGCTCGCAGATCACCTTCCCGTCGATCCGAGTCACGAGCACCCCGCCCCGCATGTTCAGGAAGTATTCATGCTGCTCCAGCGGGCCCTGTCCGTTGTCGATCATCTGGCCGACGGGAGTGGGGAACGGGCTGAAGATGAAATTGGCATGATTGCCAATCCGAACCCTCACGCCCTCCTCACTGAGGGTCATCGGAGCGACCCCCGCAATGTTCAGCAGGGAGGGTCGCAGGCCGTTGCCCGGAGGACTGATGGCATTTGGGAACGTATACCCACCAAGGTGAGCAGCCACCCAGCCGTGGAAGAACTGAAAGGGCCCACAGATCCTTCGTGGCGACCCCCCTCGTGAGATGCGTCCCAGAATGGCATACAGCCTCGCCAGTACTGGGACCCCGAGGTTGTACCTCTTATTGGCAGCCATGGCGCCCGCCATCGCCAGCGTCGCCGGGCGGACGCCCATCCTCGCATCCCGCACTGGCAGGAGCCACCCGCTCAGAAAGGCGGCCAGGAACGCCGCGTACCGGACGTTCGGGTCCCGGGCCTCGATGACGCGGTACCCCCATGAGCGGTAATCGCCCGTCTCCAGGACCCGCCAGTACGACCCGTTCCGGCTCCTCTGAGCTGCGGTCGGGCACCGCTTCCCCCTGCCTGGCATCTTGACCGCCGGGTCATGCTCCAGGAACTGGCCGAACCAATCCTTGTAGGCTATGTCCTTCTGGAAGTCTTGGATCCCGAGCCGCTGCGTAGCCAGGTCAAGAAGATGCCAGGTCAGAATGGGAGTCCGTGACCTGTCCTCCCAGATGTTCTTCGGTGGCAGGAACTCATCGTACTGGTAGCCCTCCAGCGGGATACCTCCGATGCAGTGGATGTCCCAGAGACCGATGCCGACCTCCCCATGGTGAAGATGGAAGGTGTTGGTATCCGGGGACCAGCGAGTGAACAGCTCCGGCCCGAGCTCAGACTGCTGGTAGAAGTGGAACTGCGACGTCCACACCGCCTCGAACAGGCCGATGTACCGCAGCTCCTCTGCGAAGTGATCGCAAGTGTGGCGTACCCAGAACGCCCAGGCCCATTCACTGGTAAAGTTGCCCCCAGACCGCAAGTCCCAGTCCTTCAGCCAGCCCTTGGTGTCGTCCGTGACGCTCTGGCGGTATGTGCTCGAGTAGAGGGCTGGAGAATTCTCCGCTGTAGGCTCACCCCCGTCAATGGTTCGCGTCCTCGGGTTCAGGACGTAGACATCCAAGTGCCTGGTTTCCCTGGCAGGATGCCCATTGTTGGTGATGTTATAGCGGTGCAGCTCGTCCTCCCGAGTCACCCAGGTTCGCGGCGCATCAATCTCGAACCCTGGCACGGGAACCTCATCCAGGATGCCGAAGTTCCAGAGCGGCAGGTTGTCCGACAGTGGATATGTCTTCTGGGCCGGCGTTAGTAAGTCGAACAAGGATTGATTGTTGGAAACAATCTCCTTGGCTCCGTAAACCTCCTCGTTCGTCGCCATCTCAGCCCTGCGAGTGGCGGCATCCCCCTCATTTCCTCTGTGCGCGGCCATCTCAGAAGTTTCGGGAGTCGTGCGGGTTAAGGGATGAAGTGTGCGGAATCGGACGAGGCTGGTGGAAAAGTTTGAGAGCTGGCGCGCAATCCAAGTGGACGGCGCGCAATTGGGAAGACTGTCGCGCAAAGTTCCGGGTTTTCGCGCAAAAACAGGCGAAATCCGGACGGTTTTGCGCGCCGATCGGGCGAATTTCGCGACCGGAAGAGGCAATTTCGCGCACGAGAGCTTTAGAGCTTATCGCGCGGAAGGCCAGAGTACGGAACGCGGGACCCAGCGCCCCTATTTATAGGCGAGGCCGGGTCCGCGCTGCGCGGAAAGCGCTTTGCGCGACCACAGCGGCGAATTTCGCGACCGGCGCCCCTTTTTGCGCGCCTATGTCCCGCGCCGCCCAGGACTTCGGCATTCCGGCGTCTCCCTCGGAACCCGATCGTTGCGACCTCTCGCCGATCAGATTCCGAGGGGGGGCTTTTGTAGACGCCGGAAAAGTCCGTTGTTCCCAAACGAAGCTCCGGATGCGGAAAGCGAAGTGATATTTGGAGTCGGAAGAACGTTTCGGAGGGCCCGGAGGCCTTGCGCGGAATTTCAGAGGCCCGCGCGCAAAGGTGATGTTCCGCGCGCAAACCCCCCGGGATGCGCGCAATGCGCCGGTCCGGCGCGCAATTTTGCGCGCCGCGGGTCCGCGCGACTCCCTTGCGCGCCGCGCCCGATTCCGCGCCCGCGAGGAGAATTTCGCGCTCGCACCCTGGATTCCGCGCCCGGGGTTGCCTATAAATACAAGGCGACCCCCAACGTTTCAAAGGTTGCTGGAAGTCGAAACGTCTCTCGTGCGCGTAATTCAACCCCTTCCGCGCGCAATGACGAACTTCAGGTAACCTCCTTTCTTTCGCGCAAGAAAGCCTCGGGGTCCGCCTTCGCGCGCAATCCCCGCTGGCTCCTTTCATTTGAATAAAAACTCACCCTAAGGCCTTCGCGCGCAAAAGAACCCGCTTGCGCGCAATTGCCCCCGGGGTGCGCGCAATCCGGCCTGATTGCGCGCACCCCCCCTTCTTTCAAGTGGCCATTCATTAGAGAATGAGCCGTTGCCCCCGCGCGCTATCCGAAGCCCGGTGTGAGCAATCTCAAGCATCCGCGCGCAAGGCGCTGGCCCAATTGCGCGCCAGCCACCCCGATTGCGCGCTGGCCCGCAGTATTGCGCGCAAAGCTTCCTTTTTGCGCGCAATCTGCCAGGGTCGTCCCCTCGACCCCCCTGGGGGCACCTGCCTGCGTGGCGCCCGATGCTCCTCATCCTGGGTGCCCGCACCGTGCGTTGTCTTCCCGTGCGGCCCTCCAGGTTCGTGCGAAGTGACATGCACCCATCGTCCGGCAACCTATGCCCAGCATGACGTTAAACTGCACATTCGTCCGGCAACCTATGCCCAGCATGACGTTAAACTGCGCATTCGTCCCGCATGACGTTAAACTGCGCATACGTCCAGCATGACGTTAAACGGCATATTCGTCCAGCATGACGTTAAACTGCACATCCGTCCAAGCTGCACGACGTTAAACTGCCTAGCCCCCATCGTCCGCGCTGCAAGACGTTAAACTGCCAAGTGTTTCGTCCTCAACACACAACGTTAAACTGTACTTCGTCCGGCAAGACGTTAAACCGTCCGCTTCGTCCTCAACACATGACGTTAAACTGTACTTCGTCCGGCAAGACGTTAAACCGTCCGCTTCATCTGATCCCGTGCTCTGCACGCAGGGTCTCCCCCGGTTTGGATGTGGCCCCCACCCGCTCGTCTCTGCAGGGATGTCGGGATTGTCCCGCTTTTGGGACGATTTAATGGGAGTGGCTTTTCCCTACGGGGGCAGGGTATTACAAACCCCTAGTTTCTCGTGGGGGGATGCACATGTGTATCTCCATTGCGCCTCCCCACGGCCGAAGCCAGTAGAGGGTATGACTGGGATCGAGGTGTCTTCTGCTTTCGGTCCAAGTCCCTTCCAACTGAGTTTTGCCGCAACCGGGCTGCCTCAAGTGCGTAAGTCCTGACAGAATGAACTACGTGGACTTTGATCCCTGTCTTCTATACAGGGTACGTAGGAAGCCTCCCCGAGGTTCAAGCCGACCACCTGGTCGTCCCGGTCGTATTTACGTCGGTTCGTCCATCAGTGGACCCCTCCAGGGTTCACGCTTGCGTTGATTCACCTATGAATCCGCCCCTGTGGGAGACTGCCCGTGTGTATCTCCACGGTGCCTCCCCACAGCCCCCTTTTTTCATTTCCCCTTTTATCGTCCAGCATGACGTGAAACTGTGATCCACCCGGCCGTTCCATCCCCCTCTGTGCGAGGTGGTTCGGTTCAATCCTCCGCCCGGCGGCCTCGACCTCTTCGTGAGTCGGCTTGCCGACGTCCAGCATGACGTTAAACTGTATGCCCGAACTACGTTGACTTTGATCCGTGCTAACGCGCGGTACGTAGGAAGCCCCTCTGGGGTCCAAGCTCTTCACTCCATCATCCATCATGATCCTTACCCGGGCCGCCACATCCCGGTGGGGTCATGACACTTCACTCCACTCCACATTACTTGGGAAGCCGCCCATGCGCTGGCCCCAGCGTCGGAGGTTCCCCGCAAGGGGTTCTGTCATCTGATCCACTTTCCGTGTTGATCGGTCTGATGCCGTCCCCGCTGGACGTTAAACTCGCGGCATACCCCGTGTTAAACACGGGAAGCTGAGGAAAACCTCAGGTGACACAGTTCCCCGCACCTAGTACGGGATGCCTCAGGCCATCATGCCTTCGAGAAGCCCTATTAGGGACGGAAGACAGACGTGCAGAGCCGCAGTGTTACGACACGCCCCCAGCACCCAGAGCCACCCGGCCTTCTCACCGCAGGTTGCTGCCCCGCCCAGACTCCTTGGAACGCCCGGGCGGAAGCAGCGTAATTAACCGGTGTCCATGAAGATATGGCGCCGGGAACGAGATTCACGAACATTCTTAAGTCTATGAGGGAGACCCGGATTAGGCGACAAGTTCCGAGGAGACGTCCAAGGAAGGAGGAGCCGACATCCCATCATCCCGGTTTCGATCAAGGAGCAGACGCCCCTGAATAAGGGACGGATGCCGCCCGCCCTTGGAAAGCGGGACTGCGGGACCACAAGCCGCGCGCCCATCCCCTCGGGTTGACGGGTGCACGCGCGAACGCGTCCTGGCGGAACAGCGTAACCCGACGCACATCCGCACCGAAACAACCACGATTAGATATAATCTGTTATGATACTCAAGTAGCCCCACAACTTCATTGACGTATATCCTTGCAAGTTTATATTGTGAGTTTTCTTATCAAATAGTTATTAAGTGGGTAAAATTTATAAGACTATCCACCAAAACACAAATGGAATTATATCCTCTTAATTTTTTTTTATTCTTATATGAATGTCTATGGAGATATTTTTCATTTATATATAGGCATGGGTATGAATTTATAATCCCCTTATATTTTTTCTCTCTACCATTACAAGATTACAGAAATGAAATCTTGATGTATATTTTGTCATCTCTTTGTTCATGTTATCCAACCAATAATGATAATTTATATCTTAACACATCATTATGCTTCTTTTTTGATGTATAATGTTAATCCATGTTCATAATTAAACATATAATTAATTAACATAAAATGTTATGGTACCACAAGTCTTGAATCAAATCTTAAAACTCCATATTTATTAACATTAACTCTTATGATTTCCCTTTTTTATTGTTTCCACATTCTTCTAATTTTCCACATCAACTCTTTCAACACCATTTAGACATTAAAAAGAGATGGTTTAAAAATCATTTGAGAATGTATTGATGATGTTCTTGCAATTAAAATTATCATGTCCATCATCTTCAATTCTAAGAAGATCATATCCCTCTCAATTCACATTAATGATAGAATTTGAAGAAAAATTATTTACATAGATTCTGTTGCATTATTTTATTTACCAAGATGGTAGTTGATTGACTATTACTAGTATTGTATCAGATCTAACCATCATCACTAATGTATAATCATCTCATTATATGTGAAAATATACTCGAGTCTATTGAGATAATTATATATCTCACAGTTCTATCCAAATAGTTGGTATAATTAAATTTAAAATGCAAATATCGCTATAGCTAACATCAGATCTTGTATTGGGTATTTCTCTTTATGAAAATTCAACTCCATTTATGCATAAGCTATAACATTTTCATTTCTCATTAACAAACAACCAAATACCTTTTGTGAAGCATCGCTAAATACTATGAAAATTTCTCCACTTACAGGTAGAGAGTGCATAGTGGTAGAGATAAACACAAATTTAAAATTAATTCATATTTATCCACATTTATCCATATAGGAAAACAAGACACCCTTCTGAGTTATTTGGATAGATGGTTTGAATACAATGAATTATTTCTCACAAATCGATGAGAGTACCAACATAATAAAAAAACTATATATATCTATCATAGATGATGTAATTAGACAAATTTCAATTGTTCTATAATTGAAGGTTCTATAGATATCACATATTTTTTGAATATATTACCATGAATGAGGCATAAATTAACCATAACTCACAATTTTTGTATGTTTATTAAATTATATCCTTTCATAAGGTCTTTATCATATTTTTTCAGCTACTTCTCATGCTCCTCAGATTTGGATAATATTAGAATATCATCTATAAAGACTCCCAAAATTTTTCGTGGTATTGTCTAAATTATATATTCATTAATTCCATGAATATTTGTTGATCAGTAGTTATCTTTTAATGGAATTATTATGAACTCATGGTGCCCATACCTTTTTTGAAATGAATTCCTGGTGATATCATCATTCACCCAAAATTGTTAATACCCCAACCACAAATCCACCTTATAGATGTATTTCACTCCATGTATCCAAATAGATATATCATAAATCCTTGGATAAGGATACTTATTCATTATTATGATCTTGTTAAGATCATGATAGTCAATGAAAAGGTGCATTTCCTAATCCTTCTTCTTGATGAAGAGAAATTGTTCACCATATGGTGAAGAACATCGGTGAATGAACCCATTATAGAAATTCTCATGTAGTTTTTTCCTTATATCTGCATAATCCACAATATCCATTCAATATATTTTCATTGATAATGGGAGTTCCCTATGTATATACTTGATTGAAAATTCAACCTCACTATTAGTAGAAATTATATGAATTTACCTAATAAACACATCATTTTATTCAATTATAGTTAGAATCCATTCAAGGAAGATTCTTTCCTTATACATAAAAATATATTCTAGATATTATTTTTGGAAAATTAAATCCACGCTTGATATGTTAGTTCTAAATAAGATTCATTCTCCCCCTTTCACTTGTACAAATTTATAGACGTATCTTGATATGAAGACTAATTTTATCCTCACAAAGAATTATGTTTTCTATACATAAGGAAATTCAATCCATACCCAGAATTTCATCAAATTACACTAAAGGGAGTATGACAAGGTTCATTAAGAAGTTCATCCTGCATATTTTTTTAAGGGATGAGTTTTATATTTGTGAAGAAAAAATATACCATTTTTTTCTTTCACCAACATCTCTATATCTATGATTTGGGGTGGTGTTTGACTTGTTCTACTAAATAATCATGGTATAATTGAATGAAAAAAACTATAATAAAAAACAATGTTTTCTATTGTTGAATGAATAACTACAATACCCATATCAACTTAGATATCGGGATTCACCACAATGGTTGTGATGAAAAAACATCTCCACTGATTCCATGTAGGGTGTTGGATGTCTCCTAAAACACTTGTATTAGTGAATTTGATTGAAAGGTTCAACAGATCCATGTATTTAATGAAATATAAAATGTGTTAATGGGTGACTGGATCTTAATTCTACTGTATTCCATTAGTTGTATTCTCATTTCTAAAATCGTTATCTAGGTTCCCGTCATTCCTACACCTAAAGCATATTTTCACAACTTAAGAAATTTTTTAGATTCTCCTTGCCATATATTTTATAGGATGTATGTTGAAATTTCATTGAATCATTATATTTCAATATTGGACCACCAAAATTAATGTCCACATTCCACTTATTACACCCTTGAGATTCACCCATCTATATTTTTTCCTGGAAGAAAATTGAACAATTTTATCATAGCTATCATAGTCTCATATCATAAGGGATTTTATTAGAGAAGGTTTTGCCCCACCAATAAAGTATTCAACCTTGCATTCAGATGTAATGACTATGTTAGATTCGTATAATTCATATCTCATGAAGTTTTCCTCACATTCCCTATTATATTTTTTTTCTTTTCATTTGAGTGAAATGAAATCCCTTACCAATTTATGTCAGAGTGTGTGAGGAAAATATTAATCAATATTTTTTTATTAATTTCATCCACCCATAACTTTTATCTATTCCTCAGGCTTTATATTTTTTATTAATGTACACAACTATTCAGCTGCTCCGTACATACAATAATAACCATGCATGTCCTTCTCTTTCTGAGAATATTAAACGAAGTAGAAAATATTCTAAAAGGAGATGATCTAATTTTAAACAACTAAGAGATCATTTGATCTATTGGAAGTCAGAGAACATTGCTGTATATTGTACTCAATAACATCTTGGTACCCCTTAGAGGCGATTGAGATTCTCCTCCTGGTTCAGTTTTCTATTCATAACCTGAGTCCACTGAGAGAGTATCTTCACATTGTTCTTGACTCATGAACCCATCGATTTTTTCATATCATTTTCGAAGTAATCACATTTCCCATAACATTGATTGTTTACTCGGTTACTCCAATTTACATCCATTGTCTATAATAAAATGAAAATTACAAATGTTTATTTTTAAACTATTAAACACACAATGGGGAATCCAATAACGTTAAAGAGATAACATACATATTATAATGATTTCAATAACTATGAGTTTCAAGGCTTTAATATATATTTTCCATGACCTATATCCTAATTTATATTCTAATGGATGTTTTTCCAATAATAATGTTTTGTAATGAGCTTATTGATTTACCAATGAACATAACATGGGAGTTTCAAACTAGTTGTGCATCGATGCCCATTATCATGCTCTAGTTCCCAGTCAAGCTTATCCCATTGTGTTGTTTTCTATTTTTATAGATAGGTATATCTGTTCCAGAGACAAATCTACTAGTTGTATATATAAATGGATGTATTTTAATGATACATTACTTATACAATTCATTACAACATTATAAGATTCTTATTTATTCTTAGTATCATCATAATGTTTTTCACAAGTGTTTTCTAATCCTAAACCAAAAATAACTAAAATATTCTTCAAATACCATTTATAACAGACCTTCTCTTTATTACATAATAATACATGGTTTATTATATGACATTACAATGAAATAAACCTAGAAGATCAATATGTGTCTTTTATTTGGGAAGTTGTTACGTTACATAATAATATAAATTTAGAATATATCATATTTATTAAAAACATCCAAAACATGATCACACTATTTCATCGAACAAAAAACTTCACAAAAAAACCTAAGAACATACACAAGAAGGGGTTGAGATATAAAAATTAGTAAGGGAATAAACATGTCATAACAGGAAGACAGTGATACATGTCAGATTATAGGAATATCAATGTAGAATAAAATGGGTGATAATAATAAACATGAATAATAAGACATGATATGACATTATAACTGAAAGGAAACATAGGAAATGTGGTAACATATTAAAACACTACATCCTAAACATATTTCATGTTTAACTACCAAGATATCAGGATTAAAAAAGTCACATAATGTAATCAGGTTCACTCCATTTCCCAACATGATCTCTCATGACACTAAACATTACCTAATTAATTGGAAAGCTATATAAATAGAGGCATTCCTATCACATTAATTTCATTCTCATGCTTAATTTTGCCACATAAACCACAAAACATGAAATCATTTATCAGCACATTTTATTCCAGGAATAAAGAGTTTTAAATAAATTCATTTATGTCTGAAATAAAATAATTATACGTACATAATGTTTAACTACCTTTATATGGTTTGGGTAAGGTAATTTCTACACAATTTTTTAGAATAATATCTTGTGATTAATTTTAACTAGCATGACATGGTTAAATAAATGTCCATGGTAGGGAATACCGTAAGTGATAGGTGTATATCATCATTTATAAATAAAAATGAAACTATGGGGAATGAAAAATCACACACTCCAAAATTATTAATTAACAATAAAGGTTCATAAATTGAAAAGGTTTCGAGAATGAAAGGGATAAATAGAGGATCACTTATAAAAACTCGACTCTGTAATAGGTGTACATAAAGGTTCATGGGAGTTCGTTATGAGGGTGAAAGGGGAACATCATAATGTATAAAAAAATTTATAGTACTGGGTTGAAAGGAAAATTCCTAAAAAATGAAAAATCAAACTAAGATTCATAACCTAACATTCTCGGTTTAATTAAAATGAGAAAAGTGAAATACCATTATAAATTTTGGCATGGTAACATGTATCACCATGAGATTTTATGATATATATATATATATGTGTGTCTTATGTTATATGAAACACCAAAAGAAATTTTCACTACACACATCACCTGCTTGGCTTACATTACACGCAAGAGCAACCTTCCTCGATAGCTTGCATTGTACACAATACCGAGTTTCACAAAAAAATGATATATTATTATAATATTATGAACTAGCTGTTATGGATAGTATTAACCTAATTTTGAATTGTATAACATTATAATTCGTCATACATATTTTCTAGAATGAGATATGAAAACAAAATCAATTTTTCGATAACATAAGTATTTATTTAAAAAACTGTAGTTTTACCTCCTTTTGATGGAACCACCATTATAAATATAATTTTTGATAAGTTTATAAGTTAAATTTTACAAAATAATGTTATTATTTTGAAATAATATATAACAATTTACATTGGATAAAATTTTCATACTTTTCTGATAACTTTCATATTTTGATGAATACTAAAAATACGCTAAATATTTCTATAAAAAAACTTTTTCAGCAAGATCATTTATATGGTTAAATGATAAAATTTAATGGTTTTAAAGTATAAATAGAATATATTATTACCATTTAATATAATTTATGTCATTACCATTAATTTTACATTGAATTCATAGGTAAACACAGTTTAATCATTGACAATGTTTTAACTTTTAAAAACATGTTTTCTTTACAACGTGGTTAATTTTAAGTTAATTACTGAAACTGCTGTGTTTTGAATTTTGAAAAAATGGATTCCATATTTGGATTCATTGGGTCCAAATTATGTTAATTGGTTACTTTTTTTGATATTATGAATAGTAACTATCGTAATTTTTATTTACTACATTTTAAGGTAAATCTGATAGTTAAGGGTAACAATAAGAATATAAAATTGCCCTATTACCTTCCAAAATTCTATTGGATGAATAAAAGTCGACCCATATCAACTACGGGTCAGAATATATTCATTTCATGGTCTTTTGGACATGAAAATGATATAATTATTATTAAAACCAAAGAAAGTGACCACATGTCACTCTCTTATATCTTATAAGTGTAATAATTTTAATTTAGTTATAAACCTTATAAAACCTAGAATATAAATAGTATCATGAAGAATAATAGAATTATCTACATCATGAGAATTTATTTATAATTTTTGGGTATTAAATAATTATCATTAATGGTGACACAATAGTGATGTAGAAATTATTTTATTGATTGTAATATCAAATAAATGGATTCAAAAATATTAAAATAAATATTATATGAACTAATAAATGTTCTCCACAAATTTTCAATAAGAAAATGATATGTCTATAATCAATTAAATATTTTAACTTTAATATATCCTCTGTGTGAATTTTATTTAAATTCAAATAAATGAATAGTGTAAAATTTGACACTATTGTTATTTTATAAAAATAACTTATTATAAAATTGTTTAAAAATAACAAAAATAATTAAAAATTATAAATAAAAATTTATATTTTCTAAAATGTCATTATGTTTCCAATTATAGAAAATTCACAGCACATAAGTAATTATTTAAAACAATTTAAAATTTAGAATATTGTTACCAAAAATAAAATTAAATAGCTTAAAAAAAGATAAATCAAGATTATATGGTTTAAAATAAATTACCAACGTGTATAAATATTATTGGTTGATAATATTATAACCCTATATTATCTAATATTTGTATTGGAGTCATTTTTGGAGGTGTTTATGTGGGTATTGAGTTTATTATAAATTATTATTTCAAAGGTTTACAAAAGTAACTCTCTCTCTTATAAAAGATAACCTCCCCCTCTCCTCCTCACAACATTTTGAGCCTTCCAGATAGGCCAAAACCTATCCATTTCTCTTCTCCACATTACTAGAAACATACTAGAGGTCAAATTTAGTGCCCTAAGAGTAGGTTTAGAAGAGGCACATCGAAGAAGAGGTAATATCTTTTTCTGATTCTTTCAAATTTATTTATTCTTCTACGCCATCTTATTTATTTGTTTCATTATAAATTAATAACATAAGTATCATTAATATACATATATGTTTTTATAAATATGAAACAACCCTATTTCACCTTCTATCCATCCTACAGAAAATGAAATCACCGCATGTGCATACGTACGAAATACCATCTCCACGTTGTGGTGTAATCTATTATCCACCACCACCTTACTTTGATGGGTATATTGGTGTCAATAATAACTATATATTATTATTATAACATGATATTAATTATGATATATTCTATCATCCAATCCAATACTATTCAATAATTATGGGAATGATATCATCGCTCGTGCGTACGTACGGCTTACCATCTCCATGGTGCGATGTGATTTGTTCAACGTGATATTCATTAAAACATGATTATATAAAGGAATTGAATTAATAAATATGATATAAATTATAATAATAAAATTCTTTAAATGATGTATCTATAACCTAAAAATAGGAATAAGAATTTATTTTACAAAACACGCATAAGAACATAAAGCAATGAACACCCGAATAACAAGTAGCAATGAAATATTACTAATAAAGATATTTGAATATGACCATATATGATATCATAACAATGTATATGATTATAGAATAAGTCAATAAAAATATTTAAATCATTATACAGGAGGTTCAGATATGTTCATAACATATCAGACCTAAGGTAAGGGAAAATCTCGCAATCTAATTTTTATCCGAGATTGTTTATACTTCAAAATTTACTAGGGCATATTTATCATCCACATCCATTTTTCCTTAATATGTAATATTATTTCTATTATCCTAAAATTATTTAAATACAATTTTACCTTTTGTTGAATCTTTAGTAAAATATATGAAAGGAATCTTTTATCATTTTTAGTACGAGATACTTTTTGAATTTTCCTGCCAAATTACGAGAAAAATGTTTTTTTAAACTTATAGGAGAAGAATGGATTTTTATGATTTCATAGAACATTATTTCCATGATGCTTCATTTCCATGTTTTCAAGTTTATTTTCAATTAACTTTTTTAGTTTAAAATTTTATGACATGTTGAGAAAGGAAAAATGTTTTTGAAGTAGAAAGGATATTTTTCTCATGAATGGAGTTCAAGTGTTTTATAAAAATTATTTTCCATATAAGATAATATAGGGTTATGTTTCTATACCTATTATTACATTGATTTGATTATGTTATGTTGGAATTATTTTTATGATGAAATTTTATCTTATATGTATTATGTTATGATGGAATGATGTTAATGAAATCCAATTTTTATTACATGGGCTATGCTATGATGTATGATTTATGATTTTGTGGCACACATAAGAATGGTTTTATTATGATATGGGTGGGACCTATATCTCCCTCCAATTCATCAGGAAAAGATTTATATCTCATGAGGTAGACATTGCTGGAAGGACAAGTTAATCCGGTTTAGTGATACAGGAATGGAACGAGAAGTGAACTCGGATCAGTAGTGGACTTTGTCCACTATGATGGTCCTAGAAATGAGTCATGATTAATACGAAATAATTTTCTATTATTATGTGTGTATGACACAATGTTTCATGTCTTATGTAATGAATATTGGGATTACATTTCACTACTATGATTTATCCCATGTCATGATATTATGATCTCTTTTGTAGGATAAGATTTTAAAAATGTTATGTTCTTATGTATATTGTCTGATTGATATTTCCTTTGTATGTCCATACTGAGAATTTGAGCCCACCTATTGTATGTTTTCTTTTCCCCAGGTTAGGAATAATGGTATTAAGTAGGACATGCCAAAAGGGACTCCAGATATTATGAAATAAATGGGAGACAATGTAGATAATTTATGAACTAGTTGATTATGTTTCCCAGTTTCTAAAGACACTATACATATATGGTCTTACCATGTTTTTGTTATATGTTGTAAAAATTATGCTTCAATTCTGATGTAATAACAATGTTTGCAATGTATGGGTCGTTATAGTTGGTATCAGAGGAAATGTATAGTCAACCTTTGGAAACTAGGATGTCAAAGACATAGTAAGAACCCCAAGGATATGTCTTAGCATAGAACACAATCTTAGTGTTTTAGAATTGGACATTAATAACCTCTTATAAGACATAAAGTGTGAAATTGTAATCCTGATTATGTGGTTTTCTTATTTTAATTACTGTTTCTCACACTGTGCTTCTTCGTTTTATTCAATGGATGGAACCCGAAGGAACCATGTTAATACTGAATGTGACTAGAAATGCAATGATTGTCCTCATGAGCAACCAAACAATATGGGAACTGGAATGAAAAATATTGTAGCCATGCTCACACAACTCTCTCAAGGTATTAATCATGCAGGACTTCCAAACGAGAAAAGGAGGGAGCAACATTCTGTTGAATCCTTCATAAGGGAGATTATACCTTCATTCATCGATTCTTTAGATCCATTAGTGGATGAATAATAGATCAGTACCACTGAAAAGATATTTTCAGTCCATCAATGTTCTTAACATGATAAAGTCATCTTAGCAATATATCATTTGGAAGGTGAAGCTGATCAATGGTGCAATCTTGTCAATAATACAAGGAAAAGGGATATAATTGAGTCCATAGAATGGGACAAGTTCAAGAACTTATTTTTCGATAAGTAATTACTTTGTATTCTTCAAACAAAGATGGAGAAGAAGTTTCTTGAACTAAAGAAAAAGGATGATGAATCTGTTGGTACCTACGAATAAAATTAGCAAGGCTTTCAAGGTACAGTTTTTGGATTATTATCCAAACTGAGAGTAGGATCGATAGATTCATTAGTGGCATAAAACCAAGTCTCCGATGCGCATTAGCTATATGGTACTTCAATAACTAGCTATGATGAAATTGTTCGATGTACTCTCAAGGGTGAGATAGAGATTGGAGTAACCCATCAGTCATATGGGTATGATGAGAAGAAGAAAATGGAATTTAAAGGAAAATATAAAGACCACACTAAAAAAATATTAATTTTCTCTTATGAACAATGTGTGTAAAGAAACATGGAGAGAATTGTCTTAATGGGAAAAGTAAATGTTTTTGGTGTTGAAAAGAAGGTCAGCGGGCAATTGAATGCCGCCATGATGGAAAAAAATGTCTAGTGACCCGAACAAACAAAAGGCTACACAGATTGCAACTTATACACTTCAATTTTACAAGTGAAAGGAAATGGGGAATTATTCTAATCAACATCCTAATCCAAGGGTTGTTGATGATGATCCACTTCAACAAACTCTTAAGGCTAAAGACAAAGGAACATCAAATGAAATTTCTATCGGTGATGTGGATTACGATAACGAAGTGGTGAAAGGTACACTTACTAACCAAACTAATGTATCAAATGTTTTATTTGATTCTGGATCCACCCACTCTTTTATTTATGAGGAAATTTCTAAGTTTATCGTTATACTACCCCAACAATTAGCTGTTGAGTTAGTTGTGACAACACCTAATGGCACAATAGTCACATCAAAAGTTTTCAATTCTTCTCTGATTGATGTTTGTGGGAAAGTGCTTCCTGAAAATCATGTGATCCTTCATATAGTTGAATTTGATGTGATACATCGCATGGATTGGATTTCTCTATATGGATCTCATATCAATTGTAAAATAAGGGACGTCACATTTCATATTCCTAATCAATCTATGATCAACTATCAATGCAAAGATGAATATAACCATCCAGTGGAAATTTCATCTATCTTGTGGCTCTTGATTCCAATAAATTATGGTTAATTATCTTAAATGATTGGAGAGAAACACACGATTAAGAATATGCACATTTTATGAGAGTTTGATGATGTCTTTCTAGAGGAATTTCTAGCTCTTCCACCAAACAGTGAAGTTGAGTTTTCAATAGAACTAATACTAGGTGCTATGCCAATTTCAATGACACCTTATAGAATGGCCCCAATTGAGTTGTAGTAATTGAAGAAGAAAATCCAAGAGAATCTTTTTTAAGGGATTCATACACCCTAGTGCATCACCTTGGAAAGAACTTGTTCTGTTTGTTATGAAGAAAGATTGGTAAATGTGACTATGCATTGATTATAGAGAACATAACAAGATCACTATCAAGAAAAAATATCATATCCCAAGCATTGATGTCTTATTTGACCAAATACGTGGAGCTCAATACTTTTCCAAGATTGATTTGTGTTCAGGGTATCATCAATTAATGGTTAAAAAGGAGGATATACTAAATATGTATTTTCGTACATGGTATGTACACTATGAGTTTATAGTGATGCCATTTGGTTTTACTAATTCCCCTGCTATCTTTATGTATATAATCAATAGAGTCTTTAGAGTCAATCTTAACCAGTTTTTGGTAGTTTTTTAGATGATATTCTTCTATATTCAATGAGAAAAGAAGAACATAAAGATCAGTTAATAATTTTGTTGAAGACCCAGGGAAAGGAGAAAATTTATCCCAAATTTACCAAGTGTTAATTTTGGCTTCCAAAAGTTACATTTTTGGGTCACATAATTTCATAAAAGAGGATATTTGTGGATATAGAAAAAACGGAGGTTATAGAATGATGGTCGAGACCAAAAAAAAACTGAAATCCAATGTATTATTGGTTTAGCTCAGTATTATCGAATTTTTGTGATAGAGTTTTCAATATTATCTAACCCACTAACCAAATAGACTCGGAAAGGAGTTATGTTTGTTTGGACGGAGGAATGTGAATAGAATTTCAAGGAGCTAAAAAGAATGTTAGCCAGTGCACCTGTGCTAACAGTACCTTGTAGTGGAGAAAAGATTGTGATCTATAGTGATTCATTTACAAAGTGGGTTGGGTGTATTCTCATGCAAAATAATATAGTGATAGCTTATTACTCATGACAGTTGAAAATACATGAGAAAAATTAACCAACTCATGATTTTTATTTAACTACGGTAATATTTTCATTAATGATTTGGAGGTATTATCTTTATGGTTAAAGGTGTGATATTGATACTGATCATAAAAGTTCAAAGTATATTTATACACAAAAGGAGCTAAATATGCGCCAAAGAAGATGGTTGGAGCTGATTAAGGATTACGACTGCTCAATTCCTTACCACCCTGGGAAAGAAAAAAAGGTGGAAGACACATTAAGTCAAAAAGACCATGCTATCCTATCCATGATGAGGGTATCAATGGATCCAATATTTATGAATTTACAAAATATGGATCATAGAATTTTAATAAAAGGGTAGATATCTCATCTTACTCAAATGAATGTTCATCCATCTACACAAGTGATGATTAAAGTGGTGCAGAAGGAAGATGTTGGTCTTTAAAGAAAGGTGGGAAATGGTCCTCAATTCAACCTTGATTGTGATGGGATAATAATGTTCAAGAACCGTGTTTGTATTCCCACCATATAATAATTAAAGAAGGAGCTTCTAGATGAGGCTTATAGATCTTCATTCACTATTTATCCTGGAAGTACAAAGATGTACACGGACCTGAAAGAGTACTTTCGGTGGGATGCCATGAAAGGAGAAATCTTTGAATATGTCTCTCAATTTCCAAAATGGAAATTGGAAAACATCACAATGGTCTTTGTCATCAGACTTCCCAAAACATCCAAAAGCAATAATGATATCTTGGTTATAGTTGATCGTCTTATGAAGTCGGCACACTTAATTGCTATAAGAGACAATTTCTATCTTGATCAGCTTGCTAGGATACATGTAAAAGAAGTGGTAAGATTGCATGGATTACCACTTTCAATTATATATGATCAGCATTTGAGGATTACCTTGATGTTTTGTGAAGTCTCCAACATGCCCTAGATAAAGAGTTGAGTTTCAGCACTGCCTATAATCCTCAAACAGACAGTCAGTCTAAGAGGACAATTAAAACATTAGATGACATGTTGAGAGCTTTCTATATAGATTTAAAAGGTTGTTGGGATCAACACCTACCTTTGGTGGAATTTTCTTATATTAATATCTTTCACTCTAGTATTGGTATGTCTCCTTATGATGATCTCTATGGAATGAAATACATAACTCCAACTTGCTGGGATGAAGTTGGGGAAAGAAATATATTAGGACCTGATCTTGTTGATGAGATGGCAGAAATGGTCAGATCTATTAAAAAACACATAAGAGAAAATCAGAATTGACAAAAATGTTTTTATGACAACTAAAGAAAAGACCAAGAGTTTGAAGTGGGTGATATTGTGTTCTTACGAATATCTTCTTGCAAGAGAGTAATGAGATTTGGAAGGAATGGAATGTTGAGCCCTAGGTATATTAGTCCTTTTGAAATACCAGATCATGTTGGAAAAATAACATACTGATTGGAACATTCACCAAATCTCTCTCAAGTTCATGATGTATTACATGTATCTATCCTGAGACAGTTCATATCTGATCCTTCACATGTACTAAGCTCATAAGTAGTACCGCTAGAGCAAGATCATTCTTATAAAGAACAACCAATAGTGATTCTGGATCATGGCGAAAAAGTTCTATGAAATAGAACCACTCTCTTGGTTAATGTTTTATGGAGGAACCGCCAATTAGAAGAAGCTACATGGGGACTTGAGGATATGATGAGGGAGAGGTATCCTCATCTGTTTGTTATGAAGTGACGAATTTCGAGGGCGAAATTCATTTTAAGGTTGGTAGAATGTAACACCCTGAGATTTTATGAGAAATATATATATATATATATATATTGACTTATTATATATGCAACACCAAAGGAATATTTCCCTATACACATAACTGGCTTGGCTTGCATTTCACGCAAGAGCAAAATTGCTCGATAACTTGCATTGTATGCAATACCTAGACTCACTAAACAACGATATATTATTATAATATTATGAAATAGTCGTTATGAATAGTATTAAACAAATTTTGAATTTTATAACATTATAATTCTTCTTACAAATTTTCTAGAATGAGATATGAAAACAAAAACAATTTTTCGATAAAAGAAGTATTTTTTCAAAAAATGTAGTTTTACCCCCTTTTGATGGCGCACCCATTTTTAATATAATTTTTGACAATTTTATAAGTTAAATTTTACAAAATAAACTTCTTATTTTTATTGATGATATAAAATTTTACATTGGATAATTTTTTGATACTTTTTTGATAACTTTTATATTTTGATGAATAGTAAAAATACGCTAAATTTCTCTAAAAAAAACTTTTTCATAAATATAATTTATATGGTTAAATGATAAAATTTAATGGTTTTAAAGTATAAATAGAATATATATTTACCATTTAATATAATGTATTTTATTACCATTAATTTTACATTGAATTCATAGGTAATAACATTTCAATCTTTGACAATGTTTTAACTTTTAAAACACCATTTTATTAACAATGGGGTTAATTTTAAATTATTTCCCGAAACTTGTGGGTTTTAAATTTTGAAAAAATGGATTCCATATTTGGATTCAGTGGGTCCAAATTATTTTAATAGGTTAAGTTTTTTTGATATTATGAATAGTAACTATGAAAATATTTATTTACTATTCTTAAAGGTATATCGGTTAATGAAGGGTAAAAATAAGATTAAAAAATTACCCTAAGACATGCCAAAATTATATTGGATGAATTAAAGTCAACCCATATCACTTAAGGGTCGGAATAGATTTATTTAATGGAATTTTAACCATGAAAGTGATATAATTATTATTAAAACCAAAGAAAGTGACAACATGTCACTCTCTTATATCTTATAAGTGTAATAATATTAATTTAGTGATAAACCTCATAAAACATCAAATATAAATAGTCTTCAGAAAGATAGTAAAATTATCTAAATAATGAGATTTTTTTAATATTTTGGGATTAAATATATATCAATAATGATGACACAATAGTGATGTAGAAATTATTTTATTGATTGAAATATCAAATAAATGGTTTTAAAATTAATAAAATAAATATTATATGAACTAATTAATGATCTCCAAAAAATTTCTAGATGAATATTAAATGTTAAAAATCTATTAAATATTTTTTTGAATATATCCTCTCAGTTGAATTTATTTAAATTCAAATAAATAAATAGTGTTAAAATTGACACTATTGTTATTTTGTAAACATAAAATATTATATAAATGTTTAAAAATTAAAAAAAAATTTAAAAATTAAAATTTAAATTTAAATGGTCTCAAATGTCATTAAGTATCCAATTATGGAAAATTAACAACACATAAGTAATTATTTTTAACAATTTAAAATTTAGAATATTATTACCAGAAATAAAATTAAATCGATTAAATAAGGATAAATCAAGTTGATAAGGTTTAAAATAAATTCCAAACATGTATAAATATTATTGGTTGATGAGATTTCAACCCTATCCCATATAATATTCGGAATTGAGTCATTTTTAGTGGTTTTTATGTGGGGATTGAAGGTATTATAAATTACGATTTTAATGGTTTCAAAGAGTGCCTCTCTCCTCTCTTATAAAAGGGAACCTCCTCCCTCTCCTCCTCACAGAATTTTGAGCCATCATGACCAGGAAAACCCTATCCATTTTTCTTCACCAATTCCCTATAAACAAACAAGAGTTCATGTTATTCTTCAAAGACAATATTTAGTGCCTTAAGAGGAGGTTTCGAATAGTCGAATCGAAGAAGATTTAATATCCTATATCGATTCTTTCAAAATTGATTCTACTTATACAAAATATTATTTATTTGTTTCATTATAATGTAATAACATTAATATCACTATTATAGTGATATTTTATTATAAATATGAAACAAACCTATTTCACCTTCTATCCATCCTATAGAAAATGAAATCACCACTTGTGTGTACGTACGGAATACCGTCTCTACGCCGTGGTGTAATCTTTTTTACACCACCACCTTACTTGGATGGGTATAATGGTGTAAATAATAACTATATATGATTAGTATAACATTATACTAATTATTATATATTCTATCATCCACTCCAACTGTATTCTATAATTAGGGGAACCATATCGTCGCTCATGCGTACGTACGGCTTACCATCTCCACGGTGCGATGGGATTCGTTCTACATGATATTCATTAAAACATGATTATATAAACTAATTTAATGAATAAATATGATATATATTATAATAATACCATTTTTAAATGATTTTTCTATAACCTAAAAAGAGAAATTAGTATTTATTTGACAAAACACGCATAATAACATAAAGAAATGAACACCCGAATAACAAGTAGCAATGAAATATTTCTATTAAGAAGATAAAAATATGACCATATATGATATCATAAAAATTTATATGATTATGTAATATGTCAATGACAATATTTAAGTAATTATAAAGGAGGTTCGGATACATACAAGCATATCGGACCTATAGTAAGGGAAAATCTCACAATCTCATTTTTATCCGAGATTGTTTATACTTCAAAATTTACTTAGGCATATTTATCATCCACATCCATGTTTCCTCAATATGTATTATTATTTCTATCCTCCTACAATTTTCTAAATCCAATTTTACCTATTAGTGAATTTTTAGTAAAATATATGAATGGAATCGTTTTTTGTTTTCAGTACGAGATACTTTTTGACTTTTCTAGCGAAAGTATGAGAAGAATGTTTTTTAACATATACGGAATGAATGGATTTTTTTTTGATTTCATAGATCATTTTTTTTGTGATGCTTATTTAAAATTTTTAAGTTTATTTTTAATTAAATTCTTTTAGTTTAATATTTTATTACATGTTGAGAAAGGAAAAATGTTTTTGAAGTAGAAAATACATTTTCCTCAAGAATGGAGTTCAAGTTTTTTATTGAAATTATTTTCCATCTAATATAATATAGGGTTCTGTTTCTATCCATATCATTACATTGATTTGATTATGTTATGATGGAATTATTTTTATGAGGACTTTTTATCTTATATGGATTATGTTATGATGACATTATGGTTAAGAAAACCCATTTTTATTACATGGGTTTTGCTATGATATATGACTTATCATTTTGTGGAGCACATAAGAATGATTTACTTTTATGATGGTTGGGACCTATATCTCCCTCTAATGAATTTGGTGAATATTTCTATCTCATTAGATAGACTTGGCTGGAGTGGCAGGTTAATCCGGTTCAGTGATACAAGATGGGAACGAGGAGTGAAATCAGTTCAGTAATGGACATTTTCAACTATGATGGTCATGTAAATGAGTCTTGACTAATATGAAATTATTTTACATGATTATGTCCATATCCCAAAATATTTCATGTCTTACATTATGAATATTGGGATTACATTTCACTACTAGGATTTATCCCATGTCATGATATTATGATCTCTTTTGCAGGATAAGATTTTAAAAATTTTATGTTTTAATGAATATGATAAGATTGATATTTCCTTTGTTTTCACTTACTATGATTTTGATCTCACTCTTTGATTGTTTTATTTTCCCAAAGGTCAGGAAGAAGTGTATTAAGTCAGATCTTCCAGAAGTAGCTCTAGATATGATAAAATAAACAGGAGAAAATGTTGATGATTTATGAACATGTTGTTTTTGTTTCCTAGTTTCTAAAGACACTATACCTATATGGTCCTATCATGTTTTTGTTATATATTGTAATAATTATTCTTCATTTATAAAGTAATTAATAGGTTTATTATGAATTCGTTGTTATATAATAGGTTTATATAAAATTTCATGTGTTGGAATAATTAAAGTTAAAGGTGTATCTATTCATCTAAAAATAACTTGGAAATTAAGAGAAATATTTAATAACATATCCAAACATTAAGAATTACAATAAAAATGCATATAATGAAGAATTTTATTGAATTGAAAAGTGTAGAGAGAGGTCCCGTAACATTGGAGTATGTCTCCAAATGATATAGAGTTGATTAATAATAGATTATGGGAACCTTGGGAGGACTCTATTGTGGATAGCAATGAGTTATTATATTATCCAAGGAATTATACTGAAGGTTCGTGGAATATTTGGTGGGTCTATACATGTATTCTATGGGGAATTATTTATTATCTACCAAACATAGGTTATTATCTTTATATAATAAAATATAAAACAATAAAAACCTTCCCATTGTATTTTCCCATGGTTTTTCTTCCAAATGGTCATTTTTTTCAATATTTTATGATTACAAGGGCCTAACAGAATAAAATAATAACCTTGGGGATGTGAAAGTGATTCATACACATAAAAAATTATTTTTAATAACATAAAATATATTGATGTATTTGGATAATTGATAAATGATTTATAATATTAATAAAATAAATATAAAATCACACTATTTAAAATGAAAAAAATATATATTTGGGAATAGATTCCCAATATTACATTTATTATATAACTTTTTGGTCATTATGATGTCATAATACACACTAAATTATTATACAAAATTTAATTTCTAACTGGAAAATAATTTTGACTTTCTGATTCCAAAAATAATATTCATTTAGCCAAAATAATTTTCGAAATATTTTATTATTTACTTTTAAAATACTAATCATAATTTATTTAGAAGTGTTTTGATTTTTACAATAATGGTTTTCACACCCCCATAAAAATTATTCTTTACATCTTAAAATTTAGATGCACGTTTATATTTATTAAAAAAATTAATAATAATATAATATTCATATATTATAAAATTAAAAATTCTAGTAATTCATAAAAAGATGTATTAGTTAAAATTGAATCCTAATTGAGAATACCATTAGTTTTTTATTGTAAAAAATAAACAACATTTATAATGTAGTGATAAGAACAAAATATTAACATTATTCAATTAAAAAATAAAATTTATATAATCATATTATAATGTTATTCATTAATATACCATTAATACACAAGAAAAATAATTATTGTAAGGTTGAGAGATGGTGAGACATTCATGTGGTGGTTGAATGTATATGGTGGGGGTCTTGATCTAGACAAGAAATAACTTCTTCCGTAAAAAATTTATCTCTTGCTTAGTTTGATAGATCCCAGCATAAAACTGTTGAAAGAAAAAAACTATAGTTTTTGCCTTTCTAGTAGGCTTAGATAAATGGCCATCATAGGGTATGATATTACTAGTTGAGTCCATCACATAATTTTTGATTATCAATTTGACTTCTTAAAACCCTATATTTATATAAATCATATGATCATATTTTAGTAGCGATATTATAAATAGAAATGATTCGTAATGGTATATTAAATATGATATGATGTAATAAATCCAAATAATATCATTTTTTCAATGACCATGATATATAAAAAGACATGTAAATAAAAAAAGTGGAAATTTCATTTATAATAATACAGGTCATTACATTAACTGAATATCATCTTTACATGAAATATGAAAATAATTGATTAAATAATTAAAAATATCATTTTAGTAAATAAATAAATTAATAATAATATTGAATTTGGATCTTAATAAAGCAATTAATACACAAATAACTATTATTTAGTAAGATAACTAACATACCTAACAAGTGAGACCTCATGTAAGGGGTTTCATTACTCAATTTCTTTTCATTGGGTTATATATTGTATACATTAATTCAATTTTGTAATGATTATGTGAGAAAATAAATTTCATTATTATTTTTAATTATAATTTAATTTTATATTTTCACGTTATACACATAATGTAATCATTTACTAAATCTCAATTAATTAAAAATGCTTTTTTAATGGATTTCCTTACAATTTCACACCATTGAAACATATTTGGAATTAGGAAACTATTTAAATTTATTTAGTGTTTATACTAACCCTTTTAGGTATTTAATATGAATATATATTTATTATTGATTATTAATGACTCAATTAACATTAATAATTTAAAATTATTGTTTATAATAATAAAATAATCTTATTTCCCTTTTTATAAGGTATATTTTTTATTCATGACAATAAATTACAAAATTGTGTTAAAAAATCCATTTTCATCAATAAAATGATTTTTAGAAGGAATTTTACGTTACAATTTACATCTACATGGTTTAAATATTATATTTATAATGTGTTCCATGATATTTAATTTTCAATCAATTTATATAAATAATAATAAAGAATATTCCCCTTTAAAAAATATAATGTTACTATATTTTGTTTCCACCATGACCATTTTTATCCCTTTAGCTTATATTATATGATATAAATGTTTTTATAATGGAAATATTATATTGGAACACACTTTAAATGGTTTATGTCTGTTCATTAATATAATTTATTTTACTATAAAATCCACTTTTCTAATGTGCATCTCTCAACCCTTGATCAATTTATGAAAATTTAAATTCCATTAAAAATTAATTATTTTTTTATATAGAGAATTAGATTTATCTTAAATATCAATATAATTTATCATTGAAATTATAATATATGAAATTGTATATCATATCTATATATGGCTTATTAAAATGATAGTTACTTGATTTTATGGGGAAATCATGAATTTTTTTTTTATTTTTTACTCAATATAGATATTTTTTTGAGGGCATATTATTAATGAAATAATATGATGAATAATATATGATTATTTCATTATAAACATATTTACATTAGGAGATCAGTTATTTATTTTCCATCAATTCATAGATGGTCACATTAGATTAATTAGTTGGCCATATTAAATGAATTTTTGATGTATACCTAACTATCAATTAAGAAATCCTGGTTTAAGGTCATGACTGTATATATATCAAGGCATATGAGATCATGTCATAAAATATATTTCATTTACTTTATTTAAAATTAAAATATTACTATCTTTGTGATTACCACATCTGATATTGTCTATGGATTCATTTCATTCACTTGTTATTATGTAAATGCACATTCTAAATAATTTACCATACTATATTGAGTATTACTTATTAATTCATGATTTTTTCTTCTATATGTTACTAATATTAATCATATGAGCTCTTTATTTTTTTTTTTGTTTTCCATGGTATATTCTGAATGATATTATCCAAAATATAAAACTTGCAAGTATATTTCTATGAAATGTATTTAAAATTTAGAAAGTAATATATGAATCATGTATGTATATTGTCTTCAGAATCTAAAAACTAGTCAATCCATTGGGATACAAACATGTACCTCTTAACATAGTGTAATAAATCAGACATCGGATCTTGGTTACTGGGGTTAGTGTTCTTATATTTAACCTTTATCGAGGTGACAAAGTTTACAATGGTTACTACTAATAATGTATAAGAATAAAATGTTTAAATTTAGTAAATCCAAAACACCTAATAGAATTTTAGGAATAAATTTTAAAAATTAATTTTCTATAAGTGAAAAAAATTTATTTATAATTATGTGCTCAATACTCGATGGACACCTCTTTTTAGAAAGATTAATTTTTAAGAATAATTTGGGATGTTTTTTTTCCCATAAATAGAAAAATACTAGATGAGTGTTATAAACTTTTATTGAATATATAATATCTAAATTTAATTAATTTCATTAACCGATTTTGAATAATTTAATTTGTTATAATAAAATCATGTTTCCCACATAAAAAACATTTCTGGAAAAACATATCTCTTATCTTTAATTGTCATTTATTTTGATTTATATAAAATTTGTAATGATTGAATATTTTTATAAGTTTCCAAACAATAATTTATTTAATAATTTGTTACCCATATTTATACCCACCAATCCAGCAGCTAAGAATGAATATTCATATTATATAATAATATTTTTATATTTTATAAATGTTCATATATACTCGGTGTTGCATATATAGAAATATATCAATGATTTTATTTTTATTTTAATGTAAATATATTATGAAACCATTTTTTTGTAGAACAAAATCATATAAATTTTACAATTTAATCATATTATATCATTTGAGAGGGAAACATGTTTAATAATGATTTTATAATAATTTAATTATCTAATGATAATGAAATGGGATTTATAAAATCGTCATGAGTTAATCGTGATAAATTTCCATCTATAAAATTTAATTAAAATTTATCGAAATATCATATCACAAGTAATCCATAAGTTTTTTATTTCTATGTATATAGATTAAAAATTACCTTGAAATTAAATTTGACACTTTCATCGAAAAAATTGAAGATTTCCATTTCATTAGGTATCCTAAAAAATGAAAATTAATTGAATATTATGAAAAATATTTTATTTGAAAGTAAAACTCTAACAATTTAATGGAATATTCAATTAAAATAACATTATTTATATTTTAAAAATTCATTCAAGTGTAAAATGTAAAAATCATATTAATTTCACACTTTTTTATAAAGTGTTATAAATAAAAAATTCAAAAAACATTGGAAAATACCATTTTAAAAAATTGAATGAAATATTAAATTTTCATGAAATTGAATGTAAATATTTATATACATATTAAATTTTCTCATTAAATAAAATTTTATTATCAGTCACATTAATTGAGGAATGAAAATTAAATACATTACCTCATGGTATTGGAAGTCCACTTGTATAAAATAGTGATGCCATTGTTATCCAATTGATTGTAAAGAGATAAATATAAATATAAAATAAAAATATTTTTATTTGAAAATGTCATATATATATACCAACACACATAGTGGGATATAGAAAATATCAATGAGTTCTATATATAATAAAATATGAAAAATATTGGTATGTAACTATACATCAAGTTTCGTCACCACCTTTAAAAATACCTCTAAGGATTCATTAATTGTCATTTATAGAAGGAAGAAACTGTAAGGAAATGGATTAGTATGTTGGTTGGGTATTTGTGTGTTGATTTAATGAGATAAATTGAACATGTGGGTTGGATTGGATTGTTAAGAGGTTACATTTTATAATTTTGGGGTGGAATATTATAAATAATAGAATATTTATAATTTAATATATCGGTTACTCATGTCAGGTGTATTTAGGACTATTTTGGAAAAGATGATACAGAGAAAAAAGAAATGATATTGAGAGGAGAAAGTGGTTTCACATGGTTGGCGAGATAATTTTAAAGGGAGAGAAATGATAAGGAGTGAAATGAAAAGAAACAGATTCCTATCCTCATATTGTTTCTAAATCATTCCAAAATTAGGGTGATTTGGAAATAAATGATGGTGGAAGGGTTGTTAATATTTTAAAATTACAATTTAATCCATATTTTGTACATTTATCACAAAATAATTTATTTTCTTTTCCTTTTAAATGATTCACCAAACATAATTGAGATGAATGTAAATCATTTTTTTTCTTTTACTAAATTATTGTTCCAAATGTAAGGAGATAAATCACAATCATTTCATTTCTTTTCATTTATTTTATAAAATATCAAATCAAATCATTTATTTTACTGAAATCTCACCAAACACAGTGTTAAGTTGCTAAATATTTTAATATAGTTAAAGTAATATTGAAATATAATAATCCAATAATTTTATTAAGGTTTTTTTTATTTTTTATATCATATAACATAGGTTTACACTAATTTTAACCCTTTCAAACCTTTTTGTGGTTAAATGATTATTACCATAGTAAATATTCATTATTTCCAAATATAAAGTTGACATCACAATAACATATTAGTTATTTTCATTCAAATTTTCAGATCCATCTTATTATATTAATTTTTTATATATGATAGAAATTAATTATAAAACTAATTTTCAAAACACAATTAAATGAGCATTATTAAATAAATATTTCAATTATATAGAGATTTTATTATTTTCATCATTAAAATAACTAAATAAATAATCAAATAGAAGATCGAATATATAACCAACAAATATAATATAAATAATTTATCTGTGGGGATTAGTTTATTATAATTCATTTAAAACACATTTTACAATAAATATATTTTTTTATGAAAAAATAAATTTCTAATTTGTAGTGGTTTTAAATTTATATTTGGAAAATTAAAACCCAAGTTTTTAACTTTGAAAATGTGTAATAAATATCCATTAATAATATAGATATTATTATCCGTAACATTTTATCCAATATCTAATATGTAATTATCACATGAATTATTATTATTTAAGTTTTATATCATGGTTCATTCAAAAAAGTGGTTTCATGTAGACAATGTTATCAAACAGATATATATATTTTGATGAAAAATAATCCTAAAAAATTCAAATATTAAATCATATTCCATTAAAGTAATTTCTCTAATTAAATTCCATCATTATAATAATAATAATAAATCAGGTCATATCTAACTCATAATATCATGGGAACCAATATAACTTTATCAAATTTATAGTTTTGACAAAAAAGGTTGACCTGGTAAGTGATTTTATTCCAAAAAAAAATTCTCTATTTGATTTAGAATGTCACACTTGGATTTTCAATTTCCATCCTTTGTTTGAAAACCACTTTTGGTTCTTGGTTCTCTCTTGGTTTCCTGGTGTTCTAGGATTAATTTTTTTAAATCACTTGTGATCCTGACCTATGCACTTCGTCTTGGGGGTATTGTGTGGTAATTGGCCTCCTCTTTTTCAAAGGTATGTTATGAATGTTAAGGGGTTTTAGTAGTTTTTTTGACACTCCTTCTGGCACACCTTGTGGGGTATGTTGTTGGGGTAGTTTATACCCTTGAGATAGATGAGTCAAGGGGTGTAAAGGTGGTTTTTTAGTATTATTTAACCCTATCATTAGCCTAATTTTCCCCTTGTTTTCCCCTAGGAACCCCCTAAAATTGGAGGAATAACATCAAATTTTGGGTGGCAAGAACGGGCCGCACCGTTTGGATGCACGGTTCCAAACCGTGCAATCAAACTGTGAGGGGTGTCCAGGTCATTAATTTTTTTTAGTAATTAAATATTTTTCCTCAAAGAATAAACCTAAATATTCCTATTTCTTCTCCCCTTTTAACCTAATAGTAATTTAATCCTCCAAGTCTCCCCAAACCTCTAATGGAACTCATTTTTTGGTTGGGTTTTTTTGGGAAACATCAAGTTCAATTTATGAAAATGATCCTCTCATTGATTTCCTTCATTTAGTTAGGGTTTCTATTTTCATTCATGAATATAATTATATCTATAAACTAGGGATTCATACATAGTGTTTTTCTTTGATGTTCATGGTCAATTATTTTTAGTTTAGGCTCGATCTACGTTCCCTGATGTGCGACAATGGCGCGATTGGATTTTCGCACAAAGATTCAATGGTTTTAACAATTAACGTTGGTAATTCTATGAATAATCAATGATAGAAAAGTTACCATTGACGAATTATTGTTTAGGACACTTATTGTTCATTATTCTTGCTGTGAAATCTTTTTTGGTGGCATTTGATTGGAAAATTAATTTTAGGTACACATTTTGGGCTATATTTTGTGTTTCGCAAGTTTATTTATTATTGTTTCAATTGGGTTTGTTTTTAAAAATCATGAAATGGGTTTATAGAAATTATTTTGGTGCTTCATGTTCTATTTTAATGAATATGGGTATGCTCATGATGTTGATAATGGGATTTCAGTAAGGGATTTTGGTAAATTGGGTACCAGTTTGGTATTTAATTAGGTGTTTCACATGTATCTTTTATGTTATGTAATTGGGGTTGTTTTAAAAATCATTTGATGAGTTTACAGAAATTATTTGGATAATTTCGATTATGTTTGGATGAATATATGTATGCACTTTGTCTTCAAAGTGGTGTTTTTAAGGGATTTTGTGTGATAGACATTGTTAAATATTTTTAAGTTGTTTTATGGAAATCCAGAAGGTTTTATGGTGTGACTTATGTGGTGAAAAGATATATAGATACTTATTTAAAATGATTATGAAAAGATAGGATTTATTTATGGGATAATTCTACTTGGAATCATGATATAATGGTTTGATCTCAATGGGGGAAGCCTGGGTACCTAGCTGGGAGGATGTGTACTAGAACAACTAGTGATCCGGATGGGTTTTGTCCCCGTTTCAGTAAGAAAAATGTATAATGACAACACAAAAAACACTATATTTATTATTATTGGGGACTACAAGGTTATTATTAAGTTCCCCACTACTGTCTCATTCATGAGAAATGATTTTTCTATGGTTAGTTTACAATAGGGTATGAGGTACATGGGGCCTGAGACTACCTAGTGTATAGGGGTGCTCCCGAGATTAGTTCTCCTTGAATCTTGTTCCTTTATATTTTGAATATGGTGGTTTTTTCTAGAAAATATATTTTATTACAAGTTTTACCTAAATGTGTTCATTCAGGGAAAATTCCATTTGAAAAACGGTTTACATTTAAATGTTTCATTCTTTACAAATTATTTCCACTGCTTCTTGTTCTTCTAAAATGGAATGATTTTTATCATTTATTGATTACCCCATGGAATATATTGGTGGTATCCTATTTTTAATAGGCTCACAACCTACTTACAACCATTGGGTGTAATTAGAAATGGTAATGTTTGACACATGTAAAGGAAAGGCTTTGGGTGATGGAGGTTCAAGGTGTTAATTCCCTTCCATGGTGTGGTGTTGTGAAGACAACTCATGGGTGATGAAACCTTGTTGTTTGGAGTCCTTAGGGATTTTGTTTTCTATTTACTTGATTCATTGTACCTATTTTGTTGACGTTAAAACTATGTATCTAGTTCTGGGTTTTACATAAGTCTTGTTTTGAATGATCCTTTTCAGATTCATCTTATCAAATTTTTTTATGTTCTATGCATTCATATTCATGTAAATCATTCCCAAAATTAAATAAATGCTACCCGAGAACCGGTTCCATCTCTTGGGGATAGAGAACACCTTTCGGGACCTATCACGGTCTAGTTTTGGATCCAGTTTCGATGGGGTCTATAATTGGTTCATGAAAAAATGGTATCAAAGGTGGTTAACTCTCCGGGTCATGTTTTTTAGATAAGAGTCGGGATAGTTCAGTGTTAGGATTGTGAGGACATGATATTTTGATTACAAGTAGGGTGACTAGAAAGCAAACCTCATGAAAAAATTAAAGTCTCCATGGAATGTTGGAATTTATCTGAGTATTTGATTTTCTTTGTTTGATGATGATTAGGTGAAATAATAAGATATTCAGGATAATGGTCTCATTCATCTTGCAGGGTCTAGAAAACCATGTGGATCTGGTGATATTTCTCTAGAACACTCGCAATGATGGTGATTTGATTGGAATATTTCTGTTATCCATATGTCCACATCACCCAATGAAACTAGTTTCCTCTCACATTATATGGTGTCACATTGTTTTGGAATCATGGAAACACAGTTTTTTTATAAAATGACTTCATTTTAAGGAGTGTAAAATTTTTGTGGAGTGATTTTGTAGTAAATTGAAAATGGTATTATTTTTTAATGTATAGAAATATAATTTTAGAATTATTTCAAATGGGTAAATTATGTGTTTATAACTCTTTTGAATGTATGAATTATGTTTAAGTGGGTTTTGAAAATGCGTTTCTAGTAGAATTTTACAAACCATGGAAAAGTGTTTTGAATTGAATTGAGTGTTCTAGAGAATATTTGTTGGGGTTGAAAATGGATTTTTATTTGGTAACTAATGAATATTTGAAATGATTTCTGAAATTTTAAAACATGTTTTTTGAAATAAGAAGATTTGAGTTCTTGGCTATATAGAGATTTAAGAAATGGGGTTTTTCATGAAATTAAAAGTTCATTGAAATTGGGTGAAATGTTTTGAAATAGTTATTCAAGGAATGAATGTGAGATTTTATTGAATCGTGTATTATTTTCTATATTGATTTTGATTATTTGAATTGGGTATTTATTTTATGGTTAGTGGTTTTCTGAAAGGGAAAGTGTGGTTAAAATATTTTGAATTTCAAAAGAGGAAAGGTTTGGTTTTGGTCTTGGGTGTTCTCAAGGGTGAAAAAATGCTTGGGTAAATATGCCAATATGGATGGATATGAAGTGGGTTCACAGTGTGGCATGTAAAAATGCATGTGTAAGGCTTATGAGATACCATCTATAAATGCGCAACCCACCAAAACTATTTTTTAATAAAAATATTATAGGAAAGTGTTGTCTTTTGACAATGTGTGGTTGAGATGTGTGTCTTAGGTGTTCAACGGATTGTTATTGTGGGATGTTTTGAGTTTATGAAACCCTTTTTTAAACGATGTTTTGGGTTTGTGATTCATTAATAATTTGGAATAAAGCATTGTCCCATGGTCACTTTTGAGAAAATGTTTGGGAGTCCAGTGTGGTGGATTTCCTCATGAGTTCAGTCTAGTTTTGTGGTATGTTGTGATCAAATTACAAGCTTTATAGGGACATTGGGTTTTATTGGTTTCAAGGGTATTCCCCCATAAATATTTACTTCATGATTCATGTATGTACCATGGTGATTCACCAATGATTGGACATCCTTTTTTTAAACATAAGAACTTCTTCTTGAGATTTGGAGATTGAGTTTAGCTCTCTTGATTTTCGGTTATGTTGATTCTCGTGTAGTGGGATAATGGTTTCAAGAGGTTGAAATAGAACATATCTTCTTAATATTATTGATTCATTGAATTCATGCGATGTTGAATGTTTTAAGTTTAGAATTATGTATTAAAGGGGCTCAGGGTCATTCTTCAATCTCATCGAAGCCTAAGTTCATGTTAGTCCACAAGTGTGGAAAATCTAGCCAAGTGTGGCTATTATGGCTTCATGGTGGATCATTTTTTGTTCGGGACTCAGCATAAGGTCCATATTCTTAAGACATCATCTAGTTTCAATGGTTACATTTGGTGAAAACTTTTGATGTCGTGTGTTTGTTTTACTGTAAAGGTAATGGTTTTGAAATATTATAATTGTCTCTGCTTTTCATATGTTTGTCTCTATTTGGGGAATTCCAAAATCCTAGATTCTAGAGGAAGGTTTTTCTATGTTTTCATTCATTCTTTTTTTCAAACCTGAGAAACAAGTGGTGACGTGTGTGCATCCTATAATCCATTGTTTGGGTGAAATGATGGGTTAGGGAAATGATGGTTTAATGTGTGTTATGTCTCATTGAGACCATCTATGATCAAAGTGTAATTGTTTGTAGCACTGAAGATGAATTTCTATTTAGGGGTTTCCGAAACCAAACTATAAGATCGTAGATGCTTCAATAATTTGAGCTCCAACCATAAGTCCCAGAGAGAAGATAGCACATAGTCAAGGGAAATCCTAGAGTCTTTCATACCATTATTCAAGGTCATATCATCAGTATGTGAAATAGTAATAACTCAGTCCTCTGGTGTGATTCTCTTTTTCCATTTTTACACATTTAGGGAAAATAGGTGGGATTACCTTGTTCCCATTTTATAAACCAAGTTAAATATTTTCCCTTTTGGGTTACCATTGGGTTTTTTAGGGAATATTAAATTTTGGGCTAGGCAGGTTGAAGCACATGGTTTTCATACAGTTAGCAGTAACTGTGTGCCAACCTAGGGGACTGTGCGATAAAAGACTGTAGGTACCATATGGTCTCCAAATGGTTGTGCTCCTTGACCTAGGAAACCATGTGATTTTTCCACTTATTAAATAATGGTCCACAGAGTTTGCTCACAGTTTTCCCAAACCATGCAAACCAACTTTGAGGTCATACCAGCTCTTTAAAATTTTGTTTTATTTTTGTCTTTACCACATACTAGTTAAATAAGGTGGTTGGTTTCTGTGGTGGGGAGACCCACTATGGGTCTCATGTAAGTTTATTTGGAAGCATTCTGATCTTAGTCTACCAACATATGTTTTGGAGTATATTTCGGTTAATATATCAATTATGTCCCAGGAAAAATATGTTTTTTCTTATGGCTGGGATACTTATCTTGGGACTCACGTATATTCTCTTGAAAAAATTCTAACATTGTTTTAACCGTTATGCTGTGGAGAATGTTTGGGCCTCCCCTAATTGGTGTCGTGGTTCTGTCATAGATATTATGTTTTCCCTTATGGTGGGATGTCTGTTTGGTTCGCCCCATATCATTGAATAATTCTTCTCCTTCATGTTTTATTGGTTGGAGGTAGGCTTGTTCTAGGATATCTAGCCACCATTTTCATACATGGGTATATTTGGGATTGGAGCACGCTCAATGGTTTTTTCGTAAGTAAGGATACGGTAGCATTATTCGGATTATTCGCTCAGGTGATTTTATTGAGAAATGTTAAGTAGTGTTTGAGGTGTTTGATTTGGGATTTATAATGAATATGTTGATCATGTCGGGTATGTGAGGTATGTTATATTTGGTGAGAGTATTCCCTTCCTTTGTTTGATCAACTTGAGGTGTTCATCCCTTTTGGAGGCTGGTGAAAATGTGGAATGGGAGTTTATATTTGTCTATCATTTGAGATATATTTTTCATCAGGTGTTGTTGGGACATTCCAGTAATGGAATGCATTATGGTGGGGAGAATTTTTATACCCATATTTTCAATTTTCATCACTTGTTTCAAAAAAACTTTAGGTTCATTGTTTTTTCTTGGTTTCTGGGTGTTTCTGGTATAATTTTTATTGTGTCTCTTGTGATCTTGACCTATGAAATTGTTCATTGAGTTATTGTAAGGTACTTTCCCTCCTATTATTCAAATATATGGTATGAGGTTTAGGTGGTTTGGAGTTGGTTTTGTGACTTTCCTTATGGTAACCAATGTGGCATATATTGTTGGGGAGGTTTAAACACTTAAGATGGATGAGTCTTGGGGTGTAATGGTGGTTTTTTTGGTATTATTTCCCCTATTATCAGACTAATTTTTCCCTAGCTTTCCCACATGGCCCCCAAATAATTGGGGGAAGAACATCACTTTTTTTGTGGCCATAACATGCCACACAGTTTGGCTGCATGGTTTCAAACCGTGCATCCTAACTGTACAGGGTGTCCAGGTCATTAAATATATTTTGAAATTCCATCTTTTCCATTATGGGAAAAACCTAAATCGTCCAATTTCTTATCCCTTTCAAAAGTATAAGTCATTTATGCCTCCCAAGCTCTAAAAACTTCCCTTGGAACTCATTTTTGAGTAGAATTTTGATAGGGAGACTTCAAGTTCCCTTCATTTAAGTGCATCTAATTTTGAATTATCTCCTTTGTACAGGGTTTCATTATTCATTATTGATGTTCCAAGTGTCCAAAAACAAGGTATTCATACCTAGGGTTTTTCTTTGATGTTCTTGGTATATTCTATTGATTTTAGGCCCGATATATCTTCTTTGATGTGCATCGATGGGGCGATTGGATTTTCTCACTAACATTCAAGGTTTTTAACAATGATGTTAAGTTATTATATGGGTAATAAATGATATATGAGTTAGAATTTCTTTATTTCAGTTTTATCTCATTTATTATTCTTTATTCTTGCTACGAAATCTGGTTTCTGTGACATTTTTATGCAAATGAAATTTAGGTACACAATTTCTACTAAATTGGGTGTTTCCCATTTCTATTTCATGTTGTGCCATCTGGATTTTTTAATAAATAATATAATGGGAAAATAGAAATTATTTGGGTGTTTCATGTTCATTTTTTATGAATATGAGTATTCTCATGACTTACAAAATGGGATTTCAAAAAGGGATTTTGGAAAATTTGGTACCATTTTTGTGTTAAATTGGGTGTTCACATGTCTCTTTTATATTATTCCTATGGGGGTTTTTTATAAATCATGTGATAAGTTTATAGAAATTACTTTGGTGGTTCCAATTATCTTTTGATGTATATTGGTATGCATATTGTTTTTAATGTGATGTTTTATGGGATTTTTTCTGAAAGACATTTCTTAAATTTTTTGAAGTTGTTTTATTGAAATTCTAAAAGTTTTATTGTGTGGTTTAGGTGGTGAAAAGAATGGTAGCTAATATTTTGAAATAAATATGAATATAACTTGGGTGTTTATTTTATAATGGATATTTTCTTCATGAGATAATGGTTTGAGCATAATGGGGGAAGACTGGGTACCTTGGACGGAGGATGTGTACTAGTATTACTAGTGATCCAGATTGGTTTTGTCCCTATTTCACTGCAAAAAATGGATAATGACAACCATAAAAAACTGTATTGATTTTAAATAGGGATCACAAGGTTATGGTTATTTTCCATAATGGTGGCTCATGACTGAGAAGTGATTTTTCTATGGTTACATTGCATTGAGGTATGAGGTAAACGTGCCTCAAGACTACATAGTACCTTGGGGTGTTCCCAAGATTGGTGCTGATTTAATATTGTGTATTTATATTTGGAACATGGTGGTTTTTGCAGGAAAATAATGAATATAATTTTTTTTACCTAAATGTTTTAATTCATGTAAAATTCTCTTTGAAAAACTATTTACATTTAAATGTTTCATTCTTTAGAAATTATTTCCACCGCATCTCAGTTTTCAAAAATGGCATGCATGTTATCATGTATTGCATAACCAATAGAATCTATTGGTGTTATCCTATTGGGATTGGGATCACACTATAATTACAACTATTTTTTGTATGTTTACATAGTCATGTTTGACATAGGTAATGGAAAGGCTTTGTGTGATGGTGGTTCGAGGTGTTTAGTCCCGTCCTTGGGGATGTTTTCTATTATTTCATTGTGTATTTGGACTTCTTGGATTGAAATTAAAACCATTTATTCAATTCTTGTTTTTACTTATGTCTTATTTGGCTTGAACTTTTTCAGATGCAGTTTATCAAATCTTTTTGATGTTTTATACATCCTTATCCAGGTAAATCATTCCCAAACTAAAATAAATGATACCTGGGAACTTGTACCATATTGTGGAGATAGGTAATGGCCTTCAGGCCATTTCATGGTCTGGGTTTGGTTCCAGTTTCGATAGTGGCCAGATTTTGGTTCTGACATAGAATCTACACATGTTTTTCCCATATGAAAGAACGTGATCCTATGTTATGAACTATACGTTTAATACATGTGATGGTTTAGATATGTACGTTATTTATATAAATTCATGGAACATATAATGATTTTATGATATATTTCGTGTGTGAACCACAAGATAAGATACCGTACTACTAGAACCAAGAATCCCAAAGGGGCTGATAAATCATTGGATTTAAATTCCATTATTTCCAAATATTATAACCTTATTCTATTGAAATATTCATCTTTTTACTATATTATAATTTCTAATATCATTGAATGTTTTTATCATACCATCTCATCCAACTCTATACTAAATATATGTGATGGTAAATTATAATAACTTATAATTTTTCATGACAGTAATCTCATATCCAAGTATCATTCATTCTAAAACATAATACCATATCATTGGATTTTGTACTTCCATACATAGGGGGTTCAGTGAGGAACCATCTGACAAACTGAGAAAAATATATTGTTCCATGATAAATAAAATTATGAAATGGTTTTATCACAACCCACATTGAAATCTATATAACATTTTCTTAACAAATAATTTATTATTTAAATGGGCCTCCTATACTAACCATAAATCTAAGGATGATATGTAGTTCTTCAGTTCATCTCCAAATCCATGTCTTTATTAAGAAATCACTAGTATAATGTGGTAACCTTATATACCAAAAATATATTATATAATATGGTACTAGATGAATCATTGAAACATACTTAAGGTATCTCTTGAAAATTGGTTCAGGAGAGATATATTATATTATTGTAAAGAACTTTGATTAGTTAATAACACAATAAAGTACATCCCAAGTATGAATATGGCCTTTATATATTTTGTGTCTTCCAATGATATAATCCATAATGATTTGTTCCCATTAACATATTATAATGGGTAATTTTTGTAACATACCCTATTTATTCTCACCATACAAAAAATTTATTTAAATACTATGAATTAATATATAAATTCACCAATATCACATTTCTTATTTTCCACCCCCATAATACTCTTTCAAATTCGCATAAATATTCATACCTCATGGAATAATGGATAATTATGTGTTATGAGATTTATCCAACAACAACTTCAATAAATATAGTATTAATGGTGAACATACAGGTTTCTAGAACTATATTGTTCTATTGTTGTCATGTTTGATCTCAGGGTCATTCATCGCCATATTTTATAGTTCTGGGTATTCTATTTTTTCCTCCTTAATAATCACATGGAAGATTGATTTTATTTTTTTAGAGAAATATTTGAATTGAATAATTTTTTCGTGATTTAATTATCAATGTTTCACTAATAATATTTTATTATAATTACTTCAATCCACATTATACGAATACTATCACGGTATTTCAAACTCACTGGATTTCCCATCGTATTCTCCATCCCATGGAGGTAAAGTATAGAGTAGATATAATTTTAAATAATCTTATATAATAACTATTGTGGAATTTTTAACTCTATAGTTGTGAATATATACATCAAGGTTTCATAATAATTATTTATATAATTTTTTTAAAAGGTTATGTATATATATATAATATTTGCAAATAAATATAATGATTCCATATATTCTATCTAAAATTAAAATTTACTAATATAAATAATAAGTGTGTTAATTTTTTACATGATTTATAAATTATAAATGGACATATAATATCACCATGTCATCCCATATGAGGATATATCTTATTTTGAATTTGTAGAATCATTCTTGAACACAAAATATTATATATTTTAGATACTATGAGAACATGGTCACTCTCAAAACATCGATTTAGTTCCATAACTGTTAACCAAATTAATTTTTCAGGTGGAACATTTATCCCCTATGAGTCAACTTGGTTGTTGGATTAGATTACCATTATAAATACAATGAAAATTTCTACAATATCCATCAAAACTAAGGAAAACTATGTCTATCAGTGTTCATGGTAAATCTAGTCCTTTTCTTAAAATTTCTATATTTCAAGGATTAACTGTTCTACCCTCATATGAGATTATAAGAAATAATAATCCCAATTGTGGTCTAAATTCACTAATGAGCTTAAATTATAGAATTTCTATAATTCATAATGATAAATTTATTAACTGATTACGTAAAAACATTAATTTAGATGGGTGAATATTGATATTGAGTATACTAGGTCAAAATTACATAATATTGGGTTTTTTTAAAATTTCCAACAATAAATAAATTTTATGAAAATTTGAAACAATATTATATAACTATTCATAATTATTTTATATTTATGAATTCTATAATGTGTAATTTAAAATTTATTCATTATAAATAAGGTAGAAATTATGACAATATAATTTGGATGTAAAAAAAGGATATTTTATCAGAAAAATTTCAAATCGGTAATTTTTTTCAATTTTAATAAAATAAAATAAATATTACTAATTACTAAATTATATTAAATGATTAATTAATATACATAAATATTTAAATTTATATATATATTATGATGTTTACTTGTCGTATTGTTAATGTAGAATCATGTTATTATGGAAAAATGCATTTCTTGAAGAATTTATTTTACTCATGTTATGTGTGATAATTTTTAAATTATATTTATACATTTTTGAATTTATTTATATAAAATTAATATCATATTTGGAATCATCATAAGTAACATTATTTAAAATATTATACATAATTCCTAGTCATAATTTATTATTAAACAATAATAATTTTTTCATTGTTGTTAAGGTCATGATGGGTTTACCTATGGTTAATATAAAAAGATATGAGTTAAATTGACCCAAGGAAATCCATAAACAAAATAGGTTGTTGCTATATCAACCATAACATTATAACCATAAAATATTATTCAATATTAATTCATGTTTCTATGAATATGGATTAATAATATTTTATAACATAGAAAATGTTTATGTGTTCCCCTCGTCTCAATTATGAAAGGGATCCTCCTATAGTAAATTCCTCACACCAAATTAAACATTTATCTTGATATTACCATGAAAACATCACCCCAAAATATCATTATTAATGTTTAATATGTTATTGTACTCCAAATATACCAAATCGTGTGACTTAATGAATTGATCAAAAGTGGTTTTCTTTTAGAGAAGGTAATCATTTTAACAAAGATCTATATTTTTTCTTTTATTTATACTAACATCAATTATGTTATAAATATTAAAATATAAAAACACTATTATCTTTCATGTATTAAGATATTATTTTATTATGGAATATTAAATATCCATATCCTTACCCACCATATGGGAAAAACAACTCCCTTTTGAAAAGTGGACTACCCCACCTCAAGAACAGATCACCAACTAACATGGATTATAAAGTTGAATATTGTTATAATAAATATAAATATTGTCATGATATAAATTTATAACTTCTTTAAAGTAATTAAATATGATGTTAAATAATATTCAACTAACTAAATTCATGATTTTAGGGATTGCATCTCAATTTACACGCAATTAAATCATATTTTGTTATATGAATCTATTTACTAGATTATGGTGTATATACATCCCATTTTATGTATTTAAAATGATTTAATTTTTTTGTGATGATTAATTTATAGATGAAAGTAATAAATTAATTAATACTAAATTTATCTTATACTAACAATATTGTAATTTATTTTTAAATATAATTTTCTAGTGCTTCCTATATTTTTCATTGATGTGATCCTATAATATAACCTTAACAGACTCCATATATTTTCTTATTCTAGGGTAATTTTATTATATTCCATATTTTAATCCAAATTTAACTCTATTGGGATAATTTATTGAATAAATAAATTTTTATATGAAAAAAAGATCTTATGTCTCATTTTGTTAGAGTTTATTTTTCATTTATATCCACATTTTATAAAAATTATTTTAAAAACTATTTTTGATTTACACAAATTATTTATTTAGGCCACATTATGTTATCCATGTTTTTTATCAGGTTTGACATGACTATTTATAATTTTTACCATTAGGCTCATATTCATCGTTCTTTATAAAAAGTCAAATATACATTTTTTAGTTCATACAGAGTTAACGGACTATATTTCTTCCATAATAATTTTATAATATTTTTCTTCTTCTACTAATTTTCAATAGTCTTACAAAAAAAATTTATGGAATTTTTTTTAATGTTTCTCTTACATATTCTGATTCTACAAAATATCTTTATATATCATGAAACATATATTTATAACTAATTGATAAAAATATTTTATATCCTATTATTTTTTTGTTCATTAACTTTCTCTTGAAACATTCACCTTATTTTAATCAATATTTTTTTGACATTTAATTAATAATAAATATACAAAAAGTTTTTACCATGTGTGTGATTATTAACTAATCTAAATACAACTTCCACATATGATGTTTTACATAGAATTTTATTTTATTTATTAGTGAAATATGATAATTCACTATTCTATATAGAATATGGTTTCATATTAATAAGGAAAATTATTTATAATTTAAATATATCATTTAATAAATAAGGAATTTACAAGATGTGATGTTAAGGTTGTGGCCTTGAATTATATATCCCCTCATTGCATAGACATGTACAATGTGGAAAACAATTTGTCCAAACCTATTACATTGGTTTTTAGTTTATACCCAGCCATTAATTGAACCGTCGTACTAAATATATTTGATGATAAATATATCTTCATGTTTCAAAGAATCACATATAATATTATTTATTTCATTTATAGAGATTAATTTATTCTTTTACATGTTATTACTAGCTTCATATTATACATGTTTCGCTTCATTATCAAATTATTGATTAAATGTATTTTTTTAGTTTTCTTACTTAACATATTGATTATGCCTAGTAAAAAACATATATTCCGATGTACATAACCCTTAAATAGAATTTTAGTTGACTCTAATTTGGATTTCTTTCCTTGGTATTAGAATAATAAATCATTGAATATGATCAATGTATATAATATATTTTATTTTATTATAAAATATTTTTTTATTATTTTTCTTATAAGGGAGGAATTTATATATCTCATGGTTCAATAATACTAATCTAAATCATCATTGTTGACATGAAACTTTTTTTTATAACAATGTACTAAATTATACACTGATTTTGTAATAATAGATATGAGTTTTCAATGTTTGAATTATAGAAATTTTATAATCAACCTAAAAAATTAGAAATATGAAAACATATATTAAGAAACATAACCCTATAAATGACATTAAGGATATTACTAAGTATATATAATATCATTAAAGTCATTAAAATGAAATAAATATGTTGTTTTATTACTAATACATTCCTATCAGGTTATTATTGGTTGAACTAATTTTGGAATATATTCATTTATGGGTAATAACAATAAATAGTATAGGATGAGTATATATCCAGGATCATTCTATTTCATGGTTTATGGGGCCTTACAGTGAGCCTCATTTGTTAAAATTGTCGTATATATTAGGGTGAATTGAAGTTTTCATTACAAAAAATTATAAATGGTCAAAAAATATTTCTCTGATTTAAAAATAACTTCAATGAAACTATATTTGTGATTTTTATCCTAAGAATAAAAGAAAATTTAATTTATGTTATGTTTTGAATCAAATTTAAAATTAAATATTATGATTTCAATATTAAAATATTTAAAGATAATATAGTATTTCATTCTATATAGAAATTTCATCTTCTATAAATATTGGTTTCAATATTTGTTGAACATATAGAAAATTTTATACAACAGGATTCAATGTATCTAGTATTGGAGATGAGAATATCATTTCCATATTAGGGAAAATTTCATAGGTTATGACTAATAATAATCTATATATAGATAAAAAATATTTTAAATAGAATGATACACAAATATTTTATTGTTTCATAACATATATGCCTCCATAATTAAGTTTAACTAATAATCATGTATTAGTTAAATGTGGGATTAAGTCATATAAAATTATATATAAGGACTTTTAATATAGTGAATGGGAAAGGGTTATTATTTTAGTAAATAATGTTAATGTTTTTAATGATAAATTTAGGTAGTTCATAAAATACACTAGGGGATGAATAAATATAACATATGGAATGACCCGATTGAAATATAACATTAACTAGAAAATATTTATATGATGATAAAAAACTAAAATGTTGTAAATGTCTATATTTTGAAGAAAATATAAGAAAATATTATTTTCAAGTATGGGTATTCCATTAAACAACAAACCAAGAAGTATATTAATTTCATACTTAATAATGAAAAAATCATTGATTATTTTATTGAAGTGCTTAAGAAAATTAATTAAAGAGAAGTGATTTTTAAATAGTTTCATTACATGTGAAATAATATTTTTTCCTTCCAAATATAAATGTAATTATATATATCCTATGTCTTAATGAAAAATAATGAAAATAACTTGTTAGTTATACACAAAGAAATAGAAAAAAATTATCATAGAAGAAGATAATTATGAAACTGCCATCATGTGGGAATTTAGGAAAGAAAAAATATATAAAATGGTAAAATGACATGGTTGTTTAACACATGTCTGGAAATAAAGTTATTCTATCTAATGAATGTAAGGGTACAAATTACACTATAATCTAGTTTTTCCTTTTCAATTAAATAGGGAATTATTCAATCTAATATCCATAGCATCATGTCTAATTTCAATTACAAAATCTGTGGGGATAATTCCATGCTTAAGAAGATCACTTTAGTGGATGGTGAAGATCCTAAATATTTTGCGGAATGTACATTAGTAAAATAATTAAATTTTTATAATTATTTAATTTATTAAATTTCTTATCAATATATTATATCTTCAGTGATTACAGGGAAGGTATGTATTTTCCAAACACCATGAGAATAATGTTTTTTTAGTAAAGACTCCTAGTGTAAATATCAAAAAATAATGATTTTTCTGTATGATCTTGTTATGAAATACTAATGTACCTAATTTTTAGAAATTGATATTATTTTTATGATTGAAATTAATACACACCTTGTAATTTACATGATATCAAAATATTATTAAAAATATTATTATAAATTGTTTAAATTATGATTCTTGATAAAGAAGAAATTTTTTTATCATTAGTGAGGAAATATTATCATATAGGAAAAGTATATATCAACCTATTGTTTCTATTCTAAATGATACTCTTCTTAAAAAAATTGAGAAACATTCTATGATGGAAATTATCCCCCTCTAATGAATGATTTTATTATTATATAGAAATAGATTGATTTATTTGTAGAGAAATTATATAGAAATAAAATATTTTGTGAATTTTAGTTCATCATTAACATAATCTTAGATGCATTCCCTATGTCAAATACCACTATAGAATTTTAACCATGGAAATATTAGTGTTTATGAACAAATATGGGAATTTTTGTTAATAGTTACTTATACAGCCTATTGTTTCTCTTTAGGGACACCCTATTCATTTCATTGAGAAGAAATATTGTTATATGAGTATCTAAATCTATTATATAGAAATAATGTTTTTATGATAAATACCAAGTATCCAATTCCTCATATTTATACATATCCAATCAACTCGGAAGAGCTATATATATTTATTTGATTAAAATATATTTCAGTTATCATCACTTGTAACTAATGGATTACGATATTTTAAAGACAATATTATTTACAAGATATATAATTTATGAGTTTATATTAATATCTTTTGGAATAAATGATTATCCCCTTATTTTTATAAAGATAATAAACTAGTTATTCAAGAAATATATTGATATTTTTGTTATGGAATTAAATAATAATATATTTGGGAACATGAAAATCTATTAGGAAATTAATATATCTTCGATATCATTCATGAGAATCATACATGAAATGAACGATATTTTAAATTTAAATTTTTGTTTTAAAATTTAGAAATTATTAATTTCTGGTATAAATTGCCTCTAAAGATAGAATAAATTTTGATTTTATAAAGTAAAATATATTCAAATTGATTCCTACAAAAATGAATATATGATTTGTATGCAATTTTATTTTTTTGTAAGGTAATTATAAATTATTTGACCAAAAAATTCATGATTTGGTAAATTAATAACCAATCATTAATTTCATTGCTTTAATATCCCATGAACAATGGAAGGTGAAGAACATTTTGGATAATTGAAGAGAAGATTAATCAATTCTTTAGTTTTGACTCCACCATCAAGAAATTATATATTTTTTATACTTGTATATATTCATTATTTATTGGGCCTTTTATGAATGTAAAATGATATTTTATTTTATATACCTAAATAAATCAATAACTCATTAATTGATCTATACAACTCATCATATTTTATTCATAGCTATAATTATTTCATTAAATATATATACTGATTTTCCATTTGTGAATGACATAATATATAATAATGTCATAAGAGATCGAAATACATATTTTCAAAACAATATGAAAATTATGTAAGGGTGATGATGATAGCCACTCAATGGTAATGAATTCACATTAAAATACCTAATATGGAAAAAAAATAAGTTTGTTAATTCACTAATAAGGGTTGATAATGGTGTCCTATCAAAAATTGAGGAATGATAGGGATCAAGTGATCATTGAATTAGTAAATAAGGATATATGAATTAATAAGTAATAGGAAATACAACACCATTATTTTTTAATGATTTATAAGACATATTTATTAGAAATGTTAAAATGCTCTTATCCTTATGATGGAAATTTTCAAAAGAAAATTTATTATGTAAATGATGGGAAATTGGTAAACTTCTAATATGTATATTGAATTATGAAATTTGATAAGGGGATATATGTTATAAATATTAATAATATATTAAAGGAATTAATGGAATATAATAACTTCTAAAATAATAAAAAGGTAAAAATGGATTTGAGGTATCACCTTTTGTGGGATAATATGAACCCGAAATTAATGATTATGTGTAAAGATGCATGGTTTTCAAAAGGTGAAGGTGGAGAGACAACATCTTAGAGGATTAATTTAACCACAACCTATCGAAATTTATTAGTGGTTTGATAATTATATATACATTTATACTATAATTTCCAATAATCTTAAATTATATTATACAATAAGGTTTATTTTTCATTTCCTTAAAAATATGAATATTTCAATTTATAAAATATGTTTTACCTATTGAAAACCAATATTTATTCTATATTATTTTTTTTTCAAAACATTTTCATCACCCCTTTTCAACTGTAGCAGCTAATAATTTGTTTTTTCCCTCAATATTCAAGAAAAGTATTAATATGGCTCTTGATACTATGCTTTATTTGAGAATTTCATATAATTCTCAAATTGATGGAAAATATAACTACAATATTTAATTCTTAAAAGTAATTTTTAGGTAACACATGGATGAAATTAATGGTATGTGGGGACATTATTTAACATTACCCATGTTTTATTAAAACAATGTATTCCATTCAACTATTCATATGGCGTCATATAAAGCATTACATGGAATGAAATTCCATACAGCAAGTAGTTGAAATGGAGTTGATGAATGGAATGTTATAATACTAAAACATTTTCAAGAGGAAAAAAAATAATTTCTATTAAGACTCATATTTAAAAATATAAAATCATGAATATGAGTTTTTCTTTTATCAATAGATATTAGTTTGAATTTTATGTGACGAATCTTGTTTTTTTAATGTATATTGATGTGTGGTTGTTATATGGTTCAGTAAGAAAGTAAAATTGATAGTCAGAACAGAATAATTTTTTAAATTTTAGAAATAATTAGAGGTTTTTATTTCCATTAATATTTGTGACTAAAACTATTTATTGTACATTAGATTTTCTATATCTCAATATTACAGATGTATATGCTAGACACAAAACATGTTCACTCCTTCAAAAAAATGAATTGAAACCAAATCTATCTCACAAATAATTGAACATATATAAACATATTCCTGAAAATATGGAATATTTTTGATGAATCAAATGAATATATTGGTAAAGGTCATTTAGAAGAATCCAATAATCTTATATGGAACTTCTGATTCTAAAAATGTTTTAAAGAACAACTACCATAATTTGTTCAAAAAATAATATCCATTAAAATACTAGAGATGATATTTTCTAATGAATTATTAAGGTTACAAATTATCTTCAATTATAGGAAGTTATAATTTAAATTTTAATATTTCATTTTAAACATTTTATAATTTTATAGGATAAACATCGGCTACGAACTCAACATTGATAAATTTATCAAAGATTATGTTTATTAGATTTTAACATGGAAATGAGATATTGTGAATAAATAACAATATAAAACTGAAATATTATTCCATTAATTTATAATATGTGATAAAATATGATTAATTAACCATTTATTATCATTAATTCAATAATAATTTAGATAAGATAATTTTTAGGTAATAATGGGTATTTTCCTGAAATCTATTTTGGAATATGTAATGAAATTTATAAAATTTATTTAATTAATATTCAATAATGAAATATTTAAATGAAATTTATTTATTTTATATCTATATATATAAATTTAAATCAATATAAGGAATATAAATACCATTATAGTTTATTTAATATCATCTTATGTTTGGAAACAATATTTCTGGAAAAACAATGTTCATCACATTCAATGGGTTCAATTTAAAATTAATTTATCAACTACTATGATTTTAATATTATAAAATGGATTAAATATTTAAAAATATAATAAAAAACATTGAGAAATAATTTCAATATAATTTTTTCAAACTCAATCATAATGATATTAAATATTTGATTCCACAGTTAGGAACAAGATGTGTTTACTAAGGGTAAATATAAAAATATAAAGGATAAAAAGAAATAAAAAATTTTATAATACTTATTTATTGTATTAAAATATAAAATAATATTATCACCTTATAATAAAATAATTTTGTGAAAAAGTTTCAAAAGAATATAAATTAATTATATTTTAAAACATTGAAAAATTATAATAATGACACTAACCTCAATTAAAAAAGGGGTCATCCCTCACAAAATTTTTCACCTATAGTTATCCAATTATCTCAATAAAAAAATAATAAAATCACTCCCCAAAAACATTATCCTCATTTTAGAGGTTTTTTTATTCACAAAATTCCAATATTTGGCTAATAATAAGTGAAAACAATGAGGTTTATATAGAAGAATATAGTCATCATAATGATGCTCTTTTTTTACTTCTTCCAAAACAAAAATAAATTATATCATAATAGTTTAAATATAATAACACTAATATATCCCTAATAAAAAAAATTATATTGTGTGTGGAATAATATTTATCCATATAATTCTCCATCGGAAGGGAAATAAAACCATCACCTGTATGTATGAAAGACAACCAACTAGAGATGTAATTTAATTTTTTTAATTAAACGACACATAAAGATAGTCATAATGATGAAAAATATATATATATATAACTATTTAAATATTGTTTATTATAATAATTTAATATTTCTACTCTTTACATATCCATTCAAACAGTAATAAATGATAATCTTAATCATGCCTTTGTATGACCATCTATCTGTGTTACAGTATGTGATTCATTTTTTATGTGCAACATTCAAGATATTTTATAAATATATTTTTTTTTAAAAATTATATAATTTATAAAATTTATATAATACTATAGATGATATAACCATATCCTATACAGAATATCCATCACATTTGTAAGGAAACATGTTCGAGAAAACAACTGACATGACACTCGAAAAATAATAATATTGATATATTATAAATGAATGGGTGACGATATATTATAATAGGATAATATAAGAAATTATTAATTTGACAAAGTTTCAAAAATAAAATAATTAAATGTTTCAAACCACTATAAATGAGTTTCAAAATGCTATATAAATGGGATTTTGGGGTAAGAGATTTCATCTCAATTTCCACCCTATTGACATATATTTGTTATTCTGCTCCTATTTAATATTATGTATTGTTTATATTTATCATTTAATTGAATAAAATGAATATTTATTTATTAATAATCATTATTTTTTAAATTGTTTTTATTATTTTAAGGATATACCATTAAATTGATCCAAAAACTTATCAATTTTTTTTACAATCCCAATTTTATGGGGTTGATTATATTTATCATTAAAGAATCAAATTATATATCCATTGAAAACAAAAAAAAAATATTTTTCAACATATGGATATTTACAATGTTTCTATTTTATCTTCTAACATATCCTATCTTTGTGAATGGTATCATTTTAAATAATGATTCAAATAAATAATAATATTATTTTTTCCATTGGAACAAGTGTATTATTCATACTTATCCTTATTTTATAAAAATATTTTCAAAAATGAAATTCCATTTAAAAAGATGACATAATGAAGAATTTATGTGTCTTCTATGAGATTTTTTATGTTTTAAAATGAATAAATATATTATTTTTTAAATGGTTAAATTTTATAATTTCATTATAATTTTCCCAAAGAACGATATATTTTTAAGACACACCGAATTAATAGAATTTTCCAGCACCATATCCATTTTATTATATTTATGTTCTTTGGAATGTGATCACTAATATTTTTAAAAATAACACTTTAATGAATACTTATTTTAGTATTTAATTTACATTAAGTCGTATTCTCTAAATGGAAATAATTAATTATAAAACCTGTATTTATAGGAAATTAGTTGTTATATATTATCTCTTAAAAATTCTATTTTAATTAACATTATCATGATAAATTCAATCTATTATTATAAATTCTCATTATACATTATTTTCAATATAAATATAAAATATCATTGTAAAATGGATAATATTTGAAACATCCTACATTTTAAGATAGAAATATTATGTTTGACTGTATTTATGATATTCTACATCAATATTAAACGAAAAACTAAATATTATAATTTAAATATTTCCATTCTATCATAGTCTTTAGAATAAATGGAAGGAAAAATATTAACTGAATTATGAATATACATTTTTTACATGTTTATGTAGTGATTAATTGGTTACCAAATTAATTAGAAAAGTAAATAAAATCTAATTTAATATAAGGCTTAGTTTTTATGAAAAAACTATTTAAATAATAATAAATGTGTTCATAAAATAATTATATCACTCTTATTGATTTATTTAAATTAAATATAAAATAAATTTTATTTTAAAATTCTACTAATATGTTTTTTATACATGATATATGAACAAAATCAATTTTATGCATAAAAGGAGAATTTTTCAAAATCGACATTTTTGCAGACTTTTGAAGGAGAACCCATTTTAAATACATAATTAACCCATTTATAGGATCTATTTTAAAAATTAAAATTTTAATATGGATGTGGAAAATCGAAATTTATGTTGGGTGAATTTTTGGTATTATTCTGATAAAATTTATATTTTAATGAATATAAAAATTTAATGTAGTGTAATTTAAAAAAAATTTCATAAAAAATTATTTATATTTTTAGAAGTTTTTTCTAATATGTTTTATAGTATATTTATATTATTTTCCATCAGTTAATCCAATTTTTTTCAATGAAATTAATTTTAAATATAAATTATATATAAAAAAGATTCAATCTTATGAACGTTTCACTTTAAAACCTATCTTTCAGTTTTCTAAGCTGAATTAATTTTAAAAATAATTTTCCATAATTTTTGAATTTAATCAAGTAAAATTGTTTCCATATATTTAATCAAAATGTCAAAATTATGTCATATGGTCAATTTCCTTTTTTTTATATATATTGATTCCATGTTAAAAAAATTATTTTCCGTAGTTAAAGTAAATTTTTGAGAAGGGTTTAAAATAAAAGTTAAAATATTATCATACATAAAAACTATAACATTTAATTGGTGTTTTAAGTGTGTTTTGACCACAACCAATATATATAACATTAATTAAAATACCATGTTATTGAGTTTAATTCCAAATCTCTATGGTTATCTTTTAATATAAAATAATCAAAAAATTTATTCACTTGGACCCACCACTCCTCAAGTATAAATAACAACATTCACGACCCTATTTAGACCCATAAAGCCTTATTTCTCCTCAAATATCAACCCAAACCTCTCATACTCACTCTCCCCATGTCCATGTGCTACTGGTTTCACTAAAAATAATGAATCCAAGGTCTTCATGGGTCTTCCATGGAAGGGATATTTAATAATAAAAATAATGAACATGTTTGATGAGTGTAACTCGGGGTAAGGTAATTTATTAACCCAATTTACATTCATTGGGTTAAACTTCTAGTTATTGATTATGTTATTCATCCAATATGTGTAAAATTAATTTTTAAAATCTTATCTTTTATTTATATCTTGATTTTTATTCAATTTTTTCAAATAGGAATTATTTTATATGGAGTGTTTGACATTCCATATAAAAGAACAAAATGAATTTTTTTAAACAAGTGTAGTGACAAGAACATGTTTTCCTCCATAACCGTTATTTGATATTTGGGTTCCCCTATGGGACATAAATTTTTTAAATAGAAAAGAAATACCTTATTCAATTTTTTATTTTTTTTATTTGAAATAATTTTGAATGTGGATTTTCTATTACAATATCATGAAATGATTTCTTGTGATTGAAAATGGAATTTTATGAGTGAAATATTGATAATTGCAATATGTTTTGTGTAACTATTATTTAATGGTACACGGAAATTTAATGGCTGGTAACATCATAAACCTAATATGGGTGGTTACATGATAAACCAATGATAAATGGTTTTGTGATAAACCAATGATGGATGATTACTTTATAACCTCCATTTCATTGGGTATGAAAGTCAGTCATATGGATATTCTATTTTCAAGAGTGATATGTGTGAAACCTAATTGTATAGTTATTCCATATAAATAGGATTATGTCTAAAGTAACCATTATATGTTATATGTTATTGTTATGGGTTTTATGGTAATATTTTAATGAAAAAAATATGATATGAAATTATATTTAGTGAAGTATATTTACTAATTATTAATGGAATTAAGTATTTATTTATGATTATGCATTCGTTGTTCTCATGTTTTCACATGACTAACAATTTTACTTCTTTTTTTATCCCATAATAATATTTTATTCTCATAACAAGTTTTAAAATGTTATTCACATGATTTAAGGGATGTTATAGAAAAGTATACAATTAAGGGGAATCAAGGGATTTCTTAACATGAAATGAAACCATATTTATTTTTAAAACATTTTATTTTATAAAAAATGGATAGTGAGTAGAAGTGTCAACATTGTAATTTTGTTGTTGTTATTTATGTTCTAAAGCCCAATTATTGAATGCACTAAACATGAAGAGATCCTTGATGCTAATTAATGTAATGTTTTATACAAAAATAAATATTAAGTAATGTTTAAGGATGAGGCCTTATTATGGTATCAGTTGTCAATTTAGATAACTTTAGAAGTTATGTTTTTTTAAGCATAAGTTACAGTTCTTATTTTACCACAATAGATAAGATATTATAAATATTTATATTAATTTTAAATAAATAGAACGATTTGGAGATAAATGAATATGTATATCTTAGTGATAAGCATCCTATAAAGAGAGTATTTGTTGATTTTATTCATATACTCACACTATCATTTTTGGTTTTAGTGAATGTTAGGATCCAACATACACCAAAGTAACAATGTAATTGAAGAAATATTTCCTAGTTCTCTGAATGTGAAACAAAATGAAATAGAAGCTATAAAGAGAACTCTTGTTGTCATTCAAATAAAATTACCAGGATTCACGATTAACCACTTGAAACATTGTGATATTTCTTACATATCATATATGAGATAAATGAATCCATGAGGAAGATAAGATAATAAGGATCATAATGTAAAGTACATTGCTTGACATATGTGTCATGAATTTGGAAAGAAACACCTCAAAAAATTTGTTAAAGGTATGGGATGATGCTATAGATATGGTAATGGTGGTTATAAATAAATAACATACCAAGGAAAAAGTAAGAATTCTTTTTACTCCAAGAAAGGGAAAGAATTTATTTCTGAGTTTTCAATTGATTTCTTTAAATATAGGGAGTATGGTCAATATGAAAATATATTTCATAAGAAAAAGGTTACAGAGTGGGATCTGGAGGACCATACAAATATATGTTTATTGATACCTAATTCTATTCTAATTGATGTTGATGAAATTGAATATGACATATGAATGGTATGGATTGTATTTTGACTCATGTTTTTACATTATTAAATCATAGGAAATGATTCATGTTTTTTAGAAATGACGTATGAGGAATAAGATAGAAAATCATGGTTATATGATCATGAATAATTTTCAATTATAAAGATTTCTACATTTTAAGAATTATATTGTTATGTTAGATATATGGGTGATGACATGTTTACATGTATTGATTCCCTATTGATAATGAAATTGATTTAGAATAAATATTGTTATAGTATGTCTATCCATGAAGATATTATTGTGAATATTTTGTTTGAGTAATAATTATCTTTTCTTGTGTGGACATAATTTTAATGGTATAAATACCCTTTAGTGTTTATATAATCCATGATTCTATTGGATGTTACATTTTGGGATGAAAAATGAAAGGCATGAAATTAAATTTATGATCAAAATATGTTATCATTGTTTTGTATGAAATTATCATATTTATTTAATGTTATTTGAGTTATATAGTTTATGAAAAATGAAAACACTTAGACCATGTGACAACCCATCACGTTGAATAAAGTAACCGGAATAAAACCCACAATCGATATGTTACAAGGCTTTATCACCAAACACTGTCCTACGTGAAGTCCATGGATAATATTATTTTTTCTTTTTATTTAAATAATTTGACAGATTAAGATTTATTTTACTTTTAGAACCCATGTTATATCGAATTTATAACCATTTGATTGGAAAAATATTTTGTGATTAACTGATTACAGGTTTTTCAGAAGATGTCTACTATTTGGGGAACCCTCTTTATTGGGGTAATCTTAACACTCTCAGATTTTATTTGATAATAAACTGTTGAATAATATTTTGAAATAATGTTTGATTTTATTGTGTAAATAGGGTAATTCAAGTATTTTATGTAGGTCATTAACCTAGAATAGATATTTTTGTAGTATGGTAATTAGTTTTTTATATAATCCATTAAATTTGATTGATGTTTTTGGGAGATAAATGTTATGATTTATAGTTGAAGTCAATGTCATATAATACTTATGATTTTTGGGATTTAAACATATTTTATATTACATTTTGGAATTTAAGGATGTTATTTGTCAAATGGTCTGTGACCATGTTAGGGTTTCGCTGTTGATGTTTTGAGACTAATGTTGTTTTTCATCACATAATGCATTCATCATTTTTTAGAATTATCTTATTTTATCCAAATAATATTTCTTATTTTAATGTTTTACAACCTGATAAATATGTAGATAATCATTACTACATCATGTGATTCTCCATATGTTGATTCTAGTGCATATAATGTGAAAAGATTTTCTTGAATATAAATCACTTAGAGAAAAAGATGAGTTTTTGGTAAAGTATGAAGATCTAATTTTCAAGTAACTGTATTTTCTTATGTTCTTAGTTACTTATTAAATTAATCAACCCTTACAACTAAAAAATATTGTTTCAACATTTTTTTCATAACGAGAAATAAATGACATTTTTAGAAATCACAGAAATATTGTTTTATGATTGATAACATTCTCTTAAACATGTTTTATATCCCTCTCCACAAGAAATTTATGTTTATTTTTCTATTCCATATAACTGTTTTCATACATGTAATCTTAGTATGTGTTATCTCAAGTGATAATCGTACTTTCGTTTCTATATTTTAAAGTTGATTTTTTATTAATCCATTATTCAAGGTGGGATTTCCATAAAGTTATTTGGAAAAGTCATACTTTAGTTACCAACACCATATTCATATTTTGATGAGATAATTTATTAATGGGGGTGGATGTAACATCCAATGTTTCATGAAAGAATCTCTATGTTCAATAACATACATTATACAGTAAATCAATCTTAAAAGAATAACTAAATATTTATATTTATATGGTACCATTATAATCTTGTTGTTACAATATAGAGAATGAATAGTATTAACTAAATTATGGAAATATGGTTTACACATGTTTATATAGTACTTCATTTGGTACCAATTCAATTAGAAATAGAAATAATAACCAAATAAATATAAATGAAGCGTTTTTATAAAAAAAAACTCTTCAAATGAGAATAATTGTGTTTATAAAATTATCATATAAATATTTTCAGATTATATTAATGAAATATAAAGTCAATGTTTTGTTTAATAATAATGTTATCTTTTTTCTAGACATGATATAATGAATAAAATCAATTTTATCCATAAAAGGAGAATTTTTCTAAGAAGGCATTTTTACCTCCTTTTGATTGTGAACCCATTTTAAATATTGGGTTTACTAATTTCTATGATTATTTTAAAAAAATATTATTTTTCATTGGATGCTGAACAAAAAAAATTTAAATGGTTTCATTTTTGGTATTTTAATGATAAAATGTATATTTTATTGAATAATGAGAAATAGTGTGTTTTAATTCAAAAAAGATTTTTCCTATAATTTATTTATATTATTAGAAAATCATTTTAAAGGTTTTAGAGTATAATCATATTAATATTAATTAATTTCATCTAATTTCTGTCATTGAAATTAATTTCATATTGAGATTAGATTTAAAAAAAATTAATCATTTGATCGTTTCTCTTTAAAAACAATCATTTTTTGTTTTACCTATAGAATTAATTTTAAATATAATTTTCTCAATTCTATGAATTTAACTATGTAAAATAGATTCTATATTTGGAATTATATAGTCCAAATTATGTTTTAATTTTAATTAAATTTTTATTAAAAAAATGATTCCATGGTAACAATATTATTTTCCATAGTAAAGTCTATATTTTTTACAGGTGTTAAAATTAAAAGTTAAAATCTTTACATACCTATTAACTACAACATTTAAAGGGTGGTTGAGATGTATCTCAACCCTAGATAGATGATAAAACATTAATTAGTAACTAATGTCATGTAATTAATTATACCAATTTATGGTTAGATTTTAATATAAAATAATAAAAAAATTAATTGCTTGAACCCATATCTCCACCAGTATATATAACAACCCTCACCTCCCCATTTCATCCCAAAATTATTTTAGCTCCTCAAATATCATCCCAATCCTCTCTTCCTAACTCTTCTCATGTCCTACTACTATTTTTCTCACCAAAAATACGAAATCCAAGGTCTTCAATGGTCTTTCAAGGACGGTATATTCATGAGGAAGAATATAGAACATACGTGACAGGTCTAACATTAGGTAAGGGAATTTATTATCCAAATTTTCATTATTTGGGTTAAACTTATAATTATTTATTATGTCATTAAAATCTTATTTATTAAATGAATTTTGAAAATACAATATTTTATATTTATCTTCAATTTGTGTCAATATTTTTTGAAAGGATATTTTTAGTATAAAGTTTTTTACATTCCGTACATAAAAAGGAATGTTTTTTAATGTATATGGTGAAAAAGACATCCTTTCTTCCATAATCATAATTTCATGTTTTGATTTTATTACATAACATAATGTTCTTATATGTAAAATAAATAACTTATTCATTTTTTTGGGTATTATATCTCATTTTAAATGTTTATTGACAATTTCAATATCATAAACTTTTTTCTTATGATTGAAAATGAAATTTTATGCGTTAAATGTTGATTATTGCAATATTTTTTGAGTTATGATTATATAATGGTACTTGGTCATTTGATAGGTGGTTAAGTGATGAATAAAAGATGGTTTGTTATGTGATAAACTAAATATTGCGGTTTCATGAAAAACTAAGGATATATGGTTACATTATAACCTCCAATGCATTGGTTATTCAAGTCATCCATATAGATAATCCATTTTTATATCTAATATATATGGATTTTAACCGTATGTTTTTTCATTAATGTAATATTATGTCATATATTAACTTTATATGTTATATGTGATTTCTATGGGAATTATGGTAATCTTTTTATTACAAAGAGTGTAAGCAATGGTATTATATTCCGTGAAGAGTATTTACCACTTATTAAAGGTGAAAAATATTTCATTATGATAAATTATTTATGGTTTACATGTTTAATAAATAATAGTAGTTTAATTTATTTTTTATCCCATATTGAGCATTTATGATCATCCCATGTTTTATATTTTTTCAAAGTATTTATTGGAGGATAGAGACAAGGATGAAATCAAGTGAAAAGTTTTGACATATAAACATGAATCGAACACATATTTCTTTTTAAAATTATTTTGTTTTATGAAAAATCCATAGTGAATAGAAGTATAAAATTTTTAATTTTGTGTTCTTATGTTTGAGTCAGGGCATCATTATATAAATCTCTAAACCTGAAAATAACTTTGATGTGAAAGAAAGTTGAGTTAATGACTTAAATCAAGATTATGTGATGTTTAATGTTGAGGCCTTATATTCTTACTCTCTAAAATATATATCATTTAAACATACACGGTTTCATAAATAGTGTTATTTGATTAAAAATAAGATTCATAATATTTCATATTAATTTCTCAAAAATGATATTTATTGTGCATGATAAATTTTTAGGAATTAAATTTATCTTCCAATATATGACGAATAAAATGGACCTGAAATGATGGGTGAGGCCAAGTACCACATTTCCCCTTAATGTGTCAATAAGTTTTACCAGAGGAACCAGTTGGATAAATTTATTAAATGGGTTTTTGTTTTATACTTATTTATCGATTAAAATGACTTAATGAAATGATTTTGAGATAAATTTATTGTGATGGATTATATCATACTTATAATATAATTCATTTTTATCTTTAAGAATATATTTATCAATATCTATGATATTAATATGTGGATTTTTCCCATGGATTCATTTTATGATAAAAATGTATCTCCCTAACCCCAGAAGCCTGAAGTCGGTGTAATAATTTATTTCATTGACATGATTACAAGGAATCAAATCCCAATGGACCGATTGGTTTTCCAGTCTTGGAAATACATATTACATACTTGACACCCATCATACAATGGTAAATAGAAATTAAAAGCATGATATATAATAAATTCAAATAAACTACATCCATGAAAGTTTATTCCAACAGTTTTTCTTCATAACTTAGGGAAATGAATCACAATAAGGCTGAGCTGAAATGATCTGTAAGGGTAAGTAAAAGTATAATTAATATTGAATCAATCCGAATAAATTAACATGGATTTATAAATATCTGGTAATACACTCCATTTTTAATATACTATTATAGATCTAATATGTAAATATTTAAACATGTCATATTGTTCCCTTTTCGTTAACTTGGTAGGGTAGGGAAGGAATTGAGAATATACGTATAATGGTTATGTCAGATATTTTAATGGATCCCAAATTTAATTGGGTGATTTGGTTGGTGGCAAAAGAGTTACACACTATGTAACTAGGTTACACGCCGGGTAAAGGTTGCTGGAGTCATACTGTGAGAAGTTTCATGTTTTGAGAATATTCAAAACCATAAATGTTACATGACATAATGTATCTTTAAACATCCTGATTTATTTAATGAATTGGGTTTCATTAAAATAAACATGTTTTTAGTGGCTATGAAAAATAAATATTTCATGAAGTGTAATTGGATTACACATCGTGTAATACCTAAACTGCAACATTAAAACAGGATGCTAGGATGATCACTCACTTTTGGATCATCTCTAATTTCACTTATCTAAATCCAAACCCTTCCCCAAGAAATCTTGGTTCTCTCCAAAATTTTTGGATCTTTTTTTAGGTGTTTGGTCTTCCATACCCTTATTGTGTTATTCTTGGGTAAGAATTTTCCCTTCTTCTTCTTCTTTATCAATTTTTCCTCCTTTAAGATTTCAATATTTCATCCATAAATAAATGGATCAATGCCCTAAGATCTTGGATATCATTTCTAGGATTATATTCTAAGTATTTTGTACGTTTTTTTTCATTGTTGGGATTCGTTGACAGTGTGTGTTTCAGAAAAAATATAGGTGGTTCTTCCATATTTTTCCAAAATTGATTAACATTGAATATATTGATTTAATTTAATTTTTGATTTAAATGAAATTTATAAAACAAAGTTATATTTTATTCTATGAAAACAAATTAGAGTGAATTGGGATATTTTTAATGGGTTTGGTAGAAAAATTAGAAGAACAACCAATTCCATTGAATATGGTGTGTTTATGGAAAATTAATGAAATTATAGATTTGATTGAAACTATTTAAATTATTTTTTTAAATATTATTTTTGATTTTAATTGTGAAATTTATTAAATTATTTATTAATTAATTTAAACCTTCTGAAACTGGGTTCAAATGTTTTGATAAATGCCTTGTGGTTATATCTTTTTAAAAAACAATTTTTTTGATTAATTGTTTTTAATATTAAATCGGTGATTTGGAATTTGAAATCAGGGGATTCGATTTAATTTTAATTTAATAAATCATAATCTAAATTACTCATAATTGATTATGTAAGTTCACATGCATCCCTTTGGAAGTATTTGAGTTATTTGGACACACAATACAATTATAAAATTTTTGAAAACATAAATGCATAAGGTCAAATCCCATAAGGGATGGAGAAGAATAGCCTATGGACATTTTCATTGGGATGTATGTATACACATATTTTCAGGATCACTTAAATATCATAGAGTCCTATAGCATGGAACATTCATTTTTTTGGCGATGACCATGTTACTCGCCTTATTATATTTGATACATAAATGTATACCCATAATGTTAAAAGTTTTCAGATTCATTAACAATTTATATAAAAAGTTGTATATAATTTTTTATTTTATCCATTGTTTTATAAATATTAAATCATTTAAAGTATTTTCCATCATTTGAACTATGTATCTTGATTTTTTAGAATTTGAATTAAATTTCCAAACATGTTTATTTTAAAATTGATAAAATATCATTGATTAATATATTATCGGTATCTGTTATGGAATTTTTAGTGATACATATTGGGACTTTTAGATCACATCATACTAATGCCTTTTGGTGTTTATAGATTACACCCCTCTAGGTTCGAGCAAGTATTACTGATATATTGGAGGTGGATCCAGGTGTGGAACCATGGACATGGTGAGTTGTGTCCTTGTGGACTTAGGCTATTTTACTTTTTTTGGTACATGGGTAATAGTACTTTGGAAAATAATTTATTCTTGAATTCTAGTACATTATAACCAGTAGAGTTACTTTTTTATGTATTTTTTATTTCTTATATTGAATCCACTATGTTTTGGGAGAAATTTGTACCGACATGCATGTTTTATGAAAAATGATGTTAGTTTCCAACCAATGGGGATTGGGACCACCATTCAAACATATTTAGGATCAGATCAGTTATTAGGTAACAAGGGACAAAGTGGTATCAAAGGAAGGTTGGTTGAATTTCCTGTCTTGATGTCTTCATGCATTGTGAAATCTTGTGGGACGTAGAATTTAGTGGAAATTGTGTGTCTCTCCATATGTCACTATAATTAACATTTTATATCCCGAGGTGGTTAGGGGAAGAATTCTTGTGTATTAGTTATAGTTTAACCTATTTTTTTGTTATAATGAAGTCAAAATCTAGTTTAGTCTATCATTCGAGATCTTATTTCCAAATTTGATATATTTGAGCATTATCTCATGTATTCCTTGTTGATTGCTGATGTTGTGTAGTCTCATGTCACTGAGAAGAAGTGTGCATCTGATTTAGGGGAAGATTATACTGAACCAAAATGAAATAATCCTTTAGTTGACCCAAATCTAGTTGAGGTGATTGTGAAAACATTCCTTGCATTGAAATATGTACCACCTCCGGTCCCCATTCAGGCTCCAGCTGTATAATATCATGGGAATTATCTATAAAATCATTTTCAAGATTTCATTCACTATAGGCCTCCAATTTTTAAAGGCTCAACCGATCTTCAAAATATTGAGGATTGGTTTGGATAGATAGAAGGTTTTTTTGAGTTCTGGGATACACCATATGTGATCATGATGATGTTTGATACCATTATGCTGGAAGGATGGAGAATTATATGTTGTGAAACAATGGAGATGAAAATGAAACATGAGGGATTAGAATGGAAGGCCTTCAAGGTTATTTTCACTGACCATTTACATCCGGATTCTATGGTGTTGGCCAAGGCTGTAGACTTATTCAAGATTGAGCACGCCAACATAACATTGATTGATTATTCAAATCAAATTATGGAAATAGTGCAGTTTTCACATGATGTTGTATCTAAATATATGATAATGGTTTTATGGTTTGAGTGGTGAACTTATTTAGATATCTGTTTTCAAATATTCTTGCTGATGCTGCCCAATTTTTATGTCGTAATAGATACGAAAATGATGGTTTGGATAGAACTGGATAGAATGTCACGTTTTTTAGGAGTCCCTATTTCTACCAGATAAAAATTGAGTTACGTAAATGGAAATTAAAAGAATGATGATTGATGCTTCAGTTGTTAATGTTTATGTTATTTTAGACCTTGTAAAACTCTTAGAGGACGCCCTTTTATTTTTTATCATTGTGGAAAGATAGGACATTTTTGGAGTGTTTGCATTGAGGAACCCAAGAACTATTTATCCTACATAATTTTAGGGAACATAATGATATTCGTCCCTATCCATTATATTCTACATACTATAACCAGTTCATTAAATCATCATAAACAGGAGGGGAAATTATATTCTTCATTCATAAAATTAATCCATCCAAAGGAATCTGAAATAGAGCTATATCTCACAGTGTATGATTTTTCATAAAAAGAAGACATGGTACTGGTGACTATGAGTGGTTCACCTATTATTGATTTATCATTAGTGATTACTTTATTTGATACTGAGGTATCACATTTATTTATTTCATCCTATATTTTTTATCTTCTAAATCATCAACTAGTAGAAACTGTGGAATTTACATTGGATAAATGAAGTCATTTTTTATGAAATGAGAAAAAAATTGTTTCAGAGGTCTTTGGAATATGTTTCACTAAATAAAAACATAGAAATTTTTTATATATGATTTTTGTGATTGGTCTTACTAAAAAAACACCAAAAATCATTGAATAATATCTTTATGGAGTCTGTTTATTTTAAAAAACATGCGCCATAAAAAAAATTCATCGGTTTTTACAAAAACAAACACAAAAACATTTTTTCCTCATACTCTTCGGCACCAATTTTTGTAATATCCTACACCAAAACCATTTAAAAATTATTTTGGATATATAAATACTTATTTTTTTTAATATATATGAAACCTCTTTAATGACTGGTGACACCTCTTTCCCGACTCAAAATGACTCTAAAGGCACCCCGATGATCCCCAATGGCCATTGTTGCTGATTCTCATCAATTTTCATGATCTATGGTAACCATTCTTCACCCTCTACCATATTTTCACATCCACCGAATTATTTTTTACTTGTAAACTTATATTAGGATTACATTCAATCATGAATTGATTTTTTTTATTATTGTTCATTTTCCGAATCATTTTTTATAAATCCTGTAGTATTTATTCTTCTAACTCATTCAAGGGAGCATGTTCAGAATAATGATCAATTTTACATGTTGAGATCTGAATTTTGTATGATTTTTTTTTAAATTTTGAAGATATATTAATTAATATTTAATTATTTTTTTAGTAGTTTCAATAATTAGTTAATTGTTTATTGTGGTTTATAAATGTTACTGTAGATTAATTTTATTTTTGAAAAAAATTAAATTGTTTCAATTATAAAATGTTCATGATGATATTATGCAATGAAAAATAATATATTGCTTCATTTTTCATTAATAAAATTGGTATAACTTGTAATTATTGGAAATTTTTCACAAATTATAATATTACAATTTCCAATACTTTTAATGTACAAAACACAAAACGTTTGTAACAACTATGTAAATTTAACTATAAAATGTAAGATGACTGAAAATCAAAAAATTATAATATAAAAAAATGCATTCATATAATATATAAATTTAATTTTTACTATTATTAAATGTGTTTTATATGTAATGTCTCTTTTCTAGTTTTCAACAGATTTTCTTAAATGTGTTTCTCTTTAATATTTATAAATATATATATATATACATATATGTTTATAATTTTTAATATATTCACTAGTTATATTATGATATCAGAAATTTAATAGAACTTAATTGGTAGAATTTACGAAGAACCACTAATAAATATGAAAATGGAGTTGATGAGTTCATAGAACTTGCTAAAAGAAATGTTCAAAACACTAATTTGATTTTATGTCCCTATGTGAATTGTTTTAATATAAGAAAGTTGAACACCACTGTAATCAAGGACTATCTCATTTTTTATTGTTTTCTCCTAAAAATACAGGTTGGATTATGCAAGGTGAAAGAACTAAATGTTCAACAACCCATATAGATAAAAAATTTCATAATGAGAAAGAGGATCATATTGAATAATTAATTCATAATTTAGTTGTTGAAACCATAAAAAATAGCAACTATTGAATGATTGTATGGGGATTCTAAAAAATCATTATTCCTAGGTTGTATTATATATACAGTGATAACAGAAATTTTGAGACTAGTTAAATTGAAATAATGAAATGGGGAGAGTGATAACAGTTTCTCCAACATAATTGAGCTTTTAAAAGAGCTACTACCAGAAGGAAATATGCTTCCAAATTCTAATTATGAGGTGAAGAAAATATTATTCCCAATGGGATTGGGGTTTAAAAAGATTCATGCATCTTCCATTGATTGTGTCTTCTATATGAATGAATATGAATATTTATCATTGTCACTACATGTGGGACATCATTCTCTATGATGGATGAAAAATTCAACTTAGATTAATTCTCAGGTACTAATATCTAACCTCTATAAAATCAATTTTGTACTTTCTAATGATTTAACATAATAATTATTTCATACAATTCTGATAAATCATCAATGATTCATTCCTAGGTAGAAAAATCACATCTTTTGCTAAAGAATTTTTTTACCTTCAAATCATTCCTCGTATGAAGCATATATTTAAAATTTCAATTGATGCAAAAAGGATAAGATGGAATTCAGATGAGAAAAAATATGATGGTAACTTACAAAACCCTACTAATTCAACATACTGAATGAGATTTCATAACCAATTTTGTGATTTTGGAAGTGATGACATAAATTTTAGAATGGGATTGTTTACTAATGGAATGAATCCATATCGGACTCTATATAGCCATCATTGTTAATGACCTGTTATGTTAGTAGTTCGCAACTTGTACCAACATAAATGTGTGACGAAAAAATATGTTATGATGAGATTGATGATTTTTGGACCAAAAGTTCATGGTAATGTTATTGATGCATATCTTTATCCAGTGATGGATGTTTTGAAACTATTATGGGAGACATGTGTTAATGTTTTTTTTGCATATATGAATGAGTATATTATTTTCCATGCTATGATAATGTTCATTATAAATGAATTTCATACATGTGAAAACATATATTTATAAATTGTTAAGGGACATAAATTATGTCCAATTTGAGATGAATAGACTCTATATTATAAATTATAGAATTTAAGATAGTTGGTGTTCATGGAACATTTGTGATTTTTTCCAATCGATCAACCTTATTGTAGATTTAAAAAATCAGCCAATATTTTACAAAAATACACCCTTACCCCTCGACCATACTCAGTTTAAGAATATTATGAAAAGGTTAAAAATATTGACAATACATTTAAAAAGAAATGATATTTTTGTCTTTAAAAATTATATAGAAGAAACTGACTATCTTTTTTGGACTACCTTATTATAGATATTTAGAGGTAAAACATAACATCAATGTTATGTATGTTGAGAAAAACATATGCGAAAGTCTAATTGTAACATTGTTAGACATATGATAAAATTCAAAAGATGGATTTCTTCCTATATTGGACTTCATATTAATGAGAATATGTTTGGAGTTATCTCCCACTGTAAAATGATACAAAATATATTTACCATCATATTTTCAGACATTATGGAAGATTGAGAAGATGAATTTTTTATGTTTATTCAAGGTATTAATGTACCCATTGGTTATTCATAAAATTTGAATAATTTGATGTCATTAAACGATTTTAAATTAATATGTATGAAATCTCATGATTTTAATATATTGATACAAAAAAATGTTTACCAGTGTCACTATATAGTATATTTTTGACAACTGTTAGAAAGAATATCATAAGTTTATGTAATTTTTCAAATCCATTTTAGCAATACTATTGATCCAAATTTTTTTGATGTGGTGGAAAATGAAGAATATATTATTATTTTTCAACTAGAATTGTATTCCCCAAAAATATTTTTTATTTAATGGTTCATCTGGTGATTCATTTGGTTTGTGAAGTAATAATATGTGGGACTATTTATTTATGATGGATGCATCATTTTGAAAGATATATGAAAATTTTGAAGGGATATATTAATAGTCATTACTGATAAGAGGTCTATATTCTTCATAAATATGTATCAAAACAGGTGACTGAGTTCTGTAAAACATATTTGTATGAAGTGGACATTTTTGTCTCCATATATCTCAACATATGACATTTTATAGTGAAGGTAAATAAATTCCAGGCTTAAAGGTAATGATCATTTTATGCGTTGATGTTATTGGTGCACATTTATTCATTTTGAACAACACATATGAAGCTCAATCATATATATCACCACATATTTTAGAACTAATGTTATGATAATTTAAAAGAAATGATAAGTGGTTGATGATTGAGTATTAGAAAAACATTTGTTTCTTGGTTTAAAGTGAATGTAATAACAGATATATCTGTATAAGTAACATTTAAAGGGTTGACTGGTTCCAGCTCTTAATGTGATCACATGGTCTGGTATTGGTATTAATGGGTGCATATTTTACTCAAAGAGGCATTATGCCAAAAGTAACATTAAAAATAGTTTTGTAATGGATATCAATAAAGCACTTCATTTTTCAAGTGAAATAGCTAAAAACCCAATTTTTTCATCAATTCCATATATTAGAGTTATTGATGAACTATGGGAAAATGATTATGTTAAATTTTGAATCACATTGTTAAAGTGTAATTGGGTTTAACGTAATAGTTGTGTTAAAAATGATGAATATGGTTTTAAACTCATTGACTTGAAAACAATTAGTTGCTTTGAGTAATCTTTTATCATGAACACATTTGAAAATAAAATATTTTATGTCATAGATACATTGAATAACTAGTGTTCCATCATTTTTCAAGGGAAAATTACGCATTGGGATGATGAGGCTGATGATGATGTTATTGATTTCTATGAGACATTGTCTTCTATTACAAATTTTTTTGATAACAGTATCTATAACGCAGACATAGTGCATGCAATAAGAAATGATCATGTTTAAGGGATATGGGAAAATACTAAGGAAATCTCCTAATTAATCTGGTAATTAATTAATTTATATTTATATTTTGATATTTATGGCTAAATACAATATTATTTAATAACAATTAGATATTTAATTATGTATATATATTTGAATGTATATTTTATTTTTGGTGGTAAATTTTGACATTCCACTATTATTTGTAAATGTTGTTATTGAAACACCTGACATATACTATTATATGTTGGATAAATTTATGCATATGAGGGAAACGTCTTAAAACATCGGTATTTAAATTTATAAATGTTTATTAATTTTTAGAATAACCTTTTACATTTAATAGTTCAACTTAAATATTTTCATGGTAAGGAATCATAAAATTTGTTTTTGAAATGTAAATATGAGTGCCACTTAGTTATTTAAATTTTTCTATTTTTAGGTTTTATAATTATTGACTTGTTTAATAATATTCAGGTTCACAATAATTTATCTACATTTTCCGGTTACAATGACATACATAGATACATATGGAGATAAATATATTCCATGGTATTTGTCTTTTTTCATAATATTAAATATATAGTAATATAAATAGATAACGAAAGTTAATTTTTAATTTACAAAAAAATAATTTTATGTCTACTGATTATACTTTATCTGGAGAGTCTTCTACATTTGGAATTTAGAAATCAATTCCTCGAGATGGTAAACATGGAATTACACGTTTACCAAAACTATCATTTTCCCACGGAGAGGAAAGATTACATATTTGTTTTGATGATAATAATTATGAAACTAGCCTAAAATACAATGTAATTTATTATCTATATCCACACAGAGATCCATTATAGGATAATCAATTTATATCCTAATTGGAAGTATGTCAAAAGATGGTGATAGATTAGATTTTTAATGATGCAAAAGGAAACTGTGTCAATTGATTTATTTTACCTCATTATTCAAATATGATATATATTAAATCACACACATGTATGTTATGAAACTATTGTGGAAATTTAATTTTGAAGAAACAAATGTAGTAAAAAAAGATCCCTTATAATAGTGGTGGATCAATGGAGGGATTTCAAAATGAAGTTAACATAAAAATTTATATTTAGAACAAGAAAAAATTAAATCCCACTCCCCATGTATCCATTTTTAGAAGAAGATACTTTGATGAAATTTCTTCCCACCTGAAAAGATGAAACATTTATGGTAAGCTAATTATATTATATTCTATTTTAAAATTTATTATATATATAAATAATTAGTTATTAGATAACATTTTTTCTAAGATGCCACTAGGAAATCCTATCAACACATCCGATTTTAGAATGTCTACCCTCATACATTATCATGTGGTGGTTATAATTAATTGGAGAAAAAATTATTGAGGAAATGTTTGATGCACTATGATATCACTCCTCTAATTGTTTTGATGAGAAATGATTTGGTCTTCCATAATCACCCACCTTCTATGAGAAAATGAGATTATGTAGAAGAATAAAATATGAAATGTATCTTATAAATAAATATAAGGAATTATATTAGATAATTGTAAGTAAATTATATTTATTTTTCAAGATTTTTTAAATTTAATAATCGATAAAAGTAATATTCCATTTTCATTTTTAACTTCAGTGTGAAATTATTGAGAAATAGACACAAGTATCATTTATCCCTGATGTTATGATGAACATCCGAGACATTACTTTAGGAAATCCATAACACCTTGTCTGCACAAGAGAATATGAGGAGGTTTTTATTATTTTAAATGGTTTTTTTCATCAATGTAAACAATCAAGAGATACATAAATTGAATACATAAAAGCCTAGCTAAAAGATATGAAACAGTCCGTGGGTGATAAAATTAAGGTAGATGTGCAACAAGATATATTAGAACAAATGATGAGACATTCACAGTTTTCGCATTCTTCTCATCCCTCCCAGCCATCCCAACCTGCCTACTCTGATCATCAACCTCCTTGCTCAGACCCAACATAGAAATTTGAGTCATATTTATGAGATCCAAAATTAAATGATATATATTTTATAGTCATGAATTTTTTAAAGGATTATGTACATCACTATCATATTCATAAGGGTAAGGATATAGTATTAGTACTTGAAATTATTGATCCTACTGCTCTATTAACATTCCCTACCCTGAATATTACCAAAGTTGGGGATTATATGAATCATTTTTTATAATTCTATCTAGACTTCTTCAACATATTTCATATGGGGTATGCATTTTCTAAATATTAATAACATATTATTGGAATTTACATATAATTTTTTCTAAATGTTATCTTATATAGGATTATATGAAATACATGGAAATTGAACAAATGGAACAACAAGGTTCATAATCAAAAAAATATATATATACTTTAGATAATTCTGATGGGATAGAAAGATTGTCTCATGTTTCTTCCCCCTCAGATAAATTTAATGATTTTTATATGTTATATGATATATGTGGATGAAACTATCTAATGTGAATATTATTCAATTATATCGTGGATAAAATTAGTTTTATAAAGATCACTATGAATATGTTGTAGCTGTTTTCTATATAAGTAAATTGGCCTTTTAGATTAATTTTTTTAAGTAAAGGTAATTTAAATACAATAACTATATTAAACTTCTAATTAGTTATAAACACATTATACATGTTCAAAATTACCACATAAGTGTTTATAGTTTTGTAGATTGAGAATATATTTCAACATATATAAAATTAATGTTGACTGAAAATAGACATTCATATATATGTGATTGGTTATCGATGAAGAATATTGGGTGTTGGTTTATGAAATTTTATAATGGGTAAGAGAATAAATATAATTATGAACTAATGTTCATTATAATTTCATTAAATGTGATATTTTTTTATTATAGAGTGAATTGAATTTTAGGCGTATTCTACCCATGTAATAATACATTATATTGATTTTTATCCTTATTTGGTGGTGTTTGTATAATATTTTACACTTTTTTAGAAAATTAATATATTTTTTCATTATATACCCAGTATATTTAATTAACAATGTTTATACATGTATTATTAGTTTGTATGTATGAGAATTCAAGTCTTGGATAAAATTTAACAAATATCATGGGTCAATACATAATCCAAATGTAGTCAAATTTTTGAAGGTAAATCTAATTATTTTTTATATTATAAATTATTATTTTTTGGATATTTATATATATATGGACATATATATATTTTATTATAATGTAACTATTATATTAACTACAGTTTCATATTCAACAAGGATATTTCAAATGTAGTAATTATATTCTATTATTCATTTATGAGATAATCACATGTGGGGTAACATCATATTATGATGAGGTTATTCATATTAATTATTTTATATTTTCTTTCATAGTATTCTAATTTTTTATCTTATTTCATTCAACATCCTTGTATATATTCAATGATGCTGATTCGTACATATAAGAAGATCTTAACCATCTTCAATCTTTGTTTTCAATCTAATTATATTCTAAAAATTATGATTTATGGTATATATATCTTTATGTTTATGATTACTATTACATTTTCCTAATAAAATAAGGTAAAGCGTATAATTATTTTCTTACAATATGCTTTTCAATGTAATGTTATCAAATGAATTCCATAACAATAACCAACAATCATCATGTTATTAATTTTAGGTATGTATTTTTATTTGTACTTTATAATGAAAATGGGTAGATACATTTTTGATCAACTAGATAAAAATATATATTATTTTGTACAATTTTAGTCAATTTTACATGATATTTCCATGATTTATACTAGTTTTTTATTACAAGGAAGTTCATTATTATCGGGATGTAATATTCAATGATTTCTAACAGAATCTAACTTTTTTCATCGGTTTTTTTCAAAACCCACGTGGAATCACAAAAAATAACATGACTTTCATCATTGGTTTCCTATAAAAACCAATGAAAACAATATATCAAAAAATAGTTTTTGAGATCAGATTATGTATAATTCAATTCCAATAACTAAGAACACTTTCATTTTTGGTGTCAGGTATTAGAAAACTAACATTGAAACCCTTATTTTTTGTATCACCTATATTGACATCGGTTAAAAACTGACTTCTATATTGAATGAAACTTTCGATAAATCATCTTTTTTCACTATTTATCATATTATGATTTTATCATGGGAAATATATATTACTACACACCTTGGCTTGAAGAGAGATGAGGACCTATATAATTCTTCTTCTATCTTCTCTCTATTAGATATAGAGATTTCATGGAGTTTTTGTTCCTTGAAAAGAAACCTTTCGATTTAATTTTTAGAATTGAATTAATCATTTTATTTAAATCACTGATTGATTATTATCTATGCTGGGTATACCTTACTACACCCAGTATCTGTCTCTTTTCTTACATGTAGAATGGGACCCAAGGTCTAGTTGTGCCAAATATACCTATCCTGAGTTGGGGAAGGAAATATCAGTGTTTTCATTTTATCTAGAGTGGTACATTTTGAGTAGTGATCTCCCTCAAGCGTTAAACGTGTTTCCCAATGTATTGGATTTTGACTTCTATGGTTTTCAACCGAAATGGTAGGTTAAGTTTTCCATTAAATGAGTGCGAAGTACTCAACCTGTTTTGGTTATCTCTAACTATATAGCTCAAGATGAAATGAAATAGATGAAGTACCTTTTTGTATAATATTATTGGGAATAGATTACTCACCCAAATGTGTCAACATGGGTAAAGATGGTTCTATATGCTAAAAAATATGATGTTTATATTCTCTTATGTGTTGATTACTAAAAGCTCAATTGTGTTTCGTTAATGAGCATATATCTGTTTTCAATGAATGAAGATATATTTTTCAATTGAAAGGGCACGAGTTTTTTTCAAAGATCAAACTTTGATTTGGTTACCATGAAATTAGTATAAAATAATCTTACATTATGGATACTACCTTTCAGAGTAGGTATAGACATTATGATCACTTTTTTATGATCTTTGGTCTAAATAAATGTTCATCCATTCATCATGGTTTTGAATAATAGTATTTTTTCATTAGTATTTGGATACCATTGTGGTAGTATTTGTAGACGAAATCCTCGTTTACTCCATGTCTCAGGAGGACCATGTACATCACAAGAGAATGTCTGTGAGTCTACTGAGAAATCACCAACATTATGCTAAGCTTTCAGAGATTGATTTATAGGAATGATAAGTGAAATATATTGGGCACATGGTCTAATTACAGGGAATATCAGTTGATCATGATATGTGATGGATTTTAGGACATGGGAAAATGATGTATTGACTTCATGATTTAGGGATTATTTATCTTATCTAGATGTTATCCGAAATTCATGAAGTGATTTTCAATTTTTCATCCCTAATAACTATTCTAACATGGTGGGGCAAAATTTTTTCATGGAATTAAAAATTTTAGAAATATTTTAGTGAAATGAAACTTATTTTGACTATTTCACTCGTGATGTCTCAACTTGAGACCATTCATTAATATGATGTCTTTTGTGATGCATTGGGTTTGGGATTGAGATGTATTCTTATGCAAGGTAATAATGTTTTCCCTATGTATCTCATCATATTAGGCCACATGAGAAAATTTATCCTACCCATAACCATGAACATTCAATTTTAATTCATGTTATTATGACTTACAGTTAAAACCTTTACATAGAATGTTTCCCAATGTATTTAGACCACAAAATCATCAGTGATATCTACTTTAGAAAATATTTGAACCCTCTATAGAGTTGTTGGGTAGGGAACCATATATATTTTGAATTTGACATCTCTTATAACGTAGTGATAGTGAATGTGGTTTATTATGATTTGAGTTGGATACTTATAACACAGGTTGTGAAAAAATATTTGAAAGGGTGAAATTTGATGGCACTCTTTGCACAGTTTCATTTTAGAGATCAGGAATCTATGACTGTGGTTTCATTAGCCAACATCCAGGTGAAATCCTCACTTATTAAGATGATTATTTATGTTAAATAAAATTATGATTATTGTTGTAGAATTAGAGTCTCTATTAATGGTTGAGATATAGTTTCCTATTTTTTGTTCTCCAATGAGGGTATTCTGTGATATTAGAATCACATCATTGTTATATTAGTGACAAATAAGGCTGTGAAGATGGATTTTAATACCCTTAAATGGGTTATTCACCTAGAAACTACTATGATGTTCTTTGAAATACATAGGGAGTTCTATTGTCAAGTTAGGAGATGGTTCATTACTAAGATCGTTTCGCATTATTACACAAGACTACTGGTTAAGGACGAGCATCAAAAACATTATGGTTTACTTCATCCACTTATAGTATCTACTTGGAGGTGGGATGATATGTATATTTAATTTTTGGTTGGGTTTCAACATACCCAGAGGGGGAAAAATGTGATATTAATTGTGCCTGACCGGCTAACCAAGTCAGATCACATTATACAAGTTTGTGATACAACAAAATTTGAGGAGTTGTAAATTATATACATGAAGTTTATTATCTATCTAATATAATTCCATATGCTATAGTATCTAATATGGATCCTCATTTCACTTCTCTATTTTTGAGATACCGTCAAGAGGCACTGGAACCCTGGTTCAATTTGAGCATGACCTACCATCAGTAGTGGAATTCCAAGAAAGAAAGAGCTATACAGATTTGGGGGGATATGATCCCTTCATATGTTCTCAAATTTTGTGGGGGATTGGGATGATAATTTTGGAATGGTTGAGTTTTATTATAACAATTGACCCAAATAAAAAATAATAACAGAACTTTTTGAGGAATTTTTTCTACATAGAGCCTATATAAGACTTATAATAATCATCACCTTATAACTATGGAATTTTCAAGCAGTGGTATTGTGTTCTTGAATGTTTCATCCCGATTGGGTAATCAATTACATGAGAGGAAAGTGAATCTTGCTCTATATCTGGTCGGACCATTTGATGTTGTTGAGTAATTTGGGAATGATTCATAACATTTAGAACATCAACCGCAACTAACATCAATACATAAAAAATTCCATGTATCACTAATGAGAAATTATTTTCCTGAGCCCTCTCATGCTTTCAACGAGAGTGATTATTATATTAAACCATATTTATAATTGACTGAGTGATCAATAAGGATAGTTGATTCTAAAAACAAAGTATTTTATGGGAGGATGAAATATTTGGTTCATGTGCTTTCGTAAAATGTTATTGATAGTCAATAAATTATGGAACACGACATAATTATAAGAATGAAGTGGCCTTATCTCTTTGTTATTGAATCCTCATCATAGACATTCTCGAGACAGAATGTTTTTATGATGGGGATATTGTAACATATCATTACTAATATGACAGGTATACCTTCATCCTTTTAATTTTTTTCATTTCTTTGATTTGGTTGGGTTGATAAGGAATTGGGGTATACATGTAATGGTGAATCAAAATATTTTTTGGACACTTATATTTATTTTGTTGTTTTTTTATTGGGTAAATATATTAAACATATTCTAACTAGGATACACATTGTTTAATGATTGTTGGAGCCATAATATGAGAAGGTTAATGATGTTATAAGATTCACACGGTGGAAGATTAGAATAGATGTAGTTCCTTTAAATATTGTGATTTATTTAGTATATATTTTTCATTTAATGTGAAACATTGTTTTGGTAGTTATGAAATATAACTATTTTACAACGTGTAACAGGATTATCTGCTATGTAATATCCCAAATACTATTTTAAAATAATCATCTTGGATAATCACTCCATTTTGGATCCTCACAAACATAACTTTGATTGACCCAAATCCATCCCATGGTAATTATAGAGGTCTCCAAACCATACAGTTCTTTTGGCTCGGTATTCGATCGACATTGTGTTTGTAGTGTGATTCACAGGTAAGAGTTCTACAATTTTATTCATCCTTCACACATTATCCTACATTAAGATTTCAGTTGGTCATCCAGAAATTGATGGATATATGATTCATCATGTTGGATCTCACTTCTAGTTAGAGTTTCTAGATATTTTGCACATTTTTTTTCTAATTGTAAGGTTTAATTATGTGTGTGACTTTTTGGAAAAAGGCTAGTGGTTCGGACTTTTTTGGAAAATGGATTAAAATTCAATTTCATGATTTAATTCGATTGTTGATTTAAATTAAATTTATCAATAATTCTACCAATTGATTTAATAGAACCTTATTTTAGTGAATTGAGAGATTTGAAATTGTTCTGGCATGAAAATTGGGAAGGCATCCATTCCAATGATTTATTATTTGTTTTGAAAATTGGTTGAAATTATAGAAATGATGGAATTTTTTTAAATTAAATAATTGAATTTAATTGTGAAAATTACTTCTAAAATTTATGGAATTGGTTTTTATTTAATTTAAAACATCTGAAAATGGATTAATTTTATTGATAGAAACCCCGTGTTTTAATCGTGTTAAAGGCTTATTTTTTATTGAAAATTCTATTAGTTTTAAATGAATAAATTATATTTTGAAATTGGGTAATTGGATTTAATTTAGTTTCAATCAGTCAAAAATTAAATATCCCATAATTTATTGTATAAGAGCACATGTAAGCCATAGTTAGTTTGTGAGTTATTTGAACACAATCTATGATTATACAATATTCTAAAAAATAAATAAAATACATAAAAGCTTTGATTTGTTGGTTAAAAATCAACACTGGCCAGTGTCCTAGACATGTGTGTATAATCATATTTTCAAAATCACATTTAGAGTGAAGAGTTATATATCCTATAACATTCTTATATATTTTGAAGATAATCATGTTGTTGCCTGATTATATTTTGGATTTAAATGTATGCCAATGTTGTTATACAATTTGAAATGCCATAAAATTTTATAAAACTATTTTATGTAATATATTTTATTTAATCCATTGTTTTAGAAATATTCCATCACTTGTAAGTCTTTTATAAAATTATTTTATAATATTTTAACTGTATAATAGGATATGATTAAATATGCTTTAAAAATACTAACCTATTTATTTAAAAATTGAATGCATTTCTTTGGTTAATCTATTATTAGAAGCTTTTATGGAATTTGTGGTGAGACCCAATTGGGATTTTTAATCATAGTCCCAAAATGTGCCTTCAGGTTTTTTTATATTATCTTCTTCTAGGTTTGAGAAAGGGGAAAAGACCTTATAGAGGTGGATTTGGCTGTTGACCTTTAGACGTGGGGATTTGAGTCTATATAAACATGGGGCTATTATCCACTATTTTGGTTCATGGGTTGTAGTAAATTGGGATATAATTACTTTTTTACTTCTAGTACATTACTCCCAGTGTAGTTTCTTATGAATATTTACATTAATTTCGTTCTTCTGCTATGTTTTAAGGAAAATTCATTCTTATTTTCATATTATATAATGTCGGGTGCTAGTCACTAACCATTTGGGATCAATAAGATTCCCCATTCTATGTTAAGACTGGATTAGTTATTAGGTTATCAGGGTACACTGTCTATTTCATGAAACCATTCAAATAACAAGAAAAAGAAAAATCAAAATTCCATGGTAAGGAACATAATGACATGTCATTTAATAAATGAACTAAAAATTAAATGTATTAATAGATATATCAACAAAAATTATCAAAGATGAATAATAACTGAAAATAAGTGATGTAAATTCATACTTATTGGATTCCATGCTTCCTAGATACATGGAACCCTTACTCTTCAGACCATTCAAAGGAAAAATTAGTTATCATGTAGAAACTCATCTATTTTCGTCAAAAATTTCATCTCATGAGACTACTCGTGCATCTATGGTGTATATATAATTAGTCCACAACCATGTTACAAAATTCAAAAATATTCCTTATAACTCATAGTCAATTGAAATAATAGTAAATAATACTTAAAAAATATTCCTACTAAATGAATCTTACAGATTTAGCAATTATTCCCCAATAAATCATATAACTATCAAACTAAACACTATATGTTAAATGATATATGCTTTACAAAATAATAATATCCATCAAATAAAAATATATATTAATCCAGGGAAATTTATAAGCAGAAATTATTTTCATAGTGAGATAGTTTTAAGAAAAGGTTAACCACCACAAATGTCTGTTAGACTGAAAATAAAATCCTTAAGGTCATTCTTTTGGAGAATAATAATTAAACATTTCAAAGTGTCCCATACCACATTGTAACATTTAAATCCCAATACTTATGATGGAATAATATTAACTAAAACTTAAAATATAATGTGAGTAAATATATTAATGATATAAGATATTAAAATTCAGTATATAATCCAAATTAAAGTGAATTGGTGCATAATAACAAATAAACCACCATGGAATGTAAATTGAGATAGAATTCCATTATCTAATCCTTTATTTTTTTGGTGGACTTTTTCCACATGTATAGTGGTTATGAATAAGTTAATAACATATAACAGAACCATATTCATGTTTATAATATCATATATCGTTTTCTTATAATATATTATTGTAAAGACCTAGATTTTATATGGATATTTTATTTCTAAAATACATGGTAATTTTATGAATCTGTAAAATTTGAAGGCACATGAGTCTGAGGCCCGGTCTTCCTAGAATAAATTTCTAATGTTTTTTCAGGTACGTTCATTAAACATATGAGTGGGTTTTTATAACATTTTAACCATTGCTCAGAATTGAAAACTGAGGGCACTGTTTAACTCGCAGTGCTGGTATTCTCTTAAGAAGACTTTCACCTCGATGGTAGTCGTTCAAGAATAAAAGTAAGTTTTTGGGTGTTTAGTGAATGAATTAAATAAAAATAAAGTGTTGTAGTTTTATTTTTATTTTTTGGTTAAAACCTCCACATGGATGTTGGATGTTGGATGTGTGGGGATCACCCGACCATAACCTTGAATGAGAGGTTATGGTGGTGGGTTTCACCCGAACCTAACCTCCCGCGAGAGGTTACGTTGTCAAGACCACCTGAGACTAAACCCCCCTAATAATGGTGGGAGAGGGAAACCTCTCAACTCCATAATTATTAAGGGAGATTCTCTCCACCCCACTCCATTAATGTGCCAAATACTCTTCATTAATTTATTGTGCCAACCTCAGGAATTAATTAAGTAGAGCCAACTTAATTAATTCACCCTTTTTGAATTCTTATCCAAAGATATATTTTATAATCTATTAACATGGCTTCCTATTCATTTGGTGGGAAAAAGGTTGGCATGGCAGTATTTGAGCTTTTGAGATAAGATCTGTCGCCAACAAATAATGAAGAACATTCCCAATGAAGAACGCCTTCGACTACGAAGAAAGATCCCCTTATACCTTCATCCATGGACTCCTACTAACATAGGACATCTTCAACTGACCTTCCCTCCCCATCGTCGTCAATGAAATGATGCATGAGCTCAGGATTGTAAGTGTGCAGTGGACGTGATGAATGATTAAAACTATGTCTTCTTCCCTGTGACTCCATCAACGAACAAAGATCAAACGTAGGGGTTTGAGCTTTTTAATTGTTTCAAGTTCATTGTTTCCCTTTAAGGATTATGAATCGAAGCCACATGCTATCGCTCTAACATGGAGGGTACAGGATGAACGAACACGGCCCGACCCCCCCCCCCCTATGCCTTAGTTTGTATATTTTGACTCTAATCCTGACACAATTATGGGTGAGTTATTTTCATCAATGATTGTCGTAGATTGAAGGAGACATCTCGAGTAGTAAACGACAACTTCCAAATCGAGAATCAGGCCACCAGAACTCGTCCGGTGACCCTCATAAGGGTTTTCGACAGTCGAAACTTGAGAATGTCAACAACGACTAAGGGATGTTCGGCTGGCACTATGGCCACCTATGTGGATGGAGGCGGCGTGACCGTGACAACAAAGGAGTAGGCAGCGAACGACGTGCCATGGCGGTGCAGCGGCGGCCAGCCGTGAGAAGAATCGGCGGACGAGCCGCGGGGTTACTGGGGAAGGCGCGGTGCAGCACGCACAGCACGGTGGACAAAGGGGCTGCGGCCTTGTCCATAGTTTTGTGGGATGGGTGGCCTGCTCTGGAAGTCGCCAGAGGAGGTGCGGTGAAAAAACAACACATAGGATGTGGCTAGCCACTCGGCCAACTGGGAGGAGCGGGATCCGCCGCATGGGTCTCACATGGCCCTATTTTTGAACCCCCCCGAACTGCTAAGCCGTTTGGGATTCTAGTGGTGCAGCCTCACCTCTAGAATCGTCTAGGGATAAATGCATGTGTCCCCAGCTACAGGCCTCACGCTGGCCGGACCAAGCGCGGTCAGGCCGCCCTCACGGGCCTAGCTGCCCCCACGGTCCAGGTCAGACCCGCGGACCAGGTCAAACCCCAATCCGGACTCGCGGACCGGGTCTGACCCAAATCCGGACCAGTGAACTAGGTTGGATCCAAGTTCGGACCCACGGACCGGGTCAGAAACCAGTTCGGACCCGGTTCGGGCTGGTTCAGTCTGACTGGGCCGGACCAGACTGGGACCTGTTTGATCTGTTTCCACCCTTTTTCCCATAACATGAGCTATGGGCGTCTGATTGACGAACCGTATGGGCTGACAGAATCCTTGGAGGGGGACGGTTCTTTTGGTATACCACACTAGAGATTAGTACAAAGTTGGGGGTATTACTGGGTTGTATCGAACATAGTTCAACCAGGCACTCGGAATGGAAATGCCAATAACTCACAGACCAGACGATCGATAGACGGACCGTCTGTCGAATTGGGTTTCTTTTGGAAAGACGGATAATTTGGATACATCAACGTAGGACTTCTTGGTTGTTTATTCATAGACGCTTTGCTTGAGGAGTGGACCCTCCCAGAATCAAGCATGCTTTGTGCGGAACCCTGTGGCGGGCAGCATTATGACAACTACTCTTGGATCATACGTGGGTTCGACAGCTCTGACTACTATTCTTCGATCCTATGTGGGTTCAACAGCTCTGACTAATGTTCCTTGATCTTAAATTGGATCAACATCTTTGACTACTGTTCCTGGATCCTACATGGGTTCAACAACTCTCACTACTATTCCTGGATTTTACAAGGGTTCGATAGGTCTGACTACTTTTCTTGGATCGAAAGTGGGTTCAATAGCTCTAACTACTATTCCTAGATCCTACGTGGGTTTGACAGCTCTGACTACTGTTCCTAGATCCTATGTGGGTTCGACAGCTTTGACTATTGTTCCTCAATCCTTAATGGGTTCGACAGCTCTGACTACTATTCCTGGATTCTACGTGGGTTCGATAGCTCTGACTACTATTCCTGGATCTTAAGTGGGTTTGATAGCTCTGACTACTGTTCTTGGATCCTATATGGGTTCGACAGCTCTGACTACTTTTCCTGGATCCTACGTGGGTTTGACAAAATAGATGACTTATTGGATACATCTAATCATCTCTAACAATCTATATATGTTTTATATCTGTGTGAGATGAGTCTATAAATTTTATGTTTTCTTCATGATTTCCCTACTGAGTATCGTTATACTCCCCTCTACATGATCTATGAATGCACCTCATTGTTTTGGTTGCAGATGACAGACAACGCTGACGGAGACTGAGAGTATTAGGAATGGACGGTTGTTGGAGGTAGATCATAAGAGATGGACGGACGTGGAGTGCTGAGGAGGCTATCTGTACCAACCCTTCAGGTAGGAATCCTTGTGGATGATCCAATAGTTATTTTTATTTTCTTCAGTTGTACATTTAGTTTCTTGTTCTTTATAGTTAGGATTGTATTTCCGACCTCTTTTACTTTCATCACACTTTTTTTATATAGTTTTACATAGTGTTTTGTTTCTATCTTGTGATATTTTGTGTGTTTCTATAGGTTATAAATGCAATGCTATCCCAATATTAGTGAAATATGCCTTTGTTGCTAGTCTACAGCCCCTGGCCTATGGAAGGCAGGCTTGGGGTAGTCACGACATGTGCCTTAGGGGATGGGTCATGACAAATTGGTATCAAAGGATTCAGTTCTACCATATAACATAGGACTCTGTTATATCTTTTTAATGCTATTAGTGTTAAGTGTAGTGAGTGTGGTTATGAGTTTAGGGAATCTAGTATTGGTGCGACGATGACGTCTCTATACACCAGGACCCTGACATCTGATTTCTGACTCAGTGCATGAAAACACTAATTTCATGTGTGTTTTCAATAGTCTTTTTTTTGTGAATTCTTTTAGAAAGCCCACAAGGTATAAATTTTTGACTATTCCACATCAGTTTTTTTTCGGGATTCCTCCACAGAGACAGCCAGCTAGGGTTCCGAGAGTATTATGCACAGATAGCCCATCATGTGGTGAGGGATTGGTGCAGGGCCCTTTTCCAGTAGATCCAGTTGCAGTACCACTCCCCTTTGGGCCATCGATGCCCCCATCCCCAGCTGCAGAGAGTGAGCGCCGCCTAATCATGCTTCCTGAGATCCAGCACCAGAGGTCACCTAGGTTCAAGGGTGAGACAGACCTGCATGCATCTGGGGATTTTCCAGAGGATGTGGTGAGAGTATTCAGAATGAAAGGGACAACTTCCAACCTTATGGTGATCCTTTCCATGATTCGCCACTAGGTAGCAACATGAAGATGGTGGAGCCTTTGCTCTAGGTGCATGACGAGGCGACACTAGTCTGGGTAGATTTAGAGAGCCTATTTCGGGTGGAGTTTTTCCCAGCCACCCTACGTGCAGTGAAGATACAATAGATACATCATCTACAATAGGGTATCATGAACATGGCATATTACTCAGTGAGGTTCACCGACCTCTCGCGCTACTCCATAGATATGGTGAGAGACTCATTCTTCAGGGGTCGGTCCTTCGAAAAGGGGATCAGGCGAGAGATTAGGGCTTCGATGATCTCCCTCTGCATTGTAACGTAGGTGGGGGTATTGGAGCATGCCCTATTAGTAGAGTGTTTCCTTGCTGAGAAGTCCCCAGTAGAAAGACCCACCAATAGGCGTCACACATCATAGTCTTCTACAGATTGTAGCAGATAGATATCGTTGAGTTCCAAGTGGAGTAGAACATCTGGTGGACTACCTCAGGATATAGGTTCGGTTGTGTGAGGTACAAGAGACAGAGCCAGTCATATGAGGAGCAGGAATTTTATCACATGTGGATGGCAGGGTCACATGGCTCGTGATTGTCTGACACACCATTTGGATGATCAACAGACAGACGAAAGACCGCCTAGGTATAGATAGAGATTCAATCAGGGCAGTCTGCAGGGCGCAGGCAGACATGGTAGAGGAGCTAGTCGAGAAGCTGGTGGGGGTGACATTTCAAGGTGTTACCACCACCACCACCAGGAGGCCCACCCCGACTGATGGGAGTAGGTGGATAGAGGAGAGCTCAACTCCAGGCAGCTGAGCCATATGATCATGGCGCTCTGGAGAAGATTCGAGGTATAGTATGTGTCTACTCCACCTTAGCTATAGTTCTTATAGACACATGTGCCAGTCACTCTTTCATTTCCACTACCCTCGTTCAGAGTTCATAGATTCCAATGGAGTCATTGACTCGATACTTAGATCCAAAGACTACTAAGGGAGAACACTCGATGATTACGCACTGGTGCCGATAGTGTGAGCATACTCTAGGAGGAGATTTCTTTTTCTAAGATCTTCTAGTAGCAGCATCGAGGCCTTACGACATCATCTTGGGTATGGACTGGCTATCTATAGTCCATGCTCAGATCGACTGTATTAGGAACAATGTTCAATGTGTCCACACAGATGGGACTATGTTCACCTTCACTAGTGATAAGGTAGACTTTTCAGCATAGAATGGACTTTCCCAAAGTAGAGTATAGTCAATCACTCATCAGCAGGCATGCCTTACCTTCAGATCAGTTGATGTAGAGAGTCTGAATTATCCTATAGTGGTGGACCAGTATGAGAATGTTTTCCATGATGATGTCCCAGGTCTACCTCCTCATAGAGAGGTGACCTTTTACATTGAATTGTAATCTGGGACGACACTGACATTTACACCGGCATATCGGATGGCTCATGTGGAGCTTCGCGAGCTGCGGGTATAGCTATAGGACATGCAGGGGAAGGGATTCATCTAGCCCATTGTTTCTCCCTGGGCATCCTCGATTCTATTCGCTGAGAAGTCAGATGGGAGTATGAGGCTTTGTGTCGACTACTGGCTCCTGAACCAGGTTACCTTGAAGAACAACTACCCACTGCCAAGGATTGACGACCTCTTTTATCAGCTGATGGGAGCACGGTGGATCTCTACGTTAGACCATAGATCAGGCTATCACCGTCTCAAAGTTCGAGACAAGGATGAGAAAAAGTCTACCTTTAGATGTCGGTACAACCACTACGAGTTCTGGGTTATTCCTTTAGGCGTAATAAATGCTCCAGCAGTGTTCATGGGACTCATGACCAGGATTTTCCAGCAATTGCTCGATCCCTTTGTCATAGTCTTCATCAACGACATTCTAATCCACTCAACTACTGAGGAGAAGCATTCCTACCATTTTGCGGGTAGTAATGGATACACTTTGAGAGCACCAGCATTATGGTAAGATCTCGAAGTACCAATTATGGATCCAAGAGGATCACTTTCTTGGACATGTCATCTCGGAGGGTGGGGATGCAGTTAATCTAGTGAAGATTGAGGCAGTACTTTCTTGGGATCCACCTAGGAGTGTGATGGAAGTAAAGAGTTTCCAGGGTTTGGCTAGTTATTACTGGAGGTTCTTACCAGAATTCTCAATTGTTGCAGCACCACTATTATCCATGAAGAAGAAGGGGAAACCCTTTGTGGGGTTGGATTGATGGAACCAGAACTTTCAGAAGCTGAGGCAGAGGCTGATTAGTGACCCCATATTGAGGCTTCCAGAGGAAGGCATTGGGTTCATAGTCTACTACGACACATCAGTGAACAGAATCAGATGTGTTTTGATGCAGGTGCAAGCAGTGATCACTAGTGGTTCACGATATCTAAGATAACATGTGCAGAACTACGCTACCCATGACCTGTAGTTAGATGTAGTGGTCTTTTCCTTGAATATTTGGCAGAACTATCTAATGGGTGAATGTTTTACCATGTACTATGATCACAAGAGTCTCAGGTAGATCTTCTCCTAGAATTACTTGAACATGAGATAGAGACGTTGTCTTGAGTTCATCCAAGACTATGACTTTGAGATAGTCTATACTATTGAGAAGGGGAACTTTGTTGCAGATGCACTCAGTAGGAGGTCTATAATATAGCTCTAGGAGATGCGACAGAGCAGTTGGATGCTATACAGATATCCTTTGTGGATAGATATGGAGTAATCTTCCTTCAGTCTCTTACAGTCACACCCCCACTTCTTCATGGAATCAGGGAGGCACAACATGGGGATGCTGACTGCGAGACATGACGTGCTCAGATATCCATAGGGCAGGCACATGATGGAATTTCTGAAGGTGGGTAACATGTTATCCTCTTAAGAGGATGTACCATGGCCCCAATGTCTCATCATGAGGAAGTGTTGAGGCAGTTCCACACATCCCCTCTAGAGGTACATCCAGGAGTGGTGAATATGTACTAGGATCTTTGACGACAACAATGTTGGTAGAGAATGAAGAAGGTAGTTGCAGAGTTTGTCTCTAGGTGTCTCACTTTTCAGCAAGTGAAAGCAGAGAAACAGGTTCTAGCATGCTTGTTTCATCAATTAGAGGTCCCATATTAAAGGTGGGATGGGATATCCATGAACTTCATGACAGCACCTCCATGTGCATACAGGGGAACGACTTTATTGGGGTGATCGTTGACCAACTCACCATCTCGATCCACTTCCTACCGATCAGAGAGAAGGTTTCATTAGGGATCTTGGGATGCCTTTATGTGCAAGAGATTGTGAGGCTACATGGAGTACCTTAATCCATTATCTCCGATAATGATGGGTGATTTACTTCCAATCTATGTAAGGGGATGTAGGAAGCTTTAGAGATGTATCCTCATTTGAGCACTGCTTTCCATCCTCAAACGGATTATCAGACTGAACAGTCCATTCAAACCCTCTAGGACACGGTCCGTGCTTGTGTCCTCGACTTCAGTCATAGCTGGGAAGACCAATTACCTTTGGAGGAGTTTGCATACAAAAACATCTATCACTCCACCATGGGGATGGAAACTTTTGAGGAGTAGTATGGGTGATCTTACAGATCACCTTTGTGCTAGAATAACCCAGGGGAGTCACCACTCATTGGACCAGAGATAGTACAGGTTACCATGGAGAAGGTTAAGATTGTTCAGGAGCAGATGAAGACTGCACAGATCAGAAAGAATTCATATGACAACAGGAGATGGAGACCTCTAGAGTTTGAATAAGGCGACCATGTCTCTCTACAGTTGTCACCTCGAAGAGGTTTATGAAGATTTTGCCGAGGTGGCAAGTTATGTCAAAGATTTATCGGACCTTTTTAGGGTCTCAACAGAGTTGGCGAGGTGGAATACCACTTATCTCTTCATCTTAGTTGCACCGAGTGCATGACGTCTTCCACGTATCCCAGATGAGGAGACATGTGCACGACCCTACCCACATCATAGACCAGGGAGAGATGGACATCAACGATGGGGTGACTTTCCCGGATGTTTTAGTAGAGATTGAGGATTGACTGGAGCGATTCCTTCATAGAAGGTCAATACCTCTGGTGCATGTTCGCTGGTAGCACGGGATCCTCCAGGAGAGCACATTGGAGTGGGAGGCTCAGATGCATGCTCAGTACCCCCAATTTTACCCTTAGTTCAATTTGTAGCTTATGCAGTTGTAAAGCCCTGAGGTGGGGAGAATGTATAAACCCATATTTTCATTGGGAATTCTTTCTCAAAAATACATAGGAATTTTACGATTCCTCGAAATTTGACGGTGCATGATTCCATGTCCTGGTTTTCTCGGAATCAATTACTGATGTTTTTTTGGGTACATTCAGTAAACATATGAGTGGGTATTTGTAACATTTGAACTGGTGCATGGAATTGAAATCCGAGGGCACCTTTGATCTTGCAGTGCCAGTATTCACTTAAGAAGACTTTCACCTCAATGGTAGTTGGTCGAGAATAAATGTTAGTTTTTGGGTTTTTAGTGAATGAATTAAATAAAAATAATGTTTTGTAGCTTTATTTTTATTTTCTAGTTAGAACCTCCTCTTGGAAGATAGAATTTGAAAGTGTGGGGACCACCTGACCATAACCTTGCAGGAGAGGTTATGGTGGTGGGGCCCACCCGAACCTATCCTTCCGTGAGAGGTTATGATGTGTGGACCACCCAGGAATAAACCACCCTAATAATGGTGGGAGAGGAAAACTCCTCAACTTCCCCCATTAATGAGGGATAGTCTCTCCACCCCCTCCTATAATGTGTTGAATCCTCCTATTTAATTTATTATGGTAACCTCATAAATTAATTAAGTAGAGCCAATTTAATTAATTCACCCTTTTTGAATTCTTATGCCAATGATAGATTTTATAATCTATTACCTTGGCTTTCTATTGTTTAGGTTGGAAAAAGGTTGGAAAAGTAGGATTAGTGATTTTGAGATAAAAGCTCTCACCAACGAAGAATGACGAACGCTCCCAAGGAAGAACGCCTTCGACTACAATGAATGATCCTCTTCGATCTTCATCCATGGAATCCTACCGATGTGGGACATCTTTGACCGACCTTCCCTCCTCATCGTTGTCAATGAACCAATGCATGATCTCAAGATAGGAAGTGTGCGGCGGATGTGACGAATGACAACAACTCCATCTTCTTCCCCACGACTCCATCGACAAACAATGATCAAAGGCAGGGGTTCAAAAATTTTAATTGTTTGATGTTCTTTGTTTCAATTCATGGAATAAGAATCGAAGCCGCATGGAATCATTCAAACATGGAGGGTGCGGGATAAACGGACACAACACGAACCCCCTCTACCTACCTTTGTGGATATTGACGCTAATCGCAGCATGACCCTGGGATGAGTGATTTTTGTCAACGATGGTTGTGGATTGAAGGCGACGTCCCGAGTAGTTCACGTCAAATTCTGGATCGAGAATCGGGCCACCAGAACATGTCTGGTGACCCACACAAGGTTCATCGGCGGTTGGAACTGGTGAACGTCACCGGCGACGAAGAGAAGGGCCGAAGGAACTTCGGCAGACTGCATGGACAGAGGCGGTGCAACAGCACCTCCGGAGGAGTGGCCCATAGCGGACGACACAAGGCCAGCCACGAGAAGAACCGGCGGCCCGAGCCGCTGGGTTGCTGGGGAAGGCGCGGCCCAACATGCGCCGTGTGGTGGACCAAGGGGTTGTGGCCTTGGCCATGATGGAATGGGATGGGAAGCCAGCTATACCGGTCGCTCGAGGAGGCACGGTGCAACCACGCCACGCAGGAGGCGGCTGGCCGCATGGCTAGGAAGTAGAGGCGGGACCCACCGTGTGGGTCCCCAGTAGCATGGACCGGTGCCACGTCGCATCGGTTTTACACCCCCTAAATGGCTAATCCGTTCGTGATTCCAGGGAGTGCGGCCTCCCCCTAGACGTGGCTAGGGTGGACCCCACGGGCCTCCATCCAAATGCCTCACGCGGGCTAAGCTTTGTACTGGTCGGGCCTGCCACATAGGCCGGGCCACCCTCGCGAATCGAGTTAGACCCGCGGAACGGGTTGGACCCCATTTTGGACCTGGTTTGGGCTGGGTCGGGTCGGGTCAGTCCGACTACACCGGCCCGGACCCGGACCCTCTTGACCTGTTTCCACTCTTTTTCTTTTAACATGAGCTACGACCATCCGATTGACGAACCATTTTTGGTGACAAAAACCTTATAGGGGGTCAAGTCTTTTGGTATACCCCACTCATGGTTTGGACACAGTTGGGGGTACAGCTGGGTTGAATCGAACATAATTCCAACGAGTCCCTCTGAACAAAAATGACAATAACTCTCAGACCAGATGACTGATTGACACATCGTATGACACATTGGGTTTCTTTTGGAAAGACAGATCTTTTGGATACATCAACATGGTACATCATGTCAGTTTATGTACAAATAATTGGGTTGAGGAGCTTACCCTCTCAGAATCAAACTTGCTTTGTGCAGAACCCTATGGATGGCTACATTCTGACTACTATTCCTAGATCCTACGTGGGTTCGACAGCTCTGACTACTCTTCCTGGATCCTACGTGGGTTCGATAGCTTTGACTACTATTACCGGATCTTACGTGGGTTCGACAGCTCGAACTACTATTCCTAGATCCTACATGGGTTCGACATACCTGACTACTCTTCCTGGATCCAATGTGGGTTCAACATCACTAAGAACTATTCTTGGATCCTACGTGGGATCGATAGCTCTGACTACTGTTTCTGGATCGTACGTGGGTTCGACAGATCTAACTATTGTTCCTGAATCCTACGTGGGTTCGACAGTTTTAACTACTGATCCGGGATCGTACATGGGTTCAATAGCTCTGAATACTCTTCATGGATCTTACATGGGATCAACAACTCTCACTACAATTCCTTGATTCTACATGGGTTCGACAACTCCCACTACTGTTCCATGATCCTACATGGGTTTGACCGGTATGACTATTGTTCTTGGATCCTACGTGGGTTCGACAGAGTAGATGATTTAGTGGCTACCTCAAATCATATCTAACTCTCTACATAATTTGTATATCTGTGTGAGCTGAGTCTATAACATTTGTATTTTCATCATGATTGAGATAGATTACAGGATAACATAGTAATATGTATGAGCATATAACTATGTGGGGTTATCTGTTGATTTTGTACTTTGTGGTTTATCATTGTTGGCTTTTGTGAGACCTTAGGATCTCGGGGTCCCTACTGAGTATCATTATACTCACACATACACGAGTTATGCCCACACCTCATTGTGTTTGTTGTAGAAGAAGGAAAATGTTGACTGAAGATGAGAGTATTATGAATAGATGGTACCCATAGGTGGACCATACGACGTGATGGTACATGGAGGAGACGGACGGACGTGGAGTGAGAGGAGGCTATCTGCACGTACCCTTCAGGTAGGAATCCTGGGGGATGATCCAACTGCTTTTTTCATTTCTCTAGCTGAACTTTCAGTTTCATGTACATTAGAGTTGATCTTGTATTTCCTACCCATTTTACTTTTAGTACACTTTTGTTATAAAAATTTTCTTATGGTTTTGTTTCCAGCTTGTGCTATGTTATGTGTTTTTACATGTTTTAATGGAAATACCTTCATAGATTTAAGGGATTTTGCCTTTGGTGCTAGTCGCCAGCCCCAAGCCCATGGAAGGCAGGATTGTGGTAGTCACGGCAGGAGCCCCGAGGACGGGTCGTGACACTTATTACCTTTTTGTTAACAATTTTTCATTATTTTTTCTATTTCAGGATTTAATTTCATTTTTTTATCAAGCATGTTGATATATGTTTTTTGATAATCCTTTTACTTATATCTAGATTTCACTATATTGATAATGTAAACCATGACTTTGTTGTCTTATATAATCAGTTTTCATGTATTTAGAATAATCTATAATGTTTGGAGATATAAAATTAAAAGCCTTATTAATGGAGATGGTAGGTCATTTGATCACATGAATGCTACATTAAATAATTTGTCATATTAAAACATTTATAATTAAATTATATATTTATATTATAATAAAACATGAATATTTGTGTTATATATGTTACATAGTTTAATTATTAGCATTCTTTTATACATTCAATGTAAGGAATGAATGAGTCACCTCTATTTGAGAGGGATGTAGTCCACATTTCCCCAAACAAAATTATCATATTTACACATGATGAAATGAATGATGTTATGTCATATATAAATATTATAGAAGAATAAACACATTTTAAATATCATATATATGAGAAAAATATATTTTTTGATTTAATGTCCACCATGAGTGGTGGTAAAGGAAACTTAAACAATCATCCTTTAATGAGGCATTAGTTAACAATACAAAAAAATAGTATGTTCATTAACCATTAGATGGAGATGTGTGTAAGTGTTGGTAAAAATCATAATGCATAAACATCATAGAATATTTAGTATACTGGTTTTGTAATGTAATAGTGTAATAAGAAGAGTATTGTTAGTGGAGAATGAAATGAAATATGAAAGATCATTAGAAAACGTTAACTTAAAATTAGGAAACACTTTTTGGATTATAATAAACAGCTTCCTTTGAAAGATTTATGATGAATAGACGGACTGAAGGATTAGTGGAGGGAATTTGGGAATCTACTTGAGAATATTTTGGCTGAACAAATGTGGAATGAGAGGTGTGTGGAATGTGGAGAAGTGGTACTTTTTACAGTGGAGGAGAAGTGTAACTCTTGTAAAATAAAAAATGTTTTAATTAATGGGAGTAATAAAATTCCTAGTGTTCCTTGAAAATAAAAAAAATAATTCAATAAATTTGATTAATGGTCTATAGAAATATCTATCATAAAAAAATAATTTCATTTAAATAATTTAATTCCTTAACTTCTAAATGTTCTCAATTTTATCAATTTGGATTTTTTTAAAAAATATAGTTTTATAACCAAAGTATTTAACCATTACACATAAAATGAATTGAAATTATTATAAAAAAAATGAAACAATATATTTTTTATATGATAACTAATTTATAAGAAACATAACATGTGTCTTAGAAATAATTTTAATACACACACATGGGACGTGATAAAACATTGCTTAAACCCAGAATATATAAACAATGTTTTTACCATATATGGGTCAATATGTTAAATATAAAAGTTCATTAGGTACATTAATAGAAAAAAGTTTATAGTTAATAACACTTAAAAATCCCAAGGTTGAATATAGGATTTTTATTAATTATAAATAATTTAATAATTTATATTCTATTATAAAATAAAAGTAATGTAAATTTTGAAATTATTTAATTAAATTTAATTTTAAAATATAAAAACAATATTGAAATTAAAATAAATAAATTTTAATTGTTTTAGTAATATATATTCCAAAAAAATATAACTAATTAAAATAATTGAATGATTCCACTTTAGCTTTAATATCTATAGTTTTATTTATTTTAGTAAATTAATTACTAAATAATCACTACATTGGTGTCACTTAATAATTTTATGTATCTAAATAATATATAAAACATAATGTTAAATTATTATGACATCATTTACACATTTATATTTCAAAATTATATATAAAAAAATATGTAGTTTTTTACATATCTAAATGTTTTACAAATGGTACTGGTAAAGAATATTCTATTTTTGTTTTTTCCCATAATTTAAATATTATATATGAAATGTAAATTTAATAATATCCCAATAACCATTAAAATTCAATCCAAGAGGGTATATGGTCAAATTATATGCATCCAAAGGATTATAGACAAGTTTCCAGGTCATTTTTCTCTGTATGATTATGGTTTAGTCCCTTATTAATCATTTTTTGACCTTAATTACCGTAATTAATTTTAATCAATTTCGCTAATATTTTATATCTAAAAATAAGATAATTTAATTATAAAATTTTTTTTACTGACTAAAAATTATTATTTCCATTTTTCAATATTCTATTCATAGAAGTGGGAAAATAATGATTAATGGTAATCCCATAAACCGGGTGAGAAAGAGTGATTTTGAACAAACATTCAAAATTGCAATAAGTATTTATATCTAATTTCAATATAGAATGATTTCAGTGACCTAAAATGGATTAATATATGTATTATTTATCTATTGAGACTTTATAAAACAATTTATAATATAATTTTAAAACAATAATTATTTAAACAAAATGGTTGTTTTAATTAAAACGCCATATTTTTCAATATTCATCAGAAATTGAAACATCTCATAAATAAACCAAAAACTCAAAATAATATAATATTTAAATTTATAATTCAATAACCAAATTTATTTTTAAGAATTAATGTTTTGAAATTTAAAAATTTTAATTCCAAAATATGGGTTGTATTAAGAGGCGTTAAAACATAGTCATGTGTGTAACACAAACTTACTCAGAGTTGTTTGTAGTGCTAGCTTAACATGATTTTGAAAATAAAGATAGATTAAAAAATATTTCTTCTAACATGAAAATATTTTAAATCCTTGTGGTGTCACATTCTATGCACCATAGTTAAATTGCATCGTAACTATTTAAGCATGATACCAGTAATAGAGGAATTCATATTTCAAAATAATATTATTGAAACACACACATCATAAATAGGGATCAAAAGGCCTCTTGACAAAAGGGAAAATGAAATGAAATGTTAGCGATAAAAATAAAATTTTTAATAGGATTACATTATTGAAAACATGGAAATAGAAGTGAAATTTTATTATTAAGTTTTGATAGAGAGTGATAGAGGACATGTTCTGCATAATGAATAGAACACAAAAACATAAACCCGAGGTGTGAATAAAGGTCATTTATACTATCAAATAATGATTATAGTAGAACAAGATTTTTTTATTTCAGATACTCTTCTAAAAAAATTCAATTATTTCACATTATATAAATATAAGTAAATATAACTTTCTATTTGATAAACAAAATATTATCCTTTGGTTACACATTGAAATATTTCTATATCATCTAATAGAATAAGATTCACCATATAGTGATGTAATATATCAATATCTAAAACCAGACTCAATGTTTTTATTAAATTATTTCATATATGGTGGACTTTTCCAAAATATATTGATCTATCACTTTATAAGGATGGTTTTAAACATTCTATAATGAACATATCATTAGCCTTTAATCAATATGAAGCAGTTACATAATCAAAACACATCGAATATTTGAATAAAATATTCATGTATCCTCTCCATACTTTTTATTAACATGAATTACAATATTACGTTATTGGAAACATGAATTCATTGTTATTCATTTTTTTAAAAACATGTAATTTTATATATTCTATAAATCCAAAGGAGTTCTAAACTCTTCCAATGATATAATGAACCACATTGTCAAAAAATCATTAGTCAATACCATGGTTGTCACCACATATCCTAAATAATAAATTCTACATCACTACATCCACATTAAGAACATATCAAGGGTTATATTTTCTTCAATCATGTGCTTCCGGCAAAGATAAACCTACTACTAAATAAGTATTCTAGGTATCATTCAACATACGATCTAAAATACTTAATAAAATATTAATGTAGTACAATAATGACTTATTTTATAAATCATATAATGTGATCATACTAAATAAAAAAGGTTTACAACATATTTCACATATCCATATATGGATCACATTAGTCATTCCACTTTGGTTGTATCAACAAACATATTCTTCACCTTGACACCTTAGCTTCTTCAAAGGAATATTCCCTAGATTCTAGGGGAATTAATTTACATATTTATCCATATCCTAGAAGTTATAACAATTAATAGAATATTTTTCATTCATTCCATAATGTTCTATTTCCTGGTTACCCATTTATCTAAACATATAATAAAATCCCAATACATTCAAGCATATACTTGGTAGATTATTTCCACAGTTATCACATGTTTTAAAATAATTCACTGCTATATTATTCTTTGACTCATTCCCTTTTTCATGGTTCTCATATGGTCTCTTTATGTATTGGTTTCCCCTTAATATATTGATTTAGAAAATTCCATTCCCATCTTGACGGAACATAAAAGAATTTCAGCATATGATGAAAAATTCTGGGAGACCAGTTCACTTTAAATATATGAATTAATACCTTCAAAGAAGAATCCAATCATTCAATCTATATTTCATATTAAATATAAATTATACAGTGATAATATTTTAATGGTATAATCATAATCTACAACTATCTATTCTTAATTTCACCTTATTCTGAGAAACATTATCTTCATCTTAATTTGCTGATCATGAGGGACATATTAATCGAAGAATGTTTCATTAAATGGTCTCTATTCCATAAATTCTATTTCTTCTTCCTCCATTATATTCTTAATTAAGAAACACCATTGAATTCCATAACATTTGAGATAATACACCGCATGTGTGACCTCTTCCATTTCACTCAATTCCACGGGTGTAAATATCTTCTCAAGAAACAAAATCCATTACACAACTATAATTGGATTAGTAATGCCACTAAATATTAGAGAATTATGTGGAATAAAGAAATACATCATTAGATATTCTATCTATGGAATATGTTGCTATGTCTAGGATAGGTTATGTGTCATAACCTGATTATTCTTCCCTAAGGTATCCATAAATTACTGAGTTACAATACCAACTACATTGGCTTCCTCAATAATGAATCCGCTATATTGACTATGAATGGTGACACACTTCTTCCTTATATGATCCATTTATTTAAAATGACATATAATTGATTAGTTTATAAAAATATAAAATTTATATAACTATAAATTTTCTATATCACCTAACATAAATTTATGCATTGTAACTACTATATTCATAAAAATTGTTCCCTTTGGGAAATTCATTACATCAAAATCCATCAAAATGGTATGAAAAGAAAATGTGTATTATCATAATATTTTCCCCCATGGGTGTTATACCATGTGAACTATAAGTCCCATTATCGTGCACCAGATTATAATGAGTCATACATGACACAGCTTGTTGACATTGTTATTCCTAGGTACATCTATACCAGAACCATGTCCAACTGTTGTATCCAGATAGAGATATATTCCATGGAATACCCACCAAATACCTAAATTACCAATATTTAAGGATGCCATTCTATATATATCCTTAATATATATCTTAAAGTTGTGTTATCTAATCTATTTTTTTTAAATCTATTTTCCAATGTTTTTTCTAATCTTCATATAATTCTAATATTAATTCTATGACTCTAGAAACCTAGATTCTATTCATTATTTTATTACAATGGTATGATTACAAGGAATCAAATCATGAAGGAATAATTACTTTTCAGGTCGTGGAATGTCATATTACATACATTATACCCATAATACGATGGGAGATAGAAATTAATAACATGATACATAATAGAATAAAATTAATTAAATCCTTGAAATATTATTTATTGATTTATTCTTCATAACATGGTAAAATGAAAAACGGTAAGGGTGAGATCAAATGCTCATTTATGGTGAGGTATAGAAAAATAAATATTGAGTCATTTAGAATAAATTAAAATGGAAAGATAAATAACAAAAAATATATTCCATTTAAATAACTAGATAAATAAAAATCAATATGGTATGGTAAGAAACTGAAACACATGTCATTTAATAATTGAAATGAAAATTATATTTATCCATATCTATATCGATGGAATATATCAAGGATGAATAACAACTTAAAATAAATGCGTGAAATTAATAAATATTGTAAAACATTTTTCCTATGTACGTGGAACCATTACCAGCAATACCTTTCACAATATGATTTAACTATCTGGTAAAACCCCATATATTTTGGATAGATATTTCATCTCATAATTCTACCGATTACTTGAGGGGATATATATATCCTAGCCCTATCCATGTCATATCTATCCTAATAATTCCAAATATTTCATAATAAATTTAACTAATAAACAACATTAATTATCAATTATCTATATAAAATGAAGGATATAGATTAATTAATTACTCCCCAGTTAATAAAATTACATTAAAATTAATCACTGTAAGTAAAATGATATACAGTTTGAGAAATAATAACATCTATCATATGAAAATATAGATACTAAATGAAATTTATAAGGTTAATTTTGAAACATAATGATTTTTCTCAATAAAATGATAACAATCACCAAAGAAAGTGATATTTCAAAGATAATAATTATTAAAATCCATTAGAAAATTATCTTGAAACATTTTAAAGTGTCCCATATGTCATAGAGAAATTTAAATACTAATATCCATGATAAAATAATTTTATATGATGCATAAAATATCACGAGAGTAAGGATATTAAAAATATAACATATTAAAAGGAATTATATTCACCCAATAAATTTAAATTGGTGCATAATAACAAATACATCTTAATTGAATGTAAATTGATATGAAATCCCTCACCATATCCAACATTTTGTGGTGTAGATTGTATCCTCTATTATATTGAATTAAAATATTTTTAAAGATTATACCATAAACATAATCATGTTTATAATATTATATATCATCTTCTTATAATGTCAAAGTACCTATTTGTTAACAATCTTCCATTTTTTCACTATTTCAGGTGTTAATTTCTTAGTTTTATCAATTATTTTTGGACTTTTTATTTTATTATCTTATTACTAAGATCACAATTTCATCATCTCCCTAATTTAGACCATGACATATTTATCTTAACTGTATGTATATATGTTTTTAAAATTATCTATTATGTTTGGAGACATGAAATCAAATACACTATTCGGGGAGATGGTAATCCATACATGTACAAGAATGCTACATCAATTCATTTGTTATATAAAATTTATTAAAAGTAAATTAAATATTTATATTATAATTCCATTATCATATCTATGTCATATATGTTACAAAGGTTTTTGATGAACATCATGTATACATTTCATGTATGGAGTTAGTGAGCCACATTACATTGAGGGTGTGATAGACCACACTTCCTTAAAAGAAATTATCCTATTTTCACTAAAAGGAAATAATAAAGGAATGTTCTAAATAACAAATAAATTAGAATAAAATTAATTTAAAAAAAATTATATCATTTCAAAAAATATTTACCATCCTAATAGTCCCCAAAAGCGGTTGTAAATAAATGTACATTCATCATTTTGTGAGCTGGTAGTTCACTGTACCCAGAAACAATATGGTTGTTACCCATTACAAATTAGTTTTTGTAATTGTTTGATTAAATAAAAAAATAACAATATAATTTTATATTTATTATATGTTTTTTTATGTAAGTATGTAATGGGAATATTATATTGAGTGAAGATGAAAATAAAATAAAATTGATTGTTTGAAAACATTACATAAAATTCAGGTAAATTATTTTGTTTATATCAATGGACTGACTTGAATTGATTTCACCCCAAAAGGGGTATTAAAGTTCTATTAAGGGTATGTTTGGAATCTATTTTTTATACATTTATGTAAACATTAGTGGCTTGATAGGTGTGACTAATGAAGAGATGTGGTAGCCTGTTATAGCGGAGGAGTGTCACTCTTGTAAATACCTAAGGGTATTTATTAATTGGAGGTCTAACATACCTATTGATCACCCAAAATGTAAAAAAAAATTATTAAAGGGGAATAATGGTCAAGAAAAATATCCACTACCCAAAAATAATTCATTTTATTATTTTGGTTCCTTAACATATAAGATTCCCGAATTTTATCATTTGGGTTTATGTTGAAGCATGCTCTTTTCTAAACTATGTAATTTTACCATTAGGGAATAAATTATGAAATTTAGATCCACTTAATAATAAATATTATATCTATCTTATAAAATAAAAATCCAATGTTTTTTGGAAATTTAATTTTAAAAAAGATCATTTAAGAAGATAAAACACTAATTAAACACTAACTATGTGAACAATATTTTCAAAATATATGAAAAAATATGTTAATTATAAAATATAAATTGATCCAATAATTGAACATAATTAATATTTAGTACCACTTTAAAACCCTTTGGCAAAATATTTAGTTTTTTATTAATTTTAAAACATTTAATAAAAATATTATTATAAAATAAAAATAATTAATTTAACATTATTAATTAATATTATTTTTGAAAAAAATACAATATTGGATTTTAAATACAATAATTTTACATCTGTATAACTTGAAAAATTAATAAAAAAATATAAAGGTAATAATTCAATCAATCTACTTCACTTTTGATATTAATACTATCATTTATTTTAGTTAATTATTAACTAAATAACCACTAGGTTGGAATCTCTTAAAAATTTTATGTTACTAAATCATCTCAAAAATATAATGATAAATTTTTATGTTAACATTAACACATTTATATTTCAAAAGAATATGTATAAACTAAAAAAGGGTTGTTTTTTAAATGTCTCAATGTTTTACAAACAATATAGGTAATGAAAGTTCTCTTCTAGTCTTTTTTCTTAAATAGACTACAATATAGTGTAATTATATTCAATAATATCCCAATCAAAATAGAATTTGAACCATATGGTTATATGGTATAATTATTGGAAGCCAATGAATTTTGGACAATTTTACAGGTCATTTTGGTCCTTAAGATTAAGGTTTAGTCTCTTATTATGCCTAAGCTTACACTAATCCCCGTAATTAATTTTAAACACTTACACTAATTTTTTTGTCAAATAGTATGCTGATAATATTAGACCCAAAAAAGTGTACTTACTAAAACTGTTTTTATACATTCTTAAATTTTTAAATCATATAGGTGGGAAATTTAAGATTAATTCCAATCCCATAGATGTGGTGAGAATGCCAATCACTACTGGAAATATAGGTTTTCCCAACGGATATATACCAATGGTTTGCTTAAACCGTTGGTGTATATGAGTATACCAAGCATATACCAACGGTTTTTCAATAACTGTTGGTAAAGGTATGTAGAGGTGAAGTTATACCAATGGTTTTCGCAAAACCATTGGTAAAAGTGTGTTTGTGAGGAAGATATACCAACGGTTTTGCAAAACTGTTGGTAAAAGTTTTTTTTGATGAAGATATACAAACGGTTTTGTAAAACCATTGGTAAAAGTGAGTTTTTGAAGGGATTTACCAACGGGTTTTTAAAACCATTGGTAAGAGTTTTCATTCCCAGGAATGATTTCCCAGAAATAGACAGGACCTGGGCTCCCCCATTCCAAGCGACTGGAGCCCTAAACTAAAGTAGAGAAGTGGGATTCTCTTTACCCTACTGTCCAAATCATTCCATCTTCAAAATTTCCTAGATTATCATTTGTAATCTGTAAGTTATACATTCATTTTAATGTTATGTATCTTCTATTTTGATTTTATGTTTTCAATTGGGTGAAGAGGTGAATTGGGATTCTGTTTACCCTACTGTGAAAAATATTCATTACGACCCATCTTCAAAATTTCTTAGTTTTACACTTCTTGTAAGTGATACTTTTATTTTAATTATCTACATCTACTGTTTTGGCTTTCTCTTTATATTTGGGTGTTTATGAATTTTTTTTCTGTTTGATTTGGGTGCGTCTGTTGAGCTTTTATAGTGGCACACATATAGTGATTATAGTATGAGTTTGGTCTATTGGGATAAGTATTAAAGTGAATCAAATTTGATTCAAAATGAATTGTGTGTTAATATCATCCATAAATTTTCAGTTTTTAGAAGGCTTGGTATTTCTAGGAATTTTGTGTTAATATCATTCATATTACACAAGATTCACATCATGGTAAGAATGTGTGATGATGTTGTTGAGATTAGAGAGAAAACTCATACACTCTAGGTTGTTTATAGTGGCATGGTTAGTCATGAGTGATAATTGGATTCCTAATATGATTGTACTAATAAAGCATTTAGGGTCAATTAAATATGGTTCTCAATGTACATTGTATATTATGTCTCTTTCTTGGACAATACTCACTTTTATGATGGTGGGGTGCTTTTCACTAGCCATGCAGGCATGTGTAGTCATCCATAAAAATTTTAGATTTGGTTTTATTGATGTGAAACTATGTTTTTTGTTTTTCTCTTTTGATTTGGTAGAAATGAGAGGTCTGTAGAAATTAGTCATGGCTGTGGGTGGTAATTTAGGATGTAAGATAGTATGCCTTCATTTTATTTGATATATCCAATAATATTATTGATTTATGTTCAGTATGATTATCTTTGAAAAATGATGTAGTTTAATAATTTTTTATTAATGGTGGTAATAATGATTACATGGGGATGTCCAGGTGTTGTGGGATGGGGTGTCCAATTGGGGGGGGGGGGGTTGTCCAGGTGGTTGACCGAGGGGTGGCGGATGTCCGGGCTGAGTGGGGGCTGTCCGAGGGATGGGGGGCTGTCCGGGGTGAGTGGGGAGCTATCCGAGGGGTGGTGGGTTGTCCAAGTGGTTGTACAAGTTAATCTCGCCTCAACATTTTAAGTGAAAACAACTACTGGCATACGGAAAATAAACCAAAAGCATTTGGATTGTGTTTATAATTTAGTAAAATGATCCACGGGTCATTTGTGATGTGTACGAGTCAACCCCGCCTCATTCTGAGGCACTGTGTGGCTGATAACACTCTAAGTGTCTCACTTTTGTTTAAAATGAACACTGTTTTAAGTAAAAATAATTGACATACGGAAAACTGACCAAACATATTCAGATTGTGTTGATACTTTAACACAACGATCCATGAGACATTTTTGACGTGTAAGAGTCAACCCCGCATCAATTCGAGCTGTGGTGTGGCCGAAACCACTCAAACCGTGTAACTTTTATTTGAAATGCACAACATTTTAAGTGAAAACAACTACTGGCATATGGAAAACCGACCAAACGCATTATAATTGTGTTGATACATTAGGAAAATGATCCATGGGAAATTTTTGACTTGTATGAGTCAACACCACCTCAATCCGAGGAACGGTGTGGCCTAAATCACTCAAAGAGTCTCTCTTTTGTTTAAAATGGAAAATATTTTAAGTAAAAATAACTGACATATGGAAAAATGACCAAAATTATTTGTATTGTGTTGATACTTTATAAAAACGATTCCTGGGACAATTGTGACGTATAGGAGTCAAACCCACATCAATTCAAGGCGTGGTGTGGCTCGAACCACTCAAAGTGTCTAATTTTTATTTGAAATGAACAACATTTTAAGTGAAAGCAACTACTGGCATACAGAAAACTGACCAAATGCATTGGGATTGGGTTGATACATTAGGAAAACGATAAATGTGTCATTTTTTATGTGTAAGAGTCAAAAAAACATCAATCCGAGGCGTAGTGTGGCTGGTACCACTCAAAGTGTCTCACCTTTGTTTAAAATGGACTTAATTTTAAGTGAAAACAAAAACTGACATACGGAAAACTGCCCAAATGCATTTGGATTCTATTGAAACTATATAACAATGATCCATGGGTCATATGTGACATGTATGAGTTATCCCATTCTCAATCCGAGTTGTAGTGTGGCTAGTACCACTCAAAGTGTCTCTTTTTTGTTTAAAATGGACTAAATGTTAAGTGAAAACAACAACTAACATACGAAAAACTGACCAAATGCATTCAGATTCTATTGAAACATTAGAAAATTGATCTATGGGTAATATATGACGTGTATGTGTCAACCTTTCCCCAATATGAGTCGCGGTGTGGCCGGCACCACACAAAGTGTCTCACATTTGTTTAAAATTGACTTAATTTTAAGTGAAAACAATAACTGACATACAGAATACAGACCAAAGGAATTCATAATCTGTTGAAACTTTAGTAAAAGGATCCATGGGTCATATGTGATGTGTAAAACTCAACAGTGCCTCAATCCGAGTCAAGGTGTGGCCGGAACCACCCAAAGTGTCTCTCTTATGTTTAAAACGGACAACATTTTAAGTACACGCTGAAAACCGACCAAATAGATTCTTATTGTGTTGATACTTTATCACAAGTATCCATGGCTCATATGTGACATGTACGATTTAACCCGCCTCAATATGAGGCGCGGTGTGGCTGGTACAACTCAAGGTGTCTATCTTTTTTTTAAAATGGATTAATATTAAGTAAAAACAACAACTGACATACGGAAAACTGACCAAATGCATTCGGATTATGTTTAAAATTTAGCACAACCATCCATGGGTCATATATGACATGTACGAGTCAACCTCGCCTCAATCAGAGTCACGGTGTGGCCATCACCACTCATAGTGTCTCTCTTTTGTTTAAAATAGATTTAATTTTAAGTGAAAACAACAACTGACAAACGGAAAACTGACCAAACACATTCCTAATTTGTTCAAACGTTAGGAAAATGATTCCTGGGTCATATGTGATGTGTAAAAGTTAACCGGGCCTCAATCCGAGTCACTGTGTGGACGAAACCACCCAAAGTGTCTCTCTTATGTTTAAAATGGACAACATTTTAATTACTTACGGAAAACTGACCAAACGGATTCTGATTGTGTTGATACTTTATCACAATGATTCATGGATCATATGTGATGTGTAAGAGTTGAACCTACCTCAATCTGAGGCGCAGTGTGTCTGGTACCACTCAAGGTGTCTCTCTTTTGTTTAAAATGGATTTAATTTTTAGTAAAAACAACAACTGACATACGGAAAACTAACCAAATGCATTTGGATTCTGTTGAAAATTTATCACAACGATCCATGGGTCATATATAACATGTACAAGTCAACCCTACCTCAATATGAGTCACGGTGTGTCCGTCATCACTCAAAGTGTCTGTCTTTTGTTTAAAATAGAATTAATTTTAAGTGAAAACAACAACTGACTTAAGGAAAACCGACCAAACACATTCATAAATTGTTGAAACTTTAGGAAAAGGATCCATGGGTCATATGTGACGTGTACGAGTTGACCCCACCTCTATCTGAGGTGTGGTGTGGTCGGTACCTCTCAATGTGTCTCTCTTTTGTTTGAAATGGACTTAATTTTAAGTGAAAACAACAACTGACATACGTAAAACCGATCAAACGCATTCGGATTCTATTGATACTTTAGAAAAAGGATAAATGGGTAATATGTAATGTGTATGAGTCAATACTGCCACAATCCGGGGGGGGGGGCTGTCCTGGTGGTTGTACGAGTTAATCTCGCCTCAAAATTTTAAGTGAAAACAACTACTGGCATACGGAAAACAGAACAAACACATTTGGATTGTGTTGATAATTTAGGAAAACAATCCATGTGTCATTTGTGATGTGTAAGAGTCAACCCTGCCTCATTCCAAGGAACGGTGTGGCCGACACAAGTCAAAGTGTCTCTCTTTTGTTTAAAATAGACTTAACTTTAAGTGAAAATAACAAGTGGCATACAGAAAACCTACCAAACGAATTTAGAATCTATTTAAACTATAGGAAAAGGATAAATGGGTCATATTTGATGTGTACAGGTCAACTGCGCCTCAATCTGAGTCATGGTGTGGCTGAAACCACCCAAAGTGTCTCTCTTATGTTTAAAATGAACAACATTTTATGTACATACAGAAAACCAACCAAACAGATTCTTATTGTGTTGATACTTTATCACAAGGATCCATGGCTAATATGTGATGTGTAAGATTTGACCCCACCTCAATCCGAGGCGCAGTATAGCTGGTACCACTCAAAGTGTCTCTCTTTTGTTTAAAATGGACATAATTTTAAGTGAAAACAACAACTGACATACATAAAACTGACCAAATGCATTCTGATTCTATTGAAAATTTAGCACAATGATATATGGGTCATATATGTTCTATACGAGTCATCCCTGCCTCAATATGATTCACAGTGTGGCCGGAACGACTCAAAGTGTCTCTCTTTTGTTTAAAATAGACTTAATTTTAGGTAAAAAAATAACTGACATACGGAAAACTGACCAAACACATTCATATTCTATTGAAACATTTGGAAAAGGATCCATGGGTCATATGTGACGTGTAAAACTCAACCGCCTCTCAATCCGAGTCACGGTTTGGCTGGAACCACCCGATGTGTCTCTCTTATGTTCAAAATGGACAACATCTTAAGTACATACGGAAAACCAACCAAACAAATTCTGATTGTGTTGATAATTTATCACAATGATCCATGTCTCATATCTGATCTGTACAGGTTGACCTCGCCTCAATCCGAGGCATGGTGTGGCCGGTACAACTCATAGTGTCCCTCTTTTGTTTAAAATGGACTTAATTTTAAATGAAAACAACAACTGACATACGGAAAACAGATCAAACGCATTCGGATTGTGTTTATACTTTATAAAAAGGATACATGGGTCATATTTGACGTGTATGAGTCAATCTAGCCTAAAATCGAGGTGCGGTGTGGCCGATACCACTCAAAGTGTCCCTCTTTTGTTTAAAATGGACTTAATTTTAAGTGAAAACAACAACTGGCATACGAAAAACCAACCAATCGCATTCAAAATTTATTGATACTTTATAAAAAATATCCATGGGTCATTTTTGATGTGTAAGAGTCAATTCTACCTCAATATGAGGCACGGTGTGGCTGGTACCACTCAATGTGTCTCACTTTTATTTGAAATGGACTTGATTTAAAGTGAAAACAACAATTCGCATACGGAAAATCGATCAAACGCATTCGGATTGTGTTGATACTTTATAAAAACGATACATGGACCATTTGTGTCATGTAGGAGTCAACTCCATCTTAATCCAAGATATGGTGTGTCCGGTACCACTCAAAGTGTCTCACTTTTATTTGAAAAGGACATAATTTTATGTTAAAACAACAACTTGCATACAGAAAATTGACCAAACTATTTTAGATTGTGTTGATACTTTATGAAAATTATACATGTGTCATTTGTGACATGTACGAGTCAACCACACCTCCATCTGAGGCAAGGTGTGGCCTGTATCACTCTATGTGTCTCTCTTTTATTTGAAATGGACAAGATTTTAAGTGAAAACAACTTGCAGATAGAAAACTGACAAAACTCTTTCAGATTTTATTGATACTTTAGGACAACGATACATGTTTAAGTTGTGATGTTTATGAGTCAACCCCGCCTCCATCTGAGGCATGGTGTGATTAGTATCACTCTAAGTGTCTCACTTTTTTTTCAAATGAACAACATTTTAAGTGAAACCAATAACTGACATATGAAAAAATGATCAAAGTTATTTGGATTTTGATGATACTTTAGGACAATGATACATTGTTAATTTTTTATGTGTATGAGTCAACCCCACCTCAATCTGAGGTACGATGTGGTGGAATCCTACTTTGACCAATAGATCGCACCATACTTGTACCATTTAGTGTTCATATCCTTAAAACATTAATAATATTCTAACTAAGTTCAAAAAACTTTCAATTCCATTCTTCTAGACCATCACAAGTTGAACTTGTGATCATTTCAGTCCTGCCTGAATTTTAAATCAAATAATGAGTTCTATACTTAACTCCTTTTGTAAGCACCAAGGAACCATGGGTAAGTTTCCCAACCCCATTTTCAAATTTAGTTTCATAACCACCATGGAACCATGGGTAAGTTTCCATACCCCATTTTGAGTTATTGAAACTGTTATTCAACTCCACTGGATTATTCTTTTCATATGAAGATTGAAATAGGGAATTGTAGTACACTACATGGTTGGAAGAGTTTGATGGTTTTATGTGTTTTTTTTGTGTTGTTACATTTGTTTTTATACTGTTTTAATACTGTGCAATAGTTCTGGTGCTTTTTATGCAGGTGGGGGTGCTGGTGCAATGGTGGGGGTGCTGTGCAATGGTTCTGGAAATACACAATATCAACGGTTTGAAACCATTGGTATAGTATTCCATCTTCAATATACACCAACGGTTCTCTTGAACCGTTGGTAAAAAACACTATACCAACGGTTGTAAACCGTTGGTACACCCTAAAAGTGTATGTTCAAATTGTTTTAGAACCGTTGGAGTAGAGATTTACCAACGGTTTCAATGGAACTGTTTGTATAGGTTTTGGATGGAGTTATATACCAACAGTTTTTAAAAACCGTTGGGAAAACTTTCCCCCAAATTGGCAGCAGCCGATCCTCTCCCGTATTCGCGATCCAGAGCCCTAAACGGGAGCGCTTGGGTGATTTTGGAGGCGAATTTGGAGGTGTTTCGGGTTCTCTTCCTCCATCCCATCCAAGGCTGACGTATTTTCTTAGTTTTTAGTTTCGATTTTGATGTGGGATGAGACAAATTTCTATTCTCATATTCCAGCCGAATTTCTGTTCCAGCCCAATTTATGTTTCCGTTCTTTATTTACATTCCATGCATATTCCAGCCCATATAGATTGCATTAGACAGTTGTCTAATTTTTTATGTGCCTTTAATGTTTCATTACCAAGAAATTTTTATTATATGTTATAAAATTCAATCACATGTTTAGTATTAACATTCATTGTTACTTTATTATCTTGTTTTAATAATTTATATTAATATTCTTTTCATATATTCCATCGTTGAGTGTTTTTACTTGTGCAATATAATTCCAAGGTCATTTTAGTTCATAGTGATTATTCAGATTTCAAAGTGTTTTATTTTTCATGTTAAATTTATTAAAATGTTTTGGGGACTAATTAAAGTTATTAGATTCCAATTTCCATGCTTCTATGCTTGTTAAGAATTAAATGAAATATGATGGTTGTAATTAAATGAAAGTAAATGTTCAATTTTTATCATGTATGGGTGATTAATAAATTGGAATGTGATGAACCATATAATTGAACCATTGTTGATGCACATTATATACCAAAAGGTTATTGATTAAAAGTTATTCTTGTGAATTTCGTTTCATCATAGATGAAAATGGTTGTGGATATATGAGGGATACCTCCGATGGTTCTTTGATATTTGTTTTTATGGAAAATGAATGGTTTAGTTATGGTATTAATAGTACCTTCCAGTGAGACCATTTTAGTATAAGGGGAAATGAGATTATGATCTACAAGGGGGTGATTGAATTGGTAAAGACCAAACATTGTTTGTTCCTTGTGTTCAAGAACCATAAATAGAGTGTTCCAATTAGGTGTTCATCAGTAAAGATGTAGGTAAGATTTCCAAGTCATGTTTCATGATGTTGAATATGTGGTGCTATAGTGGTTTTGGATTGTTTGAGGGACTCTTAGTGTATTATAAACCCTCATTTGTTCAATATTCATTTAAATTGATTTAATATCATTTTTTTCACACACACCATTATATCCTCTCAAACTATATTTAGAGTTTATTTTCATTTGTATGGTGTTAAATATTTTAGTAAATGTCCATACTAGCTTCTTTTATGTGTTCTTGTGGTTTAGACTAATGACAGTGCTGCATGATTATTGTGCGGGTATTCTTTTCATATAAATATATCTATACACCCCAACCCCCTTGGACAACCTGACCACCCCCACGGACAGCCCGCCCACCTGGACACCCCGACCCCCCTAGATAGCCCCCCACCCCTGGACACCTCCGACCCCCCAGACGGCCCCACCACCCCCTAGACACCCCGCACCCCCTGGACACGCCACACCCCCCTTGGACAGTCCCGCCACTCCCAGGATCCTCATCCTACTCCTCATCCTGATCTACTTGAAGAAGTTAAAGTATGAAACTCATATACTCCCAGCAATACCCTTAAGGATTATGTATTCCTTGATCCACTTCCAATATCTTACTGGTCAATCCTTGAATATAGGCTTTAGAAATTTTGTTTCTTATTTTCTTATATACACTGTATTTTGTTGTATTTCTTAATATGATTCTCATATAGAGTAATGTGTCAGTTATGATTTTATATAGAGTAAACAATTGTCATTTACGTAAATATTTTATTGATTAAACTGTAATATTATTGAATTTCTTTGAAATGACTTATTGCGATTTTTTTACAGAATGGATAGAAGTTGGATGTACAAAACTGATCGGATTTCAACTTATTTTCAAAATAATTTGAAAAGGTTTCTAGATTTTTCATTTGACAAGGCTTCAGATAGTGGTCTCATACACTGCCCATGTTTTAATTGTGTTGGAAGACCTTGGTTGGGCCGTGAAGCAGTTAGCTATCATATAACCAAATATGGTTTCCAAACAAACTATTATGTGTGGTATCACAATGGAGAGAAAATGGAATCTCAAAATGTTGATTATCCAAATGATAGGACTGAATTGGAGAGTTTGATATATGATCGGTTTCCATTTATTCGACATCATGAGAAGGAAAGGATGTCCAGCCAACAAGATTTCGATACAAGCACACATGATGCATCCAATGAAAATGATGATGTTGATAGGGTGAAAAATTTGAATGATGCTACGACGACTCCAGTATGTCGGCAATGTGATAAAATGAAAAATTTGTAATTTTTAATCCGATTGTTTCATGGGAAAACTATGTATGGGATTTCAAATACTGCAATTGATTACATTATTAACTTCTTGAAGGAATTACTTCCAGATAATGCAGATATTCCCTCAAACCACTATATGGAATGGAAGATGGTTGTTGAACTTGGATTCTCAAAAAAAATCATGCTTGCCCGAATGATTGAAGCTTATTTTGGGAGGAAACTGCTGAAAGAAATGATTGTATAAAATGCGGAACCTCCCGATGGAAGCCAAAAGATGATGGAACACCATCTTGTGTGCCACAAAAAGTAATGTGGCACTTTCCATTGATCCCCAGATTACAGAACATTTTCATTTCTGATGAAATATCCGTAAAAATGCAATGGCATGACACCGAGAGAAAAAAGAATAATGAAGAGTTAGTTCACCCTGCAGATGGATTTGCATGGTAGAGATTTGATGCTCGATATCCTGGATTTGCAGCCGACGTGCGTAATGTGAGACTGGGTCTTTCATGTGACAGTTTTAATCCATTTGGGCAGATGCTTACTTCACACAGCACATGACCAATTTTCATACACATTTATAACCTTCCCCCTTGGTTGTGTATGAAAAAGCATTACACTTTCTTGAGTATACTGATATCTGTCCCTTATGATCCCGGAAATGATATAGATGTATACATGCAACCTTTAATAAAAGAGTTGAAACTTCTTTGGGATGTGGGTGTTCCCACATACGATGCATGTTCGAAAGACATATTTCAGATGCGTGCTGCACTTATGTGGACTATCAATGATTTTCCTGCTTATGCAATGATGTCTGGATGGAGAACAAAATGAAAATTGTCATGTCCTCTTTGTATGAAGAATACTCGATCGAGAAGATTGAAATATCATCGTAGTTTTAGTTTTATGAGACATCGACGATTCTTGCCAATGAACCATCCATATAGAAACAATCGTTGAAGATTTGACAATACCATGGAGAATGACGATCCACCTCAGCGTATGTCTGGAACTGATGTTCTTAATGAATTTAATGATTTTAGTTATTCATTTGGGAAGAGTGTAATGAAATCTAGAAAGGGGAAAATGTTTCCAATGATACCTGTTACAATTGGAAGAAGAAGAGTATATTCTTTGAGTTGTCATATTGGTCATCTAACTAGTTACGTCATTGCTTAGACATAATTCACATTGAAAATAATATATGTCAAATGTTTATTTTGATTCTTCTAAATGTCAAGGGGAAGACAAAAGATGATTTATGATCTTAGCATGACTTGGTAGATTGGGGGATCAGACCATAATTGCATCCTATCTGTATCAGTGAAAATAAACGGAAAGTTCCATGTGCTTCTTATGTGATGACTCCTGCTGAAAAAAATCATTTTCTGGAAGTGCTAGAGACTATTAAAGTTCCTAATGGCTATTCAAGAAATATATCGAAACGGGTCAATAGAAAAGAGTTGAAGTTGAAATCTTTGAAGACTCATGATTATCACGTCCTTTTGCATGAGTTGATTCCAATAGCAATCCGTCATCTCTTGTCCAATAATGATTGATTGTTATTTATTCAGTTGTGATATTTGTTTAGAGATCTTTGTGCTAAGAGGTTGTACAAATCCCTCGTGCAAAAACTGTTGGCAGAGACACCATTAATTTTGTGTGAGTTAGAGAAAATATTCACTCCATCATTTTTTATATGCATGTTGCATCTGACTGTCCATCTTCCGACCAAAATACTTCTTGGAGGACCCGTTACTTTCCGTTGGATGTATCCAACTAAAAGAAACATGTGCACATTGGAATCATATGTTTGAATAGGAATTATCCCAAAAGTTCTATTGTGAACGGTTACTTGGCTCAAGAATGTATGGATTTCTGCTCAATGTATTTGTCTGATCATACTACGAGAATAAACAGACCAATGAGAAATGAAGAAGAACAGTATGGGCAAATTGAACCCATTTTTCCATCACTTCCTCAGACAGGAGGAATTCCAGGATCATATACATTGACAACATTAAGCCTTGAAGAGTGAGAGATGGCACATCGCACATTGTTGTTCAATTGTGATTTTTTCGATGAGTATATCAAGTAAGTTAATTATACATGTATCTGTTATCTTATCTCTTTTAATTTTAAATATTTGTTAAACTATTATTATTTTTGTCTACAGGGAACATAAAGAATTGATATATAGAAAGCATCGTTCATTATCTTTGAGAAAGAAGGAGACTTTTCATAGCAAAGGGTTTTCTTCATGGTTGAAATTGAAGGTAAAAATATTTCTGTAATAACTAAATAAAAATAATATTTAATCAAGTTTACTATTTTGTTATATTTAAGGTATCGAGTTTGCCTACAGACTCTGTTTCTGAGGAAGTAAGAGCTTTGGATTTTAGTCCTAATACCATGGTTCGTGCTTGTAAATCACTTGTGATCAATGGATACAAATTTATTATCACTGAATGAGAAAGAAACATGAGAACACAGCATAATGGTGTTATTCTAACTGCCACAACAGACTGTTATGCCAGTTCATCAGACACTAGACCTCATTTTGAAAGTGTTGCTTATTATGGTGCCGTGGAGAAAATAATAATTTTGGATTATTACTCACATGGTCGAGTCACGATGATGAAATGTCAATGGTTTGATTCAATGAAGAGGCAATGAACCTTTATTTATGGTTGTGGATTTCGAGTTATTGACATGCATCGCACTCTTGCCACCGATGACCCATATGTATTGGCATCAATGGTGAAACACGTTTTTTAGGTCAAAGATCATCGTCATCCTAAATTTGGTGTAATTATTGATGTAAATCTCAGACATGTTTTTGATGATGGTGATGATGAATTTGACTCTATCCCTACTGCAATTGGAAGCAATCCGTTTATTACTTATGATGACCCCAACAGCTCAATTGTCTGAGTTGATTGTGAAACCCAAGTTGTGGTGGGAAATATATAGAATCATACAGTCGTGTTCTCACCTACATGTTTCACCTACATCATTCAGAGTGTGTATCCTAGTACTTACCTTCATAACACCATAAATCTTCTGTTTCATTATGTTCTTTTTATCATAATGGTTTTTCTATATTTTGTTTTTTGGGTTACACATTAGATATCTGTTTCTAATTACTTACATATTTTTTTTCATTGTAGGAAATGACACCCATTGAAGAGAGGCAGCAGAAAAAGATGACAGATAATAATTGTCGCACGGTACAGATGGGTGTTCCTCCACTCATCCCTATTGTGAGTATTTTATTTCAAATATAAATATTTCAATAACTTATAATATCATGTGTTTAATTTTCTGTCAATCATTTTTTCAGGATCCACCCCCTAGACGACAGATATCTGAGGAGGAGCCTGATATTTCTCCCACTAGAGAGGTTGGTGGTAGGAGGGAGGGTGGTGTCAGAGATGGATGATCATCTAGTGGTCCCGGTACTGAGGCTGGTGGTACGAGGGCTCGTGGGGCGAGAGTTAGATGACCCACTACCACAGACGTATCTTCTACGCCCTATTTTGATCATGGCGTGTCTTCAGGGACATATGATATATTTAGACATCCGATGTTTACACTACCAGCTGTCCAGACATCTATTCCATCATCTTTTGCTTATGGTTCATTATCTCCGGGCTATTATATTCCACCTTCTTCGACTCTTGCTGCGACACAGTATTTGGCTGAGGATCATACACTGAGGGACACTCCACCTGTACAGGATACTCCTTCAGCTTCTGCACCCAATGATCCGACTACCACAGGTATATTTATATAACTCTATCAAATTTTTATACCAAAATTTATTTTTATTATAACTTGTATTGATATTATTTTTCTATAATAACATATTCTTCTACATATAGAAGGCGGGGGAGGGGGCGTACTCGCATGCGTGCGGTATGGAACCGCCAGACACAGTTGATGGTTGAATAAAATGTTGATGGACAAATGATTGAGAAATCCGGTCAGCAATGTCTGGGTTTTTTGGTGACGCTAGCCAAATACTCCGATATCATTCCAGTCATCCCTCTCTCTTGGAGACATCTGCCACCCGAAGTCAAGGACAACGCATGGGCACAAATATGGGTAAAAAATCTATTGGATTTAATGAAATATATTTTTGTATTTAAATGAACTAATCAATTTGGTTTCAGATTCGGTTTAACTTCCCTGATGGAGAGGGTGCATGACCAGCGCGTTTAAAAGAGCTAGGAGAGCTTTGGAGAGCTTATAAGCATGAGCTTTATGTTGGCTAGTGTGATAGAGTGGGCACGGAGTTAGAGACATTACCTATCGTGGATGACAGCGCGATAGAGAAATATCTCCAAATGATTACCCATTGGGCGACTGCCAAATTTAAGGTAATAATCTCATTTGAGTTATTTAAATGAGAGTTTTCATATTTTCCATTAATATAATCTTATTAATTATTAATCATTATTTAGGAATCTTTTGAAAAAAAAATCAAAGAAATACCTCCAAACTTTGGGGCGCACAACTATGGCAGATCATGAGAGGTAGCATGTACGATATAGTTGGTTATAATTTTCTTTAGGACTTTCCCTTTTTAGTGGATCCAACGTAAATTATGTGATTTATTGAATAATGAATATATGATTATACTTTCACTTTATATTGTTTCAATGTCATTATAGAATCACAAAATGAATATTGAAGGACGTATCCCTCGAGCAAAATTGTTTTGCTCGAGTAGAAGAAAAAAAGATGGAACTGCGGTAAATGAACCGACCCAAGAGAAGACTGTAAGTTTGAAATTGTTTATTTCAAAGTTTAGTATCTAATTTGAAATTTAATAATCTGTTAATATTTTTTACAGGCTACATTAGAGGCTCTTGATGCCGAGGAGCCTGACAATTTTGGGCCACACGATCATTTATATCAGGTTTTGGGAGATGAGCACTCTGGTCGAGTACGCTGCCGACCTGGTATGAATATAGTCCCGACGAGGTATTGGACGTCTCCAGGTATCCATTCTAGTACCACCGAGTTGGAACAGGTCAAGGAGCATGCAAGACAATCTGATAAAAGGGTCACAGAGTTGGAAGTACAAGTTCAAACAAGAGACAGAGAATTTATGAAACTGATGAAAGCATTATCTTCATCACTTCCACCATAGGCTAGTGCGGCTTGTAAGACATTTATCTCGTCGATGGGTGCATCATCCAATGCACCAGGCGACGGCTCTAGTGGCGATCGAGATGATGATGTTCCTCGTGATGACGAGGATGCTGAAGAGGAAGAGGGTGAGGATGAGGATGTGGACGAGGGCGAGGATGGGGCCGAGGGCGAGGATGGGGCCGAGGGCGAGGAAGATGCCGAGGATGAGGATGATGTCGACGATGAGCATGGGGATGATGACGAGGATGACGACGAGGATAGAGATGGAGGCGAGGATGAGGATAATGATGATAGTGTTGATGGTGATGGTGATCAGAGGCAGATTGATCCATTACATTTTTGAATTCTGTATAACTCTTTATTTTTGAACATGGTTTTCCACATTGGGGTTTTCCTCTGCTTCATAGGGATGTTGCATTCGGATTCTATTTTTTTCATTTGATTCTTATTGTATGATTAGTCTACTAACTTGGCCTTTAGTATTCCTTGGTACTGTGACACTCATTTCTCTACTTTATTTACTTAGATTTCTTAGTTAGACATGTATTTAATGTTTATGCATGTGGAAAATGATATGGAAAATGTGCTTTGAAGTAGTGTCTGACACCACTCAAAGTGTCTATCTTTTATTTGAAATGGACAAGATTTTAAGTGAAAACAACTGGCATACGGAAAATAGACCAAACGCATTCGGATTCTGTTTAAACTATAGGACAACGATCCATGGATCATATGTGACGTGTACGAGTGATCCCCGCCTCAATCCGAGGGCCGGTGTGGCCAATACCACTCAAATTGTCTTTCTTTTGTTTAAAATGTATGCACTTTTAAGTAAAATAACCACATACGGAAAAGGACCAAACACATTCGGATACTGTCGATACTTTAGAACATGTATCCATGGGTCATATGTGACCTGTATGAGTCAACCCCGCCTCAATCCGAGGCGCGGTGTGGCCGGCACCAGTCAAAGTTTCTAACTGTTATTTGAAATGGACAGGATTTTAAGTGAAAACAACAACTGGCATACGGAAAACAGACCAAATGCATTCGGATTATATTTAAACTATAGGACAACGATCCATGGGTCATATGTGACGTGTACGAGTCAACCCCGCCTCAATCTGAGGGCCGTTGTGGCCGGGTACCACTCAATGTGTGTCACTTTTCTTTGAAATGGATGTGCTTTTAAGTAAAAAAAACCACATACGGAAAAAGGACCAAATGCATTCAGATACTGTTGATACATTAGGACATGTATCCATGGGTCATTTGTGGCCTGTACGAGTCAACCCCGCCTCAATCCGAGGCACGGTGTGGCCGACACCGCTCAAAGTGTCTAACTTTTATTTGAAATGGACAAGATTTTAAGTTAAAACAACATCTGGAATACGGAAAACAGACCTAATGCATTCGGATTCTGTTTAAACTATAGGATGATTGTTGTCATATGTGTTTTTTTGGGCTATTTTAGGTGTTTTTTATACTTTTTGAAGTCTGTATGTAGCTTTTGTGTTATTTTTTATGTAGGTGTATAGTGGAGGGTATATTGGAGGGCTGTTGTGCACTGTTTTTTTATACAGGTGTATGGTAGGGCTTCTGGGGGCTGCAATGCAGCAGATCTGGGAATCTCTTTACCAACGGTTCAGAACCGTTGGTAATGGTTTTTCCAAAATTCTGGAAAAACGTATACCAATGGTTCTGAACCGTTGGTAAAGCTTTTTCAAGAATTCTTGAAAAACTTATACCAACGGTTCTGAAACGTTGGTAAAGAGGTTCCCATAATTCTCAAACACCTATACCAACGGTTTAAATGAAACCGTTGGTATAGGGCTTTCCTCACGGCTGACTGGACAACGGTTTGGAAAACCGTTGGTATACCCCATACCAACGGTTTTCCAGCCTATACGAATGGTTATAAACCGTTTGTATATCCTACTTTTCCAGTAGTGAATTTTAATTAAAAAACATTCAAAATATCAATAAAGTTTTTTATTGAATTTCAACATAAAATGACTACAAAGAACAAAATTGGATTAATATATTTATAATTGACATATTGTAACATCAAAATCCAATATATACTATGATTTTTTGCTAATAATTATTTAAACCAAATGTTTTTAAATTAAAATGTATTATTTATAACTATTCATCAAAAATGAAAATTCTATGAAAAAAATAAAAAAATTAACCCTAATATATATTTTACATTTGAAATTAATTAATTAACGATTATTCTGACAAATAAATTTTTATAAAATTGACAAATTTCAATTTTAAAATAGGTGATCAATTAAAAGGTGATAAAACACAGTCTACCAAGTAACACAATATAATTCATTATGGTGTGTAGAAAAATATTAAAATAGTTATTGTTATAAAGAAAAAATAATAATATTTATTATAACCAGAAATTATTGTAAATTATTGAGTTAATACAAAAAATATTGATTAAATTGAATGTGTTATAAATTATATACCATTCTATATTGATTATTTATTATTTGTGATGATTACATACAAACAATATAATAAATTCTGATAATTTGATATCACAAATATTATATTTTGGTTCCCTAGATATAGAGAATAAGACATTGAAAGAGTCTGAAGGATTCATTACTTTTTTGTTATATTTTATAATTTTTTAAAAATTAATAAAAAATGAATTTTTTATCCAGTTATTAATGACTACAATAATAATCAGTCAATAGTGATATGATCAATTTTATATATTCCAATTTAATAAATCATACACTACATATGGGTTACAAGATGTGGGGTTGTTACAATTTTCCCCAAATGTTTCCCATAAAAATTACTTCTCTTAGAATAGATATGAATTTTTTCTATAGAGACAACCTCCAACTGATATAATTACCCTAAAATTATTTTATTTATATAATTTATTAATAGAGAGGGAAATAGGTATATGTAAATAGAGTAACTATAAATTCATCATTACCATAACTGAAATGTTATGATTCCTACAGTATATCCTTATTCGTAATAATTAATTTATGATATCACGAATAAATGAATATTTTGAAAAAGTATTAAACTCTATAAAGATGACCAAATATATCACAGAGTCTGATGGTTTTGGGAACAGAGGAAGTGTGATGTGGTGGGAAAAATAAAAAATTTATTTAAATTATAGTTTCTTCAAACCATGACTGAGCATATTGCACATGAAATTAGTAATTAGGTAGTTTAAAATGTGATTAAATAAACACCTGGACTTTTGAAATTTCATTATAGATGAGTGTTGATCCTCAGAAAAGACCCTATAAAATTCCCTTTGTTTCACTATGAGGATACAAGTATTGAATCCCTCCAGTGGTGAAGCACATGTGATACTATGATCAATGAGAAATGTCGCTCAATCTATGGGTACTATAATAGAGAATCAAATGTCTTTAATTGTTCATTCATGATCTATTATTCGTTGGTCTTGATGAAATTACTATTTTTTATACTTTATGTGGGGGAGATAGTTTATGAGTTAAGAGATAATTTGTTTTGCATGATTAATCTCCATTTTTTAAGTTACATATAGATTCTACAAACAACAGACATAACCATCTATTTATAATCCTCAGATTTAGGGTAAAATACTAATTTAGTTTAATGTCATAAGTAAATAATATTATAACTTTTATTGCAACCCATAACCACATTATAATAAAATTATTATTATGTGGTTCATGTGAACTTGAGGAAATTGTTAAATAATATTTACTAACTTTTAAATAATTATTTATCACTATAAATTTATTGGTCCATTTGAAATACTCAATGTTTATTGAACACCTAAATAAATATTTTATTTACAAATAAATATTTGATTCACATTTTAGTTATTTGAAATTTATTAAATTAAATCGATTAATATATCATCAATAAAAATTTTTCTCGGTCTTGAGAATAATATTTAGTACTTTAATTAAATTTTAATATAATTTAATTGATATCAACTGAAAAACATAGTGTGTGACTGTCTAGGATTCATTATGGTTGTAATTAGATTGGATTTCATAAATTTAAGTTTATTTCCTAATAAAGGGTTGATGCACTAAATAGGATGAACATAATATCTCAATGTCGACAGCTGCATTTGAATGCTCATTGAGTAATATAGTCTCTCTGTCACAATATATATTCATGAATGTTAAATATCTATTTCTACAAAATATATGATTGATATTTCATTTGTTTAATATGTAATATAAACACATTATTACCCCCATGGCCACAGAATTATGGGAAAAAATTTAATTCCACTCAAAGAGAAGAGATACAATCATCCATTGTTAGTGACGAATCCTTCATTAAATTATCCACTAATTGCATGTTAATCCTAACACTCCCAACATACCCTAATTCCCATCAAACATACATCATGACAATTTTTGGATGTGAATCTAAGTATGTGAGTCACGACCTGAAGAAATGATAATTTTAATGTGTATGGGCCATTACACATGCTCATAGATAGGATTTTTATATGACACCCAAACCAGAGGAACTCATACATGAGGGAATGTTCTTAGAATATATGGATATAAAGATTACTAAGTGAGAATTTCATGATAATAAGTCCTATCTACCTATAATAAATTTCATGTATTGGAATATATAATATGTTTCCAATCATAGATTGTTAATAAACCACAAAACAATTTTATGAATATTTTTCATAACATATCATGGTTCTCAGAATAATGGAGAATCTCGATGAAATTATAAATGTGAAAAATAATTCGGGCAATTATTTCATTATTGTAACTCAAAACATTGTAAAATATAAAAAAATATTTTTAGTAAATATTCATTACACTGAATATATATATATAATCAATTAAATAAAATTTGTTCATACGATAGTAACTCCATAAAATTCCCATCTTGACAAGAGAAACATGAATAAGGATTTTCATATACTAGAACCCACCTGAAAATAATTTTTCTACATAGTCAAGTATTTTGTCATTGGCTCTTCTATATTATCGTATTTGGAACTATGTCTTTCATCATCCTCACCAATCTGAGAAAAATCCATCATGAAATTATACTTCCGAATTATGTACTTAATATATTTGTGGGACATGGATATTTTGAGAGAGGAAACAATGTAGTATTATCACATTAGGGATTGACATGATAATTAGTACTAGGAAACACATTAATATATAGGGAAATGTTTTAAATCCATACTACATTCTTAGGTACCTTAGAAGACACAATATACTTAGACTCTTCTGTAGAGTCTACAAACACAGTGTGCTTCATGATATTCTAGCTTCCAACACCTATACTGATTAATATGATGTATCTTCTTTGTGACATCGTATCATCTTGGTCAGTTTTGAATATTGTATCTTTACATCTTTGATGATTATTTCTTCATCTATTTTAGGGTCTAGGAACACATCTTTAGTACACCTCATATACTTAAGGACAGTCCTAGCTTCCATCCATTAGTGGACATCAGGATTAGGTTGATATCTTCCAACCACAACCAATTCATTATAAATATATTCCCTATAAAAAAGTATATCATAAATTACTAAACTGATCACTGATGTATACATATGAATTTACAATATGATTATTTCCATGTGTGTGTATGGAAACATTTCCTTGAATTATGAATATGATGTGAATCTAGAAACAAACCCCTATTGGATTGTTCCATTCCTAAAATTTTATTATCTTTTCTATATATGTATCATTAAACAGATTTAGTAGTCTCTTATAACTATCATTATTGATGTTGACCCCAATAATATATGGTACCTCACATCAGTCTTATATGGATAAGAATATACTTAACCATATCTTAATATTTTATATGGATTGTATTTCAATGAAAATGTGTTATATGTCATCATCATATATTATTAAAAATATGACCAAACACCTAATAAACTTTTTATAGGAACAAGGATAACATTTTTCTACTATGATAAAAATTAAGTTACTTCCTCTACAAAATTACTGTTCCAAAACCTAGATTCTTTCTTCAAATGAAAAATAAATCATTGTAACTTTTAATCTTTTTTTTTCATCCTTTGGATTCAAAAACCTTTTGGGTTATTTCATATAGACTTTTCTCAATTTTTATGTTAGGGAATTCTGTTTGTATATCCATTTCTATATATCATGATCATGGTAGGTGGAAATGGAAAGTAGAATTCTTGACTTATTTCATAATTACAACTTGTGAAACAATTTTATCCAAGAAATTAAAATGAAACTGTTTGAAAACATTTTCTACTAGTCACGCTTTATATGTACCGTCTTGTCCTTCCATGTCTTGTTTCAACTTGAATACCCACTTCCATTCAAAATTATTTACATCAATTTGAATGACTAAAAAAACATATTCATGGTTTTTGTATATGGAATCCATTTCATTACTGATGGTATATTTCCACATGGAATAATATATGCTTCATACTGCTTCACTCAATGTTATATGATCATTAATATCGACTAATAATGAGTCACTATCCTTAGGAAATAGAAATCTATAATATCTTGGTTCATTATCCTTTCTTGAAATACTATGAAAGACTTGTGTCTCTATAATAGTTTTTTCTTCCAGGATTCATTGTGGAATTTATTCCCATAGAAACTTTAATGTTCCTTAATCATGGGCATCATTGTAGTATATCATGAATCCATTATCTATTATATAGATGTTTACCCTTTCAGTGAATATGTATTCTCTATTGTTGATAATTTTTTTTCTAACTTGATGTATATGTTAAGTATTATCATTTATAATGGGTATCCTATAATGGTGTACATTTTGCTTCATGTTAATTGTTTTATATATAAAGTTCATATAAATAATACTTCTCATCCCCACACATGTAAATTCAATAACATGGTTTTTATACAAATCTAAAATATTTATAGATTACTAAATATCTATTTAGATTGTAATTATTTGACTAAATGTGTTTTTGGTTTTAAAATATATCATGAAATTGGTAATGGAAGACTCATATTCATCATCATTGATTATAACTAGTCCAAAAAGGTGCATCTACACCTTTCTCTTAAAGTATTCTACTGGGTCATGTAAGGATGAATGATTTTGGATTGTATCCCAATGTCCTTTAAATAATCAATAAATTTATGATTTGGATATTCTACACCACATTATTATCGTAGTTTCTTAATCATATTACCAATAAGGCTCTCAACTCTATTCTTGTGTTCCTTAAAATGTTCCCAATGAATATGACTTATACATCATTAAGTAGACATATCCAGATATTAAAAACTCAGAAGTAAAATTTATTAGGTATTAGTACCAACCAATTTTTTCCAAATTAATTGGTCCACATACATATTTATATTCTTATTCTAGAATATCTATGGTCAATTCACTATTCCAATTAAATGGGGATTTTTTCATTTTGTCTTGTAAACGTGCAAGACATACACCGCGTTTTTTTAGTTCAAAAGAATTAAAACATTTATCTTGACGTAATTTGTTTAATAAATTCACAATTACATGGCCTATATAGTAATATATTTGATTATTTTAGTTTGAATCATCTTATGTAACATCGTTATTGATTTCCATTACATTTTTCTTGAAATATAATATGTATTGTCTGTTATTTAAATGTTCTATACCATAAAAAATTATATATTTATAATATAATCGTAATTTATTGCAGAAATTCATAATAAATCATTTCATATCAGTTTTGGGTAATGAAATATTGTTTTTAGAAACATATGGATCAAGATAAAAAACCATAAAACACAATATCATTCTAGTTTGCAACATGATGTGTTCTTCCACATGAGAGGCACAAACATATTTTTCTTTTTTGGTTACTCGAAAATCTAACTCCCGTCAACAATATTTCTAAATCTATATTTTCTTGTTATTTTAATATATATTTGAGCATTTAAAGCTATATCTAATAACAAATTTATTGAAATAGATAAATTTCACTAGATAAGAAATGCACTTGAAGCTTTCACTTTATTCAATGGTTTGGAGTATTTTTTCTTCTGGTTTCCCTTATTACCATAATTAAAATAGAAACCATCATATTATATTGTGTTTCCCTATGTCTCCTTCATTATGGAAAAGAATTAATATTCTTTAGGTTTAAATCTTTTTGTTTTCCAATTCCATTAATTCATCATAACTATATTGTTTTTCTTGATTCATATCCTTATTTACATAGTAATAAATAGTAATACGATCTAGTGAAGTCCATTCAATTTTTTTCATACTAATATTAATAATAATAATGGGGAAGCTCAATTAGAGTGATTCTATATTGAGTTATGTAGCCATGTTCATTAAGGATTTTGAATCCTAGAACCTCCATTCGCTTACTATAGTAGATAATCATGACTACATGAGGCCCAGTTGGGACTCTCTCTAAGAATTATCTAAAAGAGAATGTTGAAATCTCAAATTTTTCGTGTCAATATATCTCATACAAAATACCATTATGGATCTCAATAATTCTATACAAATCCATGTTTTCAGGATCCTTCATGAGTTCGTCAGATAACGAAGATATCAGAAATAATTTAATGTTGACAATGTCATTCATACATTTCACATAGATAGGGAACTATTCATCACATTCCTAATAGGATGGAAGATTATTAAATGTGTATTCTAGCTCATATGATTTCAGATCATTGTGAAATCAATATGAATGATTCATTAAAATTCTTGGATGTTACTAATAGTTCATTGTTTTTATTTATCCAATAATGTTAATATAGATAATGATGATGATGATATTTCCATTTTACTAAATGATTTAAATAATAATTTATTAATAATTTATTTTTTTTACAAATTATTTGAGAAACAATAAAAAAATTATTTATTTTTATTAATTGGTTAATATCCCATTGTTTTTATCAATTTCCATTAGCCCTAACCATTGAACATAGAATAGAAAGTCTCTATGAAATTCTAGTGGAAAGGAAGAATATACCACTTTACATAACCTGAAATGGGTGGTTTATGATTCGTGATGGTATTGAGGTTGGAAATATTTTTCCAAGCACATTTTTTCCGCTCATTGATCAACTGACTAGACTCTTATATCCTAAAATATAGACGTGGTTTTTCTCTAAAATTTCCTCCAATTTATTCTAATTATAGAATGTTTTTATCATAGTGGTGTGAAATTTTTATTTCAACCGAAAACCTCCACAATAACTCCAATTATAAATGTAAGTGTACCATAAATGGTTTGTAATACAATTAGTTTTATTTAGTTTCATTCCCAATTATTAATTGTAATTCCATCTCTGAATGAAAATTTAATTGACAGATTACAAATTTTTATACCCAAATTTTTTTTCATAATTTACATGTGTTTTTCATGGTAAGTAGGTGTTATAAAATTTATTTACCAAGTTTGAGAAAACATTTATTAATCATTAATTTATATAATTAATGTCTTTTCACATTAATTCATTTTTTATGTGATGAAATCCTTACATCCATAAAATAAATAATTTCATATAAAGAACCCACTAAATGTTGAATATCTTATTCACGATCTTTATATAATTCTTGATTTAATATGTCAAGTCCCCCACCCTACATGTTTTACCACTCCTAGGCCGGAAATGATTTTAGGGATATAGTGACACCCTATGTCCCACCTCCAATAGGCCATGTGTTGGTGACTAGAAAAGTTGGTATAGTAAACTCACAAATGGGAGGAATTGTCCTCTAACAGAACACATGAAAAAGAGAGACATAAGATAGACACCAACCAACTCTAATACAAACTAAAATATAAAAGAAATCTCTAGTACACATATGTTATGTCATGAAAATTTACTACAACTAGAGGGGACAATTGCAAGTACCAATAGAAAGTTAAAAAAGAAAGTAACCACAAATCCCGCAGAGCTCCTGCAACCACAAGCTAGTAGTAACTCGCCTGATATCCAACATTCTCCATGTTACATGAAAAAATTGTTTATATATACGTTGGTTGAGTTTAAAAGTATACTCTCTAGGATCCTCCCCAAATCCTCCTGTTTAAATATAATTAATGCATTCTAAGGTACAGTAAGAAACAAGTGTAACTAACTCATCACCTAAACAAATATAGCAATTTCCGAGCCTCCCCATGGATAATCTCACAAAGTATTGAATACAAGATTATATAATAGAATTATTAATATCAAGGGAACCCCATTCTAATTCCCCACTAGTTTTCCACTTTTCCCCAACATCGGGCATCTTAAGCATATCTCTCTAAAATGTTTTTTACCAAAGACACGTGGGTAAAGAACCAAAAAATTCACCTCATACATCACAACCACCAAATCCACATAAGCAATGTTACTAGGAATTTTCTAGGATCCACTAGATCTCATATGACATGTGTCATATGCTGGGCATTAAACACCATGCTATTATAGCCCACATACCGTGTAAATATCCTTAATCCATCACAACCTGTACATGTTACACCTATAGTAGTCCATAGGAAACTATAATAGAAATATATTTTTCTGAATAACCACAACCCCTAATAACCATCTACAACAAATATATGGGAAAACTGACTGTTGTTCCTACCATTATAAGTAACAACTAAGACAAGAGAGTGTCTCCAAAGGGGGTAGTCCTCCATCCATCCTCCCAGCAGAATGTTCGGGAAAACACCCCTAGCGAATAGAATCCCTGGGGTGTTAGTTTCCCTAACTAACAAGGTGGAGTATCGTATTGAAACAGAAAATGTACATAATATACTATAGCTCACAACCACACTATGGGAATAACTTAATTATAGACTAAAATGAAGCTAACATTTTTCAGACTCCTGACCTCCACTGCTAAGACAAGGTATCCTATAAGCACCCAAAAATATAAAGATACTTAATACATTGATTCATGACCTTTTTATCAGTTTCTCTGTAACACCCCAAGCTTCTACGGTACGCTTCTCTTTGAATAATGCGATAGCGTGTGTTGTACGCAACACCGAGTTCTAACAACCAATCAAACTAGCCGTTATGAATAGTAATACCTACTTTTTAAAATTATATATAATTTATATTTCAAAATGGACTTCATTTTTGGATTCGGAATATCTAATTTAGCCTAAGGTGAAATTTTGGTACTTTTCGGATAACTTTCATATTTTGATGAATAGTGAAAATTACTAAATTTTAATTAAAAACAACTTTTTTAATCAAAATAATTCATAGTGATAAATTATGAATTTTAGTAGTTTTAAAGTATATTTAGAATATATTTTTACCATGTAATACAATGTGTGTCACTGGACATAATTTTACAATTAAACCGAACATAAACAAGTGTCAATCTTTTGATAGTTATTATCTCTTAAAAACACGCTTTTTGTTTTGACAGCGGGAATTAATTTTAAATTAATTTCTGCCACTTATGTGTTTTGAATTTAAGAAAATGGATTCCATATTTGGAATCAGGATTTTCAAATTGTGTAAATAGGTAACTTTTATTTTTAAACATTTTGAATAATTACTGCGGTAAATATTTTATTTACCATGGTTAAGGGTAAATTCGGTAAATAAGGGTTAAAAAATTATATTATAATAATACTAAATTACCCTAAAACGTGTATTAACCCTATTGGTTGATACATGGTCGACCGTGGGCATCTTTGGGTCTATTTGTGGACCCCATGGATCCACTTGTAAGTGATAATGACAGATTATTATAATTAAGTTAAAATGAATACAAAAATGACACAAGCATATATCTTTTAGAAAAACAATTGTTACATAGGGTTATATATGTTGGATTTTAGATTATAAATATTCATTAGAAAGATAAAAAGATTTCATACATAATTATATTTTATTTATAATTTTAAGACATTAAATAATTTATTTTATTTATGACACAATGATGATGCAGTAATTACTATAATAGTGAAAAATTAAAATAATTGATATTATAAATACCCAAATAAATATAATATGAAACTTTTAATGAATTAAACTAATTTTCTAGGATAATATGATATATTATTATTGATGTAATTTACTTTTTTCGAAGTAATAAATCTGTTATGAGTTTCACAAAAATCAACTATTGAATAGTGTCAAAATTGACATAAAAGAGTTCTTAAAACAAATATTATATTATTAATTGATATTAAATTCCTAAAAATCTATGTTTCGGCAAAGAGACTTATATCATGATAGGTTCATCATTAATGGACCACTTGGGGGGTCTCTTGGATGTATGTAGTAAGTTTATTAACCATATTATATAAAAATACAAAGAGACATTGTAAAAGTGAAACTAATTAACTTAGAGTTAATACTTAAAGATAAGGTTAATATAAGTACCCAAACCTGTCTAAAATCTATTGGATGAGTTGTTTTCGACCCATCCCCACCTTAATATTTGAATAATAAACTTTTGATCCATTAGAAACCGAATATGAATTTATTATAAATTAATATTTCTAGCTTTTCCAAAGGTGCCCATCACCCCTCTTATAAAAGGGCACTCCTCCTTCTCATTTCTTCACACCTTCAAAGCCTTTTTGTACGGCCAAACTCTGCCCAAATACTCTCACAACTTCCCTCACTACAACCTAGGGGCCTTAGTTTGATCAGAAAGCCAACCTAAGGAGCCCTTTTGATCAAATCAAAAGGAAGAACCCGAAGAAGAGGTAATGATTTCACCACCCTTTTCTAAGTTCATTTCTTCTTCCACTTCTTATTCCTTTGTTGTTACCATTCTAAAATAATAAATCCAGTATCATATATATACGGTGATGTTATTATAAATATGGTACAACCATATTCAGTATTCTATCCACCCTTTGAATAACATGTCACCATATGTGCGTACATACGGCTTACCGTCTCCACGTCGTGGTGTAATTGTTATTCAATATAATATTATTTGGATGGGTATCATAACAATGTGTAACTCATGTAAATAATAAATATAACATGTTAAGGATTCTGTATATATGATATACCATCCATTTATATATTATTTTAATATCAAAAGAATTATATTGTCGCTCGTGCGTACGTACGGACTACCGTCTCCACGAACGCGATGAGATTCATTCTCCATCGTATCCATTGAAGTATAATTATCATTTGATGATTCAAAAAATGATGTTTAAGGACTTGATATCATTCTGGATATGAATAATATAAAACCTATCCTTTACAAACATGTCTTACATAACAAAACATATAAAAGAAAACAAGTAAGTTAACACCCGAAACAACGATAATACTAAGATATTATTATCAAATCAATATTAAAAGATCATATATGATATCATATTAATGTATATGATTATTGTATAATTTAATAACAATTATTTCACCATTATACAAGAGGTTAACCTTCCCATCCAAGGAAAAGTACAAGGTAAGGGTTATTTCACAATCTCTTCATTATCCGAGGTTGTTTATACGTAATAATCTACTGGGATCTCTTTATCATCCACATCCATGTTTCTTAAAAATGTATTTGAAAACATTTTAACTATTTACTAGAATATGAGTTAAAGTCATTTATACCCTTTTTGACTTTTATAAGTGGTTTATTAGGGAATCTTTCAGTTGTTTTCAAAACAAGGTCCTTTTTAACCTTTTCGACAGAATTAAGGTAAGAATGTTTTTTTAACTTATACGGCGGGTGCGGCTATTTTCCACCGTTATAAAATCTTCAAAGCTTCCCTTACAAGCTTATAAGAATATTTTCAAAGAAAATGTTTTATTTTATATGGATCTTAAATGATTTCAAATTAAAAGGAGATATTTCATTAAAAAGAATATTGATTTCATCTATGTCAACATCCTTTGATGGATTTTAAGATTATTTGAAGTTGATTTATTATGATACAAAACTTCTATATTGTATTGAAGGTTTTGTGATATGTTTGACTGTGGATGTGCTATTTTTATACCATTCATAGTTTATGGTGAAATTATTTACATTTCGTATCCTAGTTTTAATACGAATGTTTATGTTATGTTTAAACCTCTTCATATGGGAATGCATTGGACTTAGTAAGTGACTGGTGGAGCCCGCTATAGCTCCCCGATGCATCGGTAGGTCTCATGAGACAAACTAGTGTCTTGGCACAAGGCCTTGACAAAATCTTATTTGTAGTCTTGGCACGAGGCCTTGACTATGTGGTTATGATAGTCTGGCATTATGCATTCCAACATTATGAAAGTGGTTATTGATTTTTGCATGTGATTATTCGATTAGTAGAATATCCATGTTAATACGTAAATGGCATTATTTCATTTTATTTATGCCGTACCATGTTGAAAGTTCATGTTTGAAAGGCTTTTGTTTTAGTTATACATTTCCTTAAATGTTTATTCTTATTTTCGAAAGTTTCCGCTATATTGTTATCCTTACTGGGCAATTGAGCTCACCCCTTTTCTATGTTTTATTTTTCCCAGGATGTGAAAAAGTAAGTTATGAATGACCTGCATGGATTTTTTTATGAGGGGATAATAGTGTGGACTTTGGAGACATTATGTTGTTGTAGTAGTTTTTCATTTTATGATGTAATGTAAAACTTATGAATATATCTAGTGTTTCCAAGGCTACTAAACCAATCGGTCTTTCGAGATTTGATATTTCTTGTGATCATGCCAATGTTATGTAATAATGCACCGACTCTGGGTAACTAGGTTCAGGGCGTTACAGTTGGTATCAGAAGAAGTTTAGTACAAACCTTGGAAGCTTGATTTAGATAAACTCTGATTAGAGCACGTAGACCTAAGATGAAATTTGAGGATTAGTGTAGAAGAACATCCTAGAATTTAGGTATTGTAGGGATTTTGTGAGTTTTCCGAGAAATACATCCCTGTCTAGATACGAGAAGGTAGAGGCGGCTCTGGCATAGATGTACCTAGGGGTAAAACCCGAAAACACCGCTTTGAGCTAGACTCGAACGGGAACTGGTGCACGACAACGGGCCTTGCTGCACTCTTGGTTACGACACTCCCGGGGGATATGCTTAGGATAACTCTCATTTTCTTTACAAATCATTATGAAGGGTTTATGAGTATATACTTCCTCAAAGAAAACATTTTTATGATTATGGATTATATCCATAAATAGTTCAATTTATGTTAACTGTTTTATAAGTATGGGATTATGTATTTTGATTCATAAACTGATCTAGTTTATGCCATTGTTTAGAAATGGTGCCTAGTGGAAGAAATGGAAACCTTATCAATGCACGCACTCCATGTAGGGATTTCCCTCCTGCTCAAGATAATTATAGTGGGGCTGGTGATGCAACTGGTGCCGATCAGCTAATCACCATACTGGGAAAACTCACTCAGGTTATGAATAATAACCTTACCCGTATGGAGCACCCTGATCCGCAGCGTGGAGGATCAATGTTAGATCGATTCATGAGGCAACAACCACCAATGTTCAATGGGAGTACAAATCCCTTAGTAGCTGAGCAATGGATAAATTCCCTAGAGAAAATATTTCAGGCTATGGGGAGCAGTGAAAGGGAAAAAGTTATCATGGCAGTTTACCGCCTCACTGGAGATGCTGATCAATGGTGGTCATTGATTCAAAACATGAAGGAAGATGATGAAGTATCAAATATGGAATGGAGGGAGTTCAATGATCTGTTTTTAGAAAAAAACTTTCCTCGCGACCATCGAGCAGATATGGAAAGGCAATTTCTGAGTCTGAGACAAAAGGAGGATGAGAATGTCACAAAGTATGAGGCTAACTTTACAAGGTTAGCGAGGTATGATGGAGATTATATTCGCAACCCAAGAAGTAAGATTGATCATTTCATTGATGGGTTAAAACCATTTCTCCGTCGAGCATTAGTCTCACAATCCTTTTCATCGTACGAATACATTGTCTCATGTGGTATCAAGACAGAAAAGGAATTCTCTAAGTCTTATGAATTTAAAGCAAAGCAAGAGAAGAAGAGGCCTGCTAATCAATCTGGGAATGGAAATAAGGGGAAGAAAGGAAAGGTTGAATATCCATCATGTGGTAAATGTGGGAAGAAACACCCCGGTGCTTTCTTGAAGGGAATGGGAGTCTATTACAAGTGTGGTGAAAAAGGCCACCAAGCTCATGATTGCAAAGGGAAGAAGGAAGCCACCAACGTTCAGTGATACAATTGTAGGGAGATGGGACATTATGCGAATGAATGTCCTAAGAGTCCGGAGAACTTACCTCAGAAAAGGCCAAGGGATCAAGGCCAGGCTTATGCTATCACTACTACAGAGGTAGAAGCTCCAAAAGACGTGGTGGCAGGTAATTTAATGGTTTCCTCAAGTTTAGCAAATGCATTATTTGACTCTGGATCATCGCATTGTTTCATATCTTCCCAGTTTCTTAAGAAAATTATATATTTCCAATTTAATTTAATAAGGGAGTTGTCAGTTAAAACTCCAAAGGGAAGTATCATTGCAACAATGTTTTGTGAATCAGTCCCCATTAGAGCACATAAATTTTCTTTATCTGCTGATCTCATCGTCATACCTATGATTGAGTTTGATATAATCCTCGGCATGGACTGGATTTCGGACTATGATGCGAAGATTTATTGTAAGAAGAAAGAGGTTACGATTCTTGATGATAATGATAAGGAACACCTTATCTTTAGAGCAGAATCGTCACCACCTAATTCTTATTTAGATCCACCCCCAGTAGCTCAACTTAATTCAATTATTGGGGAGGAAGAGAATGAAATAACTTTCAGTGAGGAAAGGAATGTTCAAATAGAGGATGTACCTGTTGTGAAAGAATTTGTAGATGTATTTCTGGAAGATTTACCTGGACATCCTCCAGAACGAGAAGTTCAGTTTTCCATTGATTTGATTCCTGGATCAAGGCCTATATCGAAGACCCCTTAAAGAATGGCTACTGTAGAGTTAGTCGAACTAAAGAAACAACTAGAGGAATTGTGTAAAAAGGGATTTATTCGCCCTAGTGTTTCTCTATGGGGAGCCCCTGTTCTTTTTGTTAAAAAGAAAGATGGATCTATGAGGTTATGTATCGACTACAGGGAGATCAATGCTATAACGTTAAAGAACAAGTATCCCCTACCTCGTATTGATGATTTATTTGACCAAATGCATGGAGCTCAATACTTTTCAAAGATTGACCTTCGATCTGGATACCATCAGTTGTGTGTAAAGAAGGAAGACATTCCGAAGACAGCATTTCGAACTAGGTACGGGCATTACAAGTTTACCGTAATGCCATTTGGATTGACTAATGCACCCTCTGTATTCATGGATATGATAAATAGAGTTTTCAAGGAGTATCTCGATGAATTTGTGGTGGTATTTATTGATGATATCTTGGTATACTCTAAAACCTACGAAGATCATGAAAATCACTTGCACATTATCTTGAAGACTCTGAGGAGGCATGAATTATATGGGAAGTTTAGCAAGTGTGAATTCTGGCTTCATGAGATTTCTTTTCTTGGCCATATTGTCTCTAAAGATGGAATCTATGTTGATCCTTCTAAGACCAAGGCAATCCAAGAATGTCCAGCACCTACGAGTATAACTGAGGTACGCAGTTTTATCGGTTTGGCAGGTTATTATCGATGTTTCGTCCAGAATTTTGCCTGATTGGCTAACCCATTAACGATGCTCACACGTAAAGGGGTTAAATTTGTTTGGACAAAAGAGTGTGAAGAATTTTTTGAAGAACTGAAGAAAAGATTAGTCAATGCTCCTATATTGACTCTACCATCGGGGAATGATGGGTTCGTTATTTATAGAGATGCATAAAAGAAAGGACTTGGCTGTGTCCTTATGCAGAATGATAGAGTTATTGCCTATGCATCACGACAGTTGAAAATTCATGAACAAAACTATACTACTCATGATCTCGAGTTAGCAGCTGTGATCTTTGCTTTGAAGATATGGAGGCACTACCTCTCTGGTGAAAAATGTGAGATTTATACTGATCACAAGAGTTTGAAGTATATTTTCTCACAAAAAGAACTCAACATGAGGCAAAGGAAATGGCTTGAATTACTCAAGGATTATGATTGTACGATACACTACCACCCGGGGAAGGCAAACAAGGTGGCAGATGCTTTGAGTAGAAAAGACCATGGAGTTTTGAACAATATGAGAATTGAAAGGGATCCAATTTTCATGGATCTAGTGAAGATGGACATGGGAATAACCAGGGAAGGTGAAACATCAATGCTTTTTCAAATGGTTGCCAAACCATATTTACTAGAAAGGATTAAGAGTTCTCAGACCGATGATGAAGAATTCCAAAAGAAGATTAAAGCTGTGAATGATGGGAGATTGAGAGACTTTGTGTATGAAGATGGAATTTTGAAATTCGGGAAGAGACTTTGTGTTCCCGATTTACCTGATCTAAAAAGGGAATTGCTGGATGATGCTCATAGTTCCAATTTCTCTATACACCCTGGGAGCACAAAAATGTATAGAGATTTGAAGGAACATTTTTGGTGGGACAACATGAAGAGGGAGATTGCTGATTTTGTGTCAAGATGTATGGTTTGTCAACAAGTGAAAGCTGGAAGGCAACGGCCTGGAGGAGTCATGCAACCTCTTCCCATACCGGAATGGAAATGGTACAATATTACGATGGACTTTGTCATGGGGCTACCAAAGACTCCTAGAAGGAATGATGCAATATGGGTTATTATTGATCGTCTTACCAAGTCATCACATTTTCTTGCTATAAGAGAAGATCTACCCCTGGAACGTCTAGAAAGACTATATATTAATGAAGTTGTGAGACTTCATGGAGTACCCTTATCAATTGTTTCTGATCGTGATCCCCGTTTTACTTCAAGATTTTGGAAAAGTCTTCAGAAATCCATGGATACTGAACTTCATTTGAGCACTGCTTACCACCCTCAGACAGATGGACAATCAGAACGGACTACTCAGACCTTAGAAGACATGTTGAGATCTTGCTCACTTGACTTTCAGGGTATGTGGGATCAATATTTACCACTGGTAGAATTTTCCTATAACAATAGCTTCCATTCGAGTATACAGATGGCACCATATGAAGCTTTATACGGAAAGAGATGTCGTACACCAACCTGTTGGGATGACGTTGGTGAAAGAAAACTTGTAGGCCCAGAACTGGTGGAGGAAACGGTGGAAAAGGTGAAAGTAATCCAAAATCACATCAAAGCAGCTCAAAGTAGGCAGGAGAGCTATGCCGATAATCGAAGGAAGGATTTGGAATTTCAAGTCGGTGATCATGTTTTCCTGAAGGTATCTCCATGGAAGGGAGTCATATGTTTTGGTAAGAAAGGTAAATTGAGTCCCAGGTACATCGGACCCTTCGAAATTCTAGAACGAATTGGGGTTGTAGCTTACCGATTGGCAATGCCGCCAAGTCTCTCCAAAGTTCACGATGTGTTCCACGTATCTCTGTTGAGGAAATACATGCCTGATCCAACGCATGTAATCACCTATGAGGAATTAGAACTGGAACCCGATCTTTTCTATTGTGAAGAGCCCGTCAGGATTCTTGATACGAGAGAACAAGTACTGAGAAACCGGACGACACGTCTGGTAAAAGTTTTGTGGAGAAACCAGAAGATGGAAGAGGAAACGTGGGAACCCGAGGAACTTATGATGAAGAACCACCCGAGTCTTTTCATGCGATAGTATTCTAGAAATTTCGAGGACGAAATTATTTTAAGGAGGGGAGAATGTAACACCCCAATCTTCTACGGTACACTTCACTTTGAATAATGCGATAGCGTGTGTTGTATGCAACACCGAGTTCTAACAACCAATCAAACTAGCCGTTATGAATAGTAATACCTACTTTTTAAAATTATATATATTTTATATTTCAAAATGGACTTCATTTTTGGATTCGGAATATCTAATTTTGCCTAAGGTGAAATTTTGGTACTTTTCGGATAACTTTCATATTTTGATGAATAGTGAAAATTATTAAATTTTAATTAAAAAAAAATTTTTTAATCAAAATAATTAATAGTGATAAATTATGAATTTTAGTAGTTTTAAAGTATATTTAGAATATATTTTTACCATGTAATACTATGTGTGTCATTGGACATAATTTTACAATTAAACCGAACATAAACAAGTGTCAATCTTTTGATAGTTATTATCTCTTAAAAACACGCTTTTTGTTTTGACAGCAGGAATTAATTTTAAATTAATTTCTGCCACTTCTGTGTTTTGAATTTAGGAAAATGTATTCCATATTTGGAATCAAGATGTTCCAATTGTGTAAATAGGTAACTTTTATTTTTACACATTTTGAATAATTACTGCGGTAAATATTTTATTTACCATGGTTAAGGGTAAATCCTGTAAATAAGGGTTAAAAAAATAATATTATAATAATACTAAATTACCCTAAAACGTGTCTTAACCATATTGGATGATACATGGTCGACCATGGACATCTTTGGGTCGATTTTGGGACCCCATGGATCCACTTGTAAGTGATAATGACAATTTATTTTAATTAAGTTAAAATGAATACAAAAATGACACAAGCATATATCTTTTAGACAATCAATTGTTACATAGGGTTATATATGTTGGATTTAAGATTATAAATATTCATTAGAAAGATAAAACGATTTACTACATAATGATATTTTATTTATAATTTTAAGACATTAAATAATTTATTTTATTTATGACACAATGATGATGCAGTAATTAATATAATAGTGAAAAATTAAAATAATTGATATTATAAATACACAAATAAATATAATATGAAACTTTTAATTAATTAAACTAATTTTCTAGGATAATATGATATATTAGTATTGATTTAATTGACTTTTTTCGAAGTAATAAATCTGTTATGAGTTTCACAAAAATCAACTATTGAATAGTGTCAAAATTTACATAAAAGAGTTCTTAAAACAAATATTATATTATTAATTGATATTAATTTCTTAAAAATCTAAGGTTCGGCCAAGATACTTATACCATGATAGGTTCATCATTAATGGACCACTATGGGGTCGCTTGTATGTATGTAGTATGTTTATTAACCATATTATATAAAAATACAAAGAGACATTGTAAAAGTGAAACTAATTATCTTAGAGTTAATACTTAAAGATAAGGTTAATATAAGTACCCAAACCTGTCTAAAATATATTGGTTGAGTTGTTTTCGACCCATACCCACCTTAACATTTGAATAATCAACTTTGGATCCATTAGAAACCGAATATGAATTTATTATAAATTAATATTTCTAGCTTTTCCAAAGGTGCCCCTCACCCCTCTTATAAAAGGGCACTCCTCCTTCTCATTTCTTCACACCTTCAAAACCTTTTGATTCGGCCAAACTCTGCCCAAATACTTTCCCAACATCCCTCACTACAACATAGGGGGATTAGTTTGATCAGAAATCCAACTTAATGAGCCCTTTTGATCAAATCAAAAGGAAGAACCCGAAGAAGAGGTTATGATTTCACCACCCTTTTCAAAGTTCATTTCTTCTTCCACTTCTTCTTCCTTTGTTGTTACCATTCTAAAATAATAAATCCAGTATCATATATATACGTTGATGTTATTATAAATATGGTACAACCATATTCAGTATTCTATCCACCCTTTGAATAACATGTCACCATACGTGCGTACGTACGGCTTACCGTCTCCACGTCGTGGTGTAATTGTTATTCTATATAATATTATTTGGATGGGTATAATAATGAAGTGTAACTCATGTAAATAATAAATATAACATGTTAAGGATTCTGTATATATGATATACCATCCATTTATATATTATTTTAATATCAAAAGAATGATATTGTCGCTTGTGCGTACGTACGGACTACCGTCTCCACGAACGCGATGTGATTCATTCTCCATCGTATCCATTCAAGTATAATTATCATTTGATGATTTAAAAAATGATGTTTAAGGACTTGATATCATTCTGGATATGAATAATATAAAACCTATTATTTACAAACATGTCTTACATAACAAAACATATAAAAGAAAACAAGTAAGTTAACACCTGAAACAACGATAATACTAAGATATTATTATCAAATCAATATTAAAAGATCATATATGATAACATATTAATGTATATGATTATTGTATAATTTAATAACAATTATTTCACCATTATACAGGAGGTTAACCTACCCCAACCAAGGAAAAGTACAAGGTAAGGGTTATTTCACAATATCTTCATTATCCGAGGTTGTTTATACGTAATAATCTACTGGGATCTCTTTATCATCCACATCCATGTTTCTTAAAAATGTATTTCAAAACATTTTAACAATTTACTAGAATATGAGTTAAAGTCATTTATACCCTTTTTGACTTTTATAAGTGGTTTATAAAGGAATCTTTCGGTCGTTTTCAAAACAAGGTCCTTTTTAACCTTTTCGACAGAATTAAGGTAAGAATGTTTTTTTAACTTATACGGTGGGTGCGGCTATTTTCCGCCGTTATAAAATCTTCAAAGCTTCCCTTACAAGATTATAAGAATATTTTCAAATAAAATGTTTTATTTTATATGGATATTAAATGATTTCAAATTAAAAGGAGATATTTCTTTAAAAAGAATATTGATTTCATCTATGTCAACATCCTTTGATGGATTTTAAGATTATTTGAAGTTTATTTATTATGATACAAAACTTCTATATTGTATTGAAGGTTTTGTGATATGTTTGACTGTGGATGTGCTATTTTTATACCATTCATAGTATATGGTGAAATTATTTACATTTCGTATGCTAGTTTTAATACGAATGTTTATGTTATGTTTAAACCTTTTCATATGGGAATGCATTGGACTTAGTAAGTGACGGGTGGAGCCCGCTATAGCTCCCCGATGCATCGGTAGGTCTCATGAGACAAACTAGTGTCCTGACACAAGGCCTTGACAAAATCTTATTTTTAGTCTTGGCACGAGGCCTTGACTATGTGGTTATGATAGTCTGGCATTATGGATTCCAACATTATGAAAGTGGTTATTGATTTTTGCATGTGATTATTCGATTAGTAGAATATCCATGTGAATAAGTAAATGGCATTTCATTTTATTTATGCCGTACCATATTGAATGTTAATGTTTGAAAGGCTTTTGTTTTAGTTATACATTGCCTTAAATGTTTATTCTTATTTATGAAAGTTTCCGCTATATTGTTATCCTTACTGGGCATTTGAGCTCACCCCTTTTCTATGTTCTATTTTTCCCAGGATGTGAAGAAGTAAGTTATGAATGACCTGCAGGGATTTTTTTATGAGGGGATAATAGTGTGGACTGTGGAGACATTATGTTGTTGTAGTATTTTTTCATTTTATGATGTAATGTAAAACTTATGAATATATCTAGTGTTTCCAAGGCTACTAAACCAATCGGTCTTTCGAGATTTGATCTTTCTTGTGATCATGCCAATGTTATGTAATAATGCATCGACTCTGGGTAACTAGGGTCGGGGAGTTACATTCTCTCTATATTGATTAATTATTTTAACATTAATTAACCATTAACAATTTAACAATATATTTCATTAGCATCAAACTAAATATCCATTGTTCCTTTAAATAGTAACCTCACTGTATCGTCCCAACAAGCTCTAACCCCATGGGTTAGCATCATTTATTCCATAATTTAATAACAGAATTATTAAATTACTATATTCCAATTCATTCAAGAAAAATATTCTATTCTACCAAACAAAACGTGCTCAACATGATCCGTAGATGAACTACCCATCAAATATTTGCAACCAACCTCACGAGAAAAGACCCATCCATCATCGAGAAGTTAAACATAAACAAAAAGTAACATACCCCACTTGTCTTCACCTATTTTCGGAAGGAGGGTATGAATAAAACCTGCGTTGAGTAGTTGGGAAAGTAAAGAAGATATAAAATCAACAAGATTGTGAAAACATTCAATAATTAACATCCAATCTATTTTATCATATTCATTTTCCTACTTGAGTAGCTCATGTATAAACCATTGCATATCTCCACTCTTGGCATCTACTTCTACGACAACCAAAAGGCCTCCCACCACCCACATATCATGAAATCCATCTAGGATCACATCACTAAACAAGTATTTGGATACAAACATCATATCAATTGGGATATTGGACATTAAACCAGGAATCCATCCTTCATACATAATGAGCACTCATCGATCCAAAGTATAATGCAGTCATCCTTACAAGCAAGTGGGTAAATCAGAACCCTATATGGTATTGTATTTTATCAAAAAACCTGTTATTTAATCCATCTTGAATTAACACATTTTTTATTAGTAGGATCCAACTATGGGAAAACTAAAAAATATATTTTATATCTACCAAAAATAATAAAACATGCTTACTGCAACAATTTTAATAAAAAAGTACAAAAAACCCAAATTCATTTACATGCGTCTTTATTTTTAGACAAATAATTATCAATTAATTCCATATTTATGTTCTTTACCAATTTCATAAATAATAACCTGAAAATAAACAAAGAATATATATCACAGTATCTATAAAATCAAGAAGAAAATTGTTATCACGATGTAAATAAACATCATGTGATCAAACGAATTCTATTAGTCTAGTTCAAGAATTTAATTAGGTCAATTACATTGAATTCCTAAGGTATAAAACATGATAACATTATTACTGAAAATAAAATAATAGAGAAGAAATGAATCACCTACCTTAAAAGGTTTCTGATGTTCTTTGCTCAAGAATGGATCTATGTAACAAATCATGATCACCTTCCCCTCAACAACTACTTCCACTCAAGGATGTCGCATCACAAATGTGTTAACAACAACCAAAATAAACTCTCATATAACCATGGTGATCAAACAAAATTTCATTTAAAAGATAAACGAGATGTAATAGATCGAATAAAACCAAATAATGGAGGTAAATCATACCTTATATTGAAGATGGATCATATAAGGATATGAGGATCTAATCCAATACAAAATTACCCCCAATCATTGAAGATGGAGTCATTCAGGTCATCTGCCGTTGAGAGGGGGTGAACTAAAGCTCTAGGGATTGAAAAATATGAGTAGATTGGTGTCTATAAAATACCTAGAGGCATTATCATACATGATGTGTATCTCCTCGTCATGTCATGTTTCTCAATGAGGTGACTTATTCCAAAAAAACATTTAACCTCGGTGCATTGTTTTATTTTTCTAAAACCCAAACGATACACATCATGTCCACTTTGATAACGTTGTGTACCCCATGTTTTTAGCTTCTTACGACCAAAATCCTCCAGAATTCCTCGTATCCCTCTCTTAGATCCTCGGTATTCGAAAACATGCAAAGTGTCAATCCAAGCAGGTCAAGTCCCTTACATAATGAGTGCACAATTAATAAACCTCTGACCTCAAGGAAATAACATTTATTAGTTGAATAGGTATGATTTACTACATTCTTCATGTACACATGTGTATCACCTAATTTGGAATCATAATGGTTCCTTCATGGACTATCTCCTAGAAAATGGTAAATTAGATTATTAATCTTACTTATGAATCACCGATTGGTGTGGAGATCCAAAGGATTGGTTAAAGGGGAAAACATAAATATCAAAGGGTGAAAATTTCTTATATAATAATAGAGGGAGGGATGATGTCTATTTTGTAATTTTATTTAATTTCAAATAATAATCCTTTAAAATAAGTTAAATTTGAACATTCACACATATAAGGGTATTCATCAATCTCATGAATAGACATCCCTAGAATGAATATAAAAATGTTACTATATTGATATCATTTAATTTTTAATTCAATATTATAATGATTGAAATTATTTTAGTAATTAATTATTTAATTCCCTTTCATCATAATGATCTTTTGAACTAAAATTGTGAAACCCATCATTTATTAAATTCATTCAAAATAAACGGGAGAACTAATAATTACATATTTTATACAGTAAATTAATTGATAATTTATAATTTCTTGAAACCATTAATAAATTTTCAAACACAGAATGGTGTTCAAATAAATATATATAGATGATAATAATTCTATTTTATATTTAAATGTATTTTTTAATTCTATCCATTAATGGCGGGTTGCATTGTGTGTATATACAACTACACATTTTGTATCTCGGTTATTGTGAATCTTGGTCACACACTTGGGTATATGGTATGCACCTCTGCTGAACTACACAACATGTACATTCCAGCATCAGACCATTTATCTAATTTTTTATCTTGAGATGCATGCATGGGTCTTTGGCATGTATCTTCTTAAACTACGTAACATGTACAAGCTAGATATTCATTGTGTATCTCTTTGATCCTTATTGCTTTTTTTCTTTCTATGTGGTTTGGACTGTTCCTCAAAAATGGGATTTAATGAACTTAATGTCGTATATAGTGAATGAAAATTATGTGTACAATAATTAATTCAAGGTTTCAGTATTATGTAGTTATAAATGTTTTTAATGGCTACGCATATTGAATGATTTACACTGCTAGCCCATGTTGACTACACGTCACTTACACTAATACAAACAACATGATCTAACAACTATGTTCAAGGATGGCTAATAAACATGTAGAGTAGACCATGTCAAATTACATTATGGACAAAAATTTACCCATCAGTGAGTTTAGATATAGAATAAATAGGTATACAATCTATACATATTAGTACACATCATTTAACCCAATATTATCAAATAAAAAATGTCATTTTACCTTTATAAAATATGTTATATAATCATATGTTCATAAATAATTATTAAAATGAAATATTGAATGAATAATGATATATATGTAAAATAATGTCAATTTAAATTTCATTGATGAATGAATACCAATAAATTAAAATATTAGGACATTTGTAGAGAGATCAACAATCATATGAGTAAATATAAAATTAAACATAATCCCTCGATTCCCCTTGATGGTTTTGGGTGAGGCAGAAGCATGTAGTAGTGGGCGATGCATTAAAATCTATTTTAATTATACTTTCTCAAAACCATAAGTGAGAGTCTATCACCAAAAATTAATAATTAATTAATTTAATATGTAATGAAATGAATACTCATTATTTGTAACATTTTTCAATTTTTTTCATCTATAAACACCCTTTAAGAATATCATTATTATGATGTCATGATAAAATGGTAGAATTATTCATATAGTGATCCACACATTCTATTATGCTATTTGATCAATGCCACTCAATATATGGGTTCTTGTGCGGTTAATCAATTGTATTTAATTGATCATTATTAATCAATTGTTCATTGTTCATTAAGAAATATATCGTTCATCTCGTGTTCTTGATAGGGGATTCATAGATGAGTTGAAAGGGAATTTTTGTGTGTGTAATAATTCTATCTTGTTCAATTTCACACAAAGCCTCCACATAATAGAAATAACTTTCTATCTGTATAGTAAGGTTATATGTTAAAATAATTATTTAATTGAATGATGCCATTTAATGATTTTAATTTTTTTTGAATCCCTATTCTATATAATAATAATATTAAAATTATTTTTTGTCACAAGCCAAAATGAAAAAGAATTAATATTTATGAAAAATTAAATAATTATGTATAACTGGTTGTGGTATTGATTGGTTCAAACTCTTCGATATTTATATAATACATGAATAAATTGTTCATTCATAAAAAATTATTTCACTCACATACTAGAGAATAAAAAATTATTAAATACTCAAAAAATTAAAAATATTTTTATTAACATTTTAGTGAACAAATATTTATTAAATATGTGTGATCCCTATATCATGAAAAAAATATTCATTGGACTTTATAAAAATATATCTTCCAATAATTAAATTAAAATTTATATTAATTGAGTTTAATAGAAACAGTTTGTGTTTTTTCCTCCAGGATTATTTCTTGTTGACATTAGGTTGGATTACCCAATGTGCAATATTTATTTCTATAAACGGGTCAAGGCACTGAGTAGAATGAAAATATTTTCAGAACATTGACAACCATATACCAACACTCTCTATGTATGAAAATCCATTTTTCAAAAAATATCATCATGTATGATTTAAATCAATTGTACAAAACTATATTATTGATATTCATTTCCTTGACAATATGAAATAAAAATATCATAAAACCATGACCATGTAATTTAGGTAAATGGTTTCATTTTATTATATGGGCCAAAATATATGATTCCATTAATATGGAAGGGAAAAATCATTACTTAACATATACTTGATGATATGTCCATCATGACACACTCAACATACCCTATCTTCCACCAATATATTGTGTGATCATATTTGTGAGTTAATATAAGTTCAAAAAAAATTAAATTCTCCAATGATAATCGTAATTTATAAGGACCATTAAAAATTCTTGTTGAATACAACATTAGTTAAGTATAGAACATACAGAATTATTACTGATTTATCTTTTCTCATATTCTCATATAATATTGATTACCATGTGTGAACATCATGAAAATATTTCAATTTATCTTATATGTATGTGAACCTAAAATTTCATATAAAATATGTCCCATAATAGAAGGTTATCTAATTACCCAACTATATTTGGAATATTTTCATATCACATCATGGTTCTTATCATGGAATGGAACATATACAACCTTATCAAATCAAAAAAATATTCAAATAAATTATTTCATTAGATTCATGCATTAATTAAACATAATATATTATATTATGTTCAATTAATGTTCAATACATCAAATGTATATGTAATCAATTTATTAATAGTGGGACATACGACACAAAATCGAAAAAAAAATATTTTGTAAATAATTCATTTCTGTGGTAGTGATCGAGTTATTTTACCAATAATAATTGAAAATACAAATCACCCAATATTTATTCTTAAGAAAAAGTTATTATACACCTTATGGTGATTCACTTTTTAAAATTAATCCCTTATTTATATTCTCAAGGAATTGATTCATAAATTTATTAAATTCAACAATTTATATTTGATAATAACTACATTGAATCATAATAAATCATTTTAACATTCTATTAAAAAATCAACTTCCATATTTATGGTAGTACTATTAATTTAATCAGGAAATACATTATCATATTCCTAAATAAAAGACATGTCATAAATTCTATAATCATCAACAACTATTTCATAAAAATTTACCTCATCAATAGGTAGTAACACAAATACAATATTATTATTCCCCATTGTATGTTCATAATCATAGTCACAATAAAATCAAGTCATATATTGATTAAAAAACAACCATTAATCAGAAATTGGTTTATTCTCTATATAAACAGAGTTAATCAAATAAAAAATTAAAATCTTATACTAATAAATGATGAATAATTCAATTTTTATAGATCACATAAAAAAATTAATATTGTAGCCCCAACACTATAGTAGAGGATAAGTTTTCCATAATAGTCATGATCCACAAAAATTATGACATATAATAGAACCTTCTATGGTCTACAAGTTATCGACGTGAATAAGGAACTGACATAGAGAGTACCCATGGTCCTGACACAAAATAAAACTATCTATTAGGGTTACTTTAATATTAAATTCACTTCCCTCCGATGTACTATTAATTTTCCCTAGAAATTATTATTTAATTCTCTTTCATAAAAAAATATACTTATCATTACTCTGGTTCATTTCAATGGGTGATTCTTACAATATATATTACATTTAGAAAGATAAATTGTATTACCTATATTGTTATTATTAATTGAACACTCTTGAAATTAAATTTTCCTCTTATTTGGTTCTTTCATAAAAAATAATATGTTTATGTCATTTTGTAATATGTATGATAAAATATTATATAAAATATTAGGAAATCAATTTCTAGAATCTATTTCATTTAAATTCTACTAAGGATCATAATTTCATAAGTTGAATCATTATTTGTTAAAATTATTCCTACTGGCCCCCACCATTGATTATCCAAAAAAAGATATTGTATATTTCAAATCATAATAATTAGATAAACCATTCATATGAATAATAAAATCATATTTATTATGTATTGATTTGTGTAACATTTTTTGAACAACTAAAAAATTAAGTTTATCTCATGTAATTATGGATTAATATATCTTTTTATATAATTTATCATATAATTCATCATAATGGTTGTTAAATAGAATGTCAATTAACTAGTCCATATCCCATGAGAGTGTCTATCATATTTTGAACTTATCATCTCACTCATAAGGGAAAATCTGAAGATCTAGTTGATACTCTACCATCAATTTTAGGTTTCTTACCCTAAACATCTTATATTACATTTATGACTCTTCTCCTACGTATCCAAACACTAAATTCATTGCTAAAATCCATAAAATCTCTACTTCATGAAAACATTGGGTTGTTTTCCAAAACACAGATATATTCCAATTGTTATTACCGTATATACCTATTCTAAATATCAAAATTCTACTGAAACCAACATTGATTCCAATTATGGTAAACCAATATTCACATAATTAGTTATTTTATATTATAATAAATATTAGATACATCAGAAATAATACTTTTCTAAGAATGTTAAAGGTTTATTGTCATTATATAATAGATAAATGAGAAACACATTTCATGAGTGGTGTTTAGCATATCCAAAAATGTTTTTCCCAAATAATATTTTTCATATTATTAACATATATAAACCCATTATTAAATAAAATTGTTAAATGAAATAAAGGAATTATCCACCATAGTCTATATGTGTAAACATATGATATAGCAGTAAATGTTCATAAGAAATAATAATATAATAATAATGTTATATAAAAATATTATTACTTATGAGATTTATAAATATTTTGTCAGATATAATTTATAATGAATTATGGAATATTACTTTCATAATATATAATATATTGACAAAATTTTTTAGAAGAATCAATAATCAATCTTTATCAATGAAAATATTTCATTTTTAGAAGAAAATGTTTGTTCAAAAAAAAAATCATAGAGAAAACATGCATAGATAAGGATTACTATCAACAGTATCAAATTGGAATGGGTTAACTCCCCATTCCATTATTTCACTAGTGATAAATAATTCTTAAGAGTATCTTTTTTTAAAGAATCCATTAGTAAAATAGTTTCAATCCCCATTCTAGTATATATTTTCCCACGAGATATCTAAATTTTCCCAAAGAATTGGTGGAATATAAAATTATGGTCCCAAAAAACCCAAAATTAAAACCATATGTAGTTTTTCTATAATAATTTCAAATTATTCATCATATGATCATATAAAAAAATGGAATTGTAATCGGTTTCCATGGAATTTCATCATTTCATCAAAACCTAAATTATTCCTGAGAAATGTGTTATATTTAATTTTCATTATAACAAAATTATGATGTGGGAATGAAACATGTTTCATTAATTCATCATAAAATTCATATCAATATATTTTAGAAAAATAAATAATTTTGATATTATTATAGGATCATATCATCAATGAGAAATTTATATCCTTAATGGATGGTGAAATCTATAAAAATTTCCTATCAGAGTGAATTTTATATTTTCATTGGAAACAATGAATGTATTATTTTTGTTCAAAAATATTTAACAACTAAAAACATCTCAAATAATCATAAAATAACTTTTATAGAAAATAAACATTTGAAACTCTATTGGAAAAATCTATGAAAATAATACCATTAATGGTTTTAAAATTAAAGTGGATGTTAATAATTAAAATACAATTTCCTTTTAAAATTTTCTTAAAAATTAATCAAAAATATCTTCAATAAAATTTTAAAAAAATAATTTAAAATAATTCATGTAATTTAAAATATGGATGAAAATTACAATAAATATGTACTTATTATTTGAAAATAAAATTCTTGAAATAGTTTCATACAACATGATAATTGAATCAAAATTTCATCGACCAATGTGTAAATTAGGTCATTTATTCCTAAAACTTATTTAAGAGTATTTTGATGTTTAAAAAATATGAATAAAGAAATAATACATAAAATTTATGGGAATAAATATAGGATAAGAAAATATATCATGTTTAATTGTTAATATCTTAAAAAATTTCCTTAATAGTAACAAATCATAATAAATATGGAATAAAAATGAAATTAAATCATAAAGCATTACAATAAGTCTAGTATTGATTTATTCTTAAAAAAATATTACATATAATAAATGTTCAATTAGTAAAAGTTGTCTATAAAAAATATTATGATATTAATATTAATTTATCATTATTTAATAACATCCATGTATCCTTTAATTTTTAATGTTTTCATCAAAATTTTTATTTAGTTGAAAACTATAATGGAATCCATGACTATTTTGGTTTTATTGTTCCAGTACTTATACCATGGTAATTAAATCCACATATCTATAATTAAATTCAAGGAATATTTAAATATATATCTATTAATTTAAAGTTTATAACCATTTATATATAGTTGTGATGAAATAATAATTACATCACTTTGTTTTTATAGTTTTCCACATATACGCTTGTATATCCTTATCATTTTCAAATATATGGGAAGGATATAGAAAATTGAAATACTATTTACGTAAAAACTTCTCATTATAGTAATGTTATTGATAAAATCATGTAAATATTTTTATAGATCATATATTGGTTTTTTATTAGTAATGAAACCTAAAAATGTTCAATAAGTCCATAAACATATTCTTCATGTATGAAAAATTAAAAATTACCATAAGCCTTGTTTCATGTGTCTTTTTGTATATAAATCACCCCATGTACGATTTTTAGATATTAGAAGATATTTTTCATAATAATATATTTATTTAAAGGGATTATGTGTAGTAGAGTAGATATGAGAGTATTTAAATTTTAAAAGTGAGGGGAGTTAAAATTATAAAATACCTGAAACAATAATAAATATTATATATTAAAGGACCAAAACATAACAATGAATAATATTACGTTTTAAACCATGAACTCATTATTTTTCATTTCTGGTTTTTTATGGTTCAATTTCTATAAAAAAGATAATTTTTACATTATAAATAGATAAATTAAAAATGGAAAAATATATACAATATCAACTATCACCATAAAACTGATGTCTGCCAACGAGCCTGTACCCCTGTGGTACATGATCCTGCTTGGAATCCAAAAGACCCAGGATCAAATCCGGGCAGGGAAAATTTATGGGGTACTGTAGCAGTACTATAGCAGGGTACTATAGCAGTACTATAGCAGCGGAGGGTTGTAGCAGTAGTGACATTGTAGAAGCAGAGGGACTGTAGCTGTTACCGAGCAGCAGCAGCACTGTAGATGCGCGAGTACTGTAGTAGTACTATTCTCCGATGGGTCCTTTGGGCCAAAAAATGGGCTTTTTAAGCCTTATATTTAGGCCACTTGGCCTGGGGCCTTCGGGCTATGTAATGGGTCACCCTCTACCCAGTCTAAATAGGTCTTTGCATTCAAATAATAAATTAAGTCTTCATCCCCATCTTTAAAAAAACCATAAAACTGATGTCTTTAGAATAAAACATTTTATCTATTTTTGAAATTTTATCCAAATTTTCAACATGATTTAATCCTTGTACCTAATCTTCCTTAACCTTAGTGATTTTGTGAAAAAACATTAGATGATAAAATATTTATCAATAAGGGATATATATTTTGGTAATCATTTTAAAATGAAATGACCATTAAAACATATCCATAGAAACATATTTTTACCCTAAAAAATAAATAATATTTTAAAAATTTTCATTAACTTACCTTGGTAAAATCACAAAATATATAGAAAAACTCATTAGAAATTATATTAAATCAATTTGGGTTCCCTAGAGAATCATAATTATAAAAACCATAGAAAAACCATAAAATAATAGATTAAATTTAAAATAACCTTATGGAAAACATCAAATATTATTTTCTAGAGAAAAAAATCATTACCCAACACATTATAGATGTATATACAGACACACCTGTCATATAATATACAATGGGACCGCGTAATTATATATAATAACACCAATATTAAAAAAATTCCATGGAAAAAAATCATAAATAAGACAATTATAAACTCTTTTAGACCCCTATGTTAAATACATTTATATATCAAAATACACTTTTAATATAAAATTTAGTTTTAAAAGATAAAACTGTGCACATTAGAATGAAACTCTTTTAATTGAAAATAACTAAGAAAAAATATAAATGAAAAAATAAATAACTATAGTTTAATGAAATTTCGAAATTAAACTCATAAAATATATGTTTAAAATAAATTATTTTCACCATTGGAAAAAGAGATAAAAAGGGAACATTAAAAGTCGTTTTTTTAAAAGAAAGTCCTCTAAAAATCATATCATTGAGGTTGTGTTAATAAAATTAATATATTTTATCAATTACATGTATCCCACGTAATACAAGATGAAATTAAACATAATATAATAAAAACTAATTTCACCTGTAATCTCATCATAACATAATCGATGAGTTAAATGTTTATCTTAATGAAAGGAAATTGAGTTAAAAATATCCCATAACTTATGTGTGAATCATCACATATTACCTTTATCATAAATAATAATAAAAATATATTGATTAATTTTTGGATAACCATTTTTTCTGTTTAAAATTTCTTTTACATAACTTATTACCATGTTATATTGGATACGTAATTATTTTTTTTCATGTAATACATTTTGACTATATTCAGTACATGAGTCTGAAATGACATTGGATTGTTGACTATAATCAAAGAAGCCAGCATTCAGTCAAAAATAGAAATATTTTAATTAAATAATTATAAATTTTATAATAAAATTGTACTTTTAAATGGAAAAATTAATTATTTCTTCAAATAATTAAAAACATTACAATCATGGAGACTGTAGGTCAAAAATAAGCATGAATAATGTTTTCATTTTCAATGTTAATTATGAACAAAAAATAATAATTTTATTATCAATATAACAAAAATAATAATATAAGTATTATCATATTAATTAATTAAGGATACTTATATATTTATCATACATGTGTTGTAGTGATGAAAAATTAACCATATATCTTTTCAGAGGTAATAATTCAGGTATACGCACGATTAAAATTATCATTATTTTGTAAATGGAATTTTTTTAATATAAATAATAAATTATCTTCCTAGAATGATAAACATTCATTAATAACACATATAAACAATAATATATCATTATATTTAGTTTTGAGAGTTAGTGATGGAAAATGAGTTACATTAGTTTGTGACACAGTATTCAGTCGTACACATGAACGAATATTTATTTTCACATTTTTTGGAAGTGGAGATGGATATAGGTCATTAAAATGAAATCCTAAAATAAATTTTTATGTATGATAATATATTTTTTACATGATAATTGTTGAATAATATTTTAATGGTGTGGAAGAATTAGTATCATTGAAGTAATTGATTTATAACAATACATTTTATTTGGACAATATCGTTTAATTAACATTTTAACACCTCAAATGATAGTGTTATGGCTAAACTAATACAACAATAATTAGGGGAGGTATTCTTGGAAAGTTATTTGGGAATATAAACTAAAATTTAAAATAATTTATACCTGTTAATAAATTAGAATATGATGTCCAATTTTATAAGTTTTTAGAGGACCACCATTGGAATTTTTCAAAATAATAAATTAATATAAATTAATTCTCTAAAAAAATAGATCAAAACTAATTTATTTCGAATAAATAATGATTATGGTTCAAATTATCTTTATCCAAAGAAAATTTGAAAAGTTTTATGTTTTTTTTAATCCTTATATTTTTGTAAATTTTCTTCAACCCTTTTGAATTTTATCATGACAACATGGATTTTTACATTATTCAGATAATATAGTTAGTATTAAATTCCATATGGCTTTAAATGGACCATTGTTGGAATAATAAATATTATAAACAAAATTTTTCTAAATATATTATTTTCATTAATTTTATATCATTTAATATATTATTATATTTTCAAAAATATTGTTAATGTCAATCTTACACTATTCATACATTGACTCTTAATAATTTTAGGCTAAAAAATATAAATCTAAAAAAATAATTTTTTATATCATATAAATTAAATTATTATATATATAGTTTGTGGGTAACATTGAATGTATAAAATCTTAGTTTTTTTACCATTTTTAATACCATTTATTTTATTTTTCCATTAATTTAGTAATTAATGTACCACCATTTCACTTGATATTAAGGTAATTATTTATTATCTCAAAAATTAAATACCAATTATAATAATGAAGATAAGTATTTTGGATTTCTGAAAACAATTTATTTTCTAATATAACTTCTGGATGACCCCATATAAAAAATGTATTACTTATTAAAAACCCTAGTGTGACAAGCTTGACTTTTCATGATATAAAATACTATAAGTAGATTAATGTCATCCTACTATTTTGAGGTGGTTATAAATTCTATCCAAAGATGATATTGGACTAATATCACTTATAAAATAAAAATATTACAACTATTAGGGAATTTTTATCAGCACTATCACAATTATATTTACATATAATTACCTGATTTACCCATTATAGTGTTAATGAAATCCGATAAGTCCGTTATTCATATAATCCAAAAATAAATTACCTTGTTATGAAATTTAAATTTAATGATTAAAATTTTTCAATAAAATATTAAAATTCAAATCATAGATGTTGAAAAATTTATTTTAAAATTTAATTTGAAACAATTCAATGAAAAATGGTTTTCAGAAAAGTTCTATTTTAAACATAAAGTGTTTAATACTAAATTTGAGTATAAAACCCACATAAAAACCCATAATTGGATTATTTTGAATAAAAATATTATAATAAAAATATTAATAAAATACAAATCATAATGTTTCCTTGTAAATAAATAACTATTTCCAACAAAAAATATATTTTTTAATATTCATTAATTTTTTCAAAACAATTATCAAAAAATCATTATAAATTATTTTTATATTCTGGATTGAAAAATTACATATAGTTTTTAAAAATAATATTATAATTTTTTTAATTAATATTTGTTATAAAATATTATTCGTTTTATAAAACTATTTTTATTTTTATTTGAAAACTACATAATATTAATATGAAAATTTAATTAAATAATACTAATAAATATTTATGAAACATACAATATCAGTATGTGGGATGTATTGTTATCCCGCCATGGGAAATTTCTGCCTTGCAATTTTGTTCACATAATAAACTAGTGGGGATACTTTTGTATCACATCATTTCTATATTCCTTTATAGCTTCTTGAACCATATGGCTTCTCTAAAAAAACCTAGTGAATTACCTTGTTCCGCAATACATGATATATATCCAAAAATATTATTAGAATATTCCTTATATGAAATTTACTCTAACACCTATACTACCTCAAGGCTCAAAACATGTTGGGAATATATATCATACATTCTTAACTTTTAAACATGAAAAACATAATGTGCCTATGATAAACATAGAGAGCAGGCCACATAAAAGGAAAATAATCCAACATTCTCCAGGATTACACATTGTAAAATGAATAATGGACATAGATTTTTCTTCATTAAAAAATCTAATGCAATATTCCATCGAGATATTTGATAAATAATGTGATCACAAACCTCGTGTGATAGGTTATTCCTCCAATTACATCGAAATGTTTTTTCATCTCTAAGAGGTTCTTATATGTTGTTGAATCATATTTATCTTTTCATAGACATCCAGTACGAATTATGGTCCCATTAACATAATATCTTCTGATTCATCCCAAAATTATAGATTTCAATATTATATTCAATATAATTTTCCAAAATGAACCATTATATTATTGGAATGGATACTATTGTTATAAGAATACTAAACTAAAGAAATTTTTTGATTGTAAAATCCTTATATTCCACTGAACAAGAAATAATATTGACTTTTAAGTTATAAATTTTTCATTACATCTATCCATAAATATAGGGATGAAATCACGTGAAGAAGTTTAATTCAGTTCTTAATAAATTTTTAAGGACATTCCAAAAATTACAAGTAAACCTTGGATCACAATCAGCTATAATGATGAGAGGAAATCTTTGTAACAGGACAATCTCTTTAATATATAATAATGAATTATTATATATAGACATAGTATGTAAAATTGGAATAAATTAAGAATATTTAGTTATTCAATCAATAATAACCCAAATATCATTATTAGCATGAGAATTCATTGGTATTCCTACTACAAAAAAATAGACATATATTCCAATTTACACTATGGATGGGCCCGTAAGGGGCGCTGCAGTTCTTGGGAGCTCTCTTCGTCACCACCTCCTTACCTCGGTTCTCGCCGTCTCCTTCCCTTAGCTCCGGTGGCTTCGGGGTTTTCTCCGGCTCTCCCAGCTTGCTTGCCCGAGTCCTCTCACTGGATAGGGTTTTTGTTGGAGGTGTGGTCGAAGTTCAAAGCTCCAACATGGGCGGTTGGGGTTTTGTAGTGACTATCAAGGTCGATAAGGACGGCGGCGACGAGATTTGGGTTGCGGGATTCCTCTACTTGCAACAGTTTCCCGTTCCCTCATGATTACGGTTTAATGGTTTGTGTTTGTTTCTCTGAATGTGTGATTTGTTTTTCTGGATCTGTATCTGGTTTTTTCTGGCTGGGGTTGGAAATGATTCTTGATGGTCGCTGGTTATCGGCTACGGTGAGATCGAAGGCACTCCTGGTTGGATCTATGGGTGTAAGACCGGTTCGTCCAACAACATACTCTTCGGAGCACTCTGGACCCTTCTTTGTGTGCGTCGGCGTCTTCCACGGTGGATATCTCTTGACCACGGGTGAGGTGATGTTTTCAGATGTTGGTTAATCTCAACTTCATTCCGGTTGATGCGGTTTCCTTACTATTCTCTGGTGGGTGTGATGAAGAGGGTGGTATGGCCAGTAGTTGTCTGTCACCGATGATGCTCACCGGCGAGGATGTTAGTTGAACGGTGGTCAGTCCGGCGTGCCCTGCCGGCGACATGATTTGTGGCGTGTTCCGAGGAGTTTGTGCGGTGAATGACACTTGATGATGGCTCGTGGATCGAGGTGGGACACGTGTCTCATGGCTCAAGGTGACTGCGCGTGATGGTTCCTATTTATGTTTGAATTTTGAATTTAAATTTTAGTGACTCGTCTGGTATATTTGTGAGGTTTCTGGTTTTCCTCAAACCGGGTTGGGGTACCGGTTCCCTCTAACTGGCTTTTGAAAATGGAAAATAATAGATTGGAAGGACACTATGGAACTGTAAAATGTTAAAGCATCAACTTTAATGATTTCCATTCTACTTCAATCTGGTGAAAAGATATAAATTTCATTGTAAATTTTGAAATATCACATTTAATTCCAACTAACCAATAATACTCTCGAATCTAGTGAAAAGATATAACTTTTGTGAAATATATTCTCATTAAAAATTAAATTACCTTTACTTAATTTTTTACCAATTCATTATTTTATTATAACTCATAATCTTCCTTCTATATCTTCTTAATTTTTCATAATAGAGATGATTTCCATAATACTAGAATCAATACCTATGATTTTCCATCACCAAAAACATTCAAGAAAAAAAACCTCATATAAATCACCAACGGTTTATTTTCTAAACATATCATAGTTAATATAGACATATTTTCCTAACTCAAATCATCAACCACATTGTTATCTTTTCCATGATGGTAACGAATCATGCAATCATAACCCTTAATCTGTTCCTAAAATCATTTCTGTCTCATGTTAATATGTTTACTTATAAATATATACATCAAAATTTTCTGATAAAAATATATATTACACTTTATTCCATTAAAATGATGAATCTATAGTTATAATTGAAAAACCAATGTAGTTATTTCAAAATCATGTGCAGTGTAATTTATCTCATGTGGATATATCTATTGTGAATCAAATACTAGTATCTAATTATTATGTAATAAGACACAACCACGTCCCCTCAATGAAGAAAAACTATAGATGAAAAAATAACTGTTTCTACAAGAAAGGGGAAAACTATTGTATTCACAATTCACCTTTTCAATTTCTGAAAAGAAACACCACATTATACTGTCGAAACACATTTACCAACTTTTCAATTTAACATAGTTTGTTGGATAAAAACATGATCAATGTTTAAAAAAACATTTAGTCGGTCTCCATCCCTAGAAAACTATGATTATATGTTTCATTTGTTTCATGGTGATTATTCAAAGTTATTATTTTATGAGGTTCAATAATAATTCCATATGTAAAAAATTATTCTCATGAAATTATATTTATTATAACCAAAAACTACATTTCAAAAATATTATGCATAACATATTTTTTTTAATGGTATGATGAAAATTACATATATTCATTTAATGATCATGTTTTAAGTACATAGAAGTATACTATACTTTTTATATATCCTTTAAAATATATTTCAAATTTGAGGATCTTATCAATTTAGTGTTTTATAAAATTATGATAAACTATTATAAATTTAAAACATACATTACTATTGGAAACATCTACTATGTATCAATTTTATCATCTATTGAATCAATTTTAAAATAAGACATGGTTTCTAGTTATGAAATATCATCGCAATTATCCCCATTATATCATCATTATCTATATTCCACATTAAATCATATGGAAAATACATTAATACATGCAATGATAACAAGAGATCAGTATGGGATAAAAAAAACCACTGGTTCTTATAAAAGAGGAAAACCCATTGAATATTATTTTTTAAGCATATGATATTATCAATAAAATAATGAAAATTCTCTTTTCAACAAGTCATTTCTTTTACCTTATTGAAAAATATTATTCCCATAAAAATTTATTATAATGCATTGAAAACGTATGTAGATTCCATCAGATATCGTCACATAGAACTATTTTATAGTAGTTATATAACCATTCCATATATTAAAATCCATACTAATAAATTCTAATATAATTATTTATATAATATAATCTGAAACAAATGCATTGGATCCCTATATGGGTCCCTTATCATTTTCTATATAACGGGCACCCCCAGAACAATCTCTATGCATCCATAATTTATAATGTATATGAACCATAATATGAAATAAAACATCTAATAATTTTAAAACTCTATTAAACTCATATAAAAATAACTTTCAGATATTAAAATATAAATATATTTTAAAATCCTCTTCTCAATTAAACATAAAAATTTCCTTCCAAATCCAATTCCCAATACAAAAATATTCAAAATGATAATGGGTGTTTATTATTTAAAGAAACATTAAAACAACAAAATGAATCTAAATATAAAAATAATACTCAATTTAGTATAAAATTTATTATAGAAATTTTATTTAATAAGTAATTATTTCATATTTTTGTCATAAAGATCTATAAAAAACAAGATAAAATATTGCTTTTTGAAAATGAATGAATGAATTTAAAAATAGAAATAAAAGTTTCTTTTATAACACATTTATATAAATACAAATTTAAGATAATTTAATTAATATTTACATGGTGGAAATTATTTTAAAATTTATTCATAAAATATTTAAAAAGTAATTTTCAAATCTACATATTCCATACCACGTTGAAATATTTGAAACATAAAACTTATTAATGAATAAAAAAAAATAATTATATATAATGATAATTGAGATAATTTTTATTATAACATGTCAATGGTGTTTTATACACACCATATAATAGAATATATTTTAATAACATCATGATATGCCTCAATAAAATGAGATTGTACTAATTTCCCTTACCATGAGTCATATTCATCATATATTTCCTCTATCTACAAGAATTATTAGTATATGAATATTATTTGATTTCTCAGAAAAATTTTATTTGTTTATTAGTAGCATCACTCATTGTCACTTTATAAAACATACTGAATTATTTATATTCAAGTCTAATGTTTAGAATATATTCAGTATGTGAGTAAAAAACAATTTCGGTATGATATCTATAGTCAAAATGGAAATTATTCCTTCATCTTCATAATAATAAAAATGAAATAATTATAATTTTTATAAATATATTATACTTTTAAATACATCCATTATATATGGATATGAAATATGAACTACATCAAATTAATAGAGATGGTAGGTTGTATGTTTTCTTGAGGAATGTTTCCAATTTCCATTGATTACTATAGAAAGCTATATTCCACTGTACAGGGATATGGAAGTCCTAATGTGGATTCACCAATGGTTCAAGGTTTTACCTTTTGGTTGTCATTGTTATCTAAAGCAATAAGAGTGATGACTCTTCAAATATGTAGATGAATAAAAAAATTCATCCCGGTCAAGCTCTATGATAGAAGGTGATAGACATGACAATTCATCAACACGAACATTCTAGTACTGGGGAACCTGAGTCCCCTCTATTCAAGAAGTATACTAAACCATTAGTAGGTGAATGAGCTAAAACATGGTCTTGAGATCTAAATTCTTAATGAATTAGTCACCTTTGATCTTCATGATGACTATGTTAGAGTCTCCCTTGACATGAAAGTCATGAATTTCAATATCGAAGGCCATCTTGAGACCTTTTATGAGATCATGATACTCTTAATCATTGTTGATGCATCATTTGGATAAGACGATTGAATATTGTGGGATGTCCTATTTGTGTGTGATGATTAGAATCCCTATGATACATTGTTTATCTTGTGGTCATTGACCATCCAACTGGTTATGCTCTAGGATGCATTATTGGGATGAATCCACCACTATGGAATAGCCTAGTACATGGAGAGGATCACCTCGTCTGGAAAGTCACTATCAATAGAATGTTATGTTGGGGCCATATGTGCACTGAGAAAGTCTACTATAGATGAACCCTTTACATCCGTCTATGAAATGAATCTGATTAAAAATATATAAATAATAATGTCCCATCATTCTATATTAAATTTCAACATCAGGAGGTACATGATATACATTATAGGTTCCACACAAGAAAACCATCTATATATCATGATGATATAGATAGTGCCACAACTTCTACAAAGTGAGAACTAGGATGGGGTAGCTATTATTTTAATGAGGGTATCAGGAATCTATGACTAGGAGAATACAAATGAGATTTTATACACTATTATTTATCAGAGTGTAGTTATACTAAAAGAATAGGTCACTAAAGGATCATTATTCGGTTGTCACATAAAGGTCCAATCTATTCCATGATATGAGAGGCATTAGAATATGATGTTATAGAAGATACTTCTTTATCTCCTCAAACATACTATGGAAATATTTATCTCACTAGTATGTGGTACCCTTCTTTAAAATTCTCGATATGTTCTTACACATTCCATCCAGATTCATGACGTGTCATCTTATTTATTAAATGTCACCTTGGAGGCCTTGATGCTCCCTGAGGATTCTCGGAGGAGGCATCTAACTATTTTTCTTGGTCTTCTCCAGGTTAATGTTGAAGAATTTTTATTTGACAATAAAACTGAGAAAACTCCCAGAGGTATCCCTTAATGATCATTTAAAGGGGTTCATTTTCAGATTACGGGAGCAATGGAAGTCAAACACATTGTAATTATATCTTTTATGGTTCTTATGCTAGAATAATTTAACCAAAAAATTATCGATTCTCAATTTAACTAATATGTTAATGACTGGTTTCAATATTTGTTCCATGGATCCCAGATAGGTGGATCTTTTGGTCATTAGACTGAAGTAAAATACCTGATAGTAGAAGGTTAATTACGGTGCTCTGATGTCATGGGACTCTACATCTTTAGGGGTCATTTATATATTATTGTATCTGGAATACTAGCCCATTTAAGAGAGACTCTGGAACCATGTGGTGGCACTGATCGATTACACTATTAACAGATGTGGAAAATCATCATATGGGTAATTGTGGTTGAGATCCTAGAAGACAATACAGACCATGTTTTGTCTTTTTTATTCATAATGGGGATTATGTTCGTCATTCACCTGGGGTTCTATACTTCCTTGAATAAGATGAATTTTATGATATTATCAAAATTGGAATTAAACATGGAAGAATGCGGGGGGTTCATTTTTATTAAAGGTTTCAGAAAAAAATGATGATACGTTAAAAGACCAAGATAGTTGATGATGACCTGAGTTTCTAGTCCTAACATCTCATCAATGCAATATGAAAATATATCACGTTGTTGATTTATGAAATCCATGTACTGATCATGTTTCTATGTAGGGATAGTTACATATATTAGAATTAGATAAAGAACTATCATTTTATGAATATTAACCTGAACCAACACTTCAATGATATTGGAGATGCCTTCTTCAAATGTGGGAGAAGAGTATACCAAATCAACATCAATGTCTAATGTATGGGAATATCTGGGAGGATATGGTTCATCAATGCCAATAAAATTTATAGGTACAATGGTGCTTACATGGCTGAATTTATAGTCATCCATGTTTAAATATTGCTCTATTAAAACCATAGTGGTGGCAGATGAAGAACTAATTTAATTAGTCATTTGAATGAGGGCCTCATGCTTGCTGATGACAAGGAAGTGGTGATGAGTTGTTCTGTGTCATACCAATATAGCATGATTGAATATGAAATTATAGAATATAGTTATAGAAAGGATGTTAACATATCAACATCTTATATGGGTAATATGATTTTGATTCACATGACCTTATACAGTTTATTAGTAAGAGGAAATCTTCTATGTTCCTTGTACCTTGGAACACATCATTCCCTCCTCTCAGAATTGATAACGAAGTGTATCTAGTATGGATTTGTGGATTCCAACTAGTGAATTGGGAAGATGAAAAAATAATCAGAGTCTATTCATGGGTTATCCATAGTGGTAGTGTGATCATATTCATTGGTGTAAATTGGGTTTCCCTACCTATTGTATTAGTCGACATCCAAGCACCGGTCGTCACAAGAGGTGAAATATGACCAAAAAACTTGGAGACTTCTCACGGAACTATTGAAGGAGTAAAAGGGGAACTGGTGATCTTAGGTGGGAACCAACACATATAGATAGTGTCTGGGACTAACCATCCACACAATTTAGGTGGTATCTCGTGAGATGACCATGAACTCCGTACATGAAATAAGGCCCCCAAAATGGGTCTTCAAACAGTTTTTTCACACTGTCATTACTCAATCATACCAAAACTATATATTTTTATGTTAGAGGTACTCAGATCCACCTCATTCATTACCAGCATGTGGTTAGTCTGGTTTAGAATGTGGCTGATTGTGTTACTTGTGTCAATAGACACCAGTATACTTGTATGGCTCTAAACTGACCAATGATGTATTGTGAGAAGATATGTCCCAATATATAGGACCCTTCATCCTCTCTTATGAATGAGAGGATGAAATTCTATTCTGTTATATCAAATTCCTTAGGGTAAAATTCCACTACAGCTACTACCTATATTTCAAAAATGAGGGGGTCCATAAGGATTCATTGAGGCCTTTCACATGTCTTCTAAAAAGGAGGGCATTAGGTATTGTGATATTTTCATAAAATATGGAGATGTGATTCAACACATCATACATTCCTAAGAAGGTCACATTTCATCTCATTGGGGGTATTTCTTTGGAAGTAGGTATGATGAGCATTGCTAGTTTAACCAGTGGATTATGCAAGGTGCTGAAAATTTCATGTTTTCCATTAGATGAACCACACATGATCACCAACATATGACTATCAGATGCATGATTCATGTCTGTAACTAGATGCAGTTGATTGTCACACGGTCATTGTTGTTCCTCATAGCCATGTAGATCAATCAGTAGTAGAAATGAGTGTGAAAATATTATATGAGAGGATTGTTCCTATTGGTTCTTATAGAAATTATGCTTCATTTCCTTGTACCATGGATGTCTTGTGTTTATGTACTATTTTGGGTCTTCTAGTGATTTTATATCCTTTAATCCATCAACTATGACATCATTTGAAGACATTAGGAGGGATTTCCTGATAATATTCATCATCGATGATCATATAAGGTTCCACCAACTAGACGTATGCCCACAAAAATACTCATGGTCATATTGATAGTAATCATTAAATACATTGTGGACTCTAGGGCCAGTTTCTTTATCCAGAGTCACGAAAGAAGAATGAGTTTTGGTTGAAATTGGTATCAGTGGAGGATTTTTTTTTACTTTTCACCGTCTATGCATACTCATCTGAAAATTAGAAGGTTGCTATTGGGAAATGTAAGAGAAGTTAGGTGGACCAGGAACAATGAATTAAGCAGGATACGGTCGATTAAATTTGATAAGAATGACACCATGGGTGTGTGTGACTGATTTTTTATCTAACCAATTTTTTAGCTTTTGAGTCCCATGGCTTGAGACCTACTTCTATTCACAGTCACTACCACTATCATTCCTAGAGGAGAGGCAAGCTACCTAATCCATTGTAGGGCCAGATTTGACCACATTTATATATTTGGTCTACATGGTAGTCCATAAACACCTGACATATCTTGATTATATTCCCAGAGATGCTTTGATAAGAAAAATAATAATGGAGATCAGTTATATCAACCGCTTGGGGTTTCTTTTATTTCTATAGCTTCAGAATTCCTAGGTATAGGGAAATTCAGAAATAACTAGGAAGTAAATCCTCCTTGAATTTATAGCTCTGTGTTCTCCAATATAAGAAGGTATATTTTGGATCCCTGATCTATCAATTAGATAGATCCTGATTAGGGGTTGTATCCTAATCCACCTGTCTAGCCAGATGTGGTGAAGTATGGGGTGCACCTATCAATTTCGTGCTAATAATTTCTATTTGTGAGGCTGGGGATGGGGATTTTCCTGAGGATATATCCTTTTACAAGGATATGGATGATGCTATGCTGGTAACAACTCTAGCGTCTTGTGAATTCTTTACAGTTGAATACAATATTCCTTACCTTGGCGGCACTTCTTGCAGGATCCGGAGGAGGAAACAGACATGAATTAATGGTTGGTCACAAGGATTCTTCAATACAATTTTCATGGGAATAGAATTCCTAGAATACACCTGGAATGTTATCATTGTTGAGGGAGGGGACCATCATACAATTAGTATCCTTTATACCCATCATTAAAGGCTACTCATTTATCAACAGAATAGTGAATGAATACACGAGGCCCTGTCACATTGAAAAAAACACTGTGACATGATTATCTTTTCATTTGTTTCACATAATGTGATTAATGTTACTTTTCTTGCATGTTGTGGAGATGAATTGGTAGAAAGAACTATCTATGACGATATTCCCAAAAAATGGACATTATGGGTAGTTGGTTGTACTAAATGAATCATTTCAATTCCAATATGTAGAAAAAAACATCATATCATGGTGGAATCGTGATGTTCTAGTGTTCCCAACATGGGTCCACACCATGAGAGGAAGATTAACATATATTAAAACATGTCACCCATCAAATTGATGCAGAATATAAAAGGATTTTTGAAATATGGGTGTACTTTCATATCATCTACCCATCCAAGATATAACTTTTCATCAAGATGGGTTTCCACATATCGTGACTCAGTGGTGTTGAGGTGAGAAGTAAGAGCAGTTATCAGGTTTTCCTAGTAGGGGTTTTTATCATGAAGATGACTTCCTAACACTAATGTGTTTATTGGCTCATTAACATGATATGCATACATGAATGCTCATGGTGTTGCTGGTGGAGTGGTTGGTGGAGAAACTAGACCAGATCCTGAGAGAAGTTATCACAATGCTCAAGTGTATCTGGAGACACATATAGTTCTCCCATTCCATGTAATTTAGGACCCATCCTCTAAAGATTCACGATATTTTTGAAATTTATTATAGGTAACTGCTGAGAAGGATCTATCGCTTCCCCAACTATCCTAATGGTGGTGGATAAAAATAATTTGAGGATATCCATAATCCATATTTATCTCCATATGGTTCTCACAAAAAAACTCATCAATGTTCCTCCTATGATATATAATATTATAGATCAAGGTGGTCATGGAATTATTAATCTCTATCTATTGTATTATTCTGAATTATTCTTGTGGTAAAAAATTTTAATATGACCTTTTTTCATTATTGGTGTCCTCATAAATTGGAAATTATTTAGTGTGGTAGAGCTGGTGTATAACATGTCCAATAACACTAAAAATCACCTCTAGACAATTACATCCCTGATTAATGATTTTTCTGGGGAATGGGAAATGTATTTTTGGGTGTAGGGTGCCTAAAAATCTAGGAAAATGATCTAGGGTTTGTCAAATATTGGGTCAAATATATTGAAAATAACATATGGATAGATCTGTTGATTTGAGACTCCCTAAAATGGGATTGGCTCTTTTCTTGTCAGATGTAGTGGGACAAAAAGTGGATGAAAATTATTTGGGGTGTGTGGCATATCAGTTACAATGGGATGAAAGTCCCCATGGAAAAATATCTACCTTTATTGGTGACTACGAAGGATTGGATATTCCACATAATTCTATTCATCTCTAGGGAGTGGGTTCTCTCCTTCAAATCCCATGTTGTTTTCAATGTCTATGTTTATTTTGGTACCAATCATGTTCACTTTGATGATGACCTATGGCATATTTTATATGTCTCTAGGATAGTTGGTATGCCGTGAGATATGACTGAAGTTTATTGATGTGTATTTTAAGCAACCATAGATCTACACAAGTGGATATTCATCATTAATGATTCTATATATAACATTGAAATACATAACGTATCTGCGTTGAAGGTTCTAGTGGTAACCAGGTAACATAATAAACCACACAACTTGATGTAATACTAACACAACAATGAAGAACTACTGGTTTATGTCCTGAAAATGAACGCAACAAATTGGGTAGACTATATGATGGTCATAGAGGCGAAAATATATCATCCAGCTGGTCGAGAGAAACCCAAAAATCTCAAAATGACCATGGGTCTCTAGAATGTTGAAGTACGAAACTATAATTGAAAAGAACTATTCATAAAACTAATAAGAAATGAGTTTATCCCACAATGACACTTGTTTATAAGTAGATAATATACCAAATTTGTGCTAGTTAAGAAACATGAAATGGTTTGTATCCTGATCGCAATGGTGGCAGACTAGATGGTTGAGAGACTGCTGCATGCACTGACTGATAAATGTAATTTTGGTCATCTTTCAAAGCCAGTTCCAATTTATATCATCTCATTGATGTTGAAAATTGTTCCAACAACTTCCTAATGCGTGAGGGTAATCGTAGTCATCTGCGGATCCATTGGGTTCTCATTATCTATCATATCTTTAAAATATTATCCATGATCTCATGTAGTGGTAGATAATGATGCATGTGATGATAGGAATGACTACACCATGAGACCCTAATAGAGAAAAAGGTATTCCTCCTCATACATATATTTGTAAAGAAATATGGTGATCTTGTGAGCATCACCTTCGGGGATAAAAAATTTCACCCACCGAGCTATTTCTCTGGCCTCTGATATAGAAGAATGGATGGACTCCTTTGTCATGTAATCACATTCAAATCTAGAATCTAAGAAGCAGACTATATTTATAATAAGTTGGATCTTCCTAGATTTATCCCATATATTCTGGGGATTCTCTACTAAACCCAATGATGGTTATTCAAGGAAATTATGTTCCTTGGAATGATGAGTACATTCATGTTGTGGGTTGAGTACATGGTTAGGTGGACAACCGCCTTGATTTTTTGAGATACAGGGAGAACACATGTTTCAATTTTCACTGAATAAGGGTTTCCAATTCTATGGTTGTGGGAAGCACAAGGAGGAAATTCGGGTGGCTGGATATTGATGTAGAAGTGTGGACCTATACCAGATTCTTCAAAAAAATTGGGAGGACCACAAGGATGGTGGTTAGTGGAGCTGGGAGAACAACCTCTTTTTTGAGCTGTTGTGCGTGGATCGTGTGGGCCTATATAAAATAATCCATGGGGAGGAACTCCCTATAAGGAACTGATTCTAATGGTGAGGACCTTGGTACAGGTTTCCTGATGCATAGGGAGGACCTCCATTGTGGTGACTATTAGAGTGGGTAGGGCCTCCCCTTGGGATGATTGGAAAAAGGAGAGGACATCCACACTGATGGTTGAGAGGTCGGTAGGAAGAAAACATTGGTTGGATATAGTATGGGAAGTGACTATGTACTAGTTGGTGACGATGTGATGAGGACATTCTCATCGGTCAGTAGTACTATGGGAGGGACCTCTACATATGATAGAAATGGTATAAGTAGAACATTCACATTGATTATATGTGACATAGGGAGGGCCTTCGTATCAGAAACAATAGGCACGTGGAAGACCTCCACGATAAATGTCATTGAGATGAGGGAGGGGATCCACTTTGGTTGATTATGGAACCATGGGGAGGGCCTCTATGAATGGTGTAAGAGTGGGGAGGACCTCCTCTATGGAAGTTTATGTTATGGGGAGGGCCTCTATACTAGATTTTATCATCACATTTTGTCCTGTGATAGATGTGGATGGTGCAAGTGATTAAGAGTCAACCTAGCCAGCCTATGAGGTAGTTGAGGACACAATTCTGATTGGGAACTATTGAGTACCTACTCTAATGTAGGAGGGATCTAGTTAAATGCACCGGTGGTGGGTTGGGCCAAAAATTCCATGGAGGATGATTCCCCTACATGGGAATCCTCCTATGCATGTACCCGATGATGGATTCAAGTTATTAAAATTTGGGTCGGTGGAGTAAGGGTGTAGACCAGTAGTGTATCGGTATGAGGCATTGGTCATTTGTGGAAATGAAGAGGCCAATATGGATCTTTTTTTAATTGACTCCCCAGATGTGGTCATTGATTCAGTGACCTGAGAAACACCTACTTCCTCAACAAATGGGGATGATTCTTATTAATTACCTAGGGAGAGGAACCCAATGTGGTATGTTTTTGGAGTGGATAGCAGTGGCTCCATAGGAGGCCCTTTGGGGAGGAAGTGATGAAAAGTCACAAAAACCTCTTGTTCTTATAAGGCCATGTCTATTTTGGGAATGATCCCCTCTTGCTTATATCTGTTTAAAAGTGTGTCTATTATCATTTTAAGGATTAGGTTTTAAGTTGAGGTGATGTGTGGGTGCCCAGTAACCATAGTCATGGATAATGTCATAGAACAAGTGGAGTCGTGAAGGGTTTCTACATAGTTTCTTCTCCTTCCCCGATGATTGTTAGGGGAGGTGATTGGTTTCCTGTATCATGGGTTCAAAAAATAAATAAATTCATCCATCCGAATATATATCAGTAATGAAAATCCCAATGACCTTGAATTGTCCAATATTCCATATCTATAAAGAGAGATCCTCATTGATGATGTCCTAGAGAAGAGTTTCCGAGAATTAAATACCCCATGGTCTGATGTGTACCATGCCAAGACAAATATTTTCATGTTGGGTCCTAGGACCTTATTTTTTGATATGTTGCATGCTCATCAATGGATTTTTTTAACTATACTAGTCCCACTGGTTGAATGAAAAATGATTTACATCATGATCAATATTTCTATTGGGGGTCCAACTACTAGAGCATCCGATCACACTCCTTGATCTAATTAACTACTTGGAAAATGATTATGGTTGGAGGACAAGAGATTAATGTCATGTTCACCATTTATATTTCTTAATATTTTGTTCAGGCGTCTCAGCCTTGCATATAATTGTTCATTGGGGTCTTCATTTTTTCCTCACATTCCTCCTTTACAAAGGTGGGATATATTAATCATTTTCAAAGTGATGTATTCTAATTGATCAAATCAGGATGATGGGATGTCACTCCCTCCATCCATATACTTCTACATGGATCATGTCACCTAATCTGAGTCTCCCTCAAAGATTAAGATGTGTTCATAAAACTAATTCCTAGTTCCATAACATTGTAAAAATTGCTTAATTACATTGTTTATATTTAGAAACTTATATGGGGTCCTAATAAGAAGTAAAACTACAATTAGTAGAGGAGTCATGTTGGTCATTAATGGCATGTTTTTTTTTTCAGGATCATTTTCTACCTTTACTCTTCCTCATAGGAGGGCTTCTCAAGTGTGTAGAACCTGAGGTAACCATTTTCAATTAATAGTTATATTATGTTATAAAAATATATTAATAAGATTTACTTAGTAAATAAATGTTTATCATAGGGTTGGATGAAAGATTAATCTCTTATAGATAGGGAGATAGAGGAGTTGTTTAGGATGCATGATCAAGGCAGATTAAGTAGTTATATCCCTATGAGAGAGAACTGATAATTTTTACCAGATTGATGGATAAGAAATCCCAATAAGGGCCAAAAAATATGGTGTGTATTATACATGTGATATGTCATACCATGGATTGGTACACCCATCGGATATTGGCACAAAGGATTGTTAGATGGATGTTTTGGAACACCCCTTGAGAGCGGACCTGATGTGGTAGGTCCCATGAAGGAAGGATGGAAAAGTATGAAGGGTGATCACAACACCATAGAGGGTTAATCATAGAGGTTCACCCTATAAGGGTTAGGGGTACTATGGATTACCATTGATTAGGATTGAACCTTAGGGAGGCATCATACATACCCTTTTCAGAAGACCTGGATCAAAACCCCCTTAGTTTAGGACGGAATGGTGTGGGGATTACACAAGGTTAGCTTCCAATAAAAAGTTGGTTTCTCTCGGTTGGATGATAATAAAAATGTTTCATAAAAATGGTTAGAAACATTGGTTATATTAAGAGTATAGATGACGTCGATGAGGATTATGTGTAGGAACGGTGAAAATGAATATCATTATTTTACACGGATGTGGCGGTATTGGTATAACCAAGATAGTTATGGATGAATTGATAATATGGAATGTATAATGTGAATTAATTTTTATGGGTGCTGAAAAAACATAGGGAGTATTCCTATATATTATATTTTGTTGGGAATAAATCTACAAATAGTTCTAGATAGGGGAATCAGTGTTGGGACGCCTAAAGAGGTGGATCAGATGGTAATAGGGACATGTGGTTGGGGATTATGCACTAGAGATTCCTCGGGTGCATAATGTGATCTCACCAGGGAAAGGGTGAGGTGACGAATAATGGATCAAGACACCCCATATTACTATGATCTAGGAGAAGAGTTCCATATAATAATGATTTCACATCATGAGGGTACATACCTAGGAGGGAACACTATAGTTTATCAATTTTTTGGGATTGAACATCACTGAGGAATCCTACATACCCTGTTTAGATAACATAGACCAAAACACAACTAGTATGGAAGGGTATCACGGTTTCTCCGAATATCTATTCCTACAAGAGTCATTCATGGTGTGAGAAATAATACATGGTAGTAGTACTGATTATTAACTTGATAGATTCATCTATGAAGGATATTGTAGGGCTTACACATAGTAGCAATCTAATGTTGATGTCATTCCAAGTGTGGAAGGAATAATTCCATGTGAGGATGATCTCACTCCCCATGATAAAATTAGTCATGGAAAATTCACAGGGCATGGAACCCCATGTCCATTTCATTGGAATAGGCAATAGTTTAATTTCATGTTCTAAGGACAATAGTGATTGAAATTTTTATGCCCTATAATAAAGATGTGGAGGAATAATTCTTTACCATTTGGACATATAAAACTAGAAACTGAAATCCATTGAGGAAGGGAAGGAACAAAAAATACTAAGATGGAATGGAATAAAGGATTGGTCATTTTTTTGGTCCACATTAGCATGTATACATTTAAAATAAAAATTCATTTGGGTGCCTAGTATAAAAAAGAGAAGGTAGGGTGCTATAATATATAAAACCGCATGAGGGACTAAGAAATCAATACGTACATGCCTGGAGGGATTATTTTAAGATAGTATTATGAAGTATAAGGCCTCGTGAAAAATATCTTCACAAGGCTCTAAGGATTTACAAATAAAATGATCTTTTTGATGGAATGGGAATACAAAATAATATGTATCATACCTTAGCATGGAGTCCTAGGTTGGTGAAAATGTGCTTCATAAAGGATTAATTCTCCATGAATCCTCAAGAAACCGTAAAATTATACTTCCTTGTTGAATGGTATGGACTATCATGCAATCAATCCCTACCATAGACATGGGTTTTCATGAACAATGTAAAGGGGGTATCAGGATGCCCCAATACTTTTGGTGATTATTTTTTTATTGTGGTTCACGGTGCTCGGGAGATTCACGAAATGGGAGATCGGAAGTCAAATAGTAAGGGTAACCATCCCTTTGAGGTGGGGTGAGCTAAATATTTATAGACCATGAATGTCATGATACTCAATAGTGTTCAAAAAACACAATGGTTCTCCCAAAACATCAGTGGCTCTATCTGACTTAGGGAGCTACAGATCCACATGCTTTAATTTTCCACAGAGGTCATCATACTTACAAGAATTACATGAGCGCCTCTTATGCTCGTGGCGGTGGGGAATATCCGTGAAAGTTATTTATGAGGTAGCCCTTTTGGATAATATTTCCTTCCATTAGGGTTGTATTTCATCACAAATGGTCATGGTTCTTATTTAGTTCATTTGAGCAACACATTTTGGTGCCAAAACCCATAAATGTAAATTAATTTGCATTTATAAATATCAATTATTTTATTTTCTGAAAACAAATATTTCCCATAAAAATAAAATAGCATGAAAAGAAAATTCATGGAGGCGACTTGGGATATCATCCAATAGAATGATTACAAAACCATTACATAATCATTGTCCAAAAGAATAACCACACATCCATAATCCAATATAACTATCCAAATAATTTAATAATTACCAAATGTCATAGAGCTCTATATGGGAACACCCATTACTAAGAAAATGAATGTGCCACCAAGTGCTATATAGATGCAATCATTAGTTATAATATCCAATAACCAAAAACATGAAATAAAATGTCTCATATTTTGATTATGTCTTTTAAAATCCTTTGATAATCACTTCCAAACATTAAAAAAATCATTCAAAAGAAAACATTTTCCCCAAAAAATAATCCTTTTAATGGAAAACCCATTACAAATTCCAAAACACTCAAAATGATAAAGGGTGTTATTCATTTAAGGTAAAATGTTCTGTTGAAACGGTACCTAGATATAAAATAATATCCATAGTGGTAGAAATGTTATTTTCACCTTATAAGTTAAAAATAGAACATTCAATTTACAGTTTTTCCAACCGTTATTTGTGAAATATTTAAATATAGTAATTTTTCAAATCCATTTCAATGAAATTCTAAATAGAATTAAAATTTACATTATAATAATTTTAAATAAATAAACATATAAAATAATATTAATAATATGTAAATGAATGAAAATATTTGTAAATAAAATTTTAAAACATTTAAATACTTATTTTCAAATTAAAGGGTACCGTACAACATTAAAATATTTGAAGTAAAAATATAATTAAACAATAAAATTAAAAAGTTATATATATCGATAATAGATAAAATTAATGTTATAAAATAGTAAATTGGTTGTATGTACCCCATTTAAAATAATAAAGTTGAATAACATCAAGATATTCTTCAATGAAATGATATTGCGATGAAGTCCCTTACCATGACTTTAATTAATCACATATTTCTTTATCTCCTTCAATAATAAACTTATGATATTTATTTACATTCATGGGAACATTTTTAATTTTGACTATTCATTTTACATCACATATTATCCTGTTATAAAAATTTATTAATTATTGAAGATCAAGATGGAAATTTTTATGGTATTTGTAACATGAGTGTAAAATGATTTTTTATGGTGGCTATAATCCAAATGGTCAGATGTAAATCATAAAAAATATATTAAAAATGCCATAATTATCATTTATATATATCAATTATAATTATAAATCTATCCATTATATATGGATATAAAATATGAATTATTTTAGAATCCAAAATATAGTAGGTCATACATATGTATGAGTAACGTTTCAATTTTGAATGATATTTACAGAATGATGTTAAGATTTATATTAAATTTATATAATGATAATAATATCATAAATATCATATTAATCATTAAAATTTACTTATATATATATTCGATGTGATGTGGTGATGAATAACAAATCACATCACTTTATGGATATGATAGTTCACATGTATGAACGAACAACATTATCATTTTAATTATTATGGAAAGGTAAATAATAAATGATATATTATTATTTAATAATGATGATTATTTCATGAATATAACTAACTAAAAATTAATTAATCATTATAATTAGTTTTTAGGAAGGTGATGGAAAAAAATTATATATGTTCCACAGGTGGTAGTTCGTCTTACACACGAATGAACAATTCTTTCCCGTACTATGGAAGTGTAGATTTATTTACGTGCAGATACTAACATTATAATTATTTTTATATTGAGGTTACTGGTGTTATTATTTCATAATGGTTGAATAAAAATTGAAGTACGTGGAAGAAGAAATAAAACAAAAACACTTAATAAAAAATGATATATTTTCATAAGAAACTATCATTTTCATAATAGCTTAAGACCAAAAAGTATGACGTTTTTCCTGAAATAGAAGATCTATAGTTTTCAACATGATTATATGAAGGGTATTGGGAAGAACTTGGATTTCAAAAAAAAATTATCTGTTAATTAATTATATGAAGAGGTTCCCTTTTACAATATATGAGAGAGACACTCATAGAATTCAATAAAATATTAAATTAAAACAATTTAGTTCTATATAATAAATTTATAAAAATTGAGTTATTATGAATTTAGGATAATTTTAACTCTAACTAAAATCTTCCAAATAAAATAAGCCATGTTTCTGTATATTTTTAAACCATATCTTTTTTTATTTAACCCTTATTTAACAACATTAAATCGTACTATGATATGATGTAATTTAGATTTTTAGGGGTAATATAATTAATATAAAATTCAAAAATAACCAAAAATGGATACTTTATGAATTTGTTTTGAAATTAACCCAATCCGATGATTAAATTATAATTTTTTTATGAATATTATATCATTAAAAAAAATATTATTTATTTAAAAATATCATTAATGTCTATTTTGACTTTATAAATTCCAATAAGTTTAAAAAATATAATAAAAAACAAAATATCATTGAAAAAATACAGTCACACCTTAATAACATATAAAATTCCACAATAAATTTTTTTTATGAGATTAATTATAAGAAATTATATTTATTTTAATATTTATAAAATCATATATTTGATTATTCAAATGATTAAAAAATCTTGAAACAACAGTTTGTAATCTATTTAGGTAGTTATTTAAATAAAAAAAATTAAAAATAAATCCAAATTATTAAAAACAACATCACATTTGAAAATAGTTGTTATAGTATGAGTTATATTTTTAATAAACCAATATAAATTTTTTGATAATTATTAAATTATATGTATAAAATCTTTGACATTTTTTAAAATAAAATTTTATAAAGTCCATAAAGTCATGCACATAGATCCAAGAGGTTATTATATCTAAAAAATATTATTTTTGTCTAAAATTACTCATAATATGAAAATAAGATAAATTTTATTGTAATTTTGAAAAATTAATAATAATGTTTTTTCCTTTAATTACCTAATTACCCCTAAACCGTGGTTATAAAAATTAACAGTGTTACTATTGTTATCGTCCAAAAAAGGTAACCAATGTTCTAAATTTTTATATAATGATTCCATATATATAATCCATTCTTTTGTAATAAAAACATATAAGTGGAAAAAATTATTTGAAAATTAATCTCCTTGGTAGAAGCAGAAAATAGTTTTTTAAATTAATATTTCCAAAATATTGAAATTAATTTAGAACCAAATTCATTGTGATATTAATTATTATGACCTATATTGAATTAATAAAAACAAATATATATAACTATACATTAATATAAATAAATAATTTAATTTAACATTATCAATTAATAGATGAAAATTTTGATTTCAATTAAATTTAGCTTTTTAACTATTCATCAAAACCTGAATTATATTTAAAAACAAAAAAAATTAAATTTTTTATTGGTATTCCACTTTAAAATAAGAAGTTTTTTTCAAATAGATCATATTATATTGTCAAAAACATGATTTAAAACTTGTGATCCATCAAAGGACGTAAAAACTGTCATTTCAAAAAAAATCAAATCTTTTAAAAAATTAGATTTGTTCTTTATAATGTCCAGAAAACACATAAGGTAAATTTGAAACATTATAATGAATATATATTTCATTAATATAATTGAAAAGATTTATTTTTTTTATGAATATTAAAAAATGTTGGGCGTGTTCAAATAGTTGTTTTTATAAAAACATTCCAATTTATTTTTAAAAGTAGTTAATTTTGATTTATATATAATTAGTCATCGAAGAATTCATTATGTTTATATTTTTAAATATTATACTTATAAATATTTTTATTAATTTCCATTAAATCCATTCCAACTGGTTTTTTTAATGGTGACATTGAAACAAAAAAATTTAGTTCTTTTTTGACGCCCTATGTCATATATAATGTATGTTATCTAATATTGTTTTTCTTTTTATAATATTGGGATGTTACATCTCGTAATTGTTGTAATAAACTAGTTATTAATAAATATGAAAAAATAATAAATTATTTTAATATTTAGGTATATTATATTTATAAGATCAATAATTACATCATTATAATTTTTCAATGGAAACGACATAACCAGAAAATCATAATGCCCATATATAATATAAAATCCACACCATGGCATATCTTCTAACATTACATTCAAATGATTGTACCCAAACCTAATATAAATGTTTGAAATGTATTTAAATATACATAAATGATAAAAAAACTCAACATTATGAAGAAAATTATACTTATTCGTAAGAGTATTATTATTAAATTCTCTATAATAAATGAAAATCTTCACAGAAAAACCATTATTTATATGAATTAAAATCAGGGTAGCCTAAGGTGAATTACTAAGACAAATAAATTATTAATCTTATAAATCCTATAATTTCTTTTTCGGTTTCAAAATTTATACATGAAACATTTTATAATGTGTTTTGGAAATATTCTTAGCCATAGTGATAATGTAAAAATTAAAATAAACCTCTCGATCCCAGATTCCACCATGAATGTCATCAAGAAAAAAATAAATGTATTTATAACATCTTGAACATCACTAAGCTGAATTATTTAATTCATTTCAATGACATGACTTATATAATTTTTACTACCACTTCTAGTCAGTTTCTATTCATCGTGACAAGATATTAAAGGTATGGAAAAAATAAAAAAATTATATTTTTAGCTCTCCAATATATCATAGAAATGAAAATTTAAGGACAATCCATGCAAAATAATAATGTCAAACCCAAAAAATAGTATTTTAAAATGATTAATAGGAAGGACCGTTTCACGGATTAATAAAGGTGGATTAAAATATTTCATGGATGAATTAATATCCACACCATATTCATTCACTAATACTAATATCATACTTTTATTATGTGACATTCCACATATTGGTGAGAATTTATGAGAAATGAAATAATGGAATGATGTTGAATGAAACATGGTATTTTAATACTTTTCATACACCACTAATATACCGTTCACTAATTGATGTGATGGACCAACATCAACTGTAGTAATAAAAAAAAATTTATAAATATTTAGGTTTCTTTTCATGGGGGCTTCCATCATGTGAAACTGAAATTGAACACATAAAGGCATAATGAAATAACTCATTGAAACTAAAACACCTCACCCATGGATGAATATCAGTTACCCCAATAATTTTCTATTAAACATTCAATGATTTACATTAATGATTAATAAAACCATGATGACCACATCTATAACACTGTATGGACCTCATAATATATTATCTTGGGTTAATCTTACTACACTTTTAAAAATAATGTAATTTGATATTATCACCTCCAAATTTTTGGGACAAATTGTTCCCCAATTCCTTCAATCATGTAATATTCTTATTATTATCAACAAAAGGCACATACATGTCAGAAAACTCCATAACAACTATTTTAACAAAATAAAAACGTTTCACAATACTTTAATTCTCCAGTAAATCCAAATATCTTCTTGAAATTTTCCCTATACAAGAGTAAAATATATTTATTTTACTATACATGTCTACAATAAATTCTAGTATGTAGTTGGATAGTCTTGTAAAATTGGCCACATATGAATCTATATATTTATTGTCCATCTATCTCTATTCCAAACATTATTTATCCATTTAGATTCAAACATTATTAAAAAGGCATTTTTCCTAAAAAATCACTTAAAACCATACTGTCCCATATAATATATATCCTCATTCTCTATAGTATTATTAACAAGTTACAAAAATCTATTTCCTTCACCTTCAAAAAGTAAAAAGGATATGGGTACATTTTGTTGTTAAAAACATCCCATGAAATCAAATATCATTTCCACTGAATTGACCCATCCTTTAACTACCAATGGATTTGAGATTCCACTGAAATATTTAGGATGCTGCCTCATTGAATGCTCGAATACTAAAATATTCCATTGAGGATGATTCTAGTTCCCCTTTTCCTAGATACCATATATATTTATAGATTATAGTAACCAAACCACCAATATGAAAAACTATTCTACTGAAATTCCATCAATATCAGGATTTTAATTTGGAAGGATTTTTTCCTCTAGATGCCTTCCCACCATAGACACCTCATTTCATACATGGAAAACCATTTTAACCACCATATCCTAAAAGAAGGAAGATGGTAATATTCAAATTCTATATAATTTAAAAATAAACATAAATTCAAAATCGTTTTTTTTTCTTATTAGGACCCATCCTTAAAAATTAATTAATATTGAATTAAATGAGTAATTCACATTGAGGATCTTTTTAGGTTTAGAGTTTTAGAGAATTAGGATATAACTAATACATCTCAAAAGATTAAAAGGTAGAAATATCTACACAGTTTCCATTTTTTTCATAAAATAAAAACTCTTGAAAAAAAGAGTCATGTCTATTTCCATGTTTTAGACAACATGACTTTTCCTTGATCACATCCTTGACCCTATTCATCTTTATGTCCTGTGAAAACATTTCAAAACTTGGGATGAGCATAAAAAGCTCAGTAAGGGTTATAAAACAAACAATGAAAGAACATGTTCATAAATACATAAAAAACATGAAATCATTTACTTACCTCATGAAATCATAAGATTTACGAAAGTCACATAGAAATCATTAATCATAAAGGTAACTTTTGGCATCCATATCATACTTACATTGTAGATATCACATCTACTTAGGGAGTTACTTTGGAATACCCATCATAGTATATTCCCTAAATCTCTTAGGAGAATCATTCAAATTTAGGTCCATCATGTTACCCAATGCATTGGAGAGCTATCTCAGGCTCAGACTCCCTAGTTTTATCACGGAACCACCCGTATACATAAATAATTCCCAAGATCCGTAACATGATCATAACACATAACATAAGAATAATGGAAAGATAAAGTTTCCACATTACAAATAAGAAAATATAATTTTATGATATTGAAATAATAAATCCATACTCAAAATAATTATCAATACCAAAATACTTAAAAAGAGTATACAGTATTAAATCTTTTCTTTTAAAAACATTCCTCCTTGTTTAGGAAGCCAAAGATCAAATAATACTCGCGACATCGGAAAGATCCTTGTCACTTCTTACGTAAAAAAAACATTAATTTTTTTTAGTAAAACACTTCATATAAAAAGTTTACATTTGAATGAAATGAGAAGTAAATGGTGTTTATATAGTGTATAAAATATAATCGTGTATTAAAAGAAAATACTCCTCAATGAAAGGAGATTGAGGTGAAGTCACTTACCTTATGTCCAACTTGACACGATCATTCTTTAATCTATTGAATAATAAACTAAAGTTAATTTCTACGTTCTTAAGAAACTTTTTAATGTTTATTATTCCTTTTATATCACTTATTACCATCATATAAACATTATGTAATCATTTCAGTTAATAACATTCGTTTTGTCGATATTTTGTACTTGAGTCAAAAATGGACTTCTTATAATTACATGTGGTCCATGTGGTCAAAGGATCATTATATCCAGAATGATATTCATTATTTGGATATAATATATATCATATATATCCATCATATACTTGTTTTTATAATAGTACATAACATATAGAGTTAATAAATGAAATGCACCGTTTATGGAGACGGTAAGACGTACATACGCATGAACTCTAATTTAATTTATATTTCTTAATTTAATGGAATTAAAAAATAATGAAACATAAATATATTATAATTAATATATAATATCATATATAATATCATTAACTCTATCCTTTATACATCCCATATAAGGAATTAATGAATCAAATCACTTTGAGGGGGTATCAGTTCGCACTTCCTCAAATGAGATTATCGTATTTACCCACTATGGAACCATAAAGGCATGCTATAAATGGAAAGTACAGAAGAATAAGAGAAATAATAAACATAATATATATCATATATAAATATAGTTCCATCATAATTGCCATCAAGAGAGGTGGTAGGAGATAATTGAACAATCATCGTTTCGCGAGGCGTTAGTTTTCCATCCACCGAAACAATATGTTCTTCATCCATATGATGAAGGTGTGTGTATGTGTAGTTTGAATAGTTCTCATATAAACATCCTAGTATATTTAGGATAGTGGTTTTGTTAAAAAATAATGTAATAAAAAATATTTTAGGTGTTGGAGAAGTAAAATAAAAGTAAACAATTTAAAAGAAACCATTACCTTAAATTTTGGTAACTTCCTTTCGTTTGAACCAAAACGACTTCTTGAAGTGCCTTCTACCTAAGGTAAGGCTTCTATGATGAGAAGAGGGATGTATGCAGCTTAATTGGGAATATTTTGGATAATCCAAATGGCTTGAGAGGTGTGTAGAATTGGATTGAAATGGTCTCCTTTTATAATGGGTGGGGGGAGGGGCTCTTTAGGAAAGTGTGAAAATATTATTTATAATATAAATATATTCGGTTTCTAACTGTCCAAAAATTATTATTGTAGGAGATAAGATGACTCATGGATGAAATAAAATAATCCAATCAGAATTTGACATGTTCTGGATATTAATTTAATCATTATAATCTTATTTAGTTAAATGTTTTATTAATTAGGTAAATATTGCATCATTATTATGTCCTAAATAACTTAATTTAGTTGTTCTCTAAAAATTAAAAAAATACTATCATGTAGGAAATATTTTTATATTTACAATGAATATTTACAGGAAAAATGATAATTTATATAACCACTTCTAAAATTTAATTTACTAAAAGATATTTTCTTTTTTCATATTTTCCTTTACTTTAAATTATTTAATCTAAATTATCATTATCCCTCCCAAGTGGCTCAATGGGGTCCCCAAATCAACCCAAATATTCCCATGGTCGTAAATGACTCAACCAATAAGGATTGGACAAGTTTTAAGGTAGTTTGGAATTATTATAATATTCTTTAAACCATTAATTACCATATTTACCTTTAACCGCGGTAAATAAAGGTCAAAAGTTACTATTCACCAAAAATTATTTTCATCTTATTGAACAACAGTTTACTTCTTGATAATAAAAATTAATGTCGTATTTTCGAAATTCAATTCACAGAAGTGGTAAAATTTCATTTAAATGAAAAATTCAATTTTTTAACTACTATTAAGTGGTTTCACTATTCATCTAAAATTGAAGTTTTCCAGAAAAATACCAAAAATGCAGCCTAAGAATTATTTGATATTATGAATTTAAAATTGACGTCTATTTTTCCAAATTCAAAATATAGAAGTGGCATTAATTAATTTAAAAATTAATTCCCGTTGTTAAAATAAATAGCTTGTTTTTAAGAAACAATAACTATCAAAAGATTGATACTTGTTTATGTCAAATTTCAAAGAAAAATTTAATAAAATGACCCAAATTGGATTAAATGGTCAAAATTTATTTCAATTTCACTTTAAAACCAACTGAAAATATAATATAACCATATAAATAAATTATATAAAAAGTCACTTTTGAATTAAAAGGCAATATTTTTCACTATTTATTAAAAAATAAACTTTATGAGAAAAATACCAAAATATTTCCCAAAGTACAATTTGTTGTCCCCATTCAAAAGAAGGATTTTATTTGGTCAATTAGAATGTATTAATGTGACCAAAAAATTATTTAAAAACAGTTCTCATTTAAAATGCATTAAATCGTACTTTTAAATTAAATTATGCATAAAATTAGATTTATTAAGATTTTAAGCCTATAACATTTATTGGATGCATGTAAATACATTTAAAAAACACGTATAATCATATTTTAGTTATTTTTGTTCATTCCCACCAATATAATGGCAAGGAGTTAACTACCATTTAAAATAATAAAATATTATTATTAGTGTGCAACGTAATATTTCAAAGAAACCCGTTGTTGTGTGTTGGGTACGCTATCGAACATAGCAACCCTTTTTAAAGTAAAATTAATATTTAATTCACAAATATTAATAAATATGAAATATGTCTTATTCTTCATTTACCTGGGATGTTACATCCTTCCCCCATTTTGGGAATTGTGTTCTTTCAATTTTTATTCATTTATCATAATATGTGGGCGTATTTATCCCTCATAGCATTTTCAGATTCCCACGTTGCTGCTTTAACCATATGGTTTTTTCACAAAACCATTACTTGGTGATTTTCCTTATTACGCAACACTTGCTCTCTATAGTCAAGAATCTGGACTGGTTGTTCTTCATATGAGAGATTCTCTTCCAACCGAATTACCTCCGGGCTCAAAACATGATATGGACCTGGCATATATTTTCTCAACATCGAAAAATGAAAAAAGTCGTGTACCTGGGAAAAACATGGAGGTAAATCCACTCTATACGCAACTAATCCAACTTTCTCCATAATTTCATAAGGTCCAATGAACCTCGGACTCAACTTTCCCTTCTTACCAAAACACATCAATCTTTTCCATGGAGAAACATTGAGAAATAAATGGTAACCTACCTCAAAAGAAAGATCCTTCCTCTGGTTATCTGTATAAAATTTATTTCTGCTCTGAGCTGTTCTCATGAGCTTATAAATCAAATAAAAATTTTCTGCCATCTCTTCTACCAATTCTGGTCCCATTAGCTTCCTTTCACCTACTTCATTCCAAAAACCTGGAGTTCAAAACGCTTTCCATATAATGCCTCAAATGGAGCCATCTGTATACTTGAATGAAAACTGTTGTTATATGAAAATTCAACCAATGAAAGATGATGGTCCCAACTTCCCTGGTAGTTTAGTGAACAAGAACGTAGAATATCCTCCAAGGTCTGAATTATTCATTCGTACTTTCCATCTGATTGAGGGTTAAATGTTTTAATAAAATTAATTCCGTACCCAATGACTTCTGAAGGACTTTCCTAAAGTTAGAACTAAACCTGTGATAACAATCCGATATAATTGAGAGTGGAACACCATGTAACCTTACTATCTCGTTAACATACAACAGAGAAAGTTGATCTAGAGACAATGTATCTCTAATATGAAAGAAATGAGCACATTTAGTCAATCAATCAACTATAACATAGATTGCATTATTTACTCGAGATGTATTTGGTAATCCCACAACAACGTCCATGGATATATTTTCCCATTTTCACTCTGGGACCGGTAAATGATGAATCATTTCTTTCTGTAACCATCACTCTACTTTAACCTACTGACATGTCAAACACGTTGTAGTAAAAATAGCAATAACTTTTTTCATTCCATCCCACCAGTAATACTCCCGATGATCTCTGTACTTTTTAGTACTACCGGGATGAATTGAAAATGGAGAACTATGAGCATCACGTAACAACTCATTCTCCAACTGGGAATCACAAGGAAAACATAATCTCTTCTGAAATCTCAAAACACAATCATTATCAATGTTAAAATCGGGAAACTTACCCTTCTAAACCAACTGATCCTTTTTTTGAAACTCACTGTCTTCCTTCTACGCTTTCTTAATTCTGTCTGATAGAGATGTTTTTAGTGACACCTGAAAAAAATAGAATAATTTACTACAATAACAACTTGTATGCCAATGTTCATCAAATCAAAAACCAAAGGATCTCTTTCCAAACGTAACATGGTTAATGAGGCATTACTTTTTGGTCTCAAAGCATCATCCACTTTATTTTCATTCCCCGGATGATAAAGGATCATGAAATCATAATAATTGATTAATTCCAACCATATTCTCTATCTCATTTTCAATTATTTCTGAGTGAATATATACTTCAAGATTTTATGATCAATATATATTTCACAATTCAATTCATACAAATTATGCCTCCAAAATTTTAAAGCAAAATCAACATCAGCTAATTCCAAATCATGTGTAGGGTAATTTAACTCATGAGGTTATAACTGACGTGAAGCATAAGCAATTACCTGATCATTCTGTAAAAGAGCACATCCAAGTCCTTTAAAAGAATAATAATTGTAGATAACAAACACACCATTTTGGAAGGCAGTTCCAAAATTGGAGCATTCACCAATATTTTTTTCAATTCCTGAAAACAATCATAACATTATTTTGGCCATATAAACTTAACACATTTTAGAGTTAACTAAGTCATTGGACAAGATAACCGTGCAAAATTTCAAACAAACGTCTGGTAATAACCTACCAAACCAAGAAAACTATGAATCTCGGTTATATTTGTGGGTCTTGACCATTCTTCAAAAACAATTGTTTTAGTAGGATCAAAAGTTATGCCATTTTTTGAAACAATGTGACCAAGGAAAGGAATTTTTTGTAACCAAAACTCACAATTTCTGAATTTACCAAATAGTTTCTTTTATTTTATGGTTTTCTAGAAAACCCTTAAATAAATTTCATGATCCTCCTTACTTTGGGAATAAACCAAAATATCATCAATGAAAACAACCACAAACTTATCCAAGAACACGCAAAAAAATTCTATTCATATGATCCATGAATACAGCAGGTGCATTGGTCGACCGAAAATTCATAACTACAAATTCAAAATGGCCATATCTCATACAAAACGCGGTCTTTGAAACATAATATTTATTTACTTTTAATTGGTAGTACCCCTACCTCAAGTCATCATTGAAAAATATTGAGCACCCTAGAGCAGAACAACCAAATCATCAATATAAGGGAAAGGATACTAATTCTTAATAGTGTTGTAATTCAATGCACTATAATCAATGAAAATTCTCATTGAACCATATTTCTTATTAACAAACAAGATAGGATCACCCGATGGTGATGTTATTAGTCGAATGAAACCTTAATCTAATAAATCCTGCAATTACTTCTTTAACTCTAAAAGATAGAATTGTGTCATTTGATAAGGGGGTTTTGAAATTGGCTTATCATCATGAACTATGTCAATAGTAAATTCAACTTCTTGATCAAGTATAATACCAGGAAACTCATCTGGAAAACCATCAAGGTACTCATTTACCACCGGAACATCATTAATATGAACATTTACATTGTTTTCAACAATATGTGAAAGGTAACATTCATTTCCATCTTTTACTAGTTTCTCAGCTTCCTGATAAGTTATCAACAGCAATGGTTCATTTTTAATACAAACTGAAAATCATTCTGAAAAAAAACTCTTTAGATATATAGTCAATCTTAACATGATAAAATGATAGCCAATACACGCCCAATATAACATAAAAATCTACTAGAGGAAAAACAATAAGGTTTGTAGGTAGATTCTTTCCACACACAAGGACATGAATGTTCTTATGTTTTCTTTTTGTCTCAACAATTCCTCCAGGTGTTTTTACCATATATTCAGTACTCATATGATGAGATGGAATTATCAATTTACTAGAAAACTTCTCAGAAATCAAAGAGTGTGTAGATCCTGAATCAAAAAAAACAATGTCATAATCTGAACAAACAAATAGTGTACCTGACACAACTTTATTTGGTGGCCCACCATCTACTGAAGTAGTTGCAAAGGATTTCACCACCCCTTTTTTCTTGTAGTCTGGATGCTTTACATCGGTTGAGTTCTTTGTTGGACACTCATTTGCATAATGACCCATTTCATTGAAATTAAAACATTTTACTAACTATAAATCAGATTTTTTTCTTAGCATTACCATGATCTTTTTTAGTTCAATTATGAGCCTTATGTCCCATTTTACCACATTGGTAGCACTTACCAGAATTCAGTCCCAGTCGAGTGATTTTTTCTTCATAAGTAGCCACTGAGTCATCCTCCTGCCTCAATTATAAGAATTGATTTCTATCCTAAGACGAACCACATTAGGAAAGTATTTCTCAAGAAATATACCTTTTAATTTATCCCAATCAAGAGCATCAGTCTCCTCACTATCACTGACATTTTCCCCATCGACCACCACTGATCAGCTTCACCTTCAAAATGTTACACATCAAGACTAACCTTTTGATGTTCTGAACAACCCATGACATCAAAAATCTTCTCCAATGCTTTAATCCACCCTTCAACTAGCACCGGATTAAATGATCCTCTGAAATGTGGGGGATGTTTCCCCATGAAATGCTCCACTACTGACATGTTCCTCTGTGGTTGATCAGGATTATCTCGTACATGGATACCACAACCATTTATAGCCTGAGTCAATTGTTCCATCACTACAACAAAAAGTTCAGTTCCAATTCCGACCATCTCAGGTTGCTGATTTGGAATGTTGACTTCTTCCTGATGTCGTCCAAACACAGGTGCCTTGTTTCTTATGCAGAAAACCATTCTGAACACAAAAAATATCTTCGTCAAAGCTACATGGTAATCTGGAAATGCTATATGATGCCAATATTAACATAAATTACATTATGGATATTACTTTAACAATACCCTAACACCTAAAGTTATCTAAACCGACCTCTGATACCAACTATAAGGAATCAACCTTAAACATTACTTAATATTGGATTAAATGAATAATTCACATTGGGGATCTTTTCAGGTTAATATTTTTAGTGAATTAGGAAATAACTATTACATATCAAAAGATTACGACGTAGACATATCTACACAGTTTCCATTTTTTCATAAAATAAAAACTATTGAAAAAAAGAGTCATGTCCAGTTCCAAGTTTTTTATAGCATGGCTTTCCTTGGTCCCATCCTTGACCCAATTCATCTTTATGTCCTTTGATAACATTTCAAAACTTTTGATGAGCATAAAATGCTTAGTAAGGGTTATAAAACAAAGAATGAAATCATTTGTTCATAAATAAATATAAAACATGAAATAATTTACTTACTTCATGAAATCATAGGATTTAGGAAAGTCATATAGAAATAATTTATCATAAAGGTAATTTGTGGCATCCGTATCATACTTACATTGTAGCTATCACAGCTACATAGGGAGTTACGTTGGAATACCCATCACAGTATATTCAATAAATCTCTTAAGAGAAACATTCACATTTACCTCTGTCATGTTACCCAATGCATTAGAGAGCTATATCAGGCTCACCCTCCCTAGGAGTATCACGGAACAACCCCTATACGTAAATAATTCCAAATAACCATAACATTATCATAACACATAACATAAGCATAAAGGAAAGATAAAATTTCCACATTGCAATAACAAAATATCATTTCAAGATATTGAAATAATAAATCCATTCTCAAAATCATTTTCAATACCAAAATATGTAAAAAATTTATATGTTATTAATTCATTTCTTTTAAAAACATGCAGGCTTGTTAAGGAAGCCAAATATCAAATAATACTCATGGCGGTGGAAAGGTCGTTTTCATCGCTTACGTAAAAATAAACATTACTTTTTTTCATTTAGTAAAACGCTTCATATAAAAAGATTCCCTTTGAATGAAATGAAAATTTAATGGTGTTTATATATCATATAAAAGAAAATTGTGTATTAAAACAATATATGACTCAATGAACGGAGATTGAGGTGAAGTCTCTTACCTTGAGTCTGACTTGACTCGATCATTCTTTAATATCTTGAATAATAAAGTAAAGTAAATTTATACTTTCTTAAAAATCTTTTACAAGTTTATTATTCCTTTTATATCACTTATTACCATTTTATAAACATTATGTAATCATTTAAGTTAATAACATTCGTTTTGTCGATATTTGGTACTTCAGTCAAAAATGGACATCTTATAATTACATGTTGTTTATGTGGTCAAAGGTTCATTATATACAGAATGAGATTCATGATTTGGATATCATATATATATTTTATATATCAAGAATATACATGTTTTCATAATAGTATATAACATTTAGAGGTAATAAATGAAATGCACCATTCATGGAGACGGTAAGCCGTATGTACGCATGAATGCTACTTTCATTTATATTTCTTATTTTAATTGAAATAAAACATTACGATACATAAGTATTTTATAATTACAGTATAATATCATATATAATATCATTAACTCCATCCTTTATACATCCCACATAAGGAATTAACGAATCAAATCACTTTTAGGGGGCGGTAGTCTGTACTTCCTCAAATGAGATTATCATATTTACCTACTTTGGAAACCATAAATCCGTGCTATAAATGGGAAATACATAAGCATAAAAAACCATAAAAATAATTTATATCATATATAAATACAGTTCCATTATAATTTCCACCATGAGTGGTGGGGGATAATCGAACATATCATCGTTTCGTGAGGCGTTAGTTTTCCATCCATAGAAACATTATGTTCTTCAACCATTTGATGGAGGTGTGTGTATGTCTTGTTAAAATACATCTCATTAAAACATCCTAGTATAATGAGTATACTTGTTTTTTAACAAAATAAAGTAATAAAAAAGTGTTTAGGGGTTGGATAAGTAAAATACAAGAAATCAATTTAAGATAAATCGTTACCTTAAATTTGGGTAACTTCCTTTGGATTGAACCAAAAGGACTTCTTGATGTGCCTTCTGCTTACGGTAAGGCTTCTAGGATGAGGAGTGGGATGTGTAGAGATTCATTTGGCAGAGTTTGGATGAGTAAAATTGCTTGAGAGGTGTGTGGAATAGGTTATATTTGGTCTCATTTTATAAGGGAGAGGAGGGGCTCTTTAGGAAAGTGTGGAAATATTATTTTATAATATCATTATATTCAGTTTCTAAGGGTCCAAAAATCATTATAGTCGATGATAAGTTGTCTCATGGTCGAAATAAAATCATCCAATAAGAATTCCACATGTTTTGGATATTATTTTAATCACTATAATCTTATTTATTTAAATGATTTATTAATGAGGTAAATATTGCATCATTATTATGTCATAAATAATTTAATTTATCTTTTGTCTATAAATTATAAAGAAAATACTACCATGTAGGAAATTTTGTTATAGTTACCATTAATGTTCATAGTCAAAATTATAATTTATATATTCCCTTCTAAAAATTAATTTACTAAAATATATTTTCTTTTTTCATATTTTCCTTTACTTTATGTTAATTAATCTAAATTTTCATTATCACTACCAAGTGGCTTAATGGGGTCCCAAAATCAACCAAAATATTACCATGGTCGTTAATGACTCAACTAATAAAGTTTGGACAAGTGTTAACGTAATTTTGAATTAATCTAATATTCTTTAATCCTTGATTTACCATATTTAACATTAACCGCGGTAAATAAAAGTCCAAAGTTACTAATCAAAAAATATTATTTTCATCTTATTGATCCATAATTTACTTCTTTATAACAACCATGTATGTAGGATTTTCAAAATTAAATTCACAGAAGTGCTAAAATTTTATTTAAATGAAAAAGTCATTTTTTACTATTAATAAGTGGGTTCACTTTTCATCTAAAATTTAAGTTTTTCAAAAAAATACCAAAAATTCAGCCTAAGAATTATTTGATATTATAAATTCAAAATTGATTTTTATTTTTCCAAATTCAAATCATATAATTGGAATTAATTAATTTAAAAATTAATTTATGTTGTTAAAACAAATAGCGTATTTTTATGAAACAATAACTATCAAATGATTGATACTTGTTTATGTCCAATTTCAAAGTGAAATTAATTACATTGACAAACATTGGATTAAATGGTAAAAATATATTTAAATTTAACTTTAAAACAAACTAAAAATATAATCTAACCATATAAATAAATTATATTAAAAGTCACTTTTGAATTAAAATGCAATAATTTTCACTATTCATTAAAAAATGAACTTTATCATAAAAATACCAAAAAATTACCCAAATTAAAACATGATGTCCCCATTCAATAGAAGGATTTTATTTGGTCAATTAGAATATATTAAAGTGGCCAAAACTATATTTAAATAGGGTTTTCCATTAAAAGGCGGTAAGTCAGCCTTTTAATGTAAATTATGCTTAAAATTAAATTTATACAGATTTTAAGCCTTAACATTTATTGGATGCAAGTAAATACATTCAACTAATACTTATAATCATATTGTAGTTAGTTTTGTTCATTCCTGCCAATACAACAACTAGGAGTTAACTACCACTTAAAATAATAATATTATATTATTAGTGTGCAAAATAAGATTCCAAAGAAACCCATTGTTTCATATTGGGTACGCTATTGAACATAGAAACATTTTTAAAGTAAAATTAATATTTAATTAAAAAATATTAATAAATATGAAATATGTCTTATTATTCATTTACCTAGAATGTTGAAATTATATTATCATTATCGTATGCAATTAATTTATAAAAAGTTTCATCTAATCCCAACTGTAATGACCAAGACATAAACAATACACAATCTTGAGTATTAAGTCAATACATTATTTTTTTCTTTTGAGGATATTTCATGTGTTAGGGTTTTATATATTTTGGAATATATCTTATATTATAAAACTATATATTAAAAGTGTAATCACATACATAATATTCATTATTTCCATAAAAAATTATTCAAAATAAAACATGGTATTTATTTATGAAACATCTTTACACTTTTTCTATTGATTCAATCCTTATCCCTATAATTTGTTAATACCAAAGGAAATTTTTAAAAATTTAGATGATAAAAAACAACAATGGATATTAATATTTTTTAAACGGATATTAAATTGAAAATTCTATAAAAATATTTCTTAATACCTATTATTTTACCAAGAAAAAGTAATAATAATTTCAATAATATAATTATCTTAAAATTTAAAAATATAATAATTCCTTGAAAAATTATTATAAAGCATATAAGAGTCATGTTGGATCCATAGGGTATCATCCAAAAACCCTTACAACACCCTTACAATGAAAACAACAAATTGGAATAACCAAAAGCATGTTATCCAATATAATTATTTGGAGAGAATATTAATTACCCAGTGCATTAGAGTGCTATCTAGACCCCCTATTGTATAAGATATAATGATCTCCCCCATAAATATATGGGAACAAAAATCATAAATAATTTCCACAGACCAAATCATGAATTAAACCCTTGAAATATATTTTAATTCCCCATGAAAACAAATTCATATATCAGAATACCCTTTTCTTAGAAAAATCAATTTTAAAATATAAAACACTCACACATAAAAAAGGAAACCATTTTTTATAAAAATATTAATATATATATATATATATATATATGAAATATTAAATAATTAAATCATTATGAATGAAAGAAATTAGTTTTATCCCCTATATGATTAGAAAATGATTATTTTGTCATTTTTAATGAGATATAAAAAATGTATGATATAAGAAGTTTTTTAATGAATTTTTCTTATAAAAATCATATCATTGATGTAATTATTAAACAAATGTATAGATTATGTGTATCAAATTTAAATATACATAGAATAGGTGGAAAAATTAATATTATAAAAATTCAGTTTTATATATAATATCAACATGACATAATCAATGAAGTATAATTTTAACTCAATAAAAGAAAATTGAGCTAAGAATTTCCCTTACCTTAAATCGTAATCATCAGAAATGTCCATTATCATCCTAAAAAATAAAATTATGTTAATTAATTTTATTCTATAGATCATTTATTTAATTTTTATTCTTACTTATATATAACTTATTGGCCTACTATAACTATTACTTAATTATTTAAGTTTATATAGAATATTTTTTGGATATTCAGTGCTTGACTCAAAAGTGACTTTTATCAGTTGATATGGTAAAAGAGGCCAAAATTACATATTATCTGGAATAAAATTCATAACATAGTTATCAATATATTATTAAAATCAAACTTTTAACTCATATAATTTTATATGGTTAGGATAAATGAACTATGTTAAAATCATGGATTGAGTAGTCCTTAAGTACGCATGACTGAAGATTTCATTTTCAATTGTTTATTATGAAAAGAAGGTATCTTAAATTTTATCATTAAAAAATGATGAAAATATAATTAATATAATATTATAAATCAAATTATACTTATATATTTCATTGATGTGACGTAGTGATGCATAACATATCAAAGCGCTTCGAAGTGGTGATAATTCACATGTACACACAAACATCATTATCATTTCTCTATAAATGGAAAGGTAAAAATCTTAATAATATAAAATATTTTAAGAAAGTTAAGTATTTCTTAAATATCATATATAATTATTAAATAAAAATTTATAATCAATATAGAGTAATTTTAATGTAAAAAATATATAGGTGTGAGAGGCGATAATCCGTCGTATAAAGGAATGGTTAATTTTTTTCCTATTAATGTAAATGGAGATAAAGAATTGGTCACTAAAATGATATAATAAAATCCTAATATATATAAGATACTAGAATTACTATTTTTTAATTGTTTATGATGATTTTTTAATTGTGTAATAATATCTAAAATAGAAATACTAGATTAAAAACTATTGCAATTTCATTGGACAATCAACTTTGATTAAAAACCTAACACATCTAAGGGAAGTGTTATAAATAAAATATGACTTATATTATGTTGATATATATTCTATATATTTCTTTGGTCACATATTAGATGTTAAAAAACTGTTTTTATGTGTCAAAAAATTAGAAGAATAAGTTACCTTTTATAAGAGATGATTGGGGAACCCATGTAATTTCTCACAACATTAAATTAATATAAATTACATTTAAACATAAAATGTCACAAAAATAATTTATTTATAATATATGATAATTAATTGTCATATTAAATTATTAAAATAACATTTATAAAATTTTATACTATATTTTGAATCCCTATGTTTTTGTTTTAAATATTTCAGCCCCATTAACTCTTAATGTGAGAGCAAGGACTATTTGTTTTTAATCGAAAATATACATACAATAAAATTAAAGGATACTATAAATGGATCATGGATGAAATTTTAAACCCTATCCCAATTTTTTTAATATAAAATTTTTATTAATTTATATCATTTAATAATATATTTTCTATTTTATATTATCATAAATGTCTATTCTTACACTATTCATTACGCTGTCTTTTTAAAATATCAGGTTAATTATTATAATTTAATAAAACTATTTTATTATATTATAGAAATGACTTTTCTATCTATTTAATTCTTAGATCACTTTAAAATTTTCTTAAAATATTTATATTAATATTTTTAATATAAATTATTTTTTTTTCAAGTTAGTTTAATATTTACTCCATTATTTATGTGCAATGATCTAAAGAAAATTTTTCCATAAAATATAATAAACTAATTACATTGATGGATATAAATATTTTATACTTACAATGAATAATTTTGGATGAATATATATTCTAGATGACAATATTTTAATAATTATATAGTTATTATAAACATTTGACTTGTCTTGAAATAAAATACTATAAGGGGATTAAATCCATAAATGAGGATCGAAGAGGGTACAAATTTTTCCCAAGGAGGATTATGATAAAAAATCAACCATAAATTATTATTATCAAATATATTATGGTAATTTAATAATCCATATCATAATTATTGTTAGACATAATTTCCATATTTTCTCTTAACCTTGATAATAAATATTTCTATGTTCACATTTCATATTATCTAAAATGAAAGAAATATTTACTAAATTTATGCATTATGATTCCAAATATTTAATACGTATTTAAAAATTCAAATTTCAGAAGTTTTATATTTTAATTTTAAATTTATTCGGCAAAATGCAATGAAAAACTATTTGTCAAAAAATGTCATTTTTAAATATAAACCTTTTTTAATGAATTGGGGAATAAAATATATATTTAAAAATAATATAATTATTTAAATTAATAATGATCAAATTAAAATTTAAAACCAAAAAATCATAATTTTAACTAGTAAATAACTTGTAGATTTCAAAAAATACCTTTATTTATCCTTTTCATTGAAAACAAATCTATGTAAAATAAAAAAAATGATTCTAAAATTATTTTGACATGCTGAACAAAAAATTGAAATTAATTTTTTCAAATTAAAATTATAGAATGTTAAAATTATTCTATTAAATTAAATATTATTATTTTAATCAAATTATGACATTTTTAATTTAAAATTAATTAATATAAATATAAAATTTTAATTTCTACATTCAAATAAATATGGAAGAAATTAATTCAATTTGTACCTAGAAATGTTATAATAAGTATTAATCATGTACAAGGAAATAAATTGAAAAATCATATAATTTAATATGAATAATTTGTAAAAAACTTTATCCAATTTAATTAATTTATTCCATTTTTTAATCATTACCTCATATATTAGCCACTCTTTTAACAAATGTTACTCTTATCGAGGTGAAAATTTTTTATCTTTGGAAACCATTCCATAGGGAAATTTTTTGGAAAACTATCTAAAATTGTACTTATTATTTAGATTCCAAATTTTGAATCCATTTTTCAATATTCAAATTCAATAATTGGATTAATTTAATTTAAAAAGAGTTTATTAAAAACTATATAATGTCTATTTAAAATATATATAAATATTTTACAAAAAAGGTTAATTTATTCTTATTCCATTCTTACTAAAACCGTTAACTAAATGTGAAAATATTTGATTAAATATGTTATTTAAACAATTAGTTAAATGAATATATCAACTGTAATTCTTTTAATTTGTTAAAATAAGACATAATAATCTTCAAATTTAGTTTTTCAAAATAAAAAAATAACTTTTTTACATTATAATTTTTTAATGTTCATATATAACCAATTCAATAGAAATTATTTCATTTTCAAAATATGAAAAATATAAAATTTTTAATTATTTTTTTATTATTCATATCTAAAAATCTATAGGATTTTAAATACTTATCTCATTAAATAATAACATTTAAACAATATATGGGGTTATATTATACTAGACTATGAATGTAAATGATGATATCAAAGTAATGACTCATATTTAATGTGAATTATATCATAAAACCATTTTGTGTTACATTCTAACACCCTTTATAGGAATTCCTCCATTGAAATTAAATCGCACAAAAAAAAATAAGGATACTTAAGTCTTTTCATAGCCATGAGTTTCCACGTACTTTCAACTAATTTATTATTTCTCCAAAAAAACATAAATCATGTGAATGGTTTAGATTTTGATAACATTATCTATTCTATCAAGAATCTCTATTGTTTATTTCTCTTAATAAATATAATTAGCCGTCATTTTTTACTCTGAGTTATGTACTTTTGAATGTTCTTTTATATACATACACACTAGAGATATAATAAACACTTCCTGAATATGAAAGTGATTCATTGGAAAAACCATTTTGTAATAAAAAACCCTAATATGGTAAAGAATCTCAATTGAAAAAATTTATTTATGGAACATCATTATATCATTTAAAATCATATAACCTTCTTTGGAAAATTTATTCAAATGAAAAACTTATCATTAACATCAATGTCTAGATCTCACTAATTTTTTTTAATATAAAATCATTATCGGCACTCTGATTCCCTGATGTGATTTCGAAAGGATCTTATAAAATATTTCATTAAGAAATCTATCTCATATAATAATACCATTTTATATCAACCTATATAAAAAACTATAAAGTCATACCCCTACATTCACTGTAGATTTCATAATGATCCATAAAAATTCATAAGTCAATGAAATTGTTTTATAAAAACTCTACTAGATAACGCTTTGGAACCCAATAACGATTAAAATTATATTAAAAATCCATAAATATATATTCATGAGTGATAACGTTAAACTCTATATTAATATCATGATGAAGAATGACATAAAACATTCAAGTAAAAATCATATAATGATATAATACAATAAATGGTGGTACAATATTAGTCCTATAAATTTATATAGTTAATATCATTAAAAGTCATTAAAGAGAGTAACAATAGTAAAAAACTACTTTTTATATCACTTATTTTCACGTCGGTTTTTTTTAAAACAAACGTGAAAATCTCTGAAAATCGATATTTTTCATTTTTTATTACATAACTGACTTGAAAAAATATTTTCACAGATTTTTTATGTCTATTACATAAGAAACGTCGTGAAAATTCCATTTTATCGGATTTTTCACGTCAGTTATTATCTAACCGATGTGAAAAATCAATGTTCATCACTTCTTCACATAATTTATTAAATAAACGATGTAAAAATTCCATTTTTAGGAAAATATATTAAAATTTGAACTTATTTTTTACATTGCGTATTTTAAAACAGACATGAAAAATTAACCTTCACCCCTTTTTCACATCGGTAATTAAATAACCGATGTGAAAAAAATATTTTCATAAGTTTTTCACATCGATTATTTAAAAACTGATGTTAAAAGTTATTTTTCACATCATTTATTTATTAATCAACATAAATGAAGATTAAAAACTTGTAGTTAATTTCCCAATATTTAATTTGATAGGTCACATAGCTCAAACAGAGTTATGCATTAAATGTTGTGGCCTTCATAAGTTGGACTTCCCTGAGAATTTGTTTAGAGATGATCAACTTCTAAAGGCCATAACATTTAATCTGTAACTCCATTTGAGCTCTGTGACCTCTAAAATCGAATCTTGGGAAATGATATATATGTTTTTATCTTTTTTCATGTCTGTTATTAAATAACTGGTTGGAAAAATCATTATTCATCACTTTTTCACATCAGTTATGTAATTACTGATGTAAAAATGTCATTAAATTTTTTTTCAGGACATTTTTTAATAAATGACATGAAAATGATTAAAAAAATATTGTTCATTTCCCAAGAACCATTTTGAGAGGTTACAGAGATTAAACGTAGTTACAAATTAAATGTTATGGCCTTTAGAGTTGATATTCTCTAAAGTAAGTCATAGGGATGAACAACATCTGAAGGAAATAACATTACATCTATAACTTCTTTTGAGCTCCGTGACATGTCAAATTAATGAATGGAAAATGAAATACATTTTTTTAATCCTTTTTGACATTTGTTCTTAAATACATGACAAGAAAAATTATTCTTAATGTCAGTTATTACATAAACAAGGTGAAAAAGTCATGAAAATTGATTTTTGACATCAGTTATTTAATAACAAACATGATAAAGTGAAGAAGATTGATTTTTAACATTTGTTTAATAATAACCGAAATAAAAAAATTATTGAAACTTTTAATATCTTTTCATGACAGTTATCATAAAACCATTGTGAATGATAACTTTAATATATAGTGAATGCAATATATCAATTTTTTTACTTCACGTCATCAAAATTTCCAATTACCACCTAAAATTTTTAATACCATGTTTTCTCTTATCATCTCAATTTTATGTTTCTATTATACACATATCCTAATTTATCTATAATTTTTTTCAACCATTATCATTCCCCTAACTCGAATAGTTTGATCTTCAATGTTAATCAATTATTTCTTCTTTCCATGATCTTGTTAAGGTATATTTTATCATTAATCCATGGTTTATGGTTTTTGGCTTTTTATATTCATTGATATACAATTAAATTATCATTTCATTCAACCACCATTGTTCCACCAACTCATCTGTTTTGATCTTCCATGTGAATCATCTATTTCATCTTTCCACGATCATGTTAAGGTATTTGTAATTATTTTCCCATGAATTATATTTTCTATGAGTAGTTTTTTTAATTGGTATACCTTTTAATGAATATTAGTTTATTATAATGATGGATAATTTTTTTATATAATTTTAAAACTAAAAATCCTTATACGGATTCAAATGTTTTTTTAAGATGAAGCTACGGTTGGCTCATTCAATATTTCCTCGAAAAAAATATCAAAATTTTGATGGTCATAACTTTTGATCCGTAACATCGTTTGAGCTCTATGACAGGTCAAATCAATGCATAAGAAATTATCTAAAATATGGTAATGATTTTTTACATTTTTTATTTTAAAACTAACGTAAAAAAATATCTTTTTAACAACATTTACGGATATTATTTGAAGTTGGTTTTTTAAAAACCGATCTTGAAAACCATAAAACACCATTTTTAACATCATTTATTAAATAACTGATATAAAAAATAAAATTTTTAAAATCGCTCTCAATAACGTTTCCTAAAAACCGAAGTTAAAACAAAAAAAAAACTATATAAAAATGGTTTTTGTACTAGTGTAATTTTATCTTATTTTATTTTAATATATTAAATTTGTAAGGTGACCAACAACATCCCTATGAGACTAATCAAAAATATATATTTTGGTCTATCGAGTTTTGAAATTCATAGAGAAGTATTCACCATTATAATATGTTATGGTTAATGGTATTATAAACACCATACAATTATATATCTTATGCTCGACATATTGTAGTTATAAGAATCAATATATATCTTCAACTAAATACAATTGTTATTGTCCAAATAAAAATATTGTATCTTATTTATATTCCTCATCATACTTAAATAATCAATATTTCATGGTATTTTATGACTAAAACCAATGATATGCTTTAAATATCATATTTATTTGAACTATAAAAAATTAATAAGATATATCATTACTTCAAAAATCATGATTAAACCCATGATCATCCCTTACATTATTCTATAGTTCCAAATATCACTTTTCCACATCCATTATCCACACACGGATGGATGGATAAACATTAATCATATATGTATATAATACATCCCATTTACTCATGATTTTATGATCAATATTTCAAAAAAAAAAATTATAGGGATGCATTTATTACACATAATATAAAAACTATAATTACATATCACCCTCAACACTCCATCCATATTGTTTTCATTCCCAGGGTGGAATTGTCTAATGTAAACTTATTATTTGATAAACCCCAACTATATATTTTTAATAATATAAAACTATTTATGTGTAAATTCATAATAATATAATTTATGATTAGTATATATATCACATGATTTAGTATAGTGATAATTCATTAATATTTTCAATGAATGAATAAATATTGAAAACTCTAAATCATGATCCATGTTATTTTTATAAGTATTTTTTCAATTACATTGAGACATAATATATAAATATATAATTAATCATGAGATGAACAATATTACATTAATTGAGTCATCACTATATATCAAAAACCATTCTTCAATGAAAGTTATTCTGAGAGCATTTAAACTAACCAACCTTCTCTTTAGATCCTGAAGGTTTTACTGACATTCATATTTCGAGTAGAACAAAGGTCCCTTACATGAAAAATGATAATTTGATTAGATATACTCGATAAATTATTATTAATTATTTCTTCAAATCCATCCAACATAATGAAAACATATACTCAACAACCCTGGTCAGTTTTGGACATTATAGAATTAATTCCATCATTGAATTATCTAGGAATATAGCCTCACATTAACTAATAAGATCGAAAAGTACAATATTAGATAGATAGAAACAAAACATTATGAATTTTTGTGCATATTGTAATTATTCAATGTTTTGTACATAATCCCCAAATATTAGAAATGATTTTCCATAAAAATGATATATAAAAAAATATAATCAATAAACGCATAAAAAACATGATTGAGGTAATCTATAGTAAAATTATTTATTAAGCCCATGATGATAATGAAGAAGTTGTTAAGTACCAATGGTGTCAGTATAATTCATAATGAAAAGAACTCAAATGGACAGATTTATTTTCTATGTCAACATTCTTGAAATTGATGTGATGATGTCCCAAAAAAAAGATATTCATGTGAAGTATTGAGCTCAATTAAGTTGATCAAATATGTCGTAAATTTTGGAAATTTAATAAAATTTATATATAATTATATTATTAAGTATTCAATATCAATTAAATGATATATTGGCCAACTTTTATAAAAAAATATCAGGTGTATCTATTGGTGTCCCACTTGGATGAATAAATCATATATCATGATTCTCTTATAGATGCTTCCTCAATTCCATCAACTCAATATGGATACTCTATAATCAACCTTTATAATTGTCATAACACAAATTTTTATATCAATTAAAAATTAGTGTACAATTTTTCTGAAATAATAGTCAGTTCTTCAAGAAATAAATTAATATATACAAAAATCATAGACATATAAAAATGATGATTTTATCTAAAATGATTTGAGAAAAAAATATACCTCATGAATACATTGTGAAACCCATACAAAATATGTAATTTCCATTGGATTTTTATAATAATTATCTCAATAATAGTGATAAAAGATTTGTTTTAGAAAATAAAATATAACTTTCCGTCATCATATGTTGTTGGGAACTCTATCTAATGTGTAACACCCTAATATTTTTTGTTATTTTCTTATGAATTAATTTAATTTTTTTGATATTTTTCATTTCATGTAACACTAAATATAGTTCATTTTCTATTAAATAAAAATGTTTTTCATCTGTTATATGAAAAACTATGTTAATCATGCACGATACACAGTATATATATTTTCCTACACTATACAAAACACTGAGGTCAGCCTGTATTATACGTAATAATGACTTTCCACAATGAATTACATAAAATTCAATAATAAAATTTATCAAAAAAACAATATAGTATTAATGTATTATAATTTCATACAATAAGATAAATCATTGGAGATAAATGATATATTTTTAATATTAATAACTAATTTATGAAAACAGATTGAATATAAAAAGAAAATACTAATATGGTAAACAATATTCTTTACCCTAATAAAATAGACTTTTAATAATTTATTTTTAATTCACTAATTCATAAATTCCTTTCAGACGTATCATTGACCTGGTGTACATTACAATAAATTCCAATATTCAATGAAACATCATTTAAATGTTATAACTGTTAAAATGATTTAGTCATAATATAGCCATTAAAATATAGTTATATGAATAGTAATAAAAACACCTCAAATATTTTATAATGTTTTCATATAAATAAAACATATTGATAATGAAAAATATAATTTTTATTAAATCCATTAGACTTTTAAAAATTACAATTTTCTCTAATGATCTACTTTTCATGTCCATATACGACAAAAAATAAAATTAATTTTTTAAACATTTAGAAATTGAATTTGATAAAAAAAACTCATTTACAATTTCATAATATAAACATTATCATAAGTTTAAATTATGGCATTTCATCTTAGAAACATTATTTTTTAATGAATAGTGAAAACTACTGCATTTCAGTTAAAAACAACTAATTTGTTTAAATAATTATGAATGATAAATTATACATTCAATTTTTTTAAATGTAAAATAATATTAATTAATAATATATTGAATTTTTTATCATTACCAAAAAATTAACACTGAAATTGAATATAAAAACATAATAAACTTTTAACCATTTTTCTAATTTAAAAACCTATAATTTCATCCCATTTGTGGGCTTCACATTAATTTTAATTTTCATGATTCTATGAATTTAATTTCAGAATGGTGACATAACCCATGGGAACCAGTATAATGTTTATAGTCTAATATGATCAACTTAATTTTTGATCAAAAATATTAATAAAAGTGATTAAGGTTAAATTAATTTTAATTAGGGACTAAACAATAAAATTAAGGCCACACATGTCCTTAAAACATATCCATACCCCATTTTATGTCCATTTTTCATCCAAAAACCTTCAATTATTTTTCCATGTTGGTTCGATATGACATTATTTAGGTATGTACATTTTACACCAAACGTTTTTTTCATAAATTCCTTGTGCGTCCTTTTTCTTCCCTCTATAGGGCCACCACCTATCCCTCATCTTCACGCCTCTAAATCCTCTTATAAACTCATTATAACTACTCAATAACCTTTCAAAAATCCCACCTTGTTTATATAATCATTATCTAGGGAAAGGGTGCATCCAATGATTCCTTTTTGCACAAAAAAAAGGTGTTACCTGATTAAGAGGTACAACATTCTCTCAAGTCCTTAATTTTATTTTCATTCTTCATACCATCAAAATATATTTATTATATCATTATATAAAAACTACATTATTCCCAATATACTAGGATTATTTTATGTAAATGTTTTAACCAAAAAATATACACAACTCCATCTAATGGCCGAAAAAAATTCTGTTTATGTGTACGATGAACTACTCTCCCACAAAATGATAATAGTTCATTTTTCCATTACCACCTACCATATTGTCCATTATGTTGGAAAATGTATTTATATATGTAATATATTAAATTTATTTTATATTTAAGCTTCATTATGTTATTTAAAACACAAATCTAATTAAATTTCATCTTTTTGATAATATGATAACTTCATTTGATGATGTGTTGACTACAGCCCTCTCAAAGCGTTATATTTCATTCATGCACTACATAAATTGTATTATTGAAGGTTTTAGTGAATACATAGGATATAAATGTTATAATTAATTTAATTTAATAATGATATATATATATATATACATATATATCTTTTACCTTCATTATATCAACATGATAATTAAGTGAAAATAGCGTTCATGCTTACTTACGGCTTACCGTCTCCATGAAATGTGTATTTAATTTCATTCCTATATATTCTATAAAATATTATAATAATAAAAATAATGAATATAAATGAATATTTATATCATGTTTCACATTTTTAAAATCTTGGTATAATGTAAAATTCCAATGATATAACAAATTAAGACACATGCGAATAATAATGTGAATATTACCCGAAGTGAAACCTTAACATAAAATTGTTAAAAATAGTTAAACATAAATTCATAATAAAACCATATATGGTATTAGATATGAAAATATGGGTCTATAAAATATTTATAATAAATTTAATTTATTTTACAGTGTTTTAAATGAGTATGATGAGAGTTATGTCATAAGGAAAGGCGATTTTAACTCACTTTTAATTTTTGTCAGATACATGAAATGTTCACAATTATTTATTTTCTTGTGGTGTAAGTACTACCATTTATTTACTTATATGAATATTAATCCAAAATTTATGTTTGTTAACAATTTATTTTTATGAACCTTAATTCATGGGCTTTATGTTTCCAAAAATAACAAATCGGTAAAAATGATTTCCCACAATTTACCTTCTTTGATACTCATGTTTTGTTGTACACCTAAACTATTAATCAAGGGTTATATACATAGATTTTGTGTTTTATCAAGAATATAATTAATTTCATGATATTTTATTCTTCATGTAATTTCATTTTCTTATAATTTGATTATGATCCAGAGATACCAAGTAATAAGATTTTATTAAGACAATCTCAGCGATTTTTGATATTGATTACATTTATTCTTCAGTTAATGAATTCATATCTTCCTTATCTAAAGAAATTATTTAATTTTATTTTCATTAAAATATTCATGATATATTCTTTTAGTGGTACCATTTCATGTTCTTTGTTTTATAATATATTTAAGAATGTGTTTTTCAGAATGTATGAATTTACACCCTCTTCGATGAGAATTTTATTTTTTATAAAAAATATGGTTTGTAATAGGGTTCCAAAATAAATTTTAATAATAATATATGATAATTAATCTATGTTTTAACCTTTATTTTTATTTTAATAATGTTTTCATTGGAATATTTGTGTTCCATTCCAAAAGAGAAAATTTTCTAACCTTTTTACCTTGCAAAAGAAAAGTTATTTTTACCTTATACAATATGTATAGATTTATTCATCATATGTCCTTTGAAAATTTCTTTTCATGTTTAAATTTTAATTTTTTATAAATTTTTTTAAAATTTATTTTCAAGGAAAATGGTTTTCAAATTTTTTATCAACATTTATAGGTTTTAATGAAATTTATTTTAAAAACATTTCCAAATGTTTTTTATATATTTTCAAAGAAGTTGGTATTAAAAAATGAATAAAGAGTTATTTATATTTTGTTCATTTTTTTAAGGAAAATAGTACTAAATAAATACTTGTAACTTTTAAAAGTATTTTCAAAAAAATCATTCTCAAAACATTTTGAAGCTCTCTATATATGTCTTCAAATTTTTTTGGAAGAAATGTATTTCAAAATGTTTTGATACTTATTTTATAAGTTATAATGTAAAAAGTTTTTAAATGATTTCAATATTATTTATTTGTAATAATGGTATTTTCTATGAAAATGGATATTAAATTTGATTTATTTATTGTAAATATATTTTCAATGAGGAAAGGATAGTTTCCTCCAAGAATTTGTTTATAATACATTTTGAAATTATATTCAATCTAATTTGACATATGTTTATGTTACTCATTCCCCTATATGAAAATATCAAAATGTTCTATTAATAATCATTCTATGAATGGGTTATGTTTAATTTCATGTTATTTATGATACCCTTTTATCAATCACATGATTTATGTTTATGAAATTTATTTATCATTCCTTGTTTTTATGTTTATGAAATCTGTTTCTCTTTCATGGGTATTATGTTTATGATATAAATTTCTCTATTATTGGTTTTATGATTATGAAATAATTTTATCTTTCATAGGTTATTTTTTTTTATAAAATTCTTTTGTCATTAAAGATATATGATTTTTATTAAAATATTATTAAACCAATATGTTTTATATACTTTATGATATGTTTATGTGTTTATAATACCCATTTAATTTCATAGGTTATGAAATGATTTCTTATCATTTTGTGGAACATGTATATATGATTTCACTATGACACCAGCGGGACCTATATTTCCCTCCAATGCATTGGATATAGATTTTCATGTCATTATTTTTACCAAGATTATCTTGGGAGTAAACATTCACTACTAAGATGGCCATGGGAGAAAACCATTACTACCAAGATGGTATGAGGATATAATCATGCTACTCTGATGTAAATTGGAGTGATACATGATTACTAATATGGTATGAGGATTGAAATCATGCTTCTAAAATTCCCATGGGAGAGAACCATGACAACCAAGATTATATGGGGTGTAAACCCATACTATAAATATGGTCTTGGAAGAAATGTGTTTTATAATGTGGAATTCATATTATTTGCTTATTTGAATATTACAATCCCATGTTTTATTACCATGTTATTATTTTATAGATTATGTTATTTATTTCATTATGATTCATCTTCAATGAACTACCATGATTTATGATATTACTCATGTTTATAATCTTTGATATGAGTGGTGAGATCATATATTTTTAGCATCACATTTTCTTACCCATATGCTTATCAGAATGCTTACATATCTCACTTATTTACATGCACTTAGAATTTGAAAAAACTCATTTCTTAGGTTTATTTTCTCTATGTATGTAAGAAAGGTTTTATTTATGATTAATAAAAGGAAATATATTTCTGGGTTATGTTCATGATCTTTCAACGAGATAAAATATTTTTTTTCTATTTTTCCAAATACCGTAAACAATTAGCATACCTCGGCATGTATTTTTTTAATGCGTAGAATATTCATCTAATATGATGTTATATCTGTGTATATTAATCCTGGGAATCTATTATTGGTACCAATGGAATATTTTAGTCAAAAATTGGAAACGATAATGTGAATAATCATTTGAGATACATAGGTATATTTCGAAGGATATGTCTATGGAGGCCTCTAAGTTTAATTATAAGGACGAGTCAAAATTTAGAAAAATGTTCTAGAATATTGGTAATGGTTAGAGTTAGTGGTATCATAGAATTAAATCACTATATGGATAATATAAGTGGATGTGGTTTTGGTATAGAGGCAATTATGAATCAAAAATCCAAAAATATGTTCCATGCCTGACATGGTGTAATATTATACATGATAATGGGACTTTACGCACACCTTACTTGACACACTTAGGGGGATATATATTGGTAATTCATAACCACTTCATGAACCATAATTAAGGAATTAGGTAAAATTTTTATATGAATAACTTAGTATGAACTTAGTGTTCAATGATTAAGTAAGACATCATCATTTTGATATCCAACAGGTAAATATTGTCATGAAAAATTGGTTTCCTACTATGATAAGTAATCATAACACTATGCTTCAGGTTTTAGTAAATGCTGGGAACTAGAATAAACGTGATTAATGATGAATTTGAAGGATGATTATTTGATTTGAATTCACGTGGGATGATCACTGGAGTAAACAAAGATGTGATCATTCTTATTCAGTTTTCAATGTTCATGATTAACAATGTGTACCTTGACCAACTTTCAGACTCACCAAGGAATATTATAAAGTAGTTCATTGAGAGTTATAGTAATAGAGACCATAGAGGAAATTATATTATGTTTAATTTGTGTCAGGATTGTGGAATTAATCACTACGTTGAATTTCATAACAGAACATGATTATTTTTTTGGCTGTGGAAAATAAGGACACAAAGCAAGTGACTACGCAGAAAAAACTGAAGAGTTCTATAAATAAAATGAATTACAATACTGGCCTCCCTAAGAAATCATTGAAGTTTAATTGTTTTAAATTTGGAATAAATGGTCATTATAGAACTCATTGTACCAAGATAGTATATTCAAAAGAGTATCATCAAGGGGGTGTGACTAATTGTTTCATTATTGATAAAGATTAGATAATATATAACATGTAAATAGAATGTGGTATTGTATAAAAGGATGAGGTATCCATATTAATGACATAAGGATGAAGTTGAATGATAAATGTTTATATGTATTTGGATTTAAAATAATATTTTATATGAATAATTAAATATATAAGGGTTGTTCTACATATGTTTTTCTCTCTATATTTACATGTTTATTTTGAATGTTCCCAATGTACTGGTGGTGTGATTTAATGATAAGGTGATGTTTTGACTAATGGAAGGTAACCCTTATTATGTTCTTTATGATTAGATAATGTAGTTATGAATACATAAATTGGATTGTACAAATTACTATAGAACTAAGTAAGGAATTTTTAATATGTGTGTTATGCCTTCATTGATAATGTTTTTATGATTTTTGGATGTATGGAATATATCTAGTATACTATAGAATAAGGAGGATCTTAATTTTTTCATAATGATTTATGGTAATTATAGTTATTTCCATGTTTCACAGCAATATATGAAAAGGGTATTTGCATGATTGGAGTTTAAAAAACATGTGGTTATTTGGGATATATTAGGGATCAATGTTAAGATGATTTCATGACTTTCTATTTTTTGGATTTCTATCTTTTAGAAGGGTTATAAGGTTAACTATTCATGATATATTTATTTTAAACATCGGAATAGGTATTTATAGATTGATTTTTTATTAAAAACCTTGTAGGAAAGGACATTTATTGATTTTTATTATTTCAAGGATTTATATATTATTTTTTTAAATTCAGTAAGTGTGGTTTTAGAAAATAATATTATGTATGTCGAGTGACAACCATTCATGTATTGTAAGGTCGTGGGTCAGAAACCCATTACCTATGGAAAAAAGTGTTCCACACCTACAACTGTTTTAAGAATTTTCTAGGTTAATGTACAATTATTTTTAATGAATTAATATTAATGATGAATCAGAAATGTATCTTTTTTATGTTTATAGATTAATTCATATTGATTTTAATTAGACTAATAGGTATACTTTTCGTTCTTTTACAGGCTTTAAGATCCATTATATGTGTATTTTGGTGATTTATGCATCAATGTTAATTTGTAGAAATTTATTCCTTAAGGAAATGTATTTATTATAAATTGATTAAAGAAAATATATAGAATTAAATATTATTTATATAAATATATCAACAATTACAAAATGTTCAGAAGGTGATAAAGAAAAATAATGATGTTCTAATACCTTAATTTTTTTGAACCGATGGCTTTGGGAATCATCAGTGATTTATGAATTTCCGGCCCAAAACTTTTGTTTTATCATTCATTTGTTTTTTATTGATGACCTCAATCCCTATATATAATTATTTTATTCATTATGCAGTGTATAATCTTCACTTTAAACCAATTTTCTCCTATGTGGAAACATAGTTATATGTTAGTTAGTGTAACTATAATGGTTACAACATTAAAATTTTTAAAGGAAGAGTTTTTAATTATTATAAGATGTGGGTTTAAAGGAATGAATAGTATTTTACCTTTGACATCAAAGATTAATTTTGAAGAAAAACTCAATTTAAGGCGGGTAGAATATAACACCCTGAGATGTTGGGAGTTTATTTTCAATTAATATTACCTATTTGATCATTTTCATATCATGGAACACTGAATATTGTTAAATTTATATTATTGAATTTTTTTTATCTTACGTTATATGTAATTCAATGTTAATCATGAAAGACACACATTATAAACTCTGGGATGCTCTAAATGGAACACTGAGATTTTCTTATATTATATGAAACAATAATTTTCCTCATTAATTATGTAATATGAAATACTGAGGTCTATTAAACAATAATATATAAGTCAAATATTATTATTTAAAATAATAGTATGAAACCATGGTGATAAATTATAGTTTATGATAATTATTAAATAATCTAAATAAATATATGTTTTATACAATATAATATGAATTCATATGTTTCCAATTAATTATCAATGAATATAAAAACTAAATAAATATAAAACAAAATATTATAATGGTCACATAGTTGTTTTAACCTAATTAATTGAATTTTATTATGTCTTCCAATTCACTAATTCAAACATTCCATTCACAAATAAATCGACTTGGCATATGACACACACAATACTGAGTTTTTACAAAACATCATTTAATTTCTAAAATTATTTAAATGAGATAGTTATAACATATTTGTTAAAACATTGAAAATTTATTATTAATAAATTTTTCTCAAATATTTTTATAATGGTTCTATATAAATAAAATATATTGAAAATGAAAATATAATTTTTAGTAAATCGTTTATTAGTAAAAAAAATACTATTTTCTAAAATTCCATAATATTCTTGTCCATCTGAGAAAAAAATAAAATTAATTTTAGAAAAATATAGAAATTGAATTTGATAAAAAAAATTGAATTTTTGAATTCATAAGGTCGTAATTTTCCACTGGTAAATTATACTTTATCTTTATGGGAATCTTGTTTTAATCAGAAATATAATCAATTATGTTTTAGTTACAACTGATTTTTGTTTAAATAATTGTTAATAATAAACTAGAAATATATATTTTTTATTTCCATTTAATATCAATTATACATATTTTAAATAAAATTAGGTCATTATAAATAATTTACCATTGAAATTATTTAAAAAACATAACAAACATTGGAACCTTTTGCTACTCTAAATACACATAATTTCGTCGAGTTAATGGGATTTTCAATAATCTTAATTTTTCCACCTCTATGAATTGAATTTAAAAAACAAAAATAAAACATTATAATAAGTATAATATTTTGTGTCTAATAATTTGAAATAATTTTTTACTGAAAATTTTAGTAGAATTGATTAAAATTAATTATAGTGATTAAGGTCAAATTAAGCCTAATTAGGGATTAAACCATAATACTATGGACCCAAATGACCAATCCAATTTATAAAAACCCATTGGATTTCCATAGATCATCAAAAAACCTTAAATTCATTATTTATTTTTATTCATTATTACTTTTTATTGGTATGAACCTATGTACTGTTAACATGTTTCCAAAAATTCCATGTGAGTCCATTTCCTTTCTAATAAAAGACCAACACATCTCTCTTCATAGAAACTAAAAAACTCTTAAGTTAGGCCAATAACTACCTAATAAAATTAAAATAAATCCTCCCTTCGTCCTTGGATCATTTCCTTGGGTAAAAAAATCATAGGAATCCTTTTGGCACAAACCAGAAGGTGTTACCAGATTCAGAGGCAACGTCTTCTCTCAGGTCCTTTATTTTGATTTCCTTCTCCACCCCTCCAACCCTCTTTATTCCTTAATTACTTAAAAAAACCAGTATATCCAATATTATATTATTATTTTAGGTAATTTTTTGACCTAAACAAATACACACCTCCTTTAATGGGTAGCATACATAACATTTCTATGTTTAATGAACTACTGCCTCACAAAACAATTAATGTTAATTTTCCCATTACCACCCATGATGGAGGACCTTAGGAAGGAAAATATTTTTATATATTCAATATAATAAATTCATTATTTATTAATCCTTATTTATTTATTTTTAAAACACGTATATTTTTATATTATATTTTTTGTTAATATGATAATTTTATTTTAGAAAGTGTGGACTACCACCACCTCAAAGCGATATGATTAGTTCATACACCACATGGATTGAATTAAGGACTATTTTAGTGGATATTTATGATATATATGATATAATAAATTAAATTAATAATTATATATTTATATATATATAAACATATTTTTATTTTATGTTTATCGATTAAAATGACAATTAAACAGAAATAACGTTCATGCATACGTACAACTTACCATCTCCATAAATGGTGTATTATGTTTTGTTATTATATATTATCTATATTAGTATTATAAAAATATATTATATATATACATGATATTAATAACGTAGATAAATTATGTAAATCATGATATTTATTATAAATACGAAAAATATAACAATTAAGAACATGTGAATAATAAAGTAAATATTTTCATAAGTGAAACCTTAACGAAGATTGTTACCAAGATGGTAATATATAGTCATAATAAGACCATATGTGGAATTATATTTAAAAATATAGATATGTAAAATAAGTATAATAAATTTATATTCATTATAAAGGTGTATTGAATGTGTATGATGAGAGTAAAGACATAAGGTAAAGGAATTTCATCTCACTCTTTATTTCTATGAGATACATGCTATGTTTACCACTATTTATTTTTCTGTGATGTATATACTTAGTATGATTGTGTTATATGAGTATTTTAACTAAATTTATTGTTATTAAGATATCCTTTTTAAGAATTTTCATTCACAGGGTTCAATTTTCCAAAGTTACCAAATCTGTAAAAAAAATGTCTCAATTTCCATTCTTTGTGACTCATGTTTTATTATACACTTAAACTCATTTTTAGGCGTATATAAATAAATTTTAAATGTTAAATAATTAATTTAATTCTATTAATGATATTTTATGCATCACATAATTTTTTTTCTTATTTGGAGTGCATTCACAAAAGATACGAGTTATATGATTTTATTGAGACAATTTAATCACTTTACGAGATTGTTTATGATTATTCTTACATTGATTAATTCTTATGTTACATTTGTCAATAAATTTATGAATTCATTACCCCTATGTCTATTAATTATTTATTCATGTAGTTGTATTATGTGATACTCTTTTTACATAATATAGACAGAATTTGTTTAACAAAAATCCTGACCTTGACATCTCATAAGTTATAATCTATATTATATCAAAACCATGACTTATAAAAAGGGTTTACAAAAATATTCTACTAATAACCTATGATCATTTAACTAATTTTTTTCATTTTTTGTCTTTTACCTATTTTTTCTAGTGAATATTGTTTTTTCTATTTGAATGTGGAAATCTTCTATAATTTTTACCATCCAAACTGAATTTTTTTACCACGTTTGACATGTATGAATTTAACCATCATCAAATCATTGGTGATTTATTTTAATTAATAAAAAAAATTTCTAGATAATTTTCTTAAAACATATTTTCAAGGAAAATGGTTTCCAAAACATTTTCAAAATTCATCTTGTTGTTTTGAGGGAAAATGATTTTCAAAACATTTTAAAACATCTTTTCTATGTTTTAATAAGAAATGGGTTTGAAAACATATTCAAAATTTATTTATAAATTTTTAAATTATATTCTAGGAAAATAAGTTTCAAAAAGTGTAGAAGAACAATTAATATGATTTCAATGTATTTTCAATGAAATTTGTTTTAAATTTTTCTCTTTCTTTCTTTATATGTTATCAATGTGATTTTTGATAAAAAAAGGGTTTAAAATGGTTATAAAGATTATTTTATAATATTTCAAGGAATAAAGTTTTAAAATATTTTCATGTATTATTTATAAGTTGTAAATGTATTTTATATGAAAATTATTATCAACTTTATTAAAAATGATTTTTTCAATAAGTAAGGATATTTAATTAAAGAAATTTTTATGAAAGATATTTCAAAATTATTTTCCATCTAAGATGACATCCGTTGATGTTACTCATTTCATTCTAGAAAATGATCTTAAGGTTACATTAATATACTCTCTTTGAATGGGTTATTCTAAAGGTCATGGTATTTATGAATTCGTTTTCTCTTTAAATGTATTTATGTTTATGATTTTTTTATCTTTTACGAGTTTTAGGTTAGTGATATATGATTCACTTTCATGGGTTTTATGTTTATGGAATACATTTCTCTTTGGCAGGTTGTATTTTTTAAAATTCATTTATCGTTCATTAGTTAAATTATTATGAAATATATTTCTATATCATGAAATATGATTTTGATGAAATAATTATTAAACATGTCTCTCTTCCATAGGTTTTGATATTTCTACATGTGTATGATACCCATTTAATTGAATGCAGTAAGATATAGTTGTTTATGATTTCTTGGAACATGTCTGTATGATTTCAATATGATATTGGTAGGACATATATCTCCCTCTAATTCATTTATTAATTATTTATTTCTAATAAGATAGACTAAGATGTTCTTTTGAGTAATCATTGACATTTAAGATATCCGTATGAGTGAACCATGACTAACAATATGGTATGAGTAGTGTACTCAAGCTAATAAGATGGACATGATAGTGTAAAATTACTAAAAATATGGTATTATAATTGAACACAATATACTAAAATTTCTATTGGAGTGAACCATAACTACCAAGATGGTATTAAGAGTTAACCCATACTAAGAACATGTTCCTCGTAGTAATTCGTTGGCTACTATGGAAACCGTATTATATTCTTATATTTCTAGGACAATCCCTTGTTTTATTCCTATGTTATTCTTTCATGGATTATATTATTTTGTCCTTATGATTCATGTATTATAAAATTACATTTTTTGTTCCAAGATTCATGTATATGATCTTTGATATGCAGAGTATGATATTATATTTTCATGATCATGTTTTAATACCCATATAATCATAATTATTCTTAGATATCTCCCACATTTATCCTTACATGGAATATGAGCTCCCCCATTCCTTATGTTTCCTTTCCCCGGGATATGAAGATACGGTTTAAGTTCAATTACTAATGGTGGAGATATTTATGGGAAATGTTTAAGATCTCTCAACAAAATAGAATACTTTTTTAGTGTTTTCAATGACACTAAACTATTATGGTTATCAGGAATGTATTTTTGAAATGTAAAAAATATTCATCTAAATCGATGTAATATCAATGTATGTAAATCTTGGTATCCTATATAATGGGATCAAATAAATGAAAAATAACCATGAAAATTCCACTAAAAAAGAAGTATAATATTTCTAGAGGGAATATTTTACAAACATTGACATGAAATCCCCAACTCTGGTGTAGAGGATAAGTGTTCCTTAACCATCATGATCAGATATTGTAATTAACATATAATGTGGAATTCCTTAACTAGGAGTTATACCTTATATTATTTCATTAACTCATATTTGTCCATTGTTTACGACAAAAAAAGACATTGAATAGTTAGTGGTTCTTATATATGAACTACATTTCCCACTAATGACATATTTATATTTCCACAACATTTACATACATTAAACCCATATTTTTACTAAAAAAATCATCTTTATGTCCTTTTAATACATTTCCATGAGAGATTAATTATAAATTATTGATATATAGAATGGTGAACCGTGATTCCTCTTTTATTTTTATCAATGAAATATTCATCAAATTCCACTATTTCCTTATATGGTGCATTGAAACATTTATCTCGGTTCATGTTGTCAATCATTATCACCGATGGATGATAAGTAAAAAAATATTACAAAATCACGTTTTAATATCATTTGGATTCTCATCAGGTTTTTCATTACATTTTTTATTCACTTGACACCTCCTAGTTCAAAAAATTAAATAAAAAAATATATTAGTGACTGTAAATCAACAATAATAATTGATTATAGTTATATAACATTAAAAATAATATTTATGTTTCCTAAAATAATGGAACCTTACTCTAAACCTTGACACATAATGTTAATCCCATATCACTATGCCTTATCGTATGTTTTCATATATTTTATCATCCCATATAACCTAATGGTTAATAAAGATAATTTTAATTAACAAAATTATATCCACCAAGAGTATATAGCTAGGTGTTAAATCATAGGACCATAGAATGAGAAACGTGTGAAGATTATATTGATACTCAAAAACACATTTTATGGCGTTTAACCCTCTGTACATTTTTATAGAACTGCATATGCATCATAGTATCCATACAGAGATGTTGATTTTAATAGAAAACAACAAAATATATATTAAAAAAAACAAAACGATATTATTTTATTCGTATAATTTTTCTCTAACACTCTAATATTTTATGAAATACTTTTTCCAAAGAAATGTGGGATATATAATATATTTCATTACATAGGACACCATGTTTTTATAAAACATGATATAAAAAGAATATTATATATTAATATTTCATTTTATATCCGAGATATTATATTTTAGGTATGAATATGGAAAATATTTTTTAAATATTAATAAAAAATCATTTAATAAGATTATATTTATATAATTATATATTTTAACTTAATATATGTTAATATCCTTAAATGCCTCATAAAAAAATTTATTTTAAAAAATATTTTTTTGAGAATTTTTTGAATTAATATTGAATTTACTTATTTAAAAATTTATATAATTTGTTGAACTAATTAATTAAATATTGGAATCAACATATTAAAATAATATTTTATTGTTTTTTGATAATTTATTTGAAATTTTTTCAAATGAATATAAAAAATAACAATTTTTATTTTTATCAATTTTTTTAAAGTATTGACAATGATAAATAAATTTTAAAATGTTTTAAATATAAAATAAGTTTAATTGTATTATTATTTAACCAATTTAGTTCATTTTATTAAAATTCATATTGACCTTTGATATTAAATCATTCAATACATGGTATAGATTTATATTTTGAAAACTATTTTTTCATCGCATCTGCATGTTTAATTTTAATCTATAATTTTTTTCTGTAATATATAAAATATTGAATTTTTTACATATTCATAATATTACAATTTAATATTATATTATATGTTCAATTAATGTTTTTTCCAATGTAAATAATTTTAAATGTCGAGATAAATTACCACAGTCAAGGATAAAATAGGTTTATTGTAGTGTCAAAAAGATTTAAGGGGTACATTGACATATAAAACAATCCAAATCACATATTTAACGCATATTTGACGATATAAAATCACATGACATATAATGAACGATTTAGGGGCGTTTTCATTTTAAAAATGTGATTACATCATTTAATTTTTAAAGTTTAATGTGTGTCGTCCCCACCCCCCCATCATAAGAAATGGATACCCCTCTTCTACCTTTGTCAATATTAAAAAACCATTTTACTTGGAAAATATATAAAATAACCACTTTGTAATGTCCCTCACAAAATATATTCTGAATTATTTTTTTTATTTTATTGGGTATACTCCTAAAAAGGGTCCCTAAAAAGATTTAAAATTCTTAAAACATTGTTTTCATTTTATTTATTCTTACACATCCTTAAAATATTCTCTTAATTTGTTGAAATAATATAATCAGTATCTAAAATATTATTATATTATATAATTTTATTGTAAAAACATATATCATTCCTGGATTAGATAAAATAGAAAATCAAAGCATCGATGTTGTATACAGTGGAATACCGTCTTTGAATCCTATGTAATTAATCTCGCATCATCACCTCACATGAGTGGATATAATAATCATTTTAAATTATATATATTAAATTTATAAAATTGTTATACATATGGAATTATAATATCATATATACTTTGGTATAGTAAATTAATAGAGAATATGATAAAATTGCACATGTATACAGTGAACCACTACATCACACAGTGAATTGATTCGGTAATCACTAATGATTTTAATGGTAGGTAATAATAATAATTTTAATGAAAACATGTAATATATATGGTCTAAAAATTTCTATTCAAAGGTAATATAACATTTACCTTCCTTCTACTTCTTACATTGATAATACAAGTTCAATATTCATTAGTACATACCACCTACCGTCTCTATAAACGATGTAATTAATTTTTTATCTCTATATTTTATTATTTACTATAAATATATATATAAATATATATATATATACATATATGATATTTATGTCATTATTACGATTTTGTAAATTATATATCCATGATTAAATTAAACAGACTAAAAATACCAAATCAAAACATTCATGGAAAAACAATGTAGTTATAAACTAAAACATGATATTAAAAATAATTTTTTTATGAATGTGTACTAAAATGTCATTGGTAAAAATTTATTTAATAATAAAGAGGACCATATATAAAAAAAATCTTTATAATAAACATACATTTAATATACATGAGTTTCTAATCTGTATTAAGGAGGTGCAGACTTAAGGTAAGAGATTTCTATTATCTCATTTATTTCATGTAGACATATGACATATTTGCCACATGTTTCTTTTGTTTCAAGTATATACATAAAATTTGAAATGTTATATCATTAATATCCTTATTATCATGATTTTTTTGTTTTGATTTATTTGATAAATTGATTTTCATCAGGATTTAAATAATCAACTAGTGGTATGATATTTTCTTCCGAAATTTATTTCTATAAAACTAAAGGAATTTTCAACCCTTGTTTCATTTTTTCTTTTATATAATACCCAAGCCGTTATTTTATTATTTTAATCATGAAATTATGTGGTATAAAAATCCATCTAATGTTATTTCTTTAATGGTGATTATGATTTTAAAAATTCCATAGTAGTAGATGTTTTATTTTATATTCTAATTATTTATCAAGATTTTTTTTGATTTTGTTTCATATGGTGAAATACTATGGATCTATGAAGAAGATAATTAATTTTCATATATTATTATTGCTTTTGGGGAAAAACGATTACATTCATTTTCCTCTCATTATGTAGTCAAGGGTCTCATATAATGTTTTTACTAAAAATATATTGTATTTCTCTATTTTGTAGAAAAACATTTTTCATCAATGACTATGTTTAAAAAAACAATAATGTATTAATTATTCATCAATGATTATTTATGTACATTTTACCCATTATTGATTTTTTATAAAATAGTTTGAATGGAATATTCCTCTAATATTTTAAACTATACCCTTTTGGAAATTATGGAATGTGAATGAAATATTAGTTTTAATGTGGATGATTTGAATGATATTTTTGGGTTTCATAACCAATCAATTACATAATGATTTATATGATTTTTTTAAATATATTTTATGGGAAATTTTTCCATAACTGTTTTGAAAAGTTTTTTATTTTGAAAAATTATTTTTAAAAATCAAAGTTTGTTTTCCTAAAAAAATCATAATATTTTTCTTCTATTGAACAACAAAAACACCCTATGATGTTTCTTATGTTTTTTCAGTGATTTGATCCAATTTTATCATCTTTACTCATAACGGTGATTGATTTATATTATAATAATGATATGTTTATTAACACATTCACTGTAAATATTTAACGAAATGATGAATTGATTATGTTATTATGAATCTAATTTCCTTTCCTAAGGGTTATTATATGAATAATGTTTTTTGAATTTTTTTCATTGGTATTGATATTATTATGGTTTTATGACGTTTTAGAACAATTATTCATTGTTCACAATAAATTTATATGGTTATGTTTAAACAATGAAAACGTTTTCATTTTAACCAACGATGTAGTAATGTTATAATTAAAAATGGTGGTACATATATCTCCCTCCAATTCATTGGAAAAATATTTATAATTATCTAGATAAAAAGGATTGGAATGGGAAGTGAACCTAGTTTAGTAAGATAATCCTTCCATTATGTTTGTTGTTTAATGAATCTTTTCTACCTTAATGCTCATAAGGTGTTTACCTATCCCACTATGATAGTTTTCGATATGATCATTTAATTATTTTGAAATTATTTTATATTATATTGTGTATTCCAATAATCATTGTCTTATAATAATTTTATTCTCCCATGGATCAAATTATTTCATTCCATTATAATTCATTTCATATGAACTTCCACGATTTATTCCACGAATCCATTTTATGATCTATTATATATGGGGAATGAGTTTTCAATTTTTATTTTCATGTCTGCATACCCTTATACTATTATTATGTTAGTATCTCACATTAATAAAATTGGTGGGAATATGATGTAACACCACTTAATTATAAACGAATAAAAATTTATTAAATATTATATGTAAATAGAAATCACTAAGTTTATCTTATCCTACACTCAATAATGATTTTCTGTAATAACTTCTGTTACACGGATGACAGAGTGTTACCGAAGAACATTGCACTGTTTATATTATTTTATGATACATATCACCCAACTGTTGGAATGGATGGTATTGTTAGGATTATATAAAAATTTAAAATATATAGTTTATACATGTTTATTTATATAATATAAATAAAATAAAAATAATTATTAGAAAAAGAAAAGTTTTCTTGATAACAATATTTAAAAAAATGTGGTTTAGTCACACTTCACCCACACAATTTAAAAATAATCTCTAAAAAAAATTTTAAATTTATTTTACTGAAATAATTAATAGTTTTAATAAGAATATTCAAATTATATTAGGGGTAAATTTTGATATTTTTTCTGTAAAAAATAATTTTTTGATGAATAGAGAAAAATACTGAAATTAAATTGAAAATTAAATCTTCCATTAAATAAATTATAATGATAAATTATATTTTGAATTTTTTTTGAAAATAATAAAAAATAAATGTTATATAATTTCATTTAATTAACCTACTCGAATATTTCTCATTTTGAACATTTATATAAAAACTTTATAAATATTTGATCATTTTTTCTTTAAAACTCACATTTCTCTACACGTTAGTGGGATAATCATTATATAAAAAATTAAAAATTCTATTAAATGAATTGGGAAATGATAATTATATATTTTTATAATAAAAAATTATACTTTCTATCATGTTCAATATTTTTACCAAAATTAATAATGAATGAAATTAGAATTATTTATACTATTTAATGTAAAAACTGATTTCTCAAGGAATTAAACTAGAATGTTTTAGACTGAAAATGACACAAAATATTACCTAAAATTTATTTAATATGTTTATTTTTATATTTTAAATAAATTTATAAAAAATATGAAAATTGCTTTTGACATTCCTTCAAATATGACACATATAATATGTCAGTTAAAGTAAATAAAAAAAGATGTGTTTCTTTCTTTCAATAACTATAATGTTTATGGTAGGGAAAAACCAACATTGGTTCATTGAAAAATATTTTTTTAAGGAATTTATTTTCATAATTATTTTTATTTAACTTTTAGATATGAAACAATTACATTGGAAACTTAATAAATTCCAACATATTGATTATATAGTCAATAAATAAATAAAATAAATGATATAAAAAAATTAAAATGTCAAAACGTTGAATAAATTATCATGTTATAATCTTATTTAGATTAATATATCAATGCACATAGTTTTTAGAAGAATCGATTTGAATTCCATAATTATTTTAAAATTTTAAAAATCAATTTAAATCGATAATCTTAAAATCGACATCAATATTAATTTATGTTTAATTATATTTTACTAATGATTTTAAATTGCTAAAAATATTATATTATTCTATGTATTTTTTAATGTTAATTAATAAAAAATATTTTTCATTCATCGAACAATTATTCTCATATAATTTATATATTGACATATGAATAGTAAAAAAATAATTTAGCCCGATTGAGGGTATTATGAATTATTTCCACGTACATGTACAAGTCAAAAAATAAATTTTCCAGAAATTGATAATTTAAATTTCATAATTTGGATTTAATAAATTTAACAAATATTTAAAAATTAAACACTATAGTTTATTTTAATTTATGTTCAATGGATAAATTACATAGGTAGGAAAACTATTTATCATAGTAAAAAAAATTAAAAATAAAAAATCATAGAAGTTAAGGAATAAGATATTGAAAACATCAATTTTGTTGTTTTTTAATTTAATAAACAAATATATAATCCATTAAATCCCTTAAATATAAATATTGTAATCATTTATGGCATGATTGAAATATCAATAGTGAATTCTTTCTAGTATTTACAAAAGGGGCACTCCTCCCCCCTATAATAGGTAACTCACTAACATCTATTCATCCCACCTTAAAAGAATTTACTACAATATACCTAAATATAAATTCTTAAACTATCTCCCATCATATTAGAGGCCCTATTTTTGTCATAAATCCATTATTGGAATGAACTTGTCAAGACATTTAAAGGATACCAAAAGAAGAGGGAATGTTATTCAATGTGCGTATTTATTTTACTTCATTCTAGAAAAAATATATTTTTTTAAACCATGATCATATAATAACATCCATGTATCACATATACAAGGTTTTGTTATATTAAGTAAATAACATAAAACTTTCTATACTTTCATCAAATGGTTTACAAAATCAATATTTCTATTTTTAGTGGTCTACTGCCTCCCAACCCAATGGTGTTCATCATTCCACTTCCACATATCAAGGATGGGTACAACAATTTATATAAAATATATATTTATCAAAGATATAAATATCATGTAACTATATAATAATTTTATTTTTACATTCTATTCCATAAGAGATATGATAATGTCACTCATGTGAATGGTAAACTACCACCTCACGAAGTGATGTGACTCTCTTTTCATCACTACACCACATATATGATATATATATATATATAATTATAATATTATATAAATGATATAATTATCATTATTTAAGGGTAAAATATAACATACCACAATTATTTAATAATCAATGAATAACAGAAACATTACTCTTTCATACAAATGACCTAAAGTCTCCATGATTGTAACATACTTATTTTTTCATAACCATAATTAGTTATTTTACTTAAAAGTAAAATTCGTTTAAAAATATGATAATTAAATAATTATTACTATTATGGATGTGATAAAAAAATATAATATTATCATGAATAATATCTTTCATGAAAAATCACAGATCACACAATTAGGTAGTTAACACAAAAAACAATGAAAATAGTAAAACAATATTAATTATTGGGGGATAAGATGAAATAGATGGATAATTTATGATATTATAAATATTAATATATATATTTATATTATAAATTAATAAAATATATAAAATATCTTTATATGAGGGTAAATTTCATTTAAGCAAAAGGACATGCTAGCTTTGCGATTTCTTAACTAAATTTCCATTCATTGGGTTAATCTTATACATTATTGATTAGTTTAATATTTTATTATATGTATAATAGAATTTAATTAAATTAAGTTTCATTTAAAAAAAATATACGTTTTTATTGTAATAACAGACAATAAATTAATTTATTAATTCTCATCCCAACTATATGATCATTGTAAATGATTCATTCAGAATCTAATTTTAATCAAGATTATATATTCTTAAATTTAAGTTGAAGGAAATTATTTCTCCTTTTACTTATTTAAAATTTTCATTATAATATACTATAGTTATTTAAGACATTTTCAATGAAAAAGTATCATTTTTTACTCTTCAATACATAAAATGAATCAAAACTTATTTTTACAAAAATACGTCTTAATATATCTTTTTTTAGAAATTTGTTTTTATCTATAAAAAAATTATTTAAATAAATATAATATATTTTATTGATTTAAAAATTATTTATCAAGATAATTTTCACTCAATATTTACTATTAAATATCATTCAAATGTGTCTTATTTAAATTTCAATTAATTTATTTATATTATTGAAAATGTGAAAGAAATATTCTTGTCATTTTTATAAAAAGGTAATGTATTAAAAATTTTATGGGGGAAAATAAATGTTTTCCTTTTTACATTTTTGGTATGTATTGAATTATGTACCATAATAATTTTTATTTCTCTAAAAATTACCCTTATTTGTTATGATAATATTTTTATTTAAAATGTTTTCATAATTGAATTATAAAAATATATATTTTCAAAATGTTTTTAAGTGAAAATGGTATTTTCCTCAAAAATATTTCTAAATGAAATTTTTATGGTATTTATATTGTTAAATTATATTATTATTTTATTCAGAATCTAAAGGTTATAAATTTTAATGATATGATTGACAGAGATCATATTTTAAAATTTATTCATATGTTTTTAAATGATTTAATCTCTCCCCATTAATCAATCTGATCTTATTAGGATCATTTTATGTTTTTTGTTGAGTTTTGTGCTTAAATGTGAAAAGTGGTTAATTCTGGACATTAAACAGATTTATGTTGCCTCTATATTTCGATTATAACTGCTACATATTTCATCTAATTAACCCGATTCCTTTTTTGTAGAATTATATAATTCATGTGATATATATAAGTCTTCAGGAACCAAAGACTCCTCGAAATACAATAAGCCAAAACAAATCGGTCAATATGAACAATTATTCTGGTCCGTAGAATAGAAATTACTTCATTCAATGATAAATATCTCAGGATAGAACCACCCAATGGGGTGATTCTAGATGGATCAAGAATACAACTTGATGAGGAAACATCACATTTAATCTCATGGAGAACTGAGTTTATTATGGCTGCACTTCAACTGGTCAATTTTTGGTTGGTGGAATAGTGATTGGCGGCCTGGAAAAGTAAGGTCTAATAATTTGGCCATAACTCATTCCACATGGCTCAAAATGATTTCAAACATCATGGGTAGATGGCCAACTCCCTTCCTCTTTCCCTAAATAAGGGACATCAGCCTGATTCGAAGATATGTTGGACGAACCAAAGCTCAACATCTGGTGGAAAGATTCTGAAAAAAATCTTCATGTTGTTCTTTTCCCTCTTTTCTATATTTTAGTTTTATAATGTATACATCTTCCCCCTTCTCATCAATTACCCTTACCATGATGGGGTGAATCTTTTGAGTGATTGTGGAATGTTATTTTTTCCATTTTGTAATTTTTTATTTCATGATCTTAATGTTATAAATTGTTTTCTCTATTATGAAGTTGGTTTCAATTCTAATAACAGCTTATATTATCTTGTACGATTGTATTTGGTTTTATATTCTATTGTTTTTATTGATTTTATTAATGAAAATTATATTCCCCACTAGTTTATGGTCTATATATGATGGAATAGATCAGAACATAGTGGTAATGTACTTGGCGATTGTCAGTATGTGTCAGATTTGTACTGAATATTCAAGATTGTTTAGAATAAACAAGACCTGATTGGGAATTGCCTTAATAAATTGAGGGAATTCACTACAAATATTTCTCAAAAGGATGTATATTGGACCAAACAAAGATATTGTTAAGGTTTTATCTCACCAACATCAATAAATAAATAAGTGATAGGACGTGATTGTGAACTTTCATTCTAATCGGTTTAATAAAAGAGGAATGAATAAAAAAGAACTATGATAACATTTGAATTTCAAAACAAACCCTGACCTGATCACACAAAACATATCACTATTTTTAATCACATTATTTTTTAAATTTTTTTAAATCTTATACATTATTTCTTTCTTTAGTTTTGTTTCATTGTTTCACAAACCAAACAAATTAAAAAAAAAGTAAAAAACATGGTTGTTGTGCGCTCCTCTTTGGAGACAACATAGATTAACCACTAAACTATATTTTAACATAGTAAATACTAGTTTTTTCTACACCCCACTGCAAGAACATCTCAAAAAATGGCACTATTTTTGGTTAGGCATTTCCAGAATATAATTATAAATATTCAACATTTTTAAAATACATAAAATATTATTTTTCTAGGAAATTTTAAAATGATCATCTCTTTAATTCATGGAAAAATTACCCATAAGTGTTACAAGAAGATGCATTTGGGTTTAATATATTTCAGATGAAAGAATATAGAAGTGACATAGAACAACTAGAATGAAATTTAGAACTTTTTTTTAATATGTTTGTGCATTTATGGAGAAATCATAACCTAATCATGAACTTTTGGAGGCCAAGATGGAAGAATTGACTACTGAGATACATGTGGATAATCAAAAATATATGTATGGCTTCTACACTGAGTGTGAAGAACCACTTGATCCACATATTCCTCAAAAAGTATAATATCCAGAACATTTAATGGAAGTCACCACCAAAATGGTGGAATTTGAAGAAAAGATAGAGGTGCCTAACTACCAACCTCTATCTTGTGTAATTAAACTACAAGAGGAACCACATACCAAAGAATAAATTTAAGTCAATCCACATAAGGGAGATAATATTTTTATTAACTCTTTTCATTCTAATTATATATAATCTGAATTGAGTATCACATCCCCTTGATTGATATTTTCAAATTTGTATAACAAATTTATTTCCTTGGTGGATGAGGAAAAAGAAGAAGATACACCTAAAGAGGAACACCTAGAGCTCCCCAAACATGATTATCATTTATTAATAGTTCAAGATGAGATCCAAGTGGACTTTCTTGAGGAGAAAGAGACACAAAATGATTACTTTGAAAGGGAAGAGTTTGATATTGATTTATCATGTTTGAATATTATTCAAATTGAATTACTTTTTGAATCTATAATTTATTATTCTTTTTATGTAGCATACATTGAGGAACCACTAGAGAATAAAGAAGAAGTTATGAAATTTGAAAAAAAAATAAATAGGAGGACTCATTATTTGTCCTACCCCCCTGCAAGTTTAAAATCATTTTCATAAGGGTGGATTTGGTGTACTATATACATAGAGTCCTTATCAAAAAAGAAGATGTCCATGATGGAAAGAAGAAGTTCTGGTGGTTCATATTAAAGAAACTTCACCCAACATCGTATTGGGGTTAACCAACTGAAACTGCCCATCTAGAGGCAGCACAATCCCAAGGTCGACTGGGGGAATTAAACAAATATTTACCCTTATATTCTCATCCTATGTTTATTTTCTTTACTTTCAATAAACTTATTATGTTTTATTATGTACCTTTTCTTATTGGTTTTTATATGTGTAACACATAGGAGCTTAACTCAACATTTCTCTACCAATAAGTCAGGTTTTACCACTCAATAACAAATAATTTTTCTATGATTATATTAATAGTATTCTTAGATGATAAATCAATTTTAATTAATTATGGACACTTCATCATTTATGTGTGGGGAAGGGAACCTTTATAGTTTTGTATTTTCAAGTTTTTATCCATTTTTTTTAAAAAGTGTGTTTTTTAAATTATTTATTATGAATCTTTTGAGCTGAAATGTATATCATCGTCCTTATTGAAACCCATTTAAATGTGTAAAACAATTAATCTCATGAAACTATGCTTAAATGAATGATGAAAATGACATTGATTCGAGTTCAAATTTTAGTAAATTTCATGAAAAGTACAAAAAAAATTAATCCCTTTCCGCAATTCACTATCATTATATTGGAAATCAATTTCTTCTGAGGCCTCTAAACCTATTTTGCATACTATTTTCATTCACCTAACTTCTTGATAGAAGCATACCATGCTCGATTTAACCTGTATTTTGTAACGTCCCGAGTCCGGAGCCCCTCCACTGGGGCCCCGTACCTGGTTCTCCACATGTCCTCAAGCGCGTTTCCATGAACGCCAGAGGTTGTCGACTAGCAGCGAGGTACTTGGTATGTCGGTGGGGAATGTATGCCCTCATTTGGTAAGGTATACAAGGTAAGAAAACAACAATGAACAGAGGAAGCAGTAAACAACATGCATAACAGCAGAAATTAAATAGTAGAAGCAATGTAGATATATAACTATGGTGATGATGATGCAGCAGTTACAAGTATCTAAGGAAAACAGAAAACACAAAAATGTGATGCAATACAACTGAAACCAAGTGCAAAAGAAAAAAAAGTGACCTCCTCAGCATCGCGAGCCATGGCTCGGTCCCATGCTCCCCAACTCCTGGTGCAATCAAGATCCAGAAGTAGAAGGGTGCATGCCCTTGTCTATACCTGCAGCAACATAGTCTTCTTGGGCCCAAATGTATGGCCCAAACAGGGTGTGAGATACAATCCCAGTAAAAAATCACCCAAATATTTGTTCCTAACAGTCAATGAATACATGGTAGTAATAAAAAAAGAAGCAGTAAACAGAAAAGCAAAAGAATCTACAATCCACAATTCTGACACACAAAGTACACAAGTAAATTTCCAGCAACAAATGAAGAAACATGTAACCCTCTAGGTATCTCTCAGAGTCTAACCCCTATGGTTCAACCTATCAGTACTAGCAACCCTCTTGGTAGCACACACAGTCTCACCTCTCTGGTTCAGCAACGTAATTAAGGAGACTCTCTGGAGAAGCACTCAACGTCGATTCCCCCTATAGTCTCGTATCGTGCTAAAGGCTCTCCGGTGAAGCACTCAATTTCTATTCCCCATGTGGCCCGCGTCGTGGATATACAGACTCTATGGGGAAGCACTCAATGTCCATTCCCCCTATAGTCTCACGTCGTATTTAAAAGACACTCTGGAGAAGCCCTTCCGTCAATTCTCCCTTTGGTATACTACTCTAGGTTATCACAGTCTTGAGTACAACTAAACATGCTCAACACATATATATCGTCCAAGTAAACCTCATGAACTACTTGGATATCAACTACTTCTCAACATTAATAACAAAGAAATAGTTCCACTATCCTACAACAAGGCATGGCAACTGGAAAAACTCCCAACAGGAAAAACAAGTATGGAAAAGAAATATGAGCACAATATAAATTAATCTACTCACAAGAAATAACATCCACTAATGAAAACAAGCAAAGAAGGAAAAAACATGGGAAAAACAGGAAACACACAATACCCCGTTCAAGGGTATTGATGGAATTCGCACATATTATTCATCAACTTTCTACGGAAAGGAACAAACCACCTACCTAGATCTGAGGAGTTCGATATACATGAACCACGATGACAGATTCCACTTAGAACAACGTAAATCTGAGAAAACACAAAAAACGTTCATCCCATGATAACTTGGAAATGAAGAGGAATCAAGAAACAAGGCTAAAGCAGAAGGAAGAACTCACTGCTGCGATTCCAACGCAATCGACCATGCTCAAATCGGAGAATGGACGGAGGGGCGGGTGCTCGGAGAAGATCCGGCCATACGGTAGCTTCCAAGCGGTCGAAAACTGAAGAAGAAGATGAATCTGAAGGTTAGACGCGACCCTGGTCCATTTATTGAAAAAGAAGTACACCGCGTGTACTTCTTGAGTACACGACCTGTACTTCTTGAGTACACGACGTGTACTTCAATTTTCGGTACTCCAAAATAACGGGCCTCCACCTCATCATTACACACCGTGTGTGTGGCCCATACACGGCCAACACACGGCTTCGAGTCGGGGAAGAGTACAGGGCATGTACTCAGAAAGTACAGGGCGTGTACTTCTGAAATTTCCAGAAAATTCATTTTTCTCAAAAACTCCAGAAAAAGGAAAAACATACCTGAAAAGAAGATCCGGGTTCTTAAAAACTTCCCCCCTTAATGAAATTTGTCCCCAAATTTCCCTAACGAGTCGGAGAAGAAGAAACCCAGAACTGCTCCGACCATTGTGATCATACATCGGCATCCCTCTCCTAGGTCTTGTCCTGTACTTGCCCGTGCTACCATAGCACTTGTACCAGAGTAACAGACCGCCCATGGAGAACCTTCGTACTATGATCGACAATCTGGATAGGATGCTCCTCGAATGATGCATCCTCCTCATGCTCTACTTCCTCGAGCTGAAATATGTGAGATGGGTCTTAAAAGTAGTGTCGGAGATGAGAGACGTGGAAGACGTCGTGCATGGCCCGATACCTCTGAGGTAGCTACAACAGATAGGTGACCGTCCCCACACTCTCCAAGACCTGAAACGGCCCAATGTAACGCGTTGAAGGCTTAACCTATCTCCGAATCCTTTTGTGTCCCAACCTCGGTGCGATACGTATGAAAACATGATCACCGACCTCGAACTCCAGAGGTCATCTCCGCTGATCAGCATAAGACTTATGCCGAGAGTGTGTTGTATCCATCCTCTTCTGAATCATCTATATCTTCTCTGATGTCTCCTAAATAGGAAGAGGTCCCAGCAAAGCTACCTCTCCTGCCTCCAGCCATCATAAGGGTGATCGGTATGGCCTATAGTACAAAGCCCCATATGGTGCCATCTGAATGGTCTCCGGGAAACTGTTGTTGTTGGAAAACTCTACCAGAGGAGTATTCTTCTCCCAAGAACCACCAAAGTCTAGGATGAAAGCTTGAAGCATATCATCAAGCACCTGGATCGTGCGCTCGGACTGGCCATTAGTCTGGGGATGGTATGCTGTACTCGAAAGTACCTTTGTACCCAGGGCCTTCTGAAGTCTCTGCCAGAACCGAGAGGTAATGTGTGCATCTATGTCTGAAACAATAGAGCACGTAACTCCATGCAGACAAATGATATATTTGATGTAAATTCATCCCAGATCATTGACACTGAAGGTCTCCTTGATTGGAAAAAAGTGAGCAACCTTCGTAAGCCTATCAATGACAACCCAAATAGCATCGTTTCCCTGAGGTGACCTCGGAAACCTGGTCACAAAGTCCATCAAATCATCATTCCACTTCCACTCCGGAATGGGTAACTGCTGTAAAAGCCCCACTGGTCGTTGATACTCTGCCTTCACATGCTGACAAGTAGAACATCTCATGATGAAACCAGTAACATCGTTCTTCATACCTGGACACCAGTATTGGTGATGAAGGTCCCGATACATCTTGGTGATGCCAGGATGAACTGCACAAACAGAGGAATGGAAATCCCACATCATCTCCTCGCGTATGTCTACTGGCACCCATACGTGTCCCTGGAAATTCTAGATCTCATCCTCACCCACTTTCCATATAGGAAGAGGGTCCTCTCCTGACACACTCTCCCGCAGGACTAAGCCTTCTGAGTCTGATAGCTGCCTCATCCGTACCTGATCAAGTAGCGTGGAGGTAATAGCTACAAAAGATAGGAAATTTTGTCCCCGTCTGTCAGACACCTATAGATGCATCTCAGAGAACAGAGCCATCAGATTCCACTCACTACTGGCCTCCTGAATTACCTAAATCTGAGTTATCCTGCTCAATGCATCTTCCATGGCGTTGCCCTTTCCCAACGTATATGCATGCTCGAAATAAAAAGACTGAAGATACTCGACCCACCTGCGCTGCCTTAGATTCAGATCATGCTATTTGAATATATACTTGAGAATCTTGTGGTCAGTGAAGACCCCAATGTGATCTCCCAGAAGATAGTGTCTCCAACAGCGCAAGGCATAAACAATAGCAGCCAACTCCAGATCATGCATTGGGTAGTTCCTCTCATGTGGCAACAACTTCCGAGACCCGTACGCAACGACTCCATCTCCCAGTATAAGCACAGCTCCTAGCCCGATACCTAAAGAATCACAATAAACAGTGTAGCTCTTTCCTGGCTCCAGCAAGCATAGTATTAGTGCTAATGTCAACCTCCCTTTCAGCTTCTGAAAGGGTGAATCACTAGAATCTGACCATGAGAACTTCCCCCCATTCTTGGCCAGTCCTGTCAAAGGTGCTGCTAGGCACAAAAATTCCTGAATGAAGTGTCTGTAATATCCAGCCATCCCTAGGAAGCTCCATACCTTAAAAACTTTCTTCGGCTGCTCCCAGGAAACTACAACTCTCACTTTCTCTGGGTCCACAGATTCTCTTGCCTATGAGATCACATGACCCAAGAAGTGAATCTGATCCAGCCTGAAGTGGCACATCGAGAGTTTAGCATAAAGATGATTCTCTCTTAGTGTACTCAGAACGATCTCAAGATATGTGGCATGGTCATGTCGAGTGTGAGAGTACACCAAGATATCTTCCAAGAAGACCACGACAAAGGAGTCCGGGTAAGGATGGAACACCCGGTTAATCAGTGCCATGAAAACTGAAGGCGCGTTCGTGAGACCGAATGACATCACTGTATACTCGTATAAACCATATCTGCTCTTGAAGGCTGTCAGAGATATATATGATAGTCTAACGCGCAACTGATGATAACCAGACAGGAATATGATATTCTAGAACACTCGGGCTCCTCGAAGCTGATCTAAAATGTCATCAAACCGCCACAAGGGATATCAGTTCTTGACCGTCAAGTCTTCCATAGACGAGGCGGGAGGCGATGATCCCTGTAAGGCCTGCATTATCCTCATGAAACCATCCCTGAACTGTGCATCCATGCCCGTAACTGGTACAACAACTAGTGCCAAGGCTGGTTCCGCTGGGGGATCGACAGGAAGTCCCTGATCAGCCCTGTCTGGCGTCCGATCACTACCTGATGACAGACGTACGACCGGAGGATGTCTCAGACGGATAACTCTGAAAGATCAAAAGCACACCTTAGATCAAGAAGTCAAGGACAGAGAACACATGGGTAAAAAATGGGAACAGGGGAAGAAAAACATAAAAGATTGCAAACCACGACTAAACGGCGTATATAAAACTACATGGAGTGTCTTCTTAAACCACTGACATTGGTGTGTACTCTTACCCTACAAGTCATGTACACTTCAAACTACATGGTTTGTTGACCCCAACACAAGGTGTGTACAAGAAAACTAATCCCATGCCCAAGTCTTCTTACAAAACTAACCCACACGACCCGACTTAACTTGAGACTACACGACGTGTTCTCAACAAACATGGCGTGTACTAGACAAGGCTTCGGCGGTCCGTGTTGTTGAGTACACGGCCGTCTACACGGCTGGACCTTACACGAAATGCACAAAAAAACATGTTGTGTATAGGCGAAGGTGACACCGTACCTTGTTGTTCGTGACACGGCCGGGTACCTGGGCAAGAGTACATGGCGTGTTTTGAACAAACACGACATGTGGAAAAAAGGTAACGCCGACCGTGTTGTTCATGACATGGTCGGGTACCTGGACATGACTACACGGCGTGTTCCGAACAAACACGGCGTGTGGAAAAGAAGGTAATGCCAGCCCGTGTTGTTTATGACACGGTCGGGTACCTGGACAAGACTACACGACGTGTTCCCTATGGACACAACGTGTTCTACCTGAGCTTCCCCGACCTGTGTTGTTAGTGACACGGCCAGGTACACAGCTCTGAACTCACACGGCGTGTACCAATGGTACACGGCGTGTTCCCGAAGTTACCCCCATGACACTGTGTTCTGCTCACACGGTCAGAGACACAGACTAAAAACTATACGGCGTGTATCCAAAAAGTACACGCCGTGTATTCTGGGTTTTTCTGGGCTGTAGTTCAGAAACTGCGCAGAATTCCAGAAACACTAAAAACAAGGGAAAAGATGCCAAATTCCAATCTGGGAGGGCCCATAACACCTCAATAACAAAAATTTTTCCTTCATTTTAAGAATGAAATGAAACAACAGTTTTATAACACAACAGTAGAGAATCTATCAAGCATCTATCACAAAAGGACGCATAATCGACATAGAGCCTATCACAACAGCATGCAATGGCTAATGCACCCTAGATGGCATGGAAAGAATTCATAAAATGTGACTTCTAAAAATTCCTATATGATGTAAGAGATGGAATACCCTCATCTCATCGGGCTGCAATAGAAAGAGAACCGAAATATCAAAACAATAACCACACAAGTCATGCGAATCACTCTAGCTGAAAACATATCAACCATAAAACTCAAAACCAGAAAACTTCAATTAACAAGGTATTATGGCCTTTCCCTATACACGGGTTAGCTACTCCCGAGCACAGCTTAATACCATGTACCGAATCCATCCTATCCCTGGATAAAGTCACCAAACAGTAAACCAAGAGAAAATAACTCCTCTAATAACACATTATAATGTCCCGAGTCCGGAGCCCCTCCACTGGTTCCCCGTACTCGGTTCGCCACATGACCTCAGGCTCGTTTCCCCGAATGCCAGAGGCTGCCGACTAGTAGAGAGGGCCTTGGTAAGTCGATGGGGATACTATGCCCTCATTCTATAAGGTATAAAAGGTAGGAAAACAACAATGAACATCAGAAGCAGTAAACAACATTCATAACAGCGGAAACCAAACAGCAGAAACAATGTAGATATATAACTATGTTGACGATGATAAAGTAGGTACAAGTATTTAAGGAAAACAGAAAACACAACAACGTGCTATAATAAAACAGAAACCAAGTGAAAACGAAAAAAAACAAAGTGAGCTCCTCAGCATCGCGATCCACGACTCGGTCCCATACTCCCCAGCTCCTGGTGCAATCAAGATCCTAATGTAGAAGGGCGCTTGCCCTTGTCTATACCTGCAGCAACATAGTCTGCTTGGACCCAAAATCATGGGCCACAAAGGGTGTGAGATACAATCCCAATAGGCAATCACCCAACGATTTTTGCCTAACAGTCAATGAATACCTGACCGTAATAAAACAAGAAGCAGTAAACAGAAAAGCACAAGCAGCTACAATCCACAGTTCTAGAACACAAAGTATACAAGTAAACAACCAGCGACAAAAGATGAAATAGGTAACCCTCTAGGTATCTCTCACAATCTATCCCCTATGGTTCAACCTATCAGTACTAGCAACCCTCTATGTATCACACACAATCTCACCTCTCTGGTTCAGCTATGTAATTAAGCAGACTCTCTAGGGAAGCACTCACCGTCAATTCCCCCTATAGTCTCGTATCGTGCTAAAGGTTCTCTGTGTAAGCACTCAATGTCTATTACCTATGTGGCCAGCGTCTTGTATCTACAAACTCTATAGGGAAGCACTCAACGTCAATTCCCCATATCGTCTAGCGTCGTAATGAAAAGAAACTCTGGAGAAGCCCTTCCGTCAATTCTCCCTTTGGTCTGCTACTCTAGGTTCTCACAGTCCTGAGTACAACTAAACATGCTCAGCGCGTGTATATCGTCCAAGTAAACCTCAATAACTACTTGGCTATCAACTAGTGCTCAACAGCAATAACAAAGCAACAGTTCAGCTATCCTACAACTAGGCATGGCAACTGAAAAAATGCCCAATAGAAAAAACAAACATGGAAAATCAATCTAAGCACAAAATAAATTACTCTACTCACAAGCAATAACCTCCACTAAAGAAAGCAAGAAAAGCAGGAAAACTGCATGGGAAAAATAGGAACCACGCAATACCCCGTTCAAGGGTATTGGTGGAATTTGCACATAATATTCATCAGCATTATACAGAAAGGCACAAACCGCCTACCTAGATCTGAGGAGTTCGATATACGTGAACCATGATGACAGATTCCACTTAGAACAACGTAGATCTACGAAAACTCACAAAACATTAATCCCTCGATAACTTGGAAATGAGGAGGAATCAATAAACAAGTCTAAAGCAGAAGAAAGAACTCACCGCTTCGATTCTAACGCAATTGACCATTCTTAAATTGGAGAACGGACAGTGGGGCGAGAGCTCAGAGAATATTCGGCCAAACGGTTGATTCTGGGCGGACGAAAACTGAAGAATAAGACGAATCTGGGGGTTTGACACGACCCCGATCCGTTTAATGAAAAAAAAAGAAAGTACAGGGCATGTACTTCTTGAGTACATAGCGTGTACTTCAATATTCCATACTCCAAAATAACCAGCCTCCACCTCAGCCTTACACACCATGTGTGTGGCCTGGACATGGCCAGCACACGGCTTCGAGCTGGGGAAGAGTTCATGGCGTGTCCTCGGAAAGTACACGGTGTGTACTTCTGAAATTTCCAGAAAATTCATTTTTCTCAAAAACTCCAGAAAAAGGAAAAACGTACCTGAAAAGAAGATCCCGGTTCTTACATATTTGATTTATTCTTATCAAAACATAAAGGTTTTAGGTACAAGTGTTTTAAATTATTAAGGAGTTTCTTTGGTATTAAATCTCCGTTTTCAAAACAATACTTTTTATAGTGTTCCAACATGAACATTTAATCCTTATAGTCTATGGAAGCCATGAACAGCTTGTTAGGTTGGCCATATTACAAGCATGTTTTCCCTATCCAACCTGCTCTTGAAGTGAAATTTCATTATATAATTGAACTTACTTGTGGGGGGAGGTTGACTTGTGTTGTGCTACCTCATGTGGAGATACATTGGGTGGATCATCAACTGTTGAAGAGTTGTGATTTCAATTGAAAAAAAATTATTATGTGGAAATATGTGCCTTATCAGGAGATTTCATGTAAAAGAAGTTGTGCCTTTCTAGAGCTTCTAATGAATGGAATGTAGTTCCTTTTTAGAGCTTTCTAGAAAAATCAAATTTGATAAGATTAAAACTATTCCAGATGAAATTTTGAATGGTTTGAACGTTCACTAATTTTTCATGCTAATGGATATGATTTACGACTAAGGGGAGTGATAGTGATACCATTTTTATGTGAAAATTAGAATAATGTAATTTTTCTTCAAAAAGAGCCAAGCCCTCCGCATCAGCCTCAAAATTTTTCACATCTCAATCCTACAAACCTGAAGCCACAAAACACCCCTATAAATTCCTAATGATAAACATATTTCCTTGAATCATGTTGGGTGGAGATTTAGGAATTTATCAAGCCTATGGTGACCATTGAATGAGTATTGGATGAGAAAAACATTGTTGAAAATTGATATTTGTGTGATGAGAAAAAAATGCATGTTAGGTAAGTGTTTTGACTACGTGATAGAATAAATGAATAGGGAATATATTTAATGATCTTAATTGTGAACTTGGAATAATGGTTGTTGATGAGGCATGATTTCATTTGTTTCTTGGTGTTAAATTGATAGATCTCATGGATATGTGTTTTAAATTTTCTTTGATTTAAAATCAATGAATACTTATCCATGAGTCCAAGTCATAAGTGTGGGGAAATTGATAGAGGTCGTATTTTCATATTTATACATAAGTTATAAAATTATATAATCCCTTACCATTAATCAATTTGATCTTATTAGGATCATTTTATGTTTTTTGGTGAGTTTTGAGCTTAAATGTGAAAAGTGGTTAATTCAGGACATTAAATGGATTTATGTTGCCTTTGTATTTCGAGCATAACTCCTACATTTTTCATCCAATTAAACTTATTATTTTTTTGTAGGATTAAATAATTCGTTTGATACATATAAGTCTTCATGACCCAAAGACAATTCAAAATCCAACAATCCAAAACAAATCGGTCAATATGGACACTTATTCTTGTCGGATGAAGGGAAATGACTTCATTCAATGATCATTATACCATGATAATGAACACCAAATGGGGTGATTCCAGCTAGGTTAGAAAGCCAACATGGCTAGAAAGATTCAAATTATATTTCATGGAGAAATGATTTGATTAATTTGTCACTTCAACCAGTCAATGTATGGTTGGTGGAATAGTGAATTGTGTCTAGGAAAAGTCATGTCTAATTATCCAGCCATAAATCATTCCAAATAGCTCAAAATGATTTCAAAAATCATCGGTATATGTCCATATTTATTAATCACCTCCTATAAGAAAATACCTCATCCTGATTTACAGATAGGGTGGATGAACCAAATATGATCTTCTGGTGGAACGTTTCTGGAAGAAATGTCCACGTTCTTCTTTGAATTCTTTTCATTCTTTTAGTTTTAAATTCCTTACTTCTTCCCCCTTCACCTCAATTACCCTTACCATGGTGGGTTAAATCTTATGAGTGACTTGGGAAGGTTAGGTTTTCTATTTTGTAATGTTTTAGTTCATGCTGTTAATGTTATAAAATGTTTTCTCTATTATGAAGTTGGTTTCAATTGTAATAATAGCTTATATTATGTTTTGCATCTGTATTTTATTTTAAATTATATTGTTATTATATATTTTATTAATTAAAATTATATCCCCAATATTCCATGGTCTATATACAATGTAATTGATCATAAATTAGTGGTGAAGTACTTGGGGATCGTTAGTACGTGTCAGATTAGTACTCAATATTCATGATTGTTTAGGATAAACAAGACCCGATTGCGAATTGCCTTAATCAATTGAGGGTATTCTCTACAACTCTCTCACAAAATAAAGAATATTGGAAGAAAATATGTTATTTTTAATGTTCAATCTCACCAAAATAATTAAACAAATAATTGAGAGGAAGTGATTATGAAATCACATTTTAATCAATTTAAAAAAAATGGAATGAATAAATAAGAACTATGATAACATTGAAATTTGAAAACAAACCCTGACATGATCACCCAATACTTATCACTATTTTCAATCACATTTTATATCAATTTGTTTTAAATCATACACGCTATTGGTTTAATTAGTTTTGTTTCATTGTTTTCAGAACCAAACAAATTAAAAAAACAAAGTGACAAAAATGATTGTTGTACGCTGCTCTATGGAGACAACATAGGTTAACCACTATACTATATTTTAACTTGGAAAATAATTTTTTTCATGCCCCACAGATGGAATGTTTCAATTATCCCTAATATTCCCCTACATTATTTATGATCAATTTTTCCACGAAAATTATTGACGTTCACTTCTTTAATTCTTTTATTAAGTCATTATCATTTACATTAATATTTCAAATTAATGTGGATATTAACTTTCCTATGAATATAAATTTTATTTTCATTGATATATTTATTTCCTAAAACATAAAAAATTATAACATAATTTTTTAATTTGACAGATATTTTATTAAATGGAAAAATACTGATAAATATATTATCATTATACAATACAGATATTTGATGATAAGGAAATTTTTTAATTAATTGAATCAATTTTTTATTATATGAGTAATTATTTGGATTTGTATCATATGGAGTGGGGATTGATTAATGAAATCCCATATATTAATCAGTAGTCTTATGAGAGGAAATCATATTGAGAAACCCTATGCATTTGTAAGCAATGTGTTTTAAAATAACACGTGAATGATCATAAATATAATATATTCTAAAAATTATCTAAAAAGGTTTTGATAGTGAATATATCATGTACCATGAAAACATAACACCTAATAATTAATCATCTCCTTCATTATGAATTATGTTAATATATCTATCCATGATATTTTGACTATAATGTTATCTATTAATGTATTTCATTATCAGTTTTTTGATTAACTGGAATAGGTTTTAGATATTTATCATTCCATATTGAATATTGATTATCGAGGACTGATAATCCTATTATTTAAAGGTCATATTTGTTCACTGATTTTCCCTTTTGTGTGATCTTTCATATTGAGTCAGGATAGAGTATATTGTAATTAACCTATACTAAGAATTAGAGATCACCCTTATTTTGTTTTCATTCCCAAGGAATTCATGTTTTATTCTATAAAATATATTCATGAATTATATATATGGGATAATTATATTTTAAGAAAATTATGATGTAATTTTTTTGTATTAAAATGTAATATATGACTCATGTTAGAATCTAGTTTACCAATACTATAAAACTATTCAATCCTTCATAATGAGATTACTTGTATGTTATGCAATTGTTTTCAATCATACACCATCATTGGGTCATAGGGATTGAGGTTACTACATCCGAGTTCATAGTTCCTTAAATTTTTGATCCTCGGGTTATGAAGATATTTATTATTTATTATATGTATATAATGTGTGTTATTTTGGATTAAATTTATAGAAAATGATATAGTTTACTTATAAACCATTTACTGTTCTATGAATGTTTCCAAATGAACTATACATTTAAATTATAGAATCTATTTTTATGTTCTATAATTAATTATCACTTATTAGAATGTAATATATACACATATATATATATATATTTACATGAGAAGATTTTTTATTTACAGATTAAATTAAAGCGAGATTTAGTTTACCATTAGAAATTATGGTGGGAAATATTTCATTGAAACCATAGGATAATCCTATATATTGAAGATCTTCCTCTGCTATGTTAAATAAAAGTGTGTCAATATCATTGGAAAAACACTACATAGATAATTCACGTGGATTTGGATCTTTAATTGGTTTAACTATGAGTAATAACCCTTAAAAGGGCACATTGAGCTGGACTCGATCCGCACTTGGTGCATGAAAATGGGCCTTCTTGTATACATAATTTTACACACATGAGGAATATACTATGGGTATCAAAAAAATTATGATTAATTATTAATTATTCAAATAGATAATGAAAATTATAGACTAGATTAAACTTATTGGGTCATATATTGAAATAAAGTTGTTGTGATGTAGATATATTATAAATTATTTTTGTTGATTTCATTTTTTCATGTTTGTTTCGTGTTTTTTAGATTATTAATTATGATTTTATTAAATGTATAGAAAATAAATATATCATGTTAATTCATAATTTAATGGGAAATAAAATGGTGTTTATACTTAGATACACAATTTTTGAAGGGCCAGAATGAAAAATATAGTTTCTTTACTCACCCATGTATGTCATTCAATTACTAATCTCAAAATTTCAGTCATAAAAACTAGGGAAAAATATAATATTAATTCCATTTGAGACCCCCATGTTCATTAATTTTTTATTATTAATGACTATTTTTTAGAAATTTATTTATAAAATTGAAAACTTATTTTCCATTATCCACTTTTCAATGCCTAGAGATGTCATTTTGGATATATAATTTTGAATGTGAAGTGGATCAATGGTGGATCCTAAACTAGAAAAATGTGTAAACTGGTTAAAATTTATTCCATGGAATGAGAATATTTAAAGAACTAATTTTTATTTATATACTATCCAGCTATTCATCACATAAAAATAAAGAAACAATACATGAATGAGATGAGAAGGATAACGGATCCATTGGAACCTATATTGTTTATTTTAGGGGAAAAGGGATGTAAACATAATGTATTATCATATAAACAAAAACCAAGTGTTATTAATTCATTAGAGGGTTTAAACCATGTATCATAAGGGTTTTTCTACATATGTGGATTTAGCATCTATGAAAAAAATAATACATTATTATATGATCGTATAAATGGAGATTTGAGTTACCTATCAATCACGTAGTTTTGATTATAAAAGGAAAATAGAATTTAAAGGAAAATTATAAAACCATTTATAATAAAAGTTTATATTTCATTCATGCACAACGTTTGGAAGTAAATATGGTGAAAATTTTGTTATTGGGACTGTTAAATGATTTATGTGTGTGAGCGATGTTCATTGTAAAATTAATTATTGATGTTATGGGAACAAGTATGAAGATTATTATAATAAAGTGAATCACCCACCCAATCAACCACTAATATAGCAATGTTTTAAATTGAGAAATAATAAAAATTAGGATTAGTAGTCACCAAATTCAAGTATTAATGATGATGATCGTTTCCTCCATCCTCCTATGAAGTGAGAAAAATAGAAATCATATGAAATCAGTATTTCATGTGAGGGGTGTGATAATTATTTAGTGAATGTTCTAAATATAATAACCTCTAGAACCAATCATGTCATATTTTACTCCAGATCTATGAACTCACATATATCTAAAAATTTATTTATGTTTATAAAAAAACAACCCCAATGATTAGTTGTTCAATTAGAATTGAAACCCCATAATGGTAGGTTGATCTCATCCCATTTCTACGAATCGTCTCAAATTGAAGTATATGGGAATATACATACATTAACACCTTATATTTTACATCTAATTTAATTTTTTATCATTTTTGGAATGGATTTTATTTCACTACATAATTACCATATTAATTATTGTACAATGTAATTAAAATTTGATATTAAAAACCAAACTATGATTTTATATTAGTGTGATCATATATTTAAACATATGAGGGTGATAAAATATATTTTATGGGTCATGATTCATATTCAAATGGTTTTTTTATCATATTTGGTTGATTATAAAATCAAAATTAAGGATATTAATATTTTGTTGGATATTTGTAATTTTTTCAACAAAATATCCCTCATTCCCACAAAATCATTACGTTTATTTCACAGAAGTAATAATTTTATCCATACTTTTTTCAAAGATTACCTATTGAATGGACCTGATTGAGTTATAAATTTTTCCCGAATTTTTTCCAGATAAGCTGGAAATGAATTCATTTAGCCATGGGTGTCTCCCTGGGGTGTACCTATTCTATTTTCAAAAAATAATGATAGATCCATGTGATTTGTCATTGATTAGTATTAAATAAAAAAATAAAAATAGTGGAGAAGAATTTTATACCCTATAATTATGACATTTTTGTTCAACTACATTGAGATCAATTCTTCTCAATGATTGAATTTCATTCCATATAAAATCATATTTGGTTAAATAAAAACTGTATACTAAAGACAATAATAAAAACATGCAATGGAAACTGTGATTGTATAGTGATGTCATTTGGTCTTATCAATTGCCCCACTATATTAATAGATTTAATGAATAGAGTCGTTGGAGATTACCTTGACTACTTTTTATTTTTCTATAAATAATATATTATTAACTATTAAAATTCAAAGGAATAATATGAATATAATATTAGGAATGTGATGAAGACCTTGAGGAAGGATAAGTTGAATAAAAAAAATTACCAATTTCGGATTTTGGATACTAAAGTATCAGTTTTGGGTCATAAAATCTGGATATCTAGCTCTCAAACAATGAGTAATATGATTCATAATTGACTGGAACCTATGTATACTAATATGGATGTAAGGGTACAAAACACATAGATCATACCTCAGACCATCTAATGCAATGTGGGATCATAAAACTCTAAAACATACCTCTATCAGTATCCATGACTAGAAAATCCCTGAACCTAATGTGGGCCACCTGTTAGTGTTGGTTGATGGTTCTCATAGCATCGTCCACCACCCATAGCTCCTCATTCTCCATTTCTGGCTCCACCACTATGGGGACCAACATATTCTCATCTCGTAGATCTTCGATCATGCAGTTTCATCTATTGTGGTTGTCCATAAACCATATTCATGTGTTTCAAAAAAATTATGGTCTTGCAGTACCAAGTGACCTCGGTCGTCACATGTTGTGCACCACCCCTATCCATGATTCCCAGGAGCTATTTTATTCCACATACCACATGCATTTATTCTGATAACAGGGAGGTCTCATACATCATGATCCTAGTATCTGGAATCTACAATATACAATTAATGAATCATCTATATGGTACACATAGGAAGCTTCATCTATAGGGCGTTCTTATGATAAAATGATATCTATCATTATTTCCCCAACTAGTACCCTACCATTTAAAATGATATAAAAGGGAACAATGATGTCATGCATCCCTATATGATGTCCCTTATCAAACTCTTGTGATTTGAAGTATACACCATGGATCATTTCAAGGGAGAACCACGAAAGGTATGTTAACCTCACCATGTAGTCATCCACCATCATCCATACATGATGAATCTCTAGTTGCTCCAAAATCCAATCTATGAAAAAATAATAGGGGTAGTACTCCTCAGAGAATAGATAATGGATGTCAGTTCATCAGAGTGTTGATCCATCATTCTTTTAAATAACAGGGCTTCACCAAAACCCAACTCCTTATTGGAAAATCCTAACTACGAATGAAACATCCTAATCTATCGGAGCATAAATATGTCTGTTTATATGGACCACCAACATTAGTGAATAATATTCTTCTATAGGATTTAAATCAATATGGAGCATATGTTATCTCATGCAATGGAACTTGTGGAGTGCCCTGATTTTCACCACATCCTCATCCTTCTCTATTGGAATGATCAATTGATCAGTAGGTGGAGGTGTTGTCACATTCCCACTAAGTGGGAAAAGATCAAGGTTTGGAGCTTAAATTGAGGCATCATCACTCATAAAATCAACTTAATGTCTAGAACTAGTATCCCAATTAGATTTCATCATGGATGCATACTGAGATTTATCAACATGTACCACATTCATATGGGAAATTATATTAGACAAATGATGAGTAGAATCAAGAAGGACAGTCAAATAATCAGTCCTATATTTTGAATGTACCATTGATCCCTATAAAAAATGGTTTAGTATGATGAGTCTATAAGTAGGTACTGAATTTATGTATGAATTAATACACTTGTTTCCTATACCAAGACTAGATTTCATTGTCATAGAGCTTCACTTAAAAAACATTGACCCTAGTTCCCTAAGCCAAACCAAATTCTCGTAAGGGGACACGTCTGGACTACATCACAAGGATTTAACAACCTCTGATACCATTCTGTCAAGATCCAATCCATGCCAGGGATTGAGCCACATTTATCCCATGACATCCACTATAGTCTATGGGATATAAACCAACATTGAAGGACTAATAACATGGGGATTCGTTTACTAATGTAACGGTATGCCCACACACATCTATCATAATGAAAAAGTGCATAATGAGAAAAATTATATGATGGAAACAAGATAAGGGAACGATAATTAAAGAAAAACCTCTAGAAAATAAAAGAGTATGGTTTTGTAATCTAAGAAGCATATTTCTATAAATGAGAAAAAAATAATATAAAATTTCTTAGAGTTTCTAGCTCTTGAAACTCAAGTTGTGACCACTGTAATCAGTCCAAATTACCATGTATCACTAATATCCTCGGAAGTCACCACGGACCTACCTTTCCTTTGTATAAGTCAAATAACATATGAGAACAAAATATGAATGGTTGTTTATATTCATACAAAGTACAACACCCTAATCTCTAATAGTGGATTAGTAAGAGATAAAACTGGAATATAATGATAGTAGATATCACAAGGTAATGTGAAAGAGAATAGCTCAACCCAAACAAGAGTGAATGTATCCTCATAAGAACACCAGGGGATCAACACAATTAGTAAATGAACTACCCTCTGACTCTTCGCCACCTATACCATGAGAGTAGACTCATCTAACCCTGAGTATCCAAACACAAAAAGTGCATGGAATAACTCATACATCATTTTATACCATGAAAAGAGAGTAACAAAATCCAATGTATTGTTATAGAAGGATATGTATATACATATATATTCTCATTATAAATAATCAAAAATTGTTTTCTAAAAGTCTATCCTGTATAAAAACCAATGCTTAGAAAATGAGTATCAAATAGTGTCAAAAGACCATAAAAGATGCCCAACATCTCAACCATTTTTTCAACAGTAATTGTAGAAGTCATGCCATACCTTATCACTAGAACTCACAAAGGGGTCCATAAACTAAAATTAGAGGACCCACACCCTAGTGAATTAGTGAGGTTCCCCTCTGTATCATTCCTTAGTGGACCGACATTCTTGCCACTGGAAGTTTCTACTATATTTTCACGAGGAACTGGACAATTTTCTAAAAGGGGGTTCCAATCAATAAGTTATGGGACCAATGAATTTATAGATGGGTGGTTACAATGAAAGTGTCAAGGAACAACACCTATGATCATTGGGGTTCTTTATATTGTCATGAGGAATCACATCCTCGGATTACAGGGGTCCCACTTGGTAAGTTAGAGTCATCACAACCTAAAGACGGGGGTTCCACTCTAGAGGTCGGAGATAAGGGCCCTATGGTGATAGGGATTTACACTCAAGTTGTTGAGGACCTACACCCTTCTGTGACTGAGGTTCCACTCTATAGTTCAAGGACCTGTTATCTGGTGTGACAGCGGTTTCCACTCATTTCATCCGGGACCCTCACCCTATCTGATTGGGGCTTACACTCAAATTTCATGGAACATTACCTTGATACAATAGGGGTCTCCACCTAGAGCATCGAAGAATCTATAAATACTTAGTAGGGGATCCAAAAATATGGTAGTTATCGATGACCCTCACACACACTGGTGGGGGGTACAACTCTAAAGGTCAAGGAATACACTGCATATCTGTACTGGTGAGTAAAACTCAGTATTCTCTAGTTATTTTGAAGGATCACTTCCATCATTGAGTGTTTCCTAAATATGTTGAATTCTGAGAACATTTCACATCATATCCTACAAACCACAACTAAGGGAACTGTAACATTCTACTTGAATAAAACCACTCATGATATGATAACCATGGGCCAAAAACATTATCCAAACAAAGGAGATATTGATGATTGAATTTTAATGAAAAGACACCAAGAGGTAAACATTATTTGAGGGGACTCACATAAAATCTAGTCAAAGTCTACCAAATTTATGTGTCCAGCATCGGATAAATGATCCCTACCCATGTAATAATACATGTAGTGTAGGTGAAGTACAGTGCTTGCCCATACTAACCAGGATAGTGTCTTATTGGCCATGTCCATGTACTAGACCCCATTTACATATACCAGCGCCCATGTTTGTGTACCATACTTAATTTCCATGTATTTATCCCATGTCCATGTACATTAGTACATGGGGTGTTGCTTCACACAATGTTCTTCCAGGATGATCTAGTTGTGTCCATCTACTCTAGTACACGAATGTGTACATGACAATATAATTCCACCTGGGATCATGCCCTTGTAAACCTCCAAGTTGTTTTCCCATATAAGGAATGGATTCACCATGTGTAAGAAAAATACATATCATTCCATCCTTTACATTTCAAAAAATGCTAGACCCTACACTTTAGGGACTACACACATTTTTTTCATCCTTGTAAGCATCATGTAGTGTGGTTTTCACTAAATGGTCATATCTATTTCTCATGACCTGAATCAAGAAATTATACAAAATATCATACCTTAAATATATCTATAATGAGTTTATTAGGAATTGATTAATGTTTTTAGGGAATATTTCCCCAAAAATCATATCCCATCACCCATGGGAGTTTCTTTTTTTCAAACTTCATGTACCACACCTTCCATTGGCCATGATTTTACTGTCGATCATTGAATCAATTTACCAAAACATTCAATAATACATGATTAATCCATAATCCATCAATCTATAGATCATTCAAGAAATATTTATGATTCCGAGGGTCTGATCAGGATCGATTTCACCCTACAATGTCGTATATGGACTATTGGGTCTAAGTGGTGAAGAAAGTGAATAAAATGAGAGGGTAAAGAAAAAGAATAATTTTTTAAAAATATATATCCAATTATTAATGAAAAAATATAAATATTGAGAATATAGGATTATAAAACATGTAGGTAACCTATTTAATTCAATACATGGGTGCATGAAAATGCTATAAAGGGTGAAGATAGATAAAATATAAAATGATCTGCTCATTGTTTTTAATAAAAAATGAAAAATCACAATTTTAAATGTCTTCCCTAGAGATTTGATCATTCCTCATGAAATAACATTATTTTAAAGGATCTAAGGAGTTTTTATTTTTTGTATCCATTTTTTATTCTCATTAATTTCTTAATTTTATATGGAGTTTATCCAAGGAATGAAGGAGGAGGATCTCTGAAATTATTTTGTGTTTTATTCAGCTTACCCTAGGGAATTCATCATTGATGTATTATTAAAGAATATTTTACTATGTTGCAATAAAATAAAGAGTGATTTATTTATTTACTTTAGAGAACATACCGCTAATAATACATGAGTCTGAATTCCTCATGGTGGCCGATTTTATGTCATGCCTAGGAAAAACACAACATTATAGACTCAATCATGGTCTTGGATTTCCAATATGAGATTTTCCAAATAGTTTTCCATTTTTATTTAATATGATTTATTAATGAAATATAAAATATGTTTAATATTATTATGAAATTAATTTCATGCACACTGTGACTTATAATTGCATGTCATCATATTGGCTAGCTTTTGAAATATATATTGATTTATTTGAACATATTGCAAATAAAAACCGGGTTCATAAATGTAAACTAGATATATATGAATATAAAATATATAAATTATATTGAAGAAATAAATTGGTGGAATATAAAAAATATGGGTGAAAAATATATAGAATTTATAACCCAAACGAAATAAGGGTGGTTTCAGAAAATTGCTTTTCATATTTTAAAACCCATTTATTGGAATCCAATATTTTAAAAACAAAATAAAAAAAATCATAAGAATAGAAGATAAATAAATTTTTTTCAAATGATAGTACATAATTAGAAATCTAATTAATAATTGGTACATTTAAAAGAAATGGGATTGTGGAAAAAGTGGTGAAACCATCATTTTACCGGATGTGAATTTTCATAACATTAATTCATATCCATGGAGAAAGAGAACTAAAAAATCACAATCATTTAAATCAATAGTTATCTCCCATTATAGAAATAAAATATTCTATATAAAATAAAATTATAAGCTTAAGGATAAACAATATAACTTAGTAATACATTTTGAGTTATGAAAACACATTATGTTTTGGGGAAGATATCAATCATAGTCCTATGAAAAGACGATCATGAATGGATTTTATGTCACTATGATCAAAAATAATTTATGATATTATAATTAAATGGTATATAATTACACTAAATAAATCATATTGGTGTATAATATCAAAAATATTATAATAAATGGTTATAGAGATAAAACCCTTAGAACATATGAATTTTTTTAATAAAACCCCAATGAGGGAAAAATATAATAAAACCATAGAAAATAAAATAAAGTCATGATTCAAAAACATTACAGTGAAGTAAATAACCCATTATAATGAACAAATGGTTTTATAATATGAAATATGTCTCAATAGGAAAAAAAATTAGACAAGGAACCGTTGAATTATTCCTAACTCATTCCACTAATTCACAAATCTTCTCTGGAACCTTTTACATTCTCTATATAAACTCTGTAGAGATGAATGGATTAAGCAAAAAATTTGATTTCACTATCTTATGAAATTGATAAAGGATTCTGTTAATTGAATATAGAATATTTCTAAGATGGAATTCGATGGAAAATGTGTTTCCTAAAGGGGTTCATGTGTCCCCATTATATGTAATAAAAATAGATCTTTTAAGAGTACACATTACATTTAAATGAAATAATTACACCATTTAAGGGTAAATAACACCAAAATATTTAAATGGATTGTTGGGTGATCAATGTTCAGTAATTATTCAGTCAGGTATTTCCACTCATGCCTTAAACATGCATGATGTAATCTATCATCGAACTTTTATTTTCATAGTAATTTATTTTTTTAGGGTAATAGGTGTTTAAAAATAAACTAAACAAATAAAAAAATACCTCTTACCATATTTTTGTCCACTATAAATAAATTTAAATTGCATTTTATGTAATTCAATTTTTAATTAGGAGAAGATAAATATTAAAATTAAAACATCCAATTTATAGAAAAAATGATTTATATAAATTTTTTGTTGTTGTTGTTATGTGTTCTTAATAAAAATAATTTTTTACTAAAAATTGAATTAGTTATTTCAAATTTATATATAAAAACTCGTATGACTTCAAATTCACATTTGAAAAGAGTCTAATTGTAATATCCTACGACGAATCAAAATCTCTGATCCAAAATTCCACATGAACTCATGTCTGTGACCCCATATATGAGGGGATGCCTAATAGATGTGATGGTCTTTGATGGAATTGTGGAGAGAATATACCCTTAACATAATAAAATAATGACAATTAAATATCTAATTATGTATATTTTATTGCATCATATTAGGTATAAAAAAATAACATGCCATCAGAAAATTCTGAATGTAGTTTCAATAGGCTAAACAATCACAATTGGAAATGAGTCACTCATATCATAGTGGGATGATAAAAAACATGATAGAAAATAATAAAATAAAAAGAGGATCTATTTAATCTCAAAGTCTCATCTTATCCATTTTTATATATTCTTAAAAATCTGTCTTAAAATATGATCAATCTGGCCTCATCCTAACCTAAAATTGCATGTAGTGAGGGATACAAAGGTACCCAACTACTATAGCAGCACAAGAAGAGTGTAACTACATTTCTGTCAGGTTCCACTCATGTAATCATGTTCACAAAAATTAAAAGGATTTTTTCATGGATGAGATAAGCTCTAGATAAATTAAGAAAAATATAAACAATATCACTTAGATAACATATAACTAGCGATGAAAAAGTAGTAATTTGAACACCCATTTATAAATTAGTAATTTGATCACTAAACTGATAATAAGACCTGACACACTGTCTTTGGATCCATTATTGGATTAAATTACACCAAATTTATGACACATCTCTTTGGTGAAAAACTACATATATTTTCTGAAAACATCACCTTGAGGGGTCTTCAAATAGATTCCAACCATTATTATAAACAATTACCCCTCAGATGGATTGTAAACATTGCTGAACATTCATTCTCAACTACCAGAGACATGAGAATGAGAAATAAAAATAAATGATATAAATGAAAGATGAATCATCGAATAAAATCAAGAATGTATCATAATTATTTTATTTCACATGAATGAAATGCAATCCTATGGATTAGGGATACACATCTAAAAATCATGTGACAAATCATAAATATTAGTCCATCATGATATGAACACGCATAGAGACATCAAATAAAGGGAAAAAAAGATATCACAGGCTACAAAAAAACCCACCACATGAAATAAATCATGAATAGGTCTAACGGTTACACATTCTCATTATAACATCAAGAATCAACATTGGTTCTATTGTAAAGGATAATAGGAAATTCAAAACCCATCAATAATTGGCCATAGGCTTCAATCAAAAAATCCAATATGGAAGGACCAATGTGGAAATTTTAACCTTTTGAATTTATTATTAATATATGAATATGAAAATATATGGAATTGATTAATTAATTGATAACTGAATGAAGTCTCTCATATTAATTGTTTATTTTATTAATTTAAAGTGTATTTGATTTTATTCATATGATAATTATGAATTTTTTTTCCTATAAGGTGTAAAATGTCATATTACATTCCAAAATATTTATTTTAATTTCATAGGGTAGATTAACCCCTTCAACCAACCTCAAAAGGATTCAAATACCAGATCAATAAATGATCAACATCATTTTTAAATTTTTTCCATGTACATTTGACTCCATAGATCTCCAAGATATTCTATCTGACAAAAATTAAATCACAAAAATTAATTATAAATTAGTTCTAATAATTAAAATTATTACAATGTAAATCCAAAAAATATTGAAAGTATTACATACTGAAGGTATTAATAAAAATCACATCCATGATTTATTCTTGAAAAAATATCCATTTATGGTAACAAAATATTTCTAACATAATTGTGGTAATATTTCACATCAAGTACCAAAACAATGAATAATTTAATACAACAAAATTTTATATTCTATAAGAATAAAACTAATAAATGTACCATCACCAAAAAGGTGAATAATTGTATGTGAGCCTTGTCTTGGTTTCTCTTCTATCATGGTTAATTGAAACCCCATATGATATGGTCAAATCCAAAAATTCCAAATGGAATTGATGAATATTACAAAAACTAAAGCATTTTAAATTAGTAATAACAAGAGAAACAAAACATTGAATGAGGTAGTAGAAATCTCATTACCAACAATGTCATCAAACTGAACACATAATTACATGAATGGTAGAAGAAACAAGGTAAGAAAGATCTAGGTAATAGATCCTATAATCATCCAAATCATTTGACTAAAATGGGGTTGTGGCCCTAATTTTAGTTAAAAAAAATTATGAGATGGTTTACGTTATGATGGATTGGGTCACACCATTATTCAATGGTCTCCAATCTATGATAGAATTTTCAAATAGTTAAAACCCATCTATCCACCTCATAAAATTATTTAAACTATTAATACCATGAATCATAATGTAGATATGACTATGTATCACTTTTGAGCTTTCCCAGGCTCCCTTCCACTCCACTAGTAGCCTTCTGAACAAATGGGTTGTCACTCAATCTTTGATCCCTTAAAAAAACAACTCAATGGAATGCTCAAAATCATTGAACGATGTTTAAATTTTGAGTTCTAAAAAACACTTACATAAAAACATAAAGTACAAATTTACTAATGAATATCGGCCCATTAATGTCATTGGATATTAAAATATATATTCTACTATAAGTTATCCTTCATGAGAAATAGCGGTTCCACATAAACCATGACAACAAATCATCTACAATCCTCATTCATAAATCATTATATATATTCAAAATATAAACCAAAAATATTGACCCCATAGTTTTTCTGAATACCATTATGTTACCATTATCCCAATTCATTACTCTACGTATGAACATAATATGTCGATCCATATGTTCACAATTTTCAAATGTTGGGACCATGATCATGAGACCTATCTTAATGATATATCTATATTTTCTTCTACTGGTTGCTTCTGAAGCATCATGGTGATCCCCATATAGTAATATCAATTTGAAAATTCATTCTTCTAGTCCAAATATGCACCTGATGCATTTTAATTATATCTCTATCAATAAAATTTTATACATGGGAAACATATTTATAATAACATTTCATTCATAGATCCATGTTGAACTATGTAGTCTCCATTGATCAACACAACCTAAAAATTTTAAACTTTCTCCAATGTCTATTCCTAATTCTTAATATATTAACCATTTCTTAATGATTAACTTGATGTAGTTCAATCCTACAAAATTCATGTTCATGTGAAAAAAACAGGAGAACATATTTCTATCTATCAATCTAGAAAAATTATCATCCATAATAAATAACACTACCTAAATGATAAATCGGGATTCCTTAATCCTTGGAGGCATTGTTATATAATTCTCACATCCTTACTAAATTATAATACAATTTCGAAGTTTTTTTCATGGTTACATCACAAACCACTTATACCGTCCACAAGGATCTCAAATGTATACCGACACAACAACGATTTAACACTCCTTCCACAAAAATTGAATTCTTTCCAAGTCCAAAACCAACTTATGATCTCGATGTACTGCCTCATCTAAAGTAAAATTGTAAATTCAATATCGAATGAAATATTCTACCCCAAAAATATGTTAGAATCTAGATTCACCATGATATTCCCATGGTCCCACATAGAATACGTCATGATTCTTCCTGTAATATACATCATTTCCAGAAACTATATCAATGCTATTCACTAAGGGAGTATCCATATCATCACCCCACATCAAATTTATCGATCAACATAGACCATGAATACATCATCACTGAATTCCAAAAATATATATTCTCATCCATTCATACATGATTATTAAGGAATAAAAAACCAATCTATAAACGTAGAAACCTAGAATGTTTCCCAATAAACTTATAGATTCATTTTTGTTGCCCAAAATGTACCCTGAAATCATATCCATAGGACAAAAATTCTCAAACTAGTAGGTCCCACTCCCTCTTGCAATACGATATAGAAACAACTACTGATACACATAAGAAAATCTAAAACTTGTTATCTTAATCCATTATTGATAATATACTTCACCATGGATACGTATACACTCATAGAACCCACAAAGATACTATGACATGTTACATTCACATTTAACATGTTGGTTTCAAAAAACAAACGTTACACATGAACCAAAATATCAGTATCCTACCTCCATTTCCTCTATTTTGTTTATCCATAGAACCTCAATGTTCTTAATGAACTATTCCCCACTCGCTCCAATGGTCAACCTACCTCATGTGTAAGAACTAGATGAATGATCATGTACTATGGATTTCACTTAAATTCATGTTAATGCCACTCTTCATTTTAGAAGACTGGTTTCTTCAAGATTCACATAATTTTGAGATAAAATCATACACATTTTTTTTTCTATACAATTATGTGTATCACAATAAAAAGGAACACTTGTCATCTGATTTATAGAGGAACTACATCGCATTAATCGTCAATGACATAATCATCTAGGTTCACCACATTATATTCTCACAGGTTTGTCTGTCAAATGTTGACAATTATATGAGAATGTTTAATCAAATTCAAGAATCATATTTATCATTATTACAATATATAATGAATATTATTCAAGAATGTTCTAATTATAATACATCCAATTGTAAAATCTATGTGAAATTAGGAAACTCCAAATCCATGTGGGCCACATTATTGGTAATCATATAAAATGAAAATAGTGTGAACCAATAATACCAATTCCATGATAGGATTACTTAGAAATCCCTTTGAAAATGGGTTCTAGACACATCAGTCTATCTTCATCATATGATTTGACATAATATTTTGTCACATGACTACCAACTAAATAAAATAGAAAATTGGGTTTTCTATGATAATATTTTATAATATACCAATCTAAATAACTATCTATAATTTGTAATCAAGCAATACCTCATTTGTGCATCGACATATTCTATAGGATTTTGAATAGAAACGAGGCTGTAAGGTTGGTTGTTGGGGAGATTATACCATAAATCAGAGGAAAAAAAGATATTAAAACATTTAAAAGTACACAACTAGAGTATATATAAAAAATAACATACAATAATTAAATTGGGAATGAAGAAATAAGGGAATGGATAGTAAAAACTAAAAACAAGTCACCAATCACCCACTAGGACAATAAAATACATGATAGAAAAGAATAAGAGTAAAAGAGGCACTAATCTCAAACTAACCCACATCTAATACGAGACTCTAGAATCTTGGTGATCTGTACTACTAGATGATCAAACCTAGGCCTCAATGCAACCATCATGAAGTGAGGGATTCCCTAGATCCCATGTTCGGTGGCCACCCAAGAAGGGTATGAGTATGAATCATTAGTGCATCACCCTCTTGATATTGTACCCAACTGTTAATGTATTGTGTACATCCATGTAATTATATTACCATAAAGTACACTGGAAAAAATTTAACAAGGATATCATAAAATTAGTAAAGCACATTCAAGTAATGGGACACCAATATATCAAATAGTTGTGAGGTCACTAAGTCTCTATAAACACCCATGAAAATAGTTCTTTTCGGACGGATAGTAGACTAGAAACATAACACATCCCCTTGAAGGAATATTCTTAATAAATTTAAAAACATTCCCTTGAGGGAAATTCCAATTCATGTTGACCATTATTCCTAACACATGTCCCTTTGGGGACAATCCACTAGTAAAAACCATCAATCTTAGCTATAGGAAACAGGAGAACAATGGATAAAATATAGGATACAAATTATTGATCAAAAAAACATCAATTATATAAATTATCTTAATCATTAGAATTTATTTGAAATCAATATAAGAATAGGTATCAGGTCTACACACACACATCAAGTGATCATTCATTATCCTATCTCTCTAGGGTTGTGAAAGTACATTATTATGATCAAGGAATCATTCCTAGTATTCTGGGTTATACACTCTCAACACATAAAAGAATTAAAACATTGGTCTCATAGCTACATTCAAACACAATGTGATCTGAAATCAATATAGTCTCATCAATAAAAGATAAAAGGAAATAAATATCCACCTAATAATCGACCACCAACATCCAGGAAAGAAGCCATCACAGAAGTCCAAAATGTTTCCCATGGAACCCTTTTAATTGATGAGGAATATATAAATTAGTAATTTCGTGGAATTTATTAACAAATTATTGCTTCAAAATAGGTCTCCAACATTAATTTGGTTTTTCTTAATACTGAAGTGTATTCCATTTTATCCATCTTATAACAAAATATTTTGGATCGTTCTCCTTTTATGGTGAACCTCATGTAAAATTACATAGAATTGTACTAAATACCATCATTTATAATATAAAGGAAGATATGTCCATTCAAACACCATAGATTTTCAGGACATTATATATCATTCCTATCTTTTCTAAATAATTATTTAAAAAAATCTAATAAATTAAATAATTATAATGAATATCTTATTAAATGAAATAAAAGGATTACATGATGAATGATATACTAGATATCAACACATAGTCGGAACCTCAATTAACCATCAATGTATGATTTTTAATATACTTTGGAAACATTTTGTGAAAAATACATCTCATAGAACAACATAATGAATTAAAATTTAATATTATCAAACTATATATTCTAGAATAATTCAATTATGTGATATACCTTCACTAATGTGATGCATGCCATCATGTGTACTTCATCATCACTTCTCCACTATAGAGACAGAGTGAAATCAACATTAAAAATAGTTGATTCCACAAAACCCAATGAAATTGATGAAAAGAAATCAAATGGAAATGCATTAAATTGATAATAATAAGATAATTGAAACATATATGGAGGGATGAGTATGTTATTTACATATAAAATTTTTAATAAAACCTATTATCTAACATGTTGGAGGATAAAAATGGAGTAATTCTTCAATCCAGACCTCCCACATGAATCCCAATGAGCCGAAATAAAGGGTGGAAAAAAATTCAAATAAAAACATTAACATGTTTCATATCATGATTTATGGTGTTACACTTTGACTTTTGAAACTCCACACACCCTCTCCATTTTGATGTCATGAAACACCCCTTTCCACCTAATGAATTTGTTTCACATCATGAATAACCAATTAACTACATAAAATGTCAATTTAAACATATTTTAAAAGAACAATGCCTCCCAAACACTCCTCTAAAAGGCTACTAATCCCATTGGTTATCAATTTTTCTTTATTACCAATCCCAAAAAACAATTCTTGGATGCCCACTTTCTCCTAACTATTATCAGATTCTGGATATTCAAAAGGTATAGTCTTGTAAAATTAAAAATTACAATTTCCATATGAATTTCTAAATCCTATAGATTTAGGTGATTACATTTAGTTATTATATTATATAAAATGAAACACCCCCAGTTTATATTTTTTTAAGATATTATGCTTGATAACAGATATAACACATAATATCTTGCCAAAAAAACCATGGAACAGTAGTCATTACATTTGATCATTATGACAATTCTATAAAATTTGAGGTTATTAGTTCAATTAACTAAATTATAAACTTTATATTACGATCCGAATCAAAATAAATATATTAATATATTTTTTAGAAATAGTCACTTAATTTTTATGAAGACTTTTAGTTTTTTAAAAAAACTACTCAAAAATGATATTTATTTATTTTCATTAGAAAATATAATTATTATGACCCTGGATATTTAGAATTTTTTTTATATAATTTATTTCACTAATAATAAAATTATATCAAAATTATCTTAGGGTGAGTTTTTTTATTTTTCTTCAATGATTCATTTTTCTAGCGAATATTAAAAAATAAATATTTTCAACTCTTGTCATTTAATTTAATTAAAGACTTTAATCTAAATATCTAATTGTATTATAAAATTTTTTATTAGTGTGAAAAATGAGAAAAATTATTTATGGGAATATAATTGACATGATTTTAAATAGTAATTTTCCTGATTTTTATATAATTTTTTTTATAATCAAAACATAGTTTTCAAGAAACACTTTTTTAGTGCACACAGTTTACCCATTTTCATAAATTGAAATATTCTATAATAAGAAAAAATTAAAACTAATTTTTATATAATATATCTATTTATATTAATTGAAAATAATATAAGGATTATATATATTAAAAATTTTATTATAATGTGATTTATGAAGGAAAAAATGTAGCACTCTACAAAGATGTTTTTCTTCAAATTTTGCTGGTTTAATTCTAAATTAAATTTTACTACATCTTTATTTTTAATTTTAAAAAATGTATTCGATATTTTGAATTAGTATGTCTAAAATTTGAAAATATTTCACTACTATTTTATCATCTTGAATATCAATTGTAGTAATATTTTTTACCATGGTGAAGGAAAAATGCTTTAATTATGGGATAAAATAATGTGATAAGAACTGAAAGAAATACATAAAAATTTATTAATATTTTTAAGAATATATTTCATCCATAATCTTAAAAATCATCAATATGTGAACATAATTTCAATATTTCCATGATTTTGACCTTCATAAAAACTGATTATAGGATATAGGAAAAATATCACCCTCTTTCTTATCAATATAGGCAACATGTTCATAATGCATAAATTATTGTTTTGAATTAATATTTGTTCCTATTTTTATAATAACTAAATTATTTTCATGATTTTAATTTATTTCAAATTTTATTAACTATATAACAACCTTGCGTTCATATGTAATGATGAAATAGTATTATTAAAATAAAAATAAAAATAAAATAATAGATTTTAAAAAGGATAAATTTATTTAAATATGAAATATTAATTGTGTCTAAATTTTTTTATAGATATTTATAATATTTTTTAGTTAAAATATGTATATTCTAAATCCACATTTGACTTTATATTTTTATAGAAAAATTAAATGAATGGTGTAAACATGTATTGTAAAGGTAATTTATAATAAATAATGTTTTGTTAAATTATTTGAGATCCATAAAAACATAAATTATGTTAAGTAAATGTAAAATGGTTTAAAATATAAAACATTTTCCATTTATGGGCCTTTTTTACCTTTTATAGTATCTTTCATAACCCTTAAATTGTAAAAACATGAACACAATGATAATTGTCAAAAAACTGTTAACTCGGGAAAAAACATATATGGGTGACTATATCTCCTAAATATGATAAATTGTAATTGGATGATATTGTTTTGGATCACTCTCATCAAATAATATAATCTTATGAATTTGGTTCCATTAGAATATGAATATTTATTTATATTGATTCGCAACATCAACAAAATCCCAGATTGCCCCTCCCCAATATTATAAAAGGGGGCCTCCTATATTATTTTCTATATAGATTAAAAAAATTTGGTTTCCCCAGTACCTACCAAGATACCTTCATTAAATCCCTATCCACATATTAGAGTCCTTATTTTGAAGGTAAATAAATTCTAGTAATGATTTTGGGGTAAATTGTAAGATGTTGTTCAAAGATGTTGTATACTTCTTGATGAATAATTATTTTTATATTTATTATTACAACTCCATGAATTTTCATCAAACATGATAACCTTATAAAACCATAATCATCCATATACTAATATTTTATTAGGTTAATTGAATGACCTAAATCTATTTATTCTTCCATGAAATTTGATACGAACCCATACTTCATGTTTATGGATGATGATTTCCTTCCATAATGAGGAAATTTGTTTTACATAATAAAATATAAATTAATATTATAATTAATCATTTAATGAATATATATTTTATTCCTGAAATTTTTATTATTCAGGAGAAGTAATATGAAATAAATTTTCTTAATAAGTCATTCGTTGATAAATGATAATGTTGTTCTTGTATACGTATGGACTAACACCTCCATGATGTGTTATCGTTCATTTTCTATCCCCACATCACATTGATTATATATATACATACATACATATTTATTTTATTAAATAATATGTTATTTATGTAATTATTATCTTTTTTGGAATAAAATTTAATACTTTCCTTCTTTCCACAATGATCCACGAAAAATGGACGAATTACTCATTAATGTGTACAACCTATCATCTCCATCATCTTAGTGTAGTTAATTATTCATAACCATCATTCAGATTTTTTTTAAAATAAAAAATTATGTTTATAAATGATACAAGTTTCATGATTATTATTCTGGATAGGATGTAAGAATAACCACTTTCTCCATATTCATCATACAGAAGTCCTTTTTTACATATGATCTGAATATTTTGAAAAAATGGAAACAAAATATTCAATTAGATATTGTTTTATAACATTGTAAAAGTAATAAGATACATGAAATTGGTTCCAACAAAATTAAATAATAGACAAGTGTTTATTATTAATGATGATAATGAACTTCTTTTTGGGGTCAGACTCAAATTATGGTTATTTTTGTAAATACATTATTCATTTATAGTTTTTTATACATATCATTTTATTCCATGTACATGATGTTATAAATACATTATTAGAACTCTTATTTATTTGTAATGGGATATTAAATGTAATTTTTATCAAATTTATCATTATTTTCAATGTTTTAAATTGAGGGCACTTTTTTTATTTTCATTGTAGATACATTATCTTAATCATCATTTAAATTGTTTTAATAATTTATTCTCTAAATATTTCTATTATTTGCTCATATTATTTTGATTATATTTTTGATGCATCTATTTGTAAAGGATATAATTATTAATCAAAATGTAGTTATCTGTTTACTTTCTTCATAAAAATCAACAGGAAGTATTCTATTGAAAATTATTGTCATGAAATATCCTGAGTACTCGGGTATCCTTATAACTAAAATTGTACTAACACGACCCAAACAAAATTCCTGACCCCCATGGTTTAGTTACTAGCACTTGTAATCATTAAAAATGAATGTGCGAAAAATTTATCTACAATCATTGTGGAAGAAATATAAACAATATAGTATGAATATGAGAAAAAAATACACATTTATATGATTAATAAAAGTAATATAGGTCTAAAAAAAATTTACTACAATAATATACCAAAAAACAAAAATAACTACCCCAGTACCAACAGAACCAAATATCCATTCCCAAGGTCAACATCTTGAACCACCGACATATAGTTCTTTTCCTTGCTCGAACCTAGAAGGATATAATTTTCAAACTCCCAATGTCATAAATAATATGCAAGCTAAAAGATCATTATATTCTTACCATATATTCCATATTAGATGAAAACATTTAATTTACAAAATGATGAAATTTAATGTTTAAATAATTTTTTTGGCATTTCAAATGAATTTTTAAAAAAACCAGTATTTAAATTCCAAATTAACAAAATTCATTAAAAATGGATTAATTCATCATTTTATACAAAACATTATATATATTATAATTCATGCAAAGAAGTTTACAAATATTGGTATACATATATATATCAAATATAAAAGGTGAGAAATATGGTCAACTTCTAAAATGTATGAAAGTGCCATGAAATAGGACTCCACACCCTCAAACTAGAATGAAAATATGTTTATACACACATACCTTTCGTACGAACAAATAAAACCTCATCACTAACCTATCGGGTTGTGATGTTCAATATTTCTATTTTTTAACATTAGAAATTATTTATTTTTATCAAAATAACTCTAAAATTACGTAAAGATTTCATGTGATCTAATTGCATTCAACGATGGAAAAATTATTTTCAAAATAGTTTAAAATAAAATTCTTCCAATTCTCCCATTTATATCATTAAAATAACAAAATAAAATCAAAAATAGGTTTTTAATCAAAACATAACTTTTTTGAAGATAAAACCCAAAGGATTCCGCCAAATCGATTTTATGCCATTTTTCTTATACATGAATTTAAAAAACAATACATAGTTAAATATCAGATTTCACATTCATCATATAAATTAATCAATTTAAATTTAAAAATAATTGAATAAATTGAATAATAAATCCAAAATTCAATGTAATAGGGGGTTTTCCACAATTTTATCCCAAAATCCACATTCACAAATCAAATCCTCAAACTAAATTGAATTGGGATTGTACTCAAAAAATTGAATTAAATTTCAAAAAATTAGATTTAGGTCAATCAATTTATATTAAAAAAATAAATTTAGTATTAATAAAATTTGAATCAAAAAATGGAACAACCTACCTTGGTATCTTTTGATCTCGAAACTCCAAACCCCAATCGGGAAGCTCCAATGAAGAACGATGACCACAAAATTCAAGAATCACATTAATATCCATGTTCTAAAAAAAGGTTACAATATAAACCAATAAATAAGGATACCTATGAAACACCTGGGAGGGAAGAAGAGACAATGTGATAAAGTGAATGGGAAGAGAAAAGTACCCATTTAGAGATCAAATGTCCCTCGACTAGCTTTGATCTACTTATGTGAGGTTGTTGAGGGGATAAAAACTGCTCTTGGGAGCTACTAGGAAAGAGGAAATAGTTTTGGGGATGTACATGTACATCATAGTTATTAAAATAGTGTTTTGATATTTTTAATAAATATTTTAGTTTTAAAAATAGCCATACATATAATTATATTAGTCGATCAACATTATCTAGACAAACCCTAAACCATTGTTCTGTGACACCATTTTCCTAGGTGAAAAGTTTGAAAAACCAAGCCCTAACAATAAAAATTCCGAGTTCCTTAGTTTTCATTGATTTATTTTGTAGGGAACATCGATTAAAAAAATCATGCCACAACCATACACAACTTTAGAATTTTCAAAAAAAACTCTAAATTTTCACCCAATAAAACCCCAAACAAAACTCAAAAAACAGATGAGTTAAAGTGGGGTTTACGAATACCTATAAATACGAACATGATGTTAAAACGTAACCACCATAGAACCATATTGTCATTAGAAATCCTAATGATAATCTTCCATTCCAAAATTATGAGGACACTTCTCTCCCATTAGTTTCTCCCTCTCCCACATCTCACGAGTTTGTAAACTACGCTTCCATATCATTGAAACCATATTTTTCTTCATCCCACAAAGTACTAATGGTATCATAGTCAACTATTTAGGAATGAATATCATTAATGGATAAATAAATTTCAACCTCATTATTAGTTCTTCATAGGTTATAAGATGGATCTAATAGATACTTTTAGAGCTAATATACATGAAAAAAATTATGTATCGATGTTAGCTCATATGGAAGTGATAAAAGATATAATATGTTTCCCATGAACATAATAAACTCAAAAGGTCCCACAAAATGAGGAAAATGTTTTTATTTATTCCTAATTCATCGATGTCCAAAAATGTTTAAAAATTTCAAGAATACCTAGTAACCAACTAACAATTCTAGTCTTCAGAAATGATGATCAACATAAGATTTATATAGACTATGTTCCATCTATATCTATAGTAAAAAACCTCAATATTTTATGTCATATCTTGATCCAAAATTGATTCAAGTAAGGAACTTTCACAAATAAAAGACCCAGAAAATGTAGATGTTCAAATATAGCTATTAATGTCCATACAAGGGGCCACTCTAATCACATAGTGGTATGTTCTTTTATAAGAGAACTAATCCATTCATATATGGTCATCCCAAGCGTCATCAAATTCAAGAACACAAAAAATTTTCATACCCTCAATAATATGCATACCCAATTCTATTTGGCCATCTAACTATGAATAGTAATTCGTACACAAATGAAGATGATATTATAGTGCCTCTATAAGGACTCTAGAAATTAGATATGTGAACCATGTATCCCCATCAGAAACAATATTAGATGGAACTCAGTGAAAAAACAATCCCTATAACAAAGATATTTCCCAAATCTTCAACATTGGTTTAATCAAAAAATGGGTATAAAGTAATCCAATTCTATCAGCCGATCGATCACAATCCATATCAAATTCTTATTTCACTTGGTGTAATGAATTAATACTGAAAAATACATGGTGATATCATCCCGCATCTATGAAGGAACTGATTTTTTTGAATGGTACCCAATATCTTATTCTGCTCGACCAAAACCTCTTTGAATGTATAGTAAGGAGAGACAAATTAAACAATTCACCATCTCGTATTTGGTCACCAGAATCTATGCACCACATCAAGAAATATCTTCTTAATTTCTAGATACTCATCCCACTATGAGTTATAAGAATCCCCCATCATATATTTCCTTACTATTAACAAAACAACAATGTGATTTTGGAATAATAGAATGTCCTTGGTGGATAATGACTATTCATGTTTGGTTTCCCTAGAATAAAGAGACTCGCTAATTATATGGAACTACTCATCAATATGTTCTTTCCTATAGAAACATCTTGAGAAAAGAATCTGTCAAATAAAAAATGAACAACGAAACTGCATTACCTAATTCATATAATCCCATATGAAACTATGAAAAGTGATCCATCCAGATCAAATTTTTTTATGACTCCTTCACTGCATGGTTTGAATTTTTTTTAATTATGGTATCTATAAATACATTCCATTTCCCCGAGTCATATGCACTTTCAATGTAGAAGTATTGCAGGTACTCCACCAAAAACCTCTTGATGATATTCAAATATTTTGAGAGAAGATATAATCCAATCTATTATTGTCTAAGAACATGGTATACAATTATCCATAAATGTAATACTGCCATCTCTTATGATCCTTCATCACATATGAATTTTCATTGATATGGGTTTGATAATTATTCTCATGCGTCATAATATAATGGGATCCATAAGTAACATCAAGATCACAGTCCATAATAATGCATCCCAAACCTGAACCTATTTCATTAAAGAAGACCACATACCCCTAGCCATCCTCTGGAAGAGTCAAAATTATGGTATTAGTCAAAATATATTTTAGCTAAAAAATGATTTTTGACATTTATAATTCTAGAAAATCCTTATCAAAATCCAAAATTGAGAAACCATATGAGAATCCAACAATGTGAATTCTTTAACAAATCATCAATAATAACCAACATGACCAAAGAATATTTGGATCTCAAAATAATTTCATGGTTTTTCCCATTCCATAAAAGCATTTAAATTTTCAAGGTCAACAAAAATACCATGTTTTGACCCAAAATTCCCCACATATTTATATTACAAAATCCAAAAATCCCATTTTGAAAACATGGTATAAAATCACTGATTTATTAACAATTATAGAACTCTTCTATTATGATGCACAAGATCCTCTTGAGAGAGAGTGTAAACAAAACGTGTCATCCTCAAATAGTACCACAATTTTATCAAGATACTAATGTTAAATATTGTTTATTAAATCCATTAAAATGGGAAGATAAATTTATAGACCAATGAGAATAACAAAGTACTAATAATGGTCTTATAAATTCCAAAAAGTAATTTTTTGAACATCAGATAATTTTATTCTCAACTGATGCAAACGAGACAAAATTAGAACTTCTAAAATGAATTTATTCACTTAAAAATGATCAAATAGCTCATCAATATGTATTAAATAATTTTTTTATTTACCATAAAATTATTGAGTTTTCATTAATCAATAAATGGTAAAGTGAACCATTATATTTCATAGGGAGGAGAAATTGAATCACCCATAGTGACACACTCGGGAATATAAATATTTTTTATATTGTATCCTTCAACTGACCCTTATGTTCTTTAATTTCAACAAATTAAAAGAGGTAATAGGGAATATAAACTTGTTAATTAATATGGACTAAATCAATAAAATACAACACATCCCTTACTAGTGAAAAAATTTTAGATGTAAGAAGGAAACATGTTATGAAACTCAATGAAAACTGAAAAATTAAAACCTCTCAAATATTTACACACCATATCAAAAGAACACAAAGACATCATATACACCAACTATCAAAAAGAAGTTCTGGTTCTTCTTGACCTTAGGTCCCATTCACCTTGGAAGACATGAAAACTCCCATAGAGTGTGGTAAAGGAGACCTATCAAAGATAAATATCTATTAGATACTAAATTTCAATGATCTAATCCCTCCTGAACTTGACATCAATATACCTCATATGGATAAACAGAAACTCCATGAAATATCAACATCTGATAAAGAGATATTACATGTGGGACTATGTAGACCCTTCTCACTATTCAGTCAAAGGGGTGTAGGAATATCCACATATGATAAATGATCTGTAGAAATATTAAAAATATTAAAAACATAGGTTGAAATAAATGAATGTGGTGTATCAAAATCAAAACAAATTATTCAATAATTAAAAAGCTATAGTGATCGTAAATCTCAATGTTAATGGAAAATTATTTGCATCCACTAGAGAATCTTACACAAAATTAAGATAATTTTTCTGATTTCTATAGATGGAACCCCTTTTCTCAAGAATCATATGATTTCCCTATAATTCTAGATGTAATTAAGGATTTATTTCCCTTACGTGTATTGGAATAAACTAAGAAATAGTTTATTAGGTGAGATAAGAACCAATAGGAGCCACAAAACATGTGTACCTCAATTCAAACCATTATTGAATTCTTATTATTTCCAAATAAATAAAATAAAAGTTCCTCCTCCAGGAACTGCATGAGGTTTAAAAAAAACCTAATATTGCAAGACACCCTGAGAATACTCATGATTCTTCTTTCTTTTGAAGAAAATTGCACTAGCACTGGGAGAGAAATAAATATCAGACAAACCTATCATGCCAACCAGGTCTACTTAAAAAATCAGTCCTCTATCAATCCCATAAACACAATGAGTCTACTTTAGAAATAATTCCAATGAATGAATATCATATCAAAATTAAAACTCAATCATTTGAGAAATTATCTTCTCTTTAGATACTATATCATGTGAGAATTAAAAAATCTTCATAAAAAAGTTTCCACACTCTAACGTGGTCATGTTTGAATATTCATGTTTAAAAATCTCTATAGCCATGGCCAACAACATCAACTCTAGATATAAATGGTGAGTGAAAAGAAGATTAATGTCCTTCAACTGTAACCTAACAAGATTCTTTTCTATCACTATAATGTCCCACAATATCTATCATAGTCCTTCAAGCACGTTGGCATCACACATGACCTTCATTTCATTAGATGTCTCCATGAAAACAAAATCCATTATACTCAACCCATCTTCAGCCTATTGGGGATCATTAGATCCATTGAGTACATGTGTATTCTAGTGATGGAATTTATGAGAATGATTATAGATGACATCCCTTTGAGGTTCCACATTGGGAGCCAAAATGGGAGATAGTGTATGTGCATGTCCCAAATCTTGGACAGTACACAAAATCACCTCAAATAATGTCGGGTCCAAAAAATAATTTTCTCACTATGGTTCAATATAAGCTTCCTCCTAGATATGATTCACATGTCTTCTCAAGGAAATAATGGTTCAAAACATCATAAGATAAAAAAGTAGATAATATATTAATAATCATTCATAAAAACAAGGGGGAATTAATCCCTAAAGAGAGACAACCAAAATTTGGACTTCACACTATCCAACTAAGATTAAAAAATTACTACAACTAATCCTCATGTTATATTTTCCAATCCTCCTTTGGTGATATAAGGTTAATTACAGTGAAATATGGCTAAAAACGCAATAAAATCTACCTCCAAAATCCTGAAAAATTACCAAAATTAATACTGACAACAAGATAATAAGATCAACCTCACATTGGTACCACTTTTTCTGGAACCCACCTAGGTAACCTGGTAACATCATAAATGACCTTGTCTTTACATGACCCAAAGGGTATTCTTGATCCTCACAAGAAGAAAAATAGAACTTCACATCATAAAAAATGAACGTGTGAACGAATTATATACAAACATTATAGATCCAATATCAACAAGAAATTATGAATATAAGAAAAACTCCATAGGGATAAGATTACCAAAATTCAAATATGTTTAAACAATCCATATTACTAAAGAAAATTACCATAAAAAATGAAGGAACAACCCAAGTCCCAGTGGACTAAACTCTCCAAGCCCATGATTAACAACTAGAACTACCTCCAAGTGGTTGTCCCATTGTTGGACCTGGAAGGAGATAATATATAATCACTTGGGGGAATATGTAGCATGTGAGATAAAATCCCATAGGGTCTCAACAAGGATTTCATAATATATTCTGGCATTTAATTGACAAAATAAAGAGATTTCATTTTTAAATAAATAGGTTTGGCATTTCCAGATCAAATATAAAAAAAATGATATACATTTCAAATGATGGAAATAATTGAAAGAGATAGATTTATTCAAAATTTTATATAAATATTTTTTTAAATCATAGGGAATGTAATATACTGTTAAAATATTGGAATATATTTATATATCAAATAAAAAAGGTGACATACATGGTAATATGTCCAAATGTACTATAGTTTCAAGTTATAAGTCTATATACACTCTATGTGAGACAAAAATATGGGTATACACACATCCTCTTGGTAAAACTGTTGGAATAATCATTAAAATCCAATAATGGATGTAATGTGATGCATTTATGTTTCATGTTTTTTTAATAATAGATTTCTTCCAAATAAATCATTAATTATCTTAGGCTTTCATATTCTATAACAATAAACAATGATGGTCAATTTATTTTAAAAACAATTTAAAATATTATTTATCCCCTTCTCTAATTTCAAACATGCTAATTTCCATAAAAAAAATTGTAATGGGTTTTTAATCAAAACATGCCTTTTAAAATGATTAATCAAAAATTATTATACTATAACCATTTTAATCCATTGAAAATAATAATGAATTTGAATTCAATTCACATTTCAATTTCACATTTCACTATCAAATTGTAAACTCAAAAAATTAATTTTCACAAAAAATAAAATCAATATCACAATATAATCCCCAAATCAATGAAATTGGTGGTTTTCAATTTTTTTTCCAAAATCCAATTTTAAAAATCAAATCCACCAATTAATTGAATTTGGGGTTTATTCAAAAAATGAAACCAATATTAAGGAATTAGATTCAAATAATATATTGAAATTAAATCATGCAATTTAGGGACATTCAAATTGGCCAATCAAAACTAAACCACCTTCATCAAAACCTCTAGATCTCAAAACACATAATCCTAATCGACATTCTCTAAATAGGAATGAGGTAAATTGATTCAGAGACTCCCATATAAATGAATGATCTGAAACAATGTTTAATATATCATTCAGTCAAAAATTATATCTATGAATTCCTAGGGGGGAAAGAAGAGAGAGTGGGAGAATGTGAATGGGAATAGAAAACTAACCATGAGAAGATGTAATGTCAGTCTCCTAGACTTGACCCACTTCTAGGAGCTTTCTATGGGGATTAAAACTAACCGTTGGAGGTCTTAGGGAAGAATATATCACTTTGGTGTCATATAGGTCTGTTAGGGGTCAAAAAATAGGGATTCAATATTTTTAAATGTATTTTAGGATTAGAATAATATGGAATCATGGTTAACAATGCTAACCCTCATAGTTTAGATAAACCAAGCACCTTAGGCATGCACCCCCATTTTGAAAGGGCATAGTTTCTACATGGTGGGCAAATTTTTTTTCAAACTATGTTCCTATGTTTGTAAATCCCACTACCTTTGTTTAAATGGTTTTCTCTTGGAGGTTTTATGGTTTATGAAAGCCATGTTCCATCAGTGTACATCCCCTTTTTATTCAAAGGAACTACAAATTTTCACCTGATGAAATCCCAAATTATGACCAAACATAATATGATTCAAAGAGAGGATTTGGAATTCTTTTACACATTAATAGTATGGTGCAATGAAAAATATAAATGTTCCTTTTTATCATATAGGTGATCAATGATTCATCATTACACAATTAATTTTCTAAAATGATTTACTTGCTATAGAGGTTTTCATGGTTTGTTTTAATAAAAATATTCTTTTCCATTGATTTATGTATTTCCAAAATGTATTATAAATTTAATGGTTGTTTTAATATCCAAAAATGATTCCTTATGAAAGAAAATGATATTTCATTGTTTAAATGTTGAAAATTTTGTGATTTATTATGATAATATTATATTAGGGTTCTTAGGAATTGATTAAGATGGAATGTTCCTACATTATAACCAAGGATATGTGGGTTGATGACAAACCTATAGTTTTTTTTAAAATTTCTCTTTAATATTTATCATCAAGGTTATTTTTTACCAAAAATATTAATCAATTTATAACATGAGGATTATTCTATTTTTAAAAGTGATAGTATTTCATGTATAAAAGTGATATGAATACGACTCCCCAAATTAATGAAATGATTTATTTATGGATGATAAAGTTTTATAGAAATCTTATTATTTCACTAGGTAATATAATTAGTTTATGGGAAAATTAATGTTTTTTCTAATTCTTAAGTGTAAAATGTATTTATTTTTGATAATTATTTCATGTTTTTATTATCTCATCAAGAAACCTCTATGTATTTTGTTAGTCATAGTTGAAAACTCATGATGTGGGTGAATATTTTACTAACAGAAATTCTTAGTAAAAATAATTTAAAATATATGTTCCCCAATATGATAAATATACTTACTTATAGAAAGTATATTTTTATAATTCTTATATTTTAGAATGATTCACACTACCTCTATCATAATGTACTTAAAATTATTTTGAAAATAATTTCATATTTAAAACAAATTTTATCATATCAGGAAACATATACAGAACAACAATCTGGTTATCTATTCATGTAATGTTTTGGTTAATAAATATATATTTTTTTATATTTAATGAAATGAAAAAAATTAAGAAAAGACCAGAAAATAAAAAATTGAACAACTTAAAAAAATGGTATTATTCCAATGAAATATCTAGTACTCTCATTATAGAAAGCACATGTTACAATACGGATTATAATAAATTAAACTGTTCCATAATCATGATCGAGATTTAAATAATATATCACCCATGTCTATGTAGGCATAAAGACTAATCAACAGAAATGATTTGGATAAAATCGATAATGGATTCACATGAAAATTTTAACAAAAATTTATTATAATACAATTTAATATAAATTAAAGAATGCGTTCAAAACTAAACATTATAGTGTAGGTGATTATGGTTTATAAATAAACTATGTTTAAAAAAACTAAATTGTAAATCCTAAATATAAATAGAAATATATTAGAAAATATATCATTACTCTTTCCCTATTGAAATAGCTATAATTGGTCATGAGTCTATGATTAATTCATTTTATGGAGCTCAAATAATTCATAGAAAACGAATAAAAATAAGGGGTTGTGAATATATAGAAATACGTCTATTTATATTCTATAATTATCAAATGTTCTTACATAATTCATTGTTTCAATGATTCTTTTTTCCAACATATGAGATTCAATATTTTTTCCCATTAATTAGTAAATGTCTCACATGTTCAATATATAGATTATTTTTAAATTTATTTTACCCATGTATAATTATATAATGAATTATAATAATAATAAAATAATGGAATCCATATATTAGGAGATTAATTTAGAAAGTAAGTCTAATTTTTTAAAAATTTATGTAGTAGTTTATAAAGAATCAATTATTATTCCGTGTTCCTATACTTATCCATAAATAAGTAAACCATGAGTTAGATAATTATTTTTAAAATTAATTCTAGATAACTATGGTAGATCCTTAGAAATAGTAATTCCATAGTGGTAGCCCACCACTTGTGGTATCTTGGTTGAATGGTATCTCTAATAATATTAAATCTTCAGAATGGTAGTTGTTTTTAATGATATCTCTTTATAATTGTATCATCATGTGGTGTTTGATACACAGAGTATTTTATCCATATAATGGTAGTGGTATATTTACCTTTGCAATATTTGTACTAAATAGTATCAGCATTAGGTGAAAGCAAAATTGATCTAGTGGTGGAAGTATTTTATTGTAGATAGATTTATATGGTTGTGCTTGTAGCTCAAAATAAACTAGTGGTATATTTTCCAACTAAAAATATCATCAGGTGATAACACATTTTAATTACTGGAAGATTGGTTTGTAGATCAATACATTTACAATTATCATAAATATTACAAAAAATTTGTTCATATAATAATATTATAAATTCCTTAGAAACAGAAATAATAGGATTACTGATCCTTAAAATAAGTATGTTCTTGGACTATGCCAACAATATCCTCTTTTCAATGAGAAATAATCATGGAATTCAAATCATTTTTGAAAAAAATAATTTGTTCATAAATTAAAAATGAATAGAATTAATATAGTTCTCTTATTATAGGTAATCATAGTAAAAATGCGGTGAACATTTATTCATTCCAAACATAAATTTTTATATATGATATTCTTCATATGTAATCCTCATTTTGGGATTATCTAAAAGGATAAATTGAATGGGAAATAAAAAAAAGACATAATATGAAGAGACATAGGGATGTTATTAAATTTCAATGTAAAATAATTACATCGAAAATTAGAATATAAGTAAATAGGTCATATGAAAATTCTAATTTGATTCTGGTGATCCATTTATAGGTCGACAAGAAGAATTACCCTTTGTATCCATTTCTTTTCCATCTAAAAAAGGGGTTGGATGAGTAGGAAGTTCAGTTATCCAAAACACTATAGAAGATTCCGCAATAATGATCTACCTCACAACATTAAAAGGGTTAATTCCGAAATTACTAAACTCAATATAGGTATTTTATAATGTTGCAGATAATGTTGTTTAAATAGAAGCATTAAAAGGGATGATTAGAGGGAAAATTACTGCAGTCTAGGTGGTGTAAAAAAATTACCTAATCTAACAAAAAAAGTGATAACACAACCACTATTCTCTATACACATTATAATGAAAACCTTATATTGCATAAATAAGACGAGAAGAGGTTCCAAGGTCATCCAATGGGTTAAATTCACCTTCATACCTCTCACCATATGAAGAATTCTAAAAATATTAGATAAAATATTTAAAGGAAAATTTTACTCATTCTTGGTATAAATCCTTGATAGATAATAATTAATAGCTTCAGGTATAGTATCCAGATCACTCATATGATCATATAATAATTCTCTAATAAACATATAAATTTTCTGACCCTGATATTTGATATAGAAAATATCTTCCTGAGGAGAAGTAGTGAGATCACTAATCATAGCTTGAAACTATTATCTCACAATGGTTCATATATGATCATCATCTAATCCATCATTAGTAGAAATAGTCAGTGCTCAAAAATATGATTCCCCAATAGTAGATGAGGACTATAGCCTCTCAAAAATATATATTTATTTCATCATAAATCATGAACTCATATCCTCTATAGTAATCTAGATAACATCTATCTTTTAAACTAACATATTAATTATTATTTAATAATGTTCTATTATCTATAAAAAATAGGTTTAACGTGATAAATGAAAAAACTGAATAACTAAATTGTATTAACCTCACTTATTTTATTCCTATAATATGAGTATGGCCTAATAAACCCATTATACGCTGATACTAGATCTGTGTTTAAGACTAACTGATTAGATTTGACAAAACTTCTATATTGTGGATGATGGGAAGGGAGGAGAGTCCTCTACTATATAGGCACTGTATATTTCTCAAGTCTATTCTCCACAATAATTATCTCGAAAAACATATGTAAGAAATTTTATTATATATCAATCCCCCTTAAATGGGATCCCTTAGTATCTTTCTACTCAACTCAGATGGATGTTCTACCATGACCTGGTGGACGAACACATCATCGTCGTCATCATCATCATCATCATCATCATATTATAATGTTGAATAATCCAACCAATGTTCAGAATACAATGGTTATTTATCCCCCTTAGATGGTTCCCTTCTATAATATATATATGAGGTAACTAGGACAAAATAGAATTTAGGAGCCTGACCTTATAAAGTATCCAGATCAGCTCTATCATTGGATTCCTAGATAACAGATGCTGAAAGGGAATCTACATGCCACACACCCCTAGAAGACCATCTATACTCAGTAAGAGTGTGAAATGTTTTTGTATTCTCATTCTCATATCATATATGCGCATCATTCTTATAATCATCCAAAATAACAATACCATCCTCATGTCTATTCGATTTAGATCTCTCAACATGGTCATTATTCAATCCATCTGTATCATCATTCTCATCATTTTTACTAAGTATACTATCTATATCAAGAAGGGAAAGATGTGTAACTAATGGTTGATATAATAAACTAGGGCTCGTAGATTCATCAAGGTCACATCCCTCTTCTATTAAAATTGTAACAAAAATTTTGTCCTCATTTATAGGTTCTTCCCGTTCATACTGAGATTCTTCATTTAAAGAATACTCCAAAAACTCGTCCAGATACTTGTCATGATATTAGTCTAAAAGGATTCATTATGGGGTTAATATTTTAATATAGTATATTCTTATCATCAACCCATTTGTTTGACCAAGGATTAATATTTACCAACATCGTTTTTTAATTTTTCTGAAAAAGGTAAAAAGCAACACACATAGTCTCATTATCATCTCTTTTAGTAACAATACTTATCACATCCAACATAGTAGATATCGACATATGGTAGGCCAATATGTCTGGTTTAGATAAGGTCTTTATAATATCCTTAATATAAACCTTTTTATGTTTATATAAATTTATCTTATCTCCACTTATCAAAGAAAATAGTAAAATGATATCAGGAAACCTTATTTACATGAAATCGCATTTTTGGGTAAATAGTATGTATTTTATGAACATGAGAAAAACAATTTAGGCACCAACTATCTTTATTAGTGTAGGTCTTCTAACATCTCCATTTCCATTCAACTAAAACACTACATCCTTATCAAATTAATTTACATAGATAACAGGAAATGAACCTTAATAATGAACTTATATATCTTTTTTCAGGAACATTCAAACATCATGTACACTTCATCAATGAAATGTAATGGTATTTTCCACCAATCGATACCTTCATGAAATCATTCTTTTCTTAAAAACCAGACTCTAAAAAATGATATAAATCATGGTATAACATTAAATATAATGGATGATCATTCCTAAATAGCAGTTCACAACATCCCTATTCCTAGCTAAAAATCCATACGAGGTACTTTCTATAATCAAACCATGTGATATTGAATTATTTCTTCAAAAAAATAGCTCGATACCTCTTTAGGGGATTCATCAGTTATAATTTCTAACATGATTATCTACATAGTTTCTCTGAGGTATGTGGCTCATCAAGAAATCCACTAGGATGCTTCACACTCAAAAATTCATTACTATATAGAGGGCGAAAGAAGGAGATGGTATATCACATGTCTATAGGGTTGGGAATGAGTTTAAATGGGGTGAATGTGTGAGGGTTCATAATACTTTATTTTTTTAGATTTCATTATATAGGAATACATAATCAGAAACTAATTAATTTTAATAAAAATAATAAAATTAAATAAACCTGATAAAATTTAAATTACAGATATTTAGAATAGTATCACTAGTAATAGTTGGTCGAATGATATATTCTCATGGTATTCCCAAGATGGTATTTTGTCAAACTACTTCGCCATCATTGTACATAATGGTTCTATGCCATGATAACTAAGTTATAGTAGTATGTATTGGTTGATCATCATGATTGATAAAAGTAGTAGATCATCCATGGTAGATACCTATGGAATATTATTCATGGTTGAAACAATGGTATATCTATTATAGTAGTACATGTAATTTGAATTTCTCCTACAAAAACCAATATAATTAATAAAAAATGATGAAAAAACCTACCATTCAAATTTCATGTATGACATAACTTATTCTCTAAACATTTAAAGGCACTGTGAATTTTTTATCAACATTTTTTTAGTTCCAGCGAAATAATGTTTTATATTACACTTTTTGAAAATGGTCTCTGAAAATGTGATGTCATATATCGATGTGTTTTGTCCAAGAGTAATACATTTTATTCTTTTAAATGTTAATACTAATTGTATTATGAGACTTTATAGGGGAATGTCAAAATTCATAATAATATTCTAGTAAGGTGTGTTTGTTTCCACCAAATCTAGGCAGAAAAACAATATGTGGCTCTGTACTAAGATTTAATAGTGTATAATTCAATGGATTTTTCTTTCATACTACAACGTAAAAAGAGACATTCCCAAAAACTGACATATTCCATTAGTAATTTATATATATAACACATATCCACTAAAATCATCCAGTGAATAACAATCTAATTGAAATTATTTTCTTCTAGAAGAGAACAATCTCAAATTGGTTGTACTCTTGTGATATTTGAATGTCCTTTTAAAAAAAATGTGATTATTTTGAATCTACAAGGAAATGGGAAAACACAAATAACCTAAAAACTATACTAGGTAATTTAGAAGTTATGTATAATTATATCCAATATTAAAAATATGAGGGGTCTGTTAAATTGTGGTCCTAGAATAAACACGATCAAATTTAAAAATTTTATGCATGGGGGCATGATATGCATTAGTACAATCCATAAAAAATATAATTAAGTGAACTTTACTATACATTATTATTTTTAAATAATTCCATAATTATTTTTTCACAATTTAAATAAAAATATATTAATTTAGTTATCACATCAAACTCTTTTCAAATTCGTAATATATAATTTTTTTAAACACATTACACATTGGGCTTCATGGTGATCCAAAAATAATAACCACACCACATGTTTGTATAATTAAAAAAACATATTTAACCTTTTTTTATAAAGAAAATAGGGTCATTGATTCCATTATTAAATAAAATTCAATAAAAAATGAACTGAACTTACTATACCTTGATCTGAGAGGGTGGTTTGGATCACATAAAGAAATCTTTATTTGAAAAAATATTTATTTGGAATGTCGGGGATTTGAAATACATATGGTTAGTCCAAAAATTGGTAATCAATTATATTAACAATTAATAATTCACTTTTGACATATATTGGATATAATTTGAAATTAAACGGTTTTTTTTGGAAAAAACACTCTGATAGAATCAAGCCTAGATACTGGAGAAAAGGATAACTCATTGTTAACTACTACGTATTAACTATATTCTTATGCAACAAGGATTTATTTATTTTTTATTATTATGTCCAACCTATTAATATCATTTCTTATCACTATGTTTCTGAAAATAGTTTTGTAGTCATTGGGTCCTTCATCATGTTCATAGAATCTACTTCAATCCAAATGATTTATCTCTTCTTGAATCTTTATTAACAAAGATTTATCACTAACATCATCATTGATGTTCTTAAGTTCAATTTATGACATGAATGTGTTATGTTCAACTTTTAATACTAGAGAAGTTTTAATAAAAGTTCCTTTATTGTGGTATCCAACAAAATCTACGAGAGGATGATATTTATAAAGCATAATAGCTCTAGCAACAGTAGTTTTAGATCCTTTATTTTCATTTATAGTTTCAGGTTTAATTTTTTTTTCTGAACTGGGATATTTTTATAAAGGTTTTATGGAAATATTGCTTCTTGATTTACCATTAATATCCTATCATGAATTATCCCAAACTCCTTGGTACTCTATTACCTGAGCTGACTCTAACAAGTCCTAAAGGTAATTATTGATCCCCTTAGGTTATAGAAATTCACCTATCATCATACAAGATCAATGAGTGAAGGAATTTCCCCCAAAAAATAGCTGAAGATGAAAGATACCATACAATATTAGGAACCCTCCATAGAAATAATATACCATAAAATATGTAAAACTGTACTCAAACAAAAATAGAAACATACAAAAGGAAAAAATAATGTCTACTAGATTAATGTCCCATTGAATTCTATGTAAAAATTAGACAATAGATCCATTGGTCACCATAATCCCTCTATGGTCCTAAGGATCATGAAGATCCACCAACTCCTAGTGGAATACTCCATTTTCTAGGAAACTACAAAATAAAATTTAAAAATAAGTGATGGACAAGTTAGGGTGAGATATTTAAAGTAATTTATGGTGTCACCACGAGTACCAAAATCAATTCTATAACAAATTAACCAAGTTATAATTGAATTTAATATGAATTGATTAATGGTATATCATTCACATATTTTAAATGAAACATGCATCGACATCAGAATATATAGAATGTCATTCAAAACTAAATAAAATGAAAATATTAAATAAAAACCTATATAATTTAGTTACCATTTATAAAACTATAAATAATAAATTCCATTGAAATAAAGGCCAAAAAAATCATTCAACCACATACAAAATTTCCATGATATTTTATGTTAGAAAATATGATCATCAAAAATCTAAAAAATTATTTCGGATCATAATAGGTGAGAACACCCAAATAATTAATCACCCCAACAAAAGAACCCTTATATTCCATATAATCAAACAAAAGTGAACACTCATATGTTTTCATTATAATAATATGTAGTTAGATTATTCACCATCAATTTTTTTCTAGTTGGTCAAGGTACTAGCATGCTTATCAAATATTCCATAAAACATGTAGAACTAAAGGTGCTTAAAATAGTCAGTCAATCAAATATGGGAAAATAATGTTTTACAATAAATTAAATTTAAATTTCCCTCTATTATTTTCCACAAACTTAAATCATTTCAAGATAGAAATAAATATTTTTATAAATTCATGAAATTTAAAAACATATATAATTTTAAGAAATTTTCCTATATTTTAACATAAAATAGATTTTTAAAAATCAATTCAAAAATAATGAAATCATTTTTTTCAAAATAAACACCACATTTGAATTCCATTTAAATTGGATGTTCATTAAATTGATGTAAATGTTAAAATCAAACATCAAATATGTAACGACCGAAAACGTTTATGACCGAAATTCACTTATTATAATTAATTAATAAAATAAAATTACATTAAATCACATTAATTACATAATATAAACATTATAAGTAAATAATGATTTAAAATGAATTTCTAGAAGTTATGTGACATACACCTATGAAATAGTAATTTGGCGATTGGAATAGTAATAGGACCCTTATGAATAATAATTTGGGAAATTTAATAGTAAACAAACCAATGGAAGTATAAATAAATTTTACCCATCTTATATTAAAAAATAGGATATAATTATGTCATTGTATATGTAAATAAATATATTAAATATTGTAAATTCAGTTTTCGTATTTTGAGAAGTCATAAAATTAAATTAATATTCTATTACTAATTTAATAATTTAAATGAAAATTTAATTTCATAATATTTGTTCATAAATTATATTTTTTATGTCTTATTATTATATAACAATCTTATGTGACCATAATAATTTTTTCAAAGTGTTAGAAAATTAGTTTTAATTATAAATTTTTTATTTTTTATTTAAATAATGATTTTAATTAAAAATTAAATTTATCATACTTAGAAAATTAATTTCATAAAATGGAGTTAGTTTTTTAACATTAAATGTCTATAAATATTTTTGGCATATTTTATGGAATTTTTTGAAAATACAAGAATTTTTTCGGATAATGAAATACGGTAATTTACAATATAAGTAAATAAATGAACCTTTGACTCATTCTTGAGTCATGGAAGACGTAAGTGACCATTTTTTTGAATTCACTAAACATATTATTGTATTTAATCTCATTAATATGAACAATTTCTTTTCTTCAACCAACTAATAAAATATTGAATAAAATATTGAGAACCCCCCCACTATAAATACCACCTCTCACCACCTCATCACCTCAGACCTATAAAGCCTTTAGACTTGTATGTATTATAACTAATACACTTCCCAAACCACTCTCCCACTTCCAAGATATCATTTTTCATAAATATGACAAAACTAGTCCCATAAGGAGGTTCCCAAAAAGAAGTAATCATGTGGTAAAACCCTCTTCAGTTTTCTTTCAATTTATTTTGAAGTTCCTTTCATATATTTTTATCTCCTAACCTCCACTAATAAAAAGAGAATTAAAAATATATTATCCTTTATATACTAGAATTTTATCATGTTTAGTTAATTATTCTCCATTTGAGCTTTCTATTATCTCTTTTTCCTTAAAAATGAAAACATCTTCTTTGAGGTGTCGATTTACAACCTTCGTGGGTGACATGATTTCGACATTCAATTTTTTTCAAGGATTATTATGAAAAAAAATTATTGTTGATAAAAATTATAATATATTAATTATATCTTATTTAATATTTTGTAATAATTTTTTAAACATGATAATAATTTATAAAACAAGATGAGTTCGTTGTGATAAAAAAATGCTACATTAATCTCAACGATTTTGATTAATGATATATCTAATTAATCATTGAAAAATATTGAAACAGAAATGGTAATTTAATATTATATAAGTTCATTAATAACATATGTGTTCTGTTATAGATATCTATCATCATTCTACCTAACTTTCTAGAATCAAATATAAGTAAACTGATAATGACACCTAAAGAAATCAATGCTCCCAAATGATGAAATTGAATATCATAACCCACCAAAAAGGAAAAAAATTAACATAATATAATTATACCCAATAATCTAAATGAATAAATGGTTATGTAATTCTTAATTAATTAATATAATTTCATTATTCCAGACATTATAATCGAGTGACGAATCATTTTGGAATTAATATAATGGAGTCTACCTGATCCTCCACTATTCTTTTGGGTTACTCTTCCCCTCTTTTTATCCAAATGAAATTATATTTTCTTTTTATTTAGATATTATAAATTTATTTATATATTACAAAAACATTTATAATAATCCACTCATCATAATTTTTAGGGATATACATGTTTTTAAAATGTTCCATACTCAATTTTTTCTCATATGTATGCCTGATTTATGGAAAATTCACAAATATTTACCCAATTTCATGTGTGATCAATAATTTATTTTACGCCACCATTGTTTTTATAAAATAATTAATTTTATTATAAAAAAATTTATTTCCATATTTCTGGTTTTATGTAATCAATTATGCAAGTTCTAGTTTAATTATTCTTGACATTTTTCCCAAAAACCATACAAAAATGTTTTATATCTAAAGCTTATTAAAGAATCTCTTCAATTCAATTTGACATCTCGTATCATCAGATATGCATATATTACAATATAAATGTCTATAAATGATTTTATTCCATTATTTCATGGACAATTTTATGGTACACCAATTTATTATGATACACTACTGGAAATTTGACTATTTGCGACGGGATCCTGTAACAAATACCTTGTGCGATGGGGGTCGTCACAAATACCTATTTGTATAAAATGGTGTCATAACTAATATATTTTGCAATGGGACTGTCGCAAAAAATATTAATTTCGACGGGAAGCGGGCCTGTCACAAATAGATGTCTGATTAAATACATTATATATAGAATAACCTGTAGTGATGGGCGTATCGCAAAAAGTAATTGTGATGGGATACCAGCCCATCTTAATTAGATTATATGTTATAAACCTATTGTGATGGGCCCATCGCAAAAAAAGTTATTGCAATGGTAAAGAGGCCCATCAGAAAAAACATTTAAGAAATATAAATTATCTATTTGCGACGGGCCCCCCGTCGCAATAACGTCCCCTCAGAAATATTTAACAAAATAAAAAAATTAGATTAATGTAACTAAAATAATAAAAAATATTAAATTTCTCAGTATTTGAAAATAATTAATAAAATAAAAAAATACAAATATTTTAAATAGTGAAAAAATAATATTTATATTATTAAAATTATAAAAATTACAAAAATTATTTAAATTATCAATATTCAAAAATATATATATATATAAAATTATAAATTTTTATTATTCTTATTAGTAAAATAAAAAAATATTAAAAAATATAATACAAATAATAAATATTTAAATATTTAAATACTAAAAATACTAAAAAAACAATGCAATATTCTCACAAATATAAAATAAAAAATAGTAAATAGTTCACATTACAACAAAGGTTAAATTAAAATGTTTATAATAGAACAAAAAAAATTCATAGGGGGATAGTCTTCTTAGGGAGTTGTAGGAGCTAGAGGAGCTAGAGGAGATAGTGGATGAAACTCCATCCCTAAATTATGAGTCAGACATCGCATGTACTCCGTCTGATCATGTTGTTGCAGCTGCCATCAACGCATGTCCTCCTCGTGATGTTGTTGTTGCTGTTCCCGTTGACTCATCTCTTCTTATTTCTTCTGCAAACTCTCTATAAGCTCAGTTTGAGCTCGCAACTGCTCCTGATACTGTAATCCAGAAGATGATGCCTTTCCACAAGCTCCTCTCGAGCCAGATGCTGACATTATAGGAGTACCATAATAAGTCCCTGGCGTCAAATGAGATCTGATACCAACTACTTGGACCTTCTCGAAGGCATACTGGGTTATATGCATCCATGTCTCCTCATCAAAATGGTGGGCACTAGTCTTATCAGCTCTCTTGGCCTGACTCTCAGCCAATTTCTGAGAAGTCTTAACCTCATATGACTCATTCGGTTACAATTTAATATTAAAATATTGAAAATATTATATGCAGTTATTTTTCAAACTAAAAATGAAAATATACTGACAACAATCTGACACTGGCGATCACCTCTAATCTCTCTAGTGGATAGTTCACTCTACATCGTACGATCAATGTCATAATCTGTAATATGAGGATACTGGACTGCATATATGAATATAAAATAGACAAATTTTATCAATTTTTATATAAAATATATAAAAAATATGCATACCAGATGCTCTCTATGCTTACTGAATGTACGAATTCCAGCTCGATGTGTTATCTCATGTCTCCACTGGTTCTGCCATCCCAATGAAGATCTCCTATGAAATTAACTACTCAACCAGTGTGAACATAATCCATCCCACATGTGTGATAAATGTACTCTGGTCGGTGGGATCTATATGACTAATCAAATACAGTCACTCATGCTTTTTTAATTTTTTTTCTTCTCAAATTTTGCAAAAATTGATGGAAACTCTTACATATAGAATTTTACCATACCTCGTGGATTGCGCAACACAGACTATCATCGATGAGATACCATAAATCCTGATAATAATTGATACTATCAAATTATTATTGAAATAAATATCTCAATAAATATTATTTATTTATGTACAATCCAATGATTGGATATTCCAAGCCACATATCAATGAGAATCTGTTCCCAAGTGATCCCTGGCTGTGAAAAATAATTGGGTAATATAGGACTTCCTTGTCCAATATCTATATGTGAAAAAACTATTAAAAAAAGAACAAATAATCAATCAATTAGTATATAAATTAATTAATTATATATGACTAAAATAAACAGGTTATCATACATCTGCATGCGTGGATCAAAACCAAGTTGTTAATGCCGCTCGGGGATAGGGTCATGAATCACATGTCATGCAAGACTGTTCCCCCTCCGCATACCCCCTGAAATACCAATAACCTAAGGCTCAGATGATCCCAAATCCTCCTCATCCAAAGTTTGCACAACCTCCTCCAACTCATGGATTAGATCAGGGTCCATCTGAAACACAAAATTATTATTGTTAGCAGATAGTTGAAAATATCTATTACATATAGATACATATATTAGTTATGATTTGAACCAGCATTTAACTGTGTCAATGTTCACGTTCATCATCTTCGTCTTATCTGACAATGTCAATGTCTTAATATTAATCATTGGTGTCATCAATATTTATATGAGTTTCGGTTTCATCATCTCTTGCCATTTCAAATTCATTTATAACATCATTAACATCATCGTAACCATCGACCCTTAATTGTGTGGTGTCATCATCAATATTCATGTCTCCTTGTGAAAAGGTGGATTTTGGGTAGTCTCTTGAAAAATTTCAGTTCCTTGTACTTCATCATAACCACATTTAGTTTGAGTAAACTAATTTTCCTAAGATTTCAGTTTTATTATGCTCCACCCATCACTTAGGTCTCTTTATGTAGCACAATACATTGCGTAATATATTTGATGTCCCTGTTGACCTAGTAAAAATGGCTCATTTACTGCAAAAAGACATTTTTTATTTAATATCAATGATTCCATTAATCATATGAACACGCAATCCTCTCTTAGAATCTATCTACTGAAATTAAAAAAAAGTTATTTAATTTTTTCATAGATAACACAGTTCAATACTTTCATCCAGCATGTCGTAAAAGGCAGTATCAGTTTCTCTATGATGTGATCCACTTAAGAAAACTCCACTGTTTATTGTCTTTTTATTCCCCATATGAATGTGAATTGAATATAAAACCATTCACCACATATGCATTGTACAATTTAACCATTTTAGATCCTGGGTTACTCAATACACAGATTCACTTATCAATTTTATCATCATGTTGAGAAATTTGAAAATTTATATAACGATTATCAATATAATAAATAGAAAACTGAATTGATATGTTAATCCATAAATAATTTATATTATCAATTTTTTAAACCACTAATAACTTTTTTTTGTCGGTGTTCTTCAAGGGAAACTACTGTAATTTGTGGAAGATGTTTCTTAATGTGATTATCATATAATCTACAAAAAAATACGTTTACTTACTATAACATTAATTATAAAATAAGTGATAGAAGCACTCACAGTACAAATGATTTCATTTCTTTATAGTTGAATAGAACATATGTATGAAATCTGTGATGTTCATCATCTGAAATCCATGATTTATGAACTCCACTGAATCAAAGATCTGGCAGATTAAAAACTGATAATTGATTGTTCATTTCATCATTAACATTCCTCTCGTTCCATCCTATTTGGTATTATTTTTAGGAATTTTTAGATTTAAAATAATGAGAGAAGAAAAATAAAATTTCTCGTTGCAAATAAGCTTATACAATTGAGCCTTCAACTAATGCTTTGTTACATAATTTTTTCTTCAGTTTCTACATGAATCCCTCGAATGGGTATATCCATTGAAAATGTCATTGAACTCCACATTTAGTTTCATGTGAAAAATTTAATATGAAATGTCCTATTGAGTCATAGAAAGCTGGTGGAATGATTGTTTCCAGTTTATATATAATGACAACAACATATTCTTCTAGTTTAATTAGAGCACCATAGCCTGTTTTCACAGCAACAATGTCTCGAAAAAATTATTATATGTCCGTTATCGAATCCCAAGTCTTATTATTCAAAATACCACTAAATCCAATCAGCATATGTATTTCCATTATAACATGACAATCATGACTTTGTAATCCGGTAATATGACCATTCATAACACATCTGCCCAAATTGGATGCATAGCTATCTGGAAGTCTCAAATCTATAATCCACTGAGAAAATAATAAGCGACTCCCTTTGGATAGTATATAAGTTGCTTTTTTCTTCATTAACCTCTATGATCTGTCATTTTGAAACAGTTCAACTTTAGATCATCTACAAATTTGGGTAAGATCTAATCGTTTCTTTACATTATCTTTGGTCTTACATGGTGTATCCAAAACTGTACAAAATAAATTAACAAAATAGTTCTTCTCAATATGCATGATATCCAAAATGTTGCAGACCTACAAATTAGTAAAATATGGAAGATCCTCAAAAAAATCTCTATTTTATCCAATTATGGTCCTTCCAAAAGGCCTGAATTTTTTGATGGTTTACTGTTGGCCCAAATGTGATTAGATGTAATGAAAATAAAACTGGTTTTAACTTTTTACAAGAAATTATTTTTTGAGGATCATCACATTCAATTGTGCCTTTTCTGAAATGATATTTGTTCCTTCGAAAAGAATAATATGTTAGAATAAATATGCGATGATAGTCAATATAGCATGGTTTTTTTCCATATATGATCATAAAGGCTTTGTTGTCTTTTATACAATGAGGACATGATTTTAGGCCATGTTTAATTGATGTGGCTTTGTTTTTTCATAATTTTTCCATATCTTTTTATTTAATTTTTAATGATTTTATTAATTATTTAATCACTTTTTGCTACATAATTGGACTTTTGTAATTTTATAGTAAACTTTGTTAATTAATCAATTTTTATAATTAACTATGTATTTTTAGTCATCAAAATAATAATTTTAATCTTAATTTACTTTTCTAATTAAATTATGTCTTATTTAGTTTGGTTAATTTATGTCTGCCCAACTTTTTAATAAACTGACTTTTTTAAAAAAAAATTATTTAATCATTCTAATTATATTTAATTAACATAGAATTTCTTTTAATATTTTATATATTATTTTTGTTACATTAGAATAGGTTAGAAATGTTAATTAATGTGTTTCGTCATCCTGTTAATTGTTTAAGTATATAATATGTTCTTTTAATTAAATAAAATATCTCACTTTTAATTTTATGTGTACAAATATGTATTTAATTAAATAATTAAGCATTTTAAAAAATTAATTATATTATTTTATGTATGAAGTTTGATTATTTATTTGTTCTTGATTGGTTTTATTCTACCGGTGAGGTAGAAAAGAGCTTGCAGTGACTTATTTTGGTCAATGGTACTAATCTTTACAATTTGCTGTTACGTTGTAATAAATATGTATAGTTATCTTAATTTTAGTCTTTTATTAATTTAGTTTAAAAATTATTTGGCTTATAAATTTAGTGTTGTTAATTAATAATTTTAATGTTATAATGGTTAATAAATATCATGTTTTATTGTATGGTATTTAACATCTTTTTAATTAATTAATTTCAATCATTTTTTTAGTTTACATAAATTTTTTGTATTATGTTTAATTTATGTGTTTCTTTAAGGTCACCGTTAACTATTTATTTTAGTGTAACGATGAATCTTTTCTGTTTGTACCTGTAACCCCTCTCCCTGCACCTCACGGTTATGTCGTTGTTCCACTTTTCTTAGTTTATTTCTCTAATAGTGATCATTTATTATATCAGTGTCCCTTTTATTTTTTTTGTGTAATAGTGACTATTTTTCTTTTTAACAGTGACTACCATATCCACAACTCATTCTTGATTTTATTCTTACTGTGACCTCTGCTTTTATTATACCAGTAGCATTAATATGTATCCCTAATAGTGGCTTTCTACCGGTGACCTTTTTTCTTATCTTTGAGCGTTGATTTTATTTTGCTAACAATGACCACTTCACTAATGCACTGTTGCTCCATTTTATTTTCCTCCATTAGTAGCTACCTCACCGATATCATCTTTTTCTTACTGTTAACTCTACCTCACAGGTAGGTGCTACCTTACCTCACTGTTACTTGATTCACAATATTTTACTCTCCCTCACCTTTACAGCTTTGTTTCCCAACCTCACCATTATATCCTTTCCTCACTGATAGACAGCAGTCACTAACACACTGGTAGACCTCACAATTCCTCAACCTCACCGATATACATTCTATTCCTTCACCATTGTCAATTTATTCTCACTTTATTCCCTTATTTCACGCTGCTCTTCCCCTGCACCTCACTCTTCTAGCTCTCTAACTCACCCTCATTTTCCCATTCACCTAACCGATAGACTTCCACTTCTTTCACCCTTTCCATCCACCATGTTCCCCGCAATCCAATGAAATCCGAAGTCGTGCCGCTTGAAGAGGGAAAGTCATGCCACCATGGGAGCCAATCCAGAGGAGATCTCTGCATCAATTTGAAGCCACTGCTGCACTACGTTTTGGAGCTACCGCACCCCTATTGCGCAGCATTAGAACTGGAGTTTCTTTCTACTATGGAGTTGAAGTGAGCTGCGTCGCCGTGGTTGGATGGAGGAGACAGATGCCTTGTTGCACTGCTGTGAAGAGGTATACCACAACCCTTGTCATGCCAGAGCCGAGCCCAACATCATTGTTGCAGGAGGTGTGTTGCTACTGGAGGTGTTCGCTATGAAAGAACCAAGTCAAGGAGGCCGTCGCACTGCTTGCAGGGCGCTGTCCACCGCTGGAGCTGAAGCTGGCACCGCAATCGAGTTGAGGAGTCCGTTTGAGAGAGTGTTGACCCACTGTCTGCAGTTACTGGATGCCGCTGGAGAAGGATCCAATCCACTACTTTGTGAAGTGGATGCCACCAAAGATGATGCCATCCCCGGTGCGCCGAACATGTGGGAGGAAGAAGATAAGTTATTAAAGAATCAAAATTAAATAATAATTGTAATTATAAAAGTAAATTAAAGAAAAAAGAAGAAAAAGGAGTAAAGAAAAAGTAAATCTAACTTTAATTAAGTCAAATGAGTGTAATATAATTTATAAAAGTTAAAAACTTAAAACAATTATAATATAAATATATAGATAATTTATCAATTAAAATATAACAATAAATTAATAATTATTGTTAATAATAAATAAATACACTATTAATAGTATAAATATATAATTAATAAAATTTTTAAATAAAAAATAAAATATACTTATAAATTTAATAATATATTTAATACTTATGTATTAATTGGAATTATTATGTTAAAATTAATTAATCAATGAATTACTCTCGAAATTTAATTTCTTAATTAGTAATTATAAATTTATTAATACAATCTAAATTATTAAATTTCTAATTACTTATTTACTTATTATGTTAAATTTTAATGAATCAGTTAAATTTGATTAACTTAAAAATTAGTATTTAGTTTTTATTTTTAATAATTTAATTAACTCAATAGAATTTGATAAAAACATTATATAAAAATAAAAATTTTCAATTAAGATGTATATTGATTAACTAAAGTTTACTTGTAACGAGTAATATAACACTTAACATTTAAAAAATAACCATTTTTTGTTCTTTTCTTTTTCATTTATTGATTTTTCTTATCTAACTTTGCAGTTTAATTAAAGAGACAAGTTTACGTCCAGGTTCCTGTAACTAAATCAGTGGAAGTTAGTTACGAGGGAAAAACTAGCACGATGTGCACGTCGTGAAAAAACGCACATTTTTGCAGTGCATCTGTGAAGAACTTTTGAAGTCGGTGAAAAAGGTATGGTTACATGTAGTAGAAGATGGTAGATACAAACGTAGAGAAACTAGAATATTTTGAGGATCATTCATTCCACGAACCTACATTGGAGAGTAGACTCCTAGGAGCAGTATTAGAGTCATGCTGGAAACTAAGGAACCTGACGGTAGAGCAGCACTTGGGGAGTTTTTCCATCCCCTATCATTAAATCCTGAACTCTGATTTCAGATGTTTTCAACACTTGATTTTATTGTGATCATAGGATGAATTTTTTAACTCAGTAATTTTATACTTTTTTGGTTTATTCATTAAAATCCTTCACTTAATTCTTTTCTAACATTATAATTGATTGGCACGATCAATTTTAAGGATCATGTAAGTTGGTCGCTCCTTACATTTCTGTTAAAAATTCATAGTTTTATTTTTAATCAGAGAGATTGAACTGTATCAACATCTTTTTGAAGAATTAATGTATTAAACTATGGTAATTTACGACGACTTTATTTTCCAATAGTTTCCCTTTTCTAATTATCAGCAGTTTGAATAATTTCGGAGTGGTGAACTCATAAAGTCTGTCTTCTTTGTGTTGAGTTTCCTGGCGAGGAAGACTTTTCACCTTTATTTCTTGATGTTTGATTCAATAAAATGTAGTGTAGAAGATATCTTTTTAACCAACATGTTTAAAATTCTTGAGTGTTATTTCTAGATCATGGTTCATTGTCTTGATGCTTTATATTAGTATATTGTATTTCTCTAGTTTATCATACTTAATTTAAATTTTAGTTTCTTCTTAGAGAATATTGTTTCCTCATCATATTTCCATTTCATCAATAAAATAAAAATTATATATAAAAAGTAATAATATGTTTTCCCCACTGCTGACAACAGTGGGGGTTTAAAATTTAAAAACCTTATAAATCACTAATCTTCTTCTCTATGGATCGACAATGCACTGATATACTAGTGTAGGAGTAATAAATGTAATTTTGAGGGTCGTGACGACCTCCAGCCCCATCAAAATTTGGCATTGTTGTCGGGGAAGGCATGCACTGAGAATCTAAGTATTAATAAAATATATAAAAACATACAAAAAATCATATAAAAAAATCTAAAAAAATTTCAAAACAAAATGTGAACTGGAACCTACTGCTTTAGTTGTCCATTAAAACACTACATCAACTAGGAAACTATGTGTGTTTAATCTGAAAATTTAAAAATGGAACATTATGATGGCTCAAACTACTGCACTGGACCTTACTGTGTTTGTTGTGGTGATTATGAAAATACTGATTGGTAGTGTGTCTATAACCAGCCACAACAGGATTTTTACACTTACAAAAATGAACAATATGAGTTTATTCCTGACACCCTAGCTAAAATTTCCCTAATTGATTCCAAACTGGATGGTAGGGTGGAACTAATTAGCAATTGGTTTAATAAAACCCATGAAATTCAACTTAGTGATTATCAAGAGTGAGATCAAAGAAAGAAAAAAAATTAGAAAATAGGACTTTGAATTACAAAAAAGGGTTAAAGAAAAAGAATAATTTGAAGAATTTAATGAAAAAGGAAATATGTTTAAAATATTTTAAAATAAAGTGGAAGAAGAGAGTGACTGTGAAACTGGACAAGAAACCATTAACTTTGAAAAATCTGATTTTGTTGAACTAAATCATAAAATAACCTACTCATTGATCAAAGATCACAACATTGATAAACCAATAAAGAACTTAAATGTTGTTGAGTTGGAAAATTCTGATAATTAATTGAAATAGATTGAAAATGGATGTCTAATTCATTACATCATTCCTTCTTTTGAGAAAAATATTTATTTTAGAAGTTTTGGGAATGAAGTCACTCGGGTTGAAGATATTCTAGAAACTGAAAACTTCAATGTTAAAATCTCTTCACCCAACATTTCTGAACTTGTGAACATTGGTTCCAAACGTGATAATGGGTATAATCTATATGAGAACATTAAACTACATAACGTGGAATCTGAAATATTTGAACATGAACTGAACATTTCTCTTCTATGTTTTGAAACTCAAAACTCATCTTTTTCTGAAATGTTGATGGACGACGAAGATGAGGGAATTATGTTTGATGAAAGATTAAATGAATAGATATCATCATCCTTTTCTCAGATTGATTTTTTACTAGAAACTGAGTGTACTATAATTTAAAACAATGATGTTTTACTTGAGGAGAATTATTTTAATTTGAACATTCTGGAAACAAAATTTGTTGATACTGAATTGGAAATTACTCATTTTGATTTAAACATTATGAAACACTCAAATGAAAAGGTTTTGTAATGTGAGCCTTCTGAACTTGAACATGAAAAAGAGGTTGAGCACACACTTGAGTTAGGAAGAACTGATTTGTTTGAAGTAGTAGATGTTGAACATTCATTCACTGATGATGAACTTTTGGAAGAAATTTACAACATTATTAGACCTGAATTTATTAGTGATAAAATAAATTATCTTCCCTGTCTATCATTTCCAGCCTCACCTGTGAAGGGTACTGATCCTTTTCATAATACTAATATTAGTCCAGAGGGAGATTCAGTATTTAGTTCCATTGTTCATAATTCTATTCAACACTATTGTGAATTCCTTCTTGAACCTGTTAATCAAAATTTACCCAAATTCACCCTTGATTTTGAATTTGTTAATGTTGAGGTTAAGAGAGATAACTCTAAGGTTAATGATACACCCTTTGAGGCACCTATATCTATGTTTCCCTTCATGAGTATTCATATATTGAAATTTATGAAAGAATTCTGGAAGTGGACAGCACTATACACACAATTGTTAAAGGGTGCTTGTTATGGGTTTATTCATGCTATGAGAGTTTAGTTTTTGTTGCGTTGAGTCTTTATGCCCAGAAATATCATCTTTATATTAAAAATATTTGGGCCAAACAAATTTTTTGGTTCCTATTAAGGAAAAAACATCCACCTAGTGATTACGATTAGTTGCTAGGTGAGTCTGGCCGGGGACTTTAAACCTAGCGCTACATGGGAATCAACCCATGATTTTTCTTCTATTTTCTATAAAACATTATAATTAAATAATTTTTAACTAAAGAATTTAAATTATGTGCTTCATGGGAGTCAACCCCTATTCTTCTTTCTCTTGTTTTTACTTTTATTTGTGTTCCTGTTTTAGTGATGAATAATGTGCTACTTTGTTGTCATATATTTGCATTGTCTGTGTCGGTCATTTGTTCCTGTTTTTATACTCTATGTTTTTAGGATGATGTTGTTGTGTCATTTAAGGATTTGAATTCCCATACTGATGGGAAATTGAAAAATATATTCAGGGAAGTACTGAACCCATTATTGTTGCATTAATTTCTCTACTCCTTAATTCTCAAATAAAATTCAGCTACATATCTGCTAAAAATCTGCTGCATATCTTGCATATAATAAAAAACTTTTTTTCATGTCACTATCTGAATAAAAAATCTTCATGTACATCACTTTTGAAAACTGAATTTCATTATTATTTAAATTTGTCCACTGCTTGAAATTATGTTTGGAGGTGAGTACATGCTGCTGGTCTTTTAAATCTGATTAATTTTGTGGTGTTTTGCATGAACTTTGTCTGCTTTATTGAATATCTAACTGAATTAATTTTTCTAGACATTCCTACACCCAATTAATTGTGCATCAACAAATTGAATGATATTTCATGAGTTGAATAGAAAATATGAGTCACTAGACTTAAATTTTAATGCATATACTTGATATTGAACATGTTGATTATTTATTCATTGTGGCAAACAATACATTTGAACTTCGTTGGGACCCTTTATACATGTCATCTAACTACATAATTGTAAATCTTTTTTGAACCTTCAATGTTTAATTTTTCTTCTCCATATTTAGAAGTCAACATTGGGGACAAAGTTGGGTTTTAAGTGTGGGGATGGGGGTCAATTCTTGACTTTGATAAACTGTTCTTTAATGAAATCCCATCAATTTCCACATCAATTAAAACTTTTTGGTAAAAAATGGATAAATGTTTCCAAAATTATTTAATAATTTTAGGCTTTACATTGTACTCGATTGGGTCTTACCTTTGGATAAATTCCTTGCTGGTAGTTGAGAGATTTTTAGAGTTTGAAATTAATGGGGTTGGATGATTGCTGAGTGGACTTTCTTAGTGGTTTTATGGAAATTAGGTTTAGGATCTACATCTATAAGTGATATGGGTTATATGTTTGTGGAGTTATGATCATAACTCTTAGAACTGGAAGTTTGATTCTGATTCTAGGGGCTTCATTTTATTTCTTTTAATTATTAAAATTAATTTCTTTAATGAGACAATGTAAATAAATTTTATATAAATCTTTTGAAACTGGAGTAATTTGGGCATCTGGGATCCCACGGTGAGTCTCTATGAACTTTGATAATAGGTGTGTTTCTTTTTACTATAAGCCCTCTATTCACCATGAATAAGTGCATTGCACAGTACTTATCACAATGATACATGGATTGGGAAAAATAAATTAACTGTCTAGGGTAAAAAGTGTGCTCATTAAGGTGAGGGGAATGATGAACGCAAAATTAAGAAGGGATCAATTGGATTATATGAAAATAATTTAGGTTGTGTCATTGAGGTGATTCACAAAAAAATTAATTATTTTTGGAACCTAGGTGAAAAGGTCAAAGTACTATGTTTCTTGGATAAGGTCATAATACCATTGGTATTTTATCTCCTGTCATTTTTGGATTTAGAACCTGAGTATGGATTGAGGTGATTCAATAAGTTGTATCACATATAAGGTATGACATATTCTTTGATGGATGGTATTTTGTTTCTTAATTACCCCTGAGTATTTTTTATAGGCAAGATTCATTTGAGTAATTCATTTTCATAAAGCCCCATGTTATGTATTATCCTCTGTTTTGAGTGATGGACATGTTACAGTTTGAGCAAATCATTAATACATTTTATTTCATTCAAAGAAAATAAAACATGGGATTGTTTGAGGACAAATAATGATTATGTTTGGGGGAATTTGATGTGGCTCTATTTTTGGATTGTTTCTCCACATCTTTTTACTTAATTTTTAATGATTGTATTAATTATTTAAAAAGAAATTTATAAATAATTGGACTTTTGTAATTTTATAGTTATCATTGTTAATTAATCAATTTTTATAATTAATTACGTATTTTTAGTCATCAAAATAATAATTTTAATCTTAAATTTACATTTCTAATTTAATTATGTCTTATTTTGTTTGTTTAATTTCAGTCTGCCAGACTTTTTAATAAACTGACTTTTTTTAAAACAATTATTTAATCATTGTAATTCTATTTAATTAGATTAGGCTTTATTTTAATATTTTATCTATTATTTTATTTACATTTGAATAGGTTAGCAATGTTAATTAATGTTTTTAGTAGTCATGCTAATAGTTTAAGTATATAATATGTTTTTTTAATTAAATAAAATAGTGTGCTTTTAATTTTATGTGATCAAATACTTATTTAATTAAATAATTAAGAGTTTTTAAACATTAATTATATTATTTTATGTTTGCAGTTTGATTATTTATTTGTTTTCTATTGGTTTTAATCTACCGATGAGGTAGAAAAGAGCTTGTAGTGACTTATTTAGGTCACCGATACTAACCTTTATTATTCACTGCAACTTTGTAATAAATTTATTTAGTTATCTTAATTTTATTCTTTTATTAATTTAGTTCAAACATTATTCAATATATAAATTTAGGGTTTTTCATTAATAATTTTAATGTTTTAAAGGTTAATAAATATCAGGTTTTAATTAATGGTTTTTAAAATCTGTTTAATTAATTATTTTCATTGAATTTTTTTTATTTTATTTATGTTTTTATTTTAGGTCTAATTTATGTGTTTTTAAGGTCATTGTTAACTATTTATTTTAGTGTAATGATGAATCTTTTCTTTTTGTACCGGAAACCCCGCTCCCTCCACCTCACTTTTATGTGGTTTTTCATCTTTTCTTAGTTTATTTCCCTAACAGTGATAATTTCTGGTATCAGTGAACCATTTATTTATGTTGCGCAACAGTGATTATTTTGATTTTTAATAGTGACTACCTTTGCCACAACTCCTTTTTGATTTTATTCTAATGGGGACATCTACCTTTATTTTACATGTACCTTTAATATGTATCCCTAACAGTGGCTTTCTACAGGTGACCGTTTTTCTCATCTGTGAGATTTGATTTTAGTTTTCTAACACTAACCACTTCAGAGATGCGCTGCTGCTCCTTTTTATTTTCTTCCATCAATAGCCACCTCACATGGCCTCTTTTTCTCACTGTTTACTCGACCTCACCAGTAGATTTTTCCTTACCACACTTTTAATTGATTCTCACTGTTTTAATCTCCCTAACCATTACAGCTTTGTTTCCCCACCTCACTATTATAGCCTTCCCTCACTAATAGACAGCATTCACTACCACACCGGTAGTCCTCAAAATTCCTCATCCTCACCGATATACATTATATTCCCACACCTTTGTCAATTTATTCTCATTTGTTTCCCTTATTTCATGCTACTCTTCCCCTGCACCTTGTCGTTACTCCTCTACAGCTCACTCTAGTTTTCCCTTTCACCTCAAAGATAGCCTTCCTCTTCTTTCAACCATGACTTCCACCATGTTCCCCACAGTTCACTAAGATCCGAAATCGCGCCTCTTGAATAAGGAAAGTCATGCCACCAGGGGAGCTGAAACAGAGGAGATCTCCACATCAATTTGAATCCACTACTGCACTACTTTTTGGATCTAGCACACCCCTGTTGCGCATCATTAGAACCAGAGTTGTTGTCCGCTATGGATCCGAAGTGAGCTGTGATGCCGTGGATGGAGGGAGGAGACTGATGCTCTACTATGCTGTTGTGAGGAGGTCTACCACAACCCTTGTCGTGTCAGATCCAACCCTGACATCACTGTTGAAGGATGTGTGTTGCTGCTGGAGGTGTCCACTGGGATGAACTGAGTCGAGGAAGCCGCCGCACTACTAGCAGGGCGTTGTCTGCCGCTGGAGCTAAAGCCAGCGCCGCACTCGATTTGAGGAGTTCGTCTGAGAGAGGGTCAACCCGTTGTCCGTGATTGCTGGAAGCCGCTGTAGGAGGAGCGGATCCGCTGCTGTGTGAAGAGGAGGCTGCCAAAGTAAAATCCCTCCCCCTGTGCGCCGAAGTTTGGGGAAGAAGAAGAGAAGTTATTAAAAAATTTAAATTAAATAATAAAATTAATAATAAATGTAATATAAAGAAAAAAGAAGAAAAAAACTAAAGATAAAGTAAAGGTAACTTTAATTTAGTCAAATGCGTATAATAGAATTTATAAAAGTTCAAAATTTAGAACAATTATAATATAAAAAAATAGATAAATTATCAATTAAAATATTAAAAAAATTATTAATTATTGTTAATAATAAATTAATACACTATTAATAGTATAAATATATATTTAATATTAATTTTAAATAAAAAAATACTTATTAATTAAATGAAATATTTCAAAATTATGTATTAATTCAAGTTATTATGTCAAAATTAATTAATCAATGAATTAGTCTAGAAATTTAATTTCTTCATTAATAATAATAAAATAATTAATACAATCTAAATTATAAAATTTTAAATTACTTATTTACTTTTTATGATAAATTTTAATGATTTAGTTAAATTTGATTAACATAAAAATTAGTATTTAGTATTTATTTTTTTTAATTTAATTAACTCAATTGTGATATAAAAAAAGGTTATATAAAAATAATTATTATCAATTAAGATATCTATTTATTAAATTAAGCTAACTTGTAATGAGTAATATAACACTTAACTTTAAAAAATAACCATTTATTATTCTTTGCATTTGAATTTATTTATTTTTCTTATCTAACTTTTCAGGTTCATTCAAGAGACAAGTTTACATCCAGGTGCATGTAAATAACTCAGTGGAAGTTAGTTATGAGGGAAAAACTAGCTCGACGAGCCCATCGCGAAAAAACGCACATTTTGAAGTGCGTCTGTGGAGAACTTTTGAAGCCGATGAACAAGGTCTGGTGACATGCAGTAGAAGACGGTGGAGACAAAATCAGAGAAAACAAAATATGTTTAGGCTCATTCATTCCACAAACATACATTGGATATCAGACTCCGAGAAGTAGTATTTCTGTCAAGCTGGAGACTAAGGAGCCCGAAGGCGGAGTAGCACTTGGGGAGTTTTTCCTTCCCCAATCATTAATTCTTGAACTCTGCATTCATATTTTTTCAATGAAATATTTTTTATGATCAATGTCTGAATTTTTTAGCTCATGAATTTTATACTTTGTTGGTTTGTTCTTAAAAATACTTCACATAGGTCTTTTCTAACATTAGAAGTGATCGACGATATCAATTTTAATGATCATGTTATTTGGTGGCACCTTACATTTTCCGTAAAAAATTCATTGTTTCAAGTTTAATCAACGAGATTGAACATGATCACCATCTTGTTGAACCATTTATGTCTTAAACTGTGGAAATTTACGGTGAGTTTATTTTACAACGGTTTTCCTTTTCTAATTGTCAGCAGTTTGACTGATTTTGGAGTGGCGAACTCCTAAAGTCAGTCTTCTGTGTGTAGAGTTTCTAGGAAATGGATACATTTCACCTTTATTTCTTTAGGTGATATTCATTAAACTGTAGTGGAGAAGATATCTTTTTAACCAACATGTTTAGAATTCTCGACTGTAATTTCTAGATCATTGTTCCTTGTCTTACTGCTTTTTATTAATTTATTGTTTTTCTCTAGTTTATTGTACTTAGTTTAAATTTTAGTTTCATTGTAGAGAATCTTGTTTCATCATCTTATTTCCATATCATTAATAAAATAAAAAATATATAAAAATTCAGATTATGTTTTCCCCACTACTGACAATGATGTGGGTTCAAAAATCAAAAACCATAGAAATCACTCATCTGTCTTCTCTGTGGATCGACCCTGCACTTCAATACTACTGTAAGAGTAAAAAATGTTATTTTGAGGACAATGATGAACTCCGGCCCCGTCAGTACTCCAGCTAGATAACCTGCCATATGTCGGGAAGTCACTAGTCATCCACATCAATGCAGCTTTTAATATGAAATTTGGTTTCACTAAAACATCATTTGTACTAACACCATTACCCCACAATGAATGTAACTCATCACCCAATGGTTTCAAATAAATATTAATATTATTTTTCAGATGTCATGGAATTAATAAGGTCAAAAAGATATAGGGTTCCCTTATCAACATCCATGGAGGTAAATTGTATGAAGATTTAAAGACAGGCCAACAAGAATACTGGCTACTATATATGAATATTGACTAACTAAACGTCGTGTACAAAGTGTTCATGTCCTGTAATGTCATCCATCCATTATTTGTCATCCTTTTTTGGCTTTGCGGCTTGGTCAAAGCTTGAGTCATTACATGGTCAAGCTTTGATCTACAAGTACACGACCTGTATGGATAGGTCAATATGTGTACTGGAAAAAATCTCAATTCAGATTAATTTCTTCTATGGAATCATGTGAATCATTGTTCATTAAAAACTGAACTTATATAGAGTTCACTATTGGGTAAATCGATAGATATCTATAAATATATTAAAGTGAAAAGTTTATTTAAATTTTTAATACCATTACTCAATTATACACAATAAATGATATATGTAACCATGGTAGTTATTACGATTTTAAAAAATAATGTTAATCCATTAATAACCATGATGTTTGTTTTACATGTTAGAGATATATGAATATATTTTCATAAGTTACCTACATTATTTTTATATATTTTATTGCAAAAGCTATATGATTTCTCAAGGTATGCTAATGAGATTTTTTTAATGAAATGTAAATTAAACATATTGATATTGAAATGTATATCTTTGATAAAATGATTTCATTTATTATTTATATTTTCAATTAAAACATTATGAGTATTTTTAATAAATGTTCTTATAAACTTTTTCATGAAAATATTTCATTAAATAGGTGGATTTCATCGATAAGAAGATGATTTATAAATATAACTCAGCAGGTTTAAATGGTTTATTTAAAATACAAATTTACTATTTCTATATAAAAACATTAAAATATATTTTAGAAATTCATGTATTATGATAATTTCCTAAATTTTATGGTTCTCACAATATTGGTATTTTCACTATTCACATAGAAAATAATGATTTCAAAAAAATCCAATAAAAAATACTACGATAATTATGATATTATAAACTCAAAAATTGATTTATTTTTATCTATTCTAGAATATAAAATTTATAATTTTTTGTTCTAAATTCAAAATAAAACGAAATTGTATTAAAAATTATCTTCGTTTTCCTTAAATTTCATCATGTGAAATATAAAAAATATATGTCATAAAGTACGAATTAGATTAACTATTAAATGAATTTAAAATCCTAAATTATATTTACTAATCCCCGGAATAACTATTTGTATGATCCATGAATAATGTATTCACTAGTTGGTTTTAAGCGTGATGATTAGGCAAGAATAGTTCTCATCTCAATTACAACAAGTTTAAATTTCTCTAGAACGATTCAACACATATTGAAATTGTATAAAATAAAAATTGATCTCATCAAGATAAAAAATTTAAGAGGATAAATACTTCCCAATTTCTTATAATTTGGATTCATAAGGGAGACTTATTCTACCAAAATGCCATTTGTTTACATTGTACATTTCAAAGTATAGTTACTTTATTTTATATTTGGTAATTTAACATCTATATTATAATATATAATTTTTATTTCAACGTATAATAATTTATTTTTAGATTAATATTTTTAAAGAACAATATGTTGACATAATATATATTTAAATACAATACTTATTGAAATCATAGTTAGTATAATTTCCCCCACAAAATAAATTTCATCCCTCTATTTTATTAATCTCATTTGATGAGATTAATATTTATGGGACTCCCAAAAAAATAAACTTTCATTTACCTTGGTTTTATTTATGGAATACAATGGTATTTACCAATATGAAATTTCACATGTTCCCTTAATAAATAAAAATAACCCATTCAATATAGATTAATAAAATATGAAGAAAATATAAATACAAACGAAATAACTTCAACAATTCTTGATTAAGATCATAATTATATAAATATGATAAATATTCCACTAAATTAATCTATTTATAATTTAACAATTAATATTTTTGTACATAAAAAATAATATTTATGAAACTATTGAGTGATAAAAATACTTTCTACATTAATAAATGACATTGCATTGTATTTTATTCATTACCATGGTCTATCTAGTTGATTTCCCCTAATTTACTCAATATATATTTGAACGTTAAATTGGTTATATAATTTAAATTTTTACTATAATTAATGTAATGGATCATTTATATACTATATTTCCCCCACAATTTTGAGTTTTTTTCCATTACCTCTACATATATAGTATCTACCAAACCATGAAGGTGTTTTACCACATTTTTTTTCTATGTTGATGACTTAAGAGGAATTAAATCTTCTTTCATTCATTAACCATATAACATAAACCTCAACAATGATCAACTATTTTATTTATTATTGTGATTATGACTAAAACAAGGTTCAATATTATTATATATATTTCATAAGAGAATGTGTGAAATAATAATGAGGTTTATAAGTCCATCACTAATTTTTATAGGTTGTTTGTTGAGTTAATAATCATGGTTTCATGAAGACCCATGATTCCTTATAGCTCCATTCGTTACAGAAACCAAAAAGGTTAAAATAATTGATGAATAATTAATATAAAAATATAATTATCATAAAACATAACATGAAAAATAATCATACATATATGTTTCATTTGAGAACTAGAAAATTTGATTTTAGATAAAAATAATTAAATCATGGTTCAATATCATTTTCTTTATGGTTTTTTCTATCATTATTATTAATTTTATTCATTTAAACATTATAAAAAGTAAATTTATTCTATATAGAATATGATTATGAAAATAAAACATCCTTGATGTTTTAAACATGGTGTGAACTATGACACCTTAAAAAGAACTAGGTGATGATTTATTTAATACCGAAAATTCCAATTTTGGAGATGTTACTTCTATATAAATTTGTTCTAGAGTATGTATCAACATATAAAATCTGGAATGGGGTGTTATTTCTAGGAGAAATACCTAGTCACCACATTAAAAAATCTTCAGTAATGTATCTTATATTTATACTAATTAATATTATGTAGTCTAATTTTCTCTTAAAATAATCACTAAATATAATTAGACCATCCTATTCTACCAACAACAGTAAAAAATTCGTAAACACATTTTTCACTTCATATATACATATTTTTAATATAAATGTTTTTAATGGATCAAAATAAATGAATGAGAGTTCTATTTTATTTGTAGGAGTTATAAAAACAGAACATTTAACAAAAAAACCCCATAACATACTTCTCCCAAGGTAAATATTTACTTGAATAAGAATTGGATATGTGATATTCAGTATTATATATATCCCATTATCTTTTTAAACTAGAAAACCTACTAGAAATACAATATGTGTTATATTCTTATACGACTAGGGGAAATGGGAACATTAAAAGGAAATAGTCCAAAATGCGAGTGATGGTAAGAATACAAGATAAGAATTAAGTATCATAAGTTTACATCAGTTGAAAACATTGATATAAGAATTTAAATATAAACATAATATATATAATTCAATCCCAATAAAATATTTTATAATAGGACATAAATCATCTAATTGTAAATTATAATAAAAAACTATATAAAAGTATAATTTTATAAAATATTGTGACCAAAATATAGTACATAAATTCATAATCATTGGTCAGGGTTTACTCTTAATACCACCATCACATTGTGGGAAAATCCTCATACTATATTGGGTTCACTTGCTATTATGAAATGATTAATGGTAAGTGTATACAAGTGGATTTGGTTTCCTACCTAACCCTATACATATCAACTCTATATATATATATATATATTTACTAATTTCATTATAGGGATATATAATTATTTTGCCATCCATAAGAAAATATTATTGCTAGATTATTTTTCCATGTTCCATAAATGGTATATCATGTGATTAAAAAATTACCCAATTCATTAGTGGAAAATAAAATTCTTGTCTCACCCATCACATTATGAAAATTAGTATATATACATGTATATATGAGAAAAAAAGGTGAAAGGAATAATGCATAATGCATAATAATTATAAAACCTATAAGAGAGAAGTCGGTTTCATAAACTTATAATAATTCCAAAAGGTTGGATATATCAAAATGATTCCAAAGAGTGTATAAGGTTCATGATTTTGGATATATATATTTTAATAAAGAATATTTTTATTTGTACATTGATTGACAATGTTGGATTATTGAAGACTTGGATCAAGGGAATGTAATATTAAAATACTGAACTTCGTAGGTGATGATTTTTGAAATGTGAATTTGATATTTTGTGGATATAAATAGATTAATATATCATATTAGAAAATAATTCATATATAATGGATTTATTTAAAAAAAATTCATTATGGAATTTATTTAATGACAATGAAATATTTCATCAAATCAGAAATTAAAAAGATCCTAAAGTTGAGGTTTACAAAATTGTGGGATTTTTAAGGGAACTCAAAAAATTTATTGTCCATAATAATAAATTTATCAATAAACAAGGTATATATTTTAGGAATATATTTACTGTATATGGAATTAATATATGGATTGAAATATATGAAAATACAAATAGAAGTAGAAATTGTAACCCAAAAGTAATGAGACTATTATCATAAGATAATATTTTATGTTTTAAAACATATTTATTGAAAACTCAAATAAAATAAATGATATAAACATATTTTTAAAATGAGATAATATAAATAATAACATCACTTGAGATGAAAAATATTTAGGTTTACAAATTAATTTGATAAAATTAGATGAAAATGAAATTATGATCAAGTATATGAAATTATCATTTATCTGGATAGAATTTATTCTTAACATATTTAGTTTTCCAAGAAAGAAGACAACTAATAAATAAAATGAATTGTATAATAGGTTATAGAAGAATATTGGAATATATTATATCATACTAAAATAAATAATACTCTCTAGTAAAGAAATTATATCTCAATAAAAAGAATTATGTATAAAAACCCATATATTAATTGCGATAAATTAATTATAAGCTAATAAATTATGATCATAAATGGATGTAGAGACTCTAAAATCAACAATAATTTATGATATTTTAATTTAGTTGGTATTATATAAACCATACATAAAAATTACTTGCGAAAAATATCATAATATCCCACAATGAGATGTGATTGACAGAAAAATCCTTACATATTTTGAAATTTTAGAGTGATGTACCCAAGTGAGAAATAAAATTAAGTAAGAAATTAAATATAATTTTGTATTAGGGAATCATGATTCAAAAAATAATAAATTGTGTTAGATACACAATTAATAATATATATTGTTTTATAACATGAAATATGCCTTGATTGGTGAAATATATGATAAAAAACACTTTGTTCCTAGATCATTCTATTCATGCACAACTTATTCAATACCATCAACAATATCCCAAAATTCAATGCAATAATGATAAAATTGGAATAAATAATTTAAAATATAGGCTTATTAACATGAAATATGATCATAGTAGGTTACAAAATGAATATATTTTTGAAGTCAATTTAATTTTTGTGGCAGGAAGTTGAGGGTTTTTCTAGTTTTATGTGAATAAAAGGGATATTTTGTTAATTCTTATAAATTTTAAATAATATAATTGATATATTCATGAGAAAATATAACTATAAAATTTAAATAATGTATTTTGGGGTTATATTATGTCTATAAATCTAAAAAATGATTTTGTACACATGCCCATTTGGAAGAGAAGGAATTTAAAAACATTGAAAAAATAAATGATCCCCCGATTTTGAATTCAAAATAAAATGTATATAGTTAATAAATTTAGAGTTTATAGGGAAACAGTGAGGAGGAACATGACATGGGTGAAAAAAACAAGATGATACCATCCTAGAATTATTGTTTAATTATCTACCACAACATTGTCATTAAAGGATGATTTGGTCACGATGTGTACTGGTTATACATGTCGTGTACTATTGATCCACATAGATTTATGTGGATGTTTGATCTCTCGCATGATTCCTACATATGTGGCCTATTTATGAATATTTTATGCCTAAATATCATATAATGACTCATCCTTAAACAATATTTAGCATAGGACCTTTTACTGATCTAGGTTCTAAAGAGTTAGATACAAACTTTACTATTTATCAGAGTTGCAGTGAAATAAAACAAAATGAAAACTTTGATTCTATGAAAAACAATGATAACATCCAAATTTGGACTTCAAGGTGACCTGTGAAAAATTTTCATAGAAAAGGATGAGAGATACCTTTCCTAGTATGTGGTTTTCAAAATAAATAATTAAATCCTTTTACTATTTTCTGAAAATTTTATATGACAGTTAATGAAAATTTTCACAAACACTGGAATATAAATATAGAAAAACAACAATTCAGAAAACAATTATACTGGGAAATGAATTGGGGATTCTCTATTGAAAATATTAAAATTTTTATGGGATGTCAAAAATAATTAGTAGTCCATGTTTAAATTCAAAACATGAGGCCACGGGTCTTACGTAGACTTATGAGTTCACTCCCCATAACATCTCTTAAAACACCTATGCCAAATTTTAAAAAGGAATATTTCTCATAGACTTGCAGTTATCATATCTATCCCAATTTTGTTTTCAAAATACTTACGTAATATTTTTTCTCATGAAAGGGTCTCATCGACATTTTAATAAGAGCTTCGAAAATCATTTACAGAGAATTTGAATCTTGAAAATTTATGTCTAAAAAAAGAAAATGATATAATTCACGTTTGATATAAAAAAGCTTCAAATTTTATTCTTGATGTTATTTTCATTTTTGGAATTAAACCTTAAAATTTAAATTGAAACTATGAACACATTAAAAATTCAACTTATGTCAATGATATCCATAACATATGGAAATAATTATAAAAAGATGCGATATCATTAAATTTATAAATAACTTGACTACATGATATGTGCATTTTATTTAAAATATGATAATAAAATTTTAATCATTACTATAACTACTACAACCATGAGTAAATTACATATAAGTACTCATACAAAATATTTGATATTAACTTTAGCTCATATCCATACATGATCTATTTCAACATTCAAATCACACACATGTATGTCGATATATATATATATATGAATTATTTGAATAACATAACATATATATATATATATATTGATCCTATTTACTTTACTTAAAATTAGTTATTCATAGATTTTGATAATTAAAAATTAAAAATTCTTATATATATTCTTGTGTGATGAAATTTATATCACATACATATATTTATACATATATATATATATATAATGAATTTTAAATTATATATATATATATGGTACTCACTTGTGTATAAAATATGGATTTGAGATGAACATATATATATATATATAATGAATCATAATTTCGAATTCTTGAATTTATGGTTTTAAAAATAAATAAATCACTTAATTCGAGACATCAATACATGATAAAATATAAATACTTTATGTAGAACCCAATTATAAGAAAAATAAAATTTTAAGGAGAAATTTACCCCTTTCATTAAATTATAAAAAAAAATTAAGACAACATTTTCCTAAGACATTAATAAAAAAGATAAATAATATGTTGAAATATGTTTTAACATAATAAAATAATGAATCCCTTACGCATACTCAATTAAACCGGAAAGTGATTTATTAAAATTGAAATATGAATACTAAATATATAAACACCTTTACCTGATTTAGATCGAAAGAGGGGTTTTGCGTTTTTAGAAACCAATAGAGGTCTTAGCAGAGTGAGGTATGGGACTTGTAACCATAGAGGATGGGGTATCCCTGGTCTCACATATATAAATAAAATTGGTACGAGACTTAGCTTCTAAGAGAAGCTGGGTATTATATTTTTTAACCAAACAATAACCCACAACTATGAAGGTTTTATTTTTTATATTAATTAACTCAATTATAATGATATAGGTTTGAGTCACGATCCATCTTGATCACTCTTTTTTTTTCAAGCGCTAAAAATGACCTTGTCTGTTAGTTTGTGAGTCATTTAGTGTGTTTAGGGTCACAAAGTGTTATTTATTAATTTAGTTTTAATAAATTTTTTATTTAATTATTATGGAAAAATTTACATCATGCACTTTTGGGAAAATATCCCTCAAGGCATCATTGAAGCATTTTTGATGTGATTGTGTTTATTGACAAGGTGGACATCTGTGTTGTGATTGTTGAAAAAGTAAACCATGACATAAAGATTTATTGAAAAAGGGGATTTAATGGTTGTATTTCGAGTTCAAGGTCGGTGGTTAACAATCCATGTTTGATTCAAGAAATTCGCTGAAGGAATGGATGATCTGGAGGTAACACAAAAAGAGCAGATACATGGTGGCGTCGTTGACTTGAAGGAGAGGAAACTTGCGTGCCATATGTTTTTCAAGATCAGTTCATCAAAATGTGGCATATAAAGAAGGGTGACACATGTTTTAGGGTTGGTTGTGCAAGTGGTTTGTGCAGTAGATACATGCATTTCGAAACTTGCGCACTGAGGGGAGTCTTGTGTGCCGTCACGTAGGGTATAAAAATGCCTATAAATACAAGTCGACCCCTCCTCATTCAGCATAGAGTTCAACACTTTGAAAAATCAGAGCTCCCATCATGTAGTTTTGGTGGCCATGCAAGTGTTGTGTGGTCGCACAAGTATATGTTGTGTGCCAGGTGATTGTTGTGCGCCTAAGGTGGTTTGGGCGAGAAGGGAAGTGTGTCGTTCAAGTTTAGAGTTGAATAAGTTTGTGTCGCGCAAGTGGTTGAGGAGGAAATGTGTGATAGTTTTGACATGCATGCCGAGACTTGCACACTGACTTAGAGAAGGGCACCAACTATGGGTAATTCACGGCATAGATTCAGGGCTGCGTGAAAGCTAGAAGATTCTCTGATACCTTCGGTGCAATGTGAAAGTCGTCTATGGGTGAAAGTTGGACTTCAACATAACATCTACATACAACATAGGATAACTTAATTAGTGATAAAGAAGAGACCTACAAGTCTATAAACTGTGAGTGGATCCTTTCCAGAGTAATGAGAAAAGGAAGAGGAAAAAGGTTATCCTCTCCACCAGTAGTGATCCATAGAGAGAGAAATAGGGAGTAACCCTTGGGAAAGAATTGAGCTGACCCTAAAATATGTAAAGGCAGTGAGCCTAGGAATAGAATTGATCTATCCTGAACTTTGTAGAAAGCAGTGAGCTTTAGTAGATTTTGTACATTGGAAAATCACCAGTGTATGCTCCTTGGACATAGCCCAGTGAGGGTGAACCAAGTAAAACTCCCTGTGTCTACCTACCTACATGTTCCCCTGCAGTACATTCAAAGCATCATCATTATATAAAGAAGAAAGGAAGTGATCTTAATAAACACACAAGTTCAAACAATGTGACCCTTGTAATAAAGAGGTCAAGATCCAGTGGGGCATAAATAATTTAGAAAAATAATATTCATACCCTGATTCACCCCCCCCCCTCTCAGGGTATATAGGCCCCTATTGGTCCTAACATGCAAATTGATTCCTTTCCACCTTTTTTCATTCTTTGTATATTGTGAGTCACCACTAATCCTTATGATTTTGTGTGTTTTCCACGCTTAGACCCAAATTTTCTTCTTTTCAATTTTCTCTTTATTTATCCCACCATTATAATAATATAACACATATTGGTTTTAAAATATAAACGATGATCCACATATTTATAAACTTATAACTATAAAACATATATATATGTGAAAAGGAAAAAAATAAATATCAATATTTATTAACATACATACAAATATCACATTTATATATATACATAATAACTATATATATATATATAGAAAACATTTCAAATTATTTTAACAAATATATAAAAGTGTATTTTTTTTGTAGAATAATTATGTACATGTATAAATTTTATGAAACTAAAACACAATAAATTTTCACACATTTATAAAATATATTATGTTAATAATAATTTTATTTTTCAAAAAGTTTTTCCCCTTAATTATTATTATTATTATTATCTCTGAAAATATATTCTATCTTAAAATAATAAAAATATTTATTTTTTAATTTTATTTTAAATAATGTTATACCAGATTGTTTTATATAATAAATTTAAAAACTATAAATAACAATTATATTTAATTATATTTTTTATAATTGACTTCTAATTTAACAAAACACATAATTTAAATCATTATTATTTTTTATAAAATAAATTCAGTAGTTTATAAATTAACCCATTTAATAAAATATTGATATTATAAAACTCTGTTTCAAAATATTGGGATGTTACATTATTCCCCTTAATATAATTGCATCCTCATAATTCATTTTGTCATACTAAAAACAATTCTGAAAACTAGAAATCTTGGACTTCTAAACACTACCGCTTAGATAAAAACATCTAATCCCTAAAGTTGTCTAGACCATTCATATGATACCAATTATAAATAAAAACATTAAACATTACATAGCATATGAACTTTTACAGGTCTAGGTTCTAAATTGTTACATACAAACTTTAAAATTTATCAGAGTTGTAATAAAATCAAACAAAAAATGACAAATTCACTTCCACGTACATCTTTGATAACATGAAAATTTTGACTTCAAAGTGATATGTGAGAAAATTTCAAATCAAGCGATGAGTGATAAATATCCAATTAAGGGGTCTTCAAAATTACTAATAAAATAATTTCATCATTTTCTAAAAAATTTATATCAAAGTTAAAGAAATTTGTCAAAAGCACTTGAATATAAACATAGAAAAACAATAATTCTCAAAACAATTATACTTGGAAAAGAATTGTGGATTCTATATTGAAAATAGTAATTTTCATGTAGGATGTAAACAATAATTTCAATTATATGTTAAAATCCATTATATGAGGCCATGATTTTAACATAGACTTATGGGTTCACTCCCCGAAACGTCTCTTAATTCACCACTACCAAATTTTTATAATAATGATTTCTCATAGACATGTTCTTGTCATCTCTGTCCCAAAACATTTTCCAAATACCTTCATAGTATTATTTCTCATAAAGGGGTATCATTGAAATTTTAACAAGGGATTTGAAAATAATTTACAGAGAATCTCATTCTTGAAAATTTACGTTTAAAAAAATAAAATGAAATAATGCATGTTTAATATAAAAATGCATCAAATAATATTCATGAAATTATGTTCATTTTATGAATTAAACCCTAAAATTTAAATTGAAACTATGAAAACTTTTCAAATGAAACTGATGCAAATGATTTGAATAATTCATGGCCATAATTATACGCAGATGTGATGTCTTTAAATTATAAAATATCTTGACAACATGATATGAACATTTTTTCTAAATATATGATAATAAAATTTTAATCATTACTATAACTAATCCAACCATGGGTGAATTACAAGTAAAGAATTATAGAAGATATTTGATATTAAATTTTGCTCCTATCCATACATGATCTGTTTGAACATTCAAATCACACAAAGATATATCGATATATATATATATATATGAATTATTTTAATAGAATAATATATATATATATATATATTGCACCTATTTACATTACTTGAAATCTGGTTTTCATAGAGTTTGATAATTAAAACTTAAAAATACTTATATATTTTTATGTGTGACAAAATTTAAACCACAAACATATATTTATACATATATATATATAATTAATTTTAAATTAAATATATATATATATGGGAATAACATGTGTACAAAATATGGATTTGAGTTGAACACATATATATATATAATCCATATTTTGAATTCATGAAGTTAATGTTTTAAAATGAAAGCAATCTCTTAATTCGATACATCAATACATGAGAAAATATAACTATTTTATATAGAAACCAATTATAAGAAAATTAATTTTTCAAATAGAAATTGAACCCTTTCATTAAATTATAAAAAACATAGTTTAGGCCTAAAATTCCATAATGCATAAATAAAAAAATGAAATGATCACATGAAATAAATTTTATCCCAAAAAATTAATGAATCCCTTACGCAGACTCAATTAAACCAGAAAACAATTTGTTAAAATTAATATATTAAACTAAATATATAAACTCCCTTACCTAATTTAGATCGAAAGAGGGGATGCAGATTTCTAGAAACTAATAGAGGGATTGGTAGATTGAGGTTTGGGACTTGTAACCATGGAGAATGGGTTATTCGGGGTCTCACTTATAGAAATAAATTTGGTATAAGACGTAGCTTCTAGGAGAAGCTAGCTATTTTTTTTAACCAAACAGTGACCCACAAGTAAAAAGGCTTGAATTATTTATATTAATTTACTTAATTATAACGATATAGGTTTGAGTCACGAGTAAACTGGATCCCTTATTTATTTATTTTTTTTGGCATTGAAAACGACATTATCTTGTAGTTCATGCATCGTTTAGTGTGTGCGTGGTAACAAATTGTTATTTATTCTTTTCATTTTAATATATATATTATTCATTTTTTAAGCACAAATCCATGTCAGGTACATTGATTTATTTCAACCATTTTTTCATTCTTGGGATATTATGAGTCACCACTAATCATTATGCCTTTGTGTGTTTTCCACTCCTAGAAAAAAATTTCTATCATTTCGATTATCTCTATTTTTATCTCACAATTATAATAATATAACACATATTGGTAATAACATATAAATGATAATCTATAAATTTCGAAACTTATAACTTTAAAACATATATATATGTTAAAAAGAAAAAAATAAATATCAATATTTATAAACATACACATAAATATAAATAGTTTAACTACATATATATAATAACTATATATATTTACAAAACATGTCACATTTTTGAACAAATACATAGAAGGGTATTTTTTTAGTAAAATAATTTTGTACATGTATATATTTTACTAAACTAAAACACAATAAATTTTCCGTCATTTAAAAAATATATTATATTAATAGTAATTTTTTAAATGTTTTTTCCATTAATTATTATTTATATTATTATCTATAAAAATAAATTCTATTATAAAATAATAAAAATAGTTATTTTAAAAAATTATTTTATTCAATATAAAACAATATTTTTAATTACAAAAAATTTGAAAACTATAAATAAAAAGTATTTTTAATTATATGTTTTTTAATTAACTAATAATTAAAAAAACACTTAATTTTAATTATTATTAATTCATATAAAATAATTTTATTAGTTTATAAATTATTCCATTTAATTAAATATTTATATAATAAAACTATATTTTGATATCTTGGGATGTTACACGTCGTGTAAAATGTCTTAATTACATGTACTTGCCTCTATACATTCATTTTCTTGTATTTTTCTCTCAACTATTTTGAATGGTGTCACATTGTGTATTGAGGACTCATGAAGTGTACAAGCGGTGTCTTCTGTTGGCTTTGCGGCTTGGTCAATGTTTGAATCATGACATGGTCAGGTTTTGATCTACCAATACACGACCTGTATGGATAGTTCATGATGTGTACTTGCTAAAATATCCATTTTCAACATTTCTTCTATAGAATTACATGAATCCTTTTTTGGAAAAATTAAACATATACCAAGTGCACTATCAAGTTAATCAATTGAGATCTATAAATAAATGGATGCAAAAAGTGTATATGATTTTTCATATCATTATTCAATATGACACCATAAAAGATATATGGAACCATGATATTTATTCCAATGGTATAAAAAATGTTATTCCATTAATAACCATGGTGTTTATTCTTTATGTTAAAGATATATGAAAATATTTTCTTAAGTTACCTACATAATTTTTTATATATTTTTTGCTAGAAGCCATATGATTTATTATGGTATGCAAATGAGATTATGTTAAATGTAATGCATTTTAAAATACTTTATACTGATATGTATATCTTTGTGAAAATGATTTCATTTGTTTCTTATTTTTTCTAATTAAATCAATATGGGTTGTTTCAATAATATTTCTTCTGAAATATTATATGAAAATATTTTAGTGGAGTTGTTGATTTATTTTATAAGAAGATAATTTTTAACCCAATGATTATTTTTCAATACATAAAATTTTATAATTATCCATTATTTAATGGGATTCTTTCATTTTTCATTAATATCACTTTGATAGATCCTTATTCTCATCCCACATTTTTATTTTTTTTCAATTTTTTAGAGGATGGGTAAAATCAAATGAAACATATGTTTTAAAAAATACATGCTAGGGGTTTTATATATAACATAGTTGGTTTAAATAATTCATTTTACATAAAAAAATACTCATTTTATATAGATAAAACTTAAAATATATTTATGGCCTTCTTGTAATATGATAGTTTCATAAATGTGATGGATCGCACAATATTGGAATTTTCATTATTCACATAAAAACCAATTCTTTCCGAAAATTCTAATAAAAACGTCTATGTTAGTTATGATATTATAAAGCCAAAAATTTATTTATTTGTAAATATTATTGAATATAAAAGATAAATATTTTTTCTAAATTCAAAATATAATGAAAAAAATTAAAAAAATAAGCACATTTATCCCTCAAATGTCAATATGTGAAGTATGAAAAATATATATCATAATGAATTACTTACATTAATAATTACATGAATTTAGCATCCTAAATTATACTTATTAATCAGTGCAATAACTATTTGTATGAACCATGAATAATGTATTCTCTAGTGGTTTTCATGGGTGGGGATTCTTCAAGAATAGTCTTCATCTCAATTACCACAAGTTTGAATATCTCTAGAACAATTCCTAACATATTGTAATTTATTAAATTAAAAAAAACTCATCTATATAAAAAGTTTTGCAGGATAAATCCTTCCATTTATCATATAATTTCTATTTCCAAGGTAGACTTATTCTAATTGGTTCCATTTGTTTACATTGTAAATTTTATTATATATTTACTTCATTTTATACTTAGTAATTTAACATCTGTGTTGTAATAAATACGTTTTAATTCAATATATAATAATTTACTTTTAGAATATGATTTTTAGAGAACAGTATGTTAACATAAAATATATTTAAATAAAATTCCTATTGAAATATCAATTTGTTTCATTCCCCTGTATAAAATAAATTTCAACCAATTATTTTTTAAACTCATTTGATTATAATAATATGTAAGGGAGACCCAAATTAAAAATAAACATTTAGTTGCCTTGGGTTTAGTCCTGGAATAAAATGGTATTTTTCTATATGAAATTTATATATTACCTTTATAAATATAAATAACCCATTTAATATAGAATAATAAAATGTGAACAAAATATAAATACATAAGGAGTAACCTCCACAATCCTTGATGAAGACCCTCATTATAGAAATATTATTATTATTACACTAAATTATAATTTTTATAATTTAATAATTAATATGTTAGTACATAAAAAAGAATATTTATGAAAATGTAGAATGATAAAAACCCTTTCTACTTCAATAATAGACACTATATTGTCTTGTATTTTTTACCTTCGTATATCCGGTTGATTGTTAAAATTTTACTCATTATCCATTTTAATGTAAAATTTGTTATTTAAAATAAAATGTCCCAATAATTAAATTAATATATTTTTTAGATACAATATTTTCCTCAGAATTTTGACTTTTTGGCCTTTACCTCTACAAATATAGTATCTACCAACCCATAAAAGAGTTTTCCCACATTGTTTCATGTTGATGAATTATAGTAAATTAAATATTCTTTAATTCATTAACCATATAATATGAACCTCAACAAGGATCCATTATTATATTCATTGGTGTGATTGGGACCCAAACAAGGTTCAATTTTTTGTATATTTCATAAGAGAATGTATGGATCAATTAAGTGGTTTATAATCCCATATCAAATTTTTATAGGTTGTTTGATAAGTTAATTATAATGTTTTCTTATGCACCCATGATTCATTATAGCTCCATTCATTACTGAAACCAATAGAGTTTAATATGAGTTATGAATAATTAATATAACAATATTATTATCCAAAAACATATCATCAAAAATCTTTTTAAATATATTCTTCATTTGAGAACCAGAAAATTAGATATTAGTTAAACATAAATAGATATTTGTTCGATATCATTTTCACTAGGGTTTTCTCTCTCATTGTTTTTAAGCTTATTCAATAAAATGGTTTAAAAAAATAATTTTTTTGTATATAGAATGTGATTATCATAATAAAAACTCGTTGATATTTCAAACTTGGTGTTCACTATAACACCTTATAAATCATTAGGTGATGATTGAGTTAATACCAAACATGACATTTTTTGGGATATTACCCCAATATAAATTTGTTCAAGGCTATGTATCAAAAAATAGAATATGTAAGGGGATATTATTTCTAGGTGCACTACCTAGTCAGTACATTACCAAATCATCAGTATTTTATAAAATATTTATACTTATTAATATGGTCAATTCTAATTTTCTCCTAAAATAATCACTAAAAATTACTAGACCATCCTATCAAACCAACTATGTTAATAAAATCCATAAACAAATTTTTCAGTATCATATAAAATTATTTTTAATATATAATTTTCTAATGGATACAAACAAACGAATGATTTTTCTATTTTATTTGTATGGATTATAAAAAAAATTAAATAAAAAACCCTATACATTACTAATCTAATTGTAAATTTTTAATTGAATAATTGTTGCTTAAGTCATATTCAGTATTATATATCCCCCATTATTTTTTTAATCAAGAAAACTATTCATAATTTCCAAATGTGTAGCATATTATATGACTAGGGGAAGTGGGAACATAATAAAAATGAAGCTCAAATTGTCAGTGATGGTAATAATAATTTAAAATAATTAAGTATCATAAGTGAATACTAAAAGAAAAATATTGATATAAGAATGTAAACATGAACATAATATATATTATTAAAATCCAATAAATATTTTATAATAGGATATGAATCATATAATTTTAATTTATCATAAATATAAATTTATAAAAGGATCATTATATCAAAATATTGTGACCAAAATATAGTACATAAAATCACAAGCATATGTCAAGGTCCACTCCTAGGACCACCATCACATTGTTGGAAAAGCCACATATTATATTCGATATACTCTCTATTACAAAAACTATAGTGGTAATTGTATAAATGTGTATTAGGATCACTCCCTAACCCTATACATATCAACTCCTTATATATAATTATTTACCAATTTTATTAGATGGATATATAATTATTGGCCCATCCATAAAAAATATATTCTTCTTTGATTATTTTTCAATGCTCCATAAATGGAATATTATGTTATTAATATATTACACAATTCATTGGTGGCCAATAAAATTCCAACCCCCCCCCTCACATAATGAAAATAAATTTATATACATTTATACATGTGGAAAAAGGGAGAAAGAAAAATTCATAAACTGTAATAATTATAAATGTTATAAGAGATAAGTGAGTTTTATAATCTTGTTGTAATTCCAAAAATATTGATATATAAAAAGGATTCCAAATATTTTAGTAATTTCATGATTTTTGATATTCATTTTTTAATAAGGAATCATTGGCCTAGTACATTTATATAAAATGATAGAATGTTGATGACCTATATCAAGGGGAAGTAATAATAAAATACTGAACTACATAGGTGATGATTTTTGAAATGTGAATTTGATATTTCATTGAGGGAAATAGATTAAAATCTCATATTAAAAAAATCATATATAATGGATTTCCATAATATAAAAAAATTTCATGATGGAAATTTTTTAATGAAATAATATTTTCATCAAATAACAAATCAAAATGATACTTAAGTTGAGGTTTTTAATAATTAGGGATTTATTAAGGGAAGTTAAAAAATTTATTGTCCATAATAATTAATGTAATAGTACACATAATATATATTTAAGGAATATATTTATTTTATACAATATAAATAAATGGAGTAAAATATATGAAATGATAAATAGAAGTATAAATTTTAACACATAAGTAATTAAACTATTATAATAAGATAACATTTTACATTTTAAATAAAAATTAATGAAATGTCACAAAAAATAAATGATAAAAAAACATATTTTGAAATGTTTATAATGGAAATAATACAATCAAATGAACCGAAAAATATTTTGGTTTACAATTTAATTTGGTAAAATTGGAAGTAAATTGAATTAGGTAAAAATATTATAAATTATCTTTTATGTGGAAGGGCATAACTCTTAACATATTTAGTTTTCCAAGAATGATGATAACTCATCAATAAGGTTGAATTGTATAAAATATTATCAAAGAAGATAGAAACAAAATATATCATACTAAATGAAATAATACTCTCAAAAAATGACATTATATAACAATAAAAAGAATGAGGAATAAAAAAAACCATATATTAAAGGGAATAAATCAATCATAATTCAAGAAATTATGATGTTGAATAGAAGTATAGACTCTAATATCATCAATAATTTTAGATATTTGAAATTATTTGGTATCATATAAAAATATATATAAAAATAAATGGTGAAAAATATCATAATATCTCACAATTAATGGTTATTTAGAAGAAATTCCTAATATCTTTTGAAATTTTTGAGTAATGTCTCCAAGAGATAATGAACATTCAATTAGACAATAAATATAATTAAGTATTAGTAAATCATGATTAAAAAACAATAAATTGTGTTATACACACAATTAATAATAAAAATTGGTATATAAGATGAAATATTCCATAATGGGTGAAATGTAGGATAAGAATCACGTACTTTGTTCTTCGTTCATTCTATGCATCCACAACATATTCAGTACCTGAAAAAATATCACAAAATTCAATGAAAAAATTATCAAATTAGGATAAATAATAGAAACATATAGGCTTATAAACATGAAGTATGATCCTAGTAGGTTACAAATTGAAGATATTTTATAAGTAAGTCAATTTAATTTGTGTACTAGGAAGTTGATGGTGTCACCATTTTTATGTAATGAAAAGGGATATTCTTTAAATTGCTAAATATTTTCAATCATATTATTGAAATATTCAACGGTAAATGGAACTAAAATATTTAAATAACCTATTTTCGGGATATATTTGGTCCATAAATAAAATATTTATTTCATACATATCATTTAAAAATATTTGAATTCATTTGTTCTAATATATTTTTTATTTTACCGATATTTTTTTATCAGGGTAACATTATTATGCACAAGTAACATCTGTTTTACAAAACATATAAAATAAACCCTCTGACCAAATATGGGTATGATGAATATAAATTAAATCATCATTTAAATTAATTTAATTAATAAATTATGGTATTTAAACATTTTAATTAAAATATTTAATATACAGAAAAACGAGTTTGGTAAAAAATGCTATATTCACCATTATGTGTTCTTAATAATTTTATTATAGTTTAATGATTTAATTAGTGATATTTAATTTTAATATATTAATAACAAATATATTAAATTTAACTTTTAAAATAGGTTTATTTTTTTGATTAAATTTAAATTAAAAAAAATTAATAAAATAATTAATTGAAAATAACAGCTTACTATTATCATGGTAATTAAAATTTACCATAATAATAATATTTTTTTCATCAAAACATAAAATTTACATAATTATATAATACAATCATATATTTAAAAAATATCCATTCCCCTTTCCACGATTTAATTTCTAAAATTGTTGTGAACAAAAAAAAATTACATTATGGAATAAAATTTTCTTTTGAGTAAATTAATACATGAATTACAAATATGATATAAATGGGCCTTATAAATAAAATAAATTTATTAAAAAAAATTTATTTTACATATATTAAATTTTATATGTAAAAAATATATTAATTATTTTTTATGTTATTTTTCTATTATGATAATGTCGTAATAGTAATGTTTTTAAAAATTTCAGTATGGTTTACAATTTAAAAAAATTCCAATAAACTCAATAAAATCACAAAAAAATCATAAATTTATATTTTCTTCTTTATAAATCAAAAAATATTAATTCATTTTATCTAATTATTATTAAAAAAAATTCAAGACACAGTGTTTTTAAAATTTATTTTAAATTAAAATTATTGAAAAATACGTGTCCTTTTATATTAAATGTCAAAATAAGAAATACAAAAGATACTTATAATAGATAAATTATAACATTTATAATTAAATATTCATGTCATAAGGATTTCTATGTCAATAGAATATAATTATTTCCTTCAATTATCTATGAATATGTTCTTTTATAATTTTAGTTGAGGGTGGTGATACAATTATTCATGATCTTTTCGAAATATTCATGACATTGAATTACTCTCCCTTATAAATTTTCAAATAATTTAATTCTTTGATTTCATTTGTTATTATAGTAGAGAAAACAATTCTAAAGTTAAATCTTCCCCAATCCTAGAAAAATTGTTTTCACAATTTATAAATATTTAACAAGTTTTCATTTTTCTATTCATATATTTCAAAAAAAATTACTAACATTATTACTAGAAAAAATAATAACTATATTAGAATGGTAAAATTTTATTTTAATGTATCTCAGTTTTGTTTTAGTTTTTGGTTGTGTGTATGACAAAATTATAACATAATTTTTAGTTTTGTAAAAAATATCAGTGAAGCCTTTTATAATTAAATTTATATATCAACCATTTTTTAGTTATTTTCAAGGATATATTATGTTGTTTTATAAGATTAACGTGATATTGGTTCATTCTATAGAGATTAAAAAATTGATTTTTTATTTTAGTTCCATGTCAATATTTTATGTACGTACTCTTCCAAAGACAAACTTGATCTAGATCCGTGGGTTGTTTTCATTATATATTAATGAGACAAATCATGTCATTATTTTTGTATGTGTCTTGGTCCACTATATGCACTAACTTTTCAATATATGTAAAAACACCCAAAAACACAACATCTAATCCAAAACCCTAAAAACACAAATATAAATAATGAAACCAATAACATAATACAAATAATATGTAAAATTATGGATACTGTCTGAATATTATTCCCATCATAACACATTATTCGCTAGGAAAAGAACAATGGTTTCAGTTGGTCAATAGAATGGATCTGACCTAACCACCCAAAGAATTGAATTATAAAAAAATGATGCATAATGAACACCACAAAAAAATCATAACACTCTAATTAAAAAAATTAAAAACCATCACCCAAACACTATTATTCTCCGAAAGAACCTTGATGTCCAAATCAGAAAACAAGCCAATATTTGACTAATGAAAACAACCACAATGGACTCATAAATGATGATTAATAAATACACGGTCTAACCAACTATAGGGGTCACTGAGAAATAATAAAAATGATCTAAAACACCTATGATTTATCATCCTTGAACCATACCTAAGAAAATGACACACCAATAGAATATATCACTAATAAAAAAGTCACATCCCAAAAAACCTCAGAAAAATTATAATTTCAATAGGATATCATTGACCTCAATGATGTCAAATGATTACCAGAATAAAGAGGTATATAGAATCAATATAATTATAATCAAAATAAAATATAATTAGAATGGAAAATTTTGTTATGTAAAATTTAAGAATAAACAATAAATATGGTTTTATCAAGTTTTCATCCCTCACTACATGAAAGAACATAATTAAATCTAAAGGATAAATACTTATGACCTTGTAATGTCCCAGAATTTCTGTTTAGATTTTTTACATAAAAATATTACGAGACCTGTTATTCTGATGACACGTGATTCCGATGCCCGGTGAGCCGAAATCGAATTTTGAAATTGGTTTAGTTCATTTAAGTAAACGTGCAAGTGAGTTTTCTTTCTTATAAACTAGGGATTGAATCCAAATTTTAGGGCACTGTTGAACTTGAAATATCAGGATTCGCCAATAAGGGACTTAACATATAATTTAAAGGGTTAGATGGAAAACTAAATTTTTAGTCTATTAGTGAAAAATAAAATAAACTTAAAAGATTATTTTATTCAAACTCTTTCTACTACGATTCAACGAACTGCTAATGATGCTGTTTTTTGAAGTGGTGAAACAAAATCATTACCGAACCTCATTAATGATACAAGATTTCAATTCATAATGACTGTGCTTCCAATAATTATATAGGGATCCATATTTGGGAAATAATTCTGGGAAATTCTTGGACGAATATTGAAGATCTCTCCCTCTCTCTCCAACAATAAAAGCTATTGAAAAATTCCATTGGGATGGATTCAACAAATGAATAATGAAGAAGATTTCAAATAGAGAGAGGATTGACGATATCTTAGATCTTCATCCCATGTTTGTGAAGGACCCTCAAATCAGTTATAGTTTTATGTTGTCTTGATTTTCTCATTCTTCATTTTAATCACAAGCGTGAATTAAACCACGAACAGGTTGATCTGTAGATCATGTGTTCTTTTTTGAGGGTTTCATTCTTGGGGTTTCTATCAAGGATTTAAATATTGTTGATAGTACTATGATCCCAAACCTCTTATATGTTTTTAAACTTCTAATGTGGAGGGAGCTGGCAGAAACAAAAAAGGCATGAGCCCATCTTCTTGTGTGTTGTTTGTGATCACTTCCTTGAAATGGAGGAAATACAAATTCAAGAATATATTATGGATGGAGGAGACCTGTGAGCCTGGAGGGAATAGGCGGAATTGGGATCGGACCACCGGAGCGGTCTCTGTGGCCCGCGAAAGGTGCCGCCTATGTGGTAGTCGCGATGACCGCATGCAGGATGTGGCGCCTTGTGGGAGATGAGTGATCGGATCATGCCAGCCATGCGGGTGAAGGAATTATTCTCAGTGAACACTATGGAGAAGAGGAAGGTCGTGGCCCATTGGTCACATCGTCTGACTGGATGATGCGTCAGCCTGGAAAAGAGTAGGAGAAGCAGCCCGATCGCTGCGGCCACACACTGTCAATGGGGGAAGCCAACCAACTATCCATGCACGCCCCAATTGGACTGGTCAAGCCGGTCTGGGCCGAACCAGACAAGCCGAACACATTGTCCCACATTGTCAGGCCAACTGAGCGGCTCAACTACATTTTTTAGCCGATATGCTTTTGCTGACCAGGCCGCACAGTGGCTAGAACAAGGAAACTATTAGGCCCTCCAGTGCGGGTCAGGTCAGATAAATTTTTGGTAACTAAGTGACCAAAAAGTATGTAACCAATACAACCATTGTAGGGTCCAATCTGTCCCAATGGGCCAAGCCAATGGGCTAGAAGGATAAGATCATTTCATGTGGGGCTACTGGTTGGGTTGGTCATGTCTGTCCGAACCAGTAAGACCGGTCCTACATGCAACTGGACCCTATTTACAAAAAGTAATGTATCTCCCAGATTGTGCGTCCAATTGACACACCGACTGAGGATTTGGGACCCATGTAACGTGGAAGTCTCCATGAAATCTCCTATGTAAAATTTCATGGAAGTTGACCCATCAAGGTTTTGTGACTCAACTACCCTATGATACTTGATGACTCAACTATTAGCGAGAGCTTTTAACTCAACTATTAGCGAGACATAATGACTCAGACACCTAATAAGACTATGTAACTCATCAATCAGTGAAATTTAATGACTCAGATACCCAATGAGACTCTGTGACTCCGTTATATTTGAGACGTCATGACTCATCTACCCACTGAGACTTAATGACTCATCTATCAATGATACTTCGTGACTTAGCTAACCTGCAAGACTCCATGACTCAGCTACCAGTGAAACTCTATGACTCAGCTACCCAATGAGGCCTCATGACTCACATATCCGCGAGACTTTTTGTCTCATATACTGAATAGTTCTATGTGACCTAGATAGCCTAAAGGACTAATTGGAGATGGGTGCGTTTGTAGTAATTGATGTTCAGTGTTTTAAACTCTTGGATTTTCTATAAACACTTTATGTTATACCTGTGTCGAGCTGAATCTAGTGACATTAATCATTGTGAATTATTTTTTCCTTTCCATTGTATATTTCTGTGTGACCCGAGATAGACTTGGGGTCCCTACTGATAATTTTTATGCTCACCCCTGCATGGGATTCACCCGCACTGGTTGTGTCTTGTGCAGAAGATAGACAACATTAACTTGGATCGTGGAGAGATAGGGGTAGGTGGTGCTTGGAGGTGGATCTAAAGATGTACTAAACATAAAAACATCTTACAATGAGCTACCTCTACCCTTCAGGTAGGATCCATAGAGTAATAACTTTTATCATGTACTTCCTTTTACAATAATTTCTGTTTTAGTTGGGTTTGTATTCTCGTATCTTTTTTACATTCAGTTTTACCTTTATTTGTGTGGTTGTTTCCTCATGTGGCACGCTTGTTTACAGTATCATAGTTTTAGTTTTACTCTCCTTAGTATGTTTTTTTGTGTCTTTATAGGATTAATTTATATTCCTTCCTTTTTCAGGATATTCCTTTAGGTTCTAGTCACCATCCCCAAGCCTATGGAAGGCGGGCTTCGGGGAGTCACGAAATGGGCCTCGAGGGATGGTTCAGGAGAGAGTTGAGTCAGAGGTGGTCAGTTGTACCTCAAAGACCGATAATTGGTGGTTTTGACCTCCACAAAAACATATTTTATTATTAAGTGACCGTCTAGGAGAAACCAGAATCCAAAACACAGAAGGGAATAAAACATGAAAACAAGAAGGTTTCAGGCTCAAGGAGACCTATTGAAATTTATTTTATGTGCGTCATCTTGGAAAAAGCTAGCATACTCTGGGGGCATGGATCCCAAGCTATAGAAATTAACATGATCATTTTCATGGATGAACCGAGAAGCTTGTATGTTCATGACCTTATTACCCTCACACCATATATGTAATAGTCTTGTGTTGTTGACTATGAGTTACCTACATCGGCTAATATGGTAGGATATATTCCACGGAGTGGTCCAGTTATCAGTGAGTGAATCATAGATAATTTTGGAATTAGTTTCAATCTTGGAGATACGGATGTGAGAAGAAGTGCACAACTGGATCTATTTGAGTATAACCCAGGCCTCCGCCTAAAGAGAATCTCCTCTACCAAAAATTTCACTGAATGTGGTGACCACACTACCCCTAGATTATGAATAATCCCTCTACCTCTCATGATACCTATAGCACATGACCAATAATAGTTCAGTTTCATCCCCTCAGTGGGGGGTCTCCAATAGACCCATTGACCCTTTGACACGGTACTGTTACCTACACAAGAAGATGATCTATATCATAACACCCGCCACAAAGATGCAGCATTTTTTCCCATTTTTTGAAAAGAACACCCATATCGGCAATCAACCACATCGTTCTAGAAAAATAGACCACCTTAGTGCAAGCCACACCTTCATACCACGATATGTTCCTCACCTCCCATATGCACCAACAACCAACCGAGATGAGGATCACCCTAGAGTTCTTCTACGATTGGTTATTTCCTATACCCAGAACCAATTTTGCAGAAAAGAGTCATCCATAATGTCTAGAGACAATAGACCAGTAATGTCCCCCACTACATTCCAAACTGTGCAATACAAGTCACTCTCGAAAAATAAGTGAGTGGTTGTCTCGATGCAGGGGAGCATGAAACAAAAACATTTTGAGAAAAAGCATATCCCTTTCCGGAAAATCCCCTCTTCTGTAGGAATGGTGTGGTGAAATATCCTCCAGATGAATAATTTTACATCAGGAAAATCTACATGCACAAATGGATTTGTCGCCACAGATCGAGAGTGGGGGATTCATGAAAATTTCCTTATAGGCTTTAATAGGAAAGGATCCGGAGGAAGTGGCCATAAACACGGACCTATCTAGTTCATCCGAGAGCTTAATAAAATGGAACCTATTGCTCTTATCTTTTTCAAGAACATCTTGAATAAATGTTGGATGTTCACTAGCCTGTTGGAGAGTAATTTCAGTTGCCAGGCAACCAAGAAATCCTAAAAAGTCTCCTAACCAATTGTCATTCCAGAATTTAATCTTTCAACGTCCGATGATCCATCTAGGCTGATTACAAAGATGGGGAATATGTCTTTGAATGGTGCTCCAAAGATAAGAAGGTTTATTGGTTGAACTCTTTAAAAGATTCCTATAAATCTCCTTGATGACCTTTACCCATATAGATTCCTCTTCAAATGACCCCAAAGCCAGCCTCACATGGAGGCATTTCATCCTGACATTAATACTACAAAGACCAATAATACCTTCATCCATGGTAATATCCATTCTATTCAAAGAGGCCTAGTGAAAGTGTCCCTCCACATGAGAGTCTGAAATGAAACCAGACATGATCCTCTCTATATATTTTACGAATGAATTGGGAACCATGAGAATAGAGATAACATCCATTGGGATTGATGTAAGAATGCTGTTAAAAAGTGTGATCCTCCCCCTAAACAAGAGGAACCAATTTTTCTAATTAATGATATAGGAAGAGATTTTTTCCGACCACCTTATCCATGTGCTTGATACGTAGCCCCCCCGATGAAATAGAGGATTCTAATTAGTCCATAGAGAGGGTCTTAATTTTAATACCCAAAATGGATTCAATGTTTCAAGCACAGCTCTTCAGGAAAATCCTCGAGATGAAGAGACTAATTTTATCTCTATTGATGAGTTGTCCACTCCAACTGATGTATTCCTCAAGGGTACTATTGATACACTAGATAGATCTAAGAACTCCATTGTGTGAAATGAACATATCAACCCCAACCATAAGGTGGGACAGGTTCTGAAAATTGAAGCGGTAGAGAAAAGGTTTAATGATACCCTCTTTAATGATGGCTCTAATGAATCTGCTCAAGTCATATTGGGTCAGGATAAAAAAGATGTGTGAGAGATGGTCACCTTTTCTAAGGTCTCAGACAAATTTGAATAACCCTTTCTATCTTCCCACAAATCAAATAGAAAACCATGAAGAACTCAAACATCTAAACATGGTATCGGTTGACCGCCAAGAGAATCACATTCATCTTAGAACCATGATAACGAAAGACCACTCAAGTTTTTCAATTGCATTATCTGTATCCAGCTTAATCGAAAAATTCGATCCTTGAGATTTTCTATTAATATCTTCAATAATATCCTGGGTAATGCCAATAGAACCTCGGAATGTCGTACCATTCACAAAACCATGTTGTTCATCAGAGGTCCAGAGCGGGATATGAATTCCATGACTTATATTAATCCCACTAGATAAAATTTTGTAATCAAAGTTTCACATAATTATATCTTGACATTGCTCAAGATAATAGGGTTCCATTACTTTTGGAATGAGAACAATATAATTCACACTATCCATTTGTGGTAAGTCACCACCTCGTATGAAATCGTGTACTTCCCCAATAATATCATCTTTCACTATGCACCAATAAGCCACAAAGAAGGAATTGGGAAAAAAATCTGGCCTAGGAGTGCTATTAGGATTAAGCCCTTCCACTGCCTCCAAAATTTCTTTCTCCACCGGAATAGATTCTTAGACGAGGTTATGGGCCTCAATAACCACTCTCGAGAAGTTATCAAAAAGAGGGGAGTGTCCACTTGGGTAACCATCCTACATCGATGGGTTTGGACAATCCCCGAGATATTTAAAGAGGGATTCATCCATACCTCCAGAAATATAAATGTTGTTAATAAAGGATCCATCTTCACACAAGATATTAGGGTTACTAATACATTTTAATTCTTTGATACAAGTGTGATAGTAACAAGTGTTCTTATCACTGATCCAAATCTAGAGCGCTCTAGATTTCTCCCTTTCCAGCCACTCTTGAGAGAAAAGCACATCCTCTAGAAAACATCACTAGTAAAGGCGGGCACAAAAGAGATCATCACTCCAACCTGCTTCCAGACCTAGCTCGAGCTACTCAACTTCGAGTTTAAGAGATTCCAGGTGATGTTGCAAGGGAGGGTTCCTGATGCCCCATGAAAACAAATACTCCTTCAGCCGCTTCAACTTGTTGTGAAGGCCGAACCACCATGAACCATACACCAGCCGAGTGTAAGAATATATCACCTCTTGGAGGAATGCAGGGTTTGAAGTCTAGCTGATGTATAATAGAATGTGCATCCTCCCCTCTTCCACTGACTCCATGAAAATGACAAGGGAGAATGGTTAGAAAGAGTGTGAACCAGATGAGTTACTGTCATCTTCTGGAAGGCAGATATTATTGTTATGTTCTCTAAGCATTCTTCCATGAAACACCAAATGAATCTAAGACCTTTATGATTATTTCACCAAGAAAAATTATCACTCAAGAATCACAAGTCCATCAAACCATTGCTAGCAATTATGGAATTGGTGTCCTGTCCAGATTTCCTGTAAAATGGTCCACCCCCCTACCCCCCTTAATTTCATACTTGTTTATAATGGCATTAAAATCACCCCCACGAACCAAGATGAGGTACCCAGTTCAAAAAATCTGAGGTTAATCCAGAGATCTTATCTGGCCTGAAGGGTCACATTTTTCATAGACAAAGGACACATAAATTTGTTGTTTTCTTGAATAGATCTTAGCCATTATGTGTTGATCGAAATATCATCCTGATCTATATTGAGTTGAGAAATCATGAAAAGCCATATATGCTGATTGATGGTGTGGACATTAAATCAATAAAGAAAACCCATCCTCTTTAAAAAATTTGAGAACTTCTCTGTGTTCTGCTTGGACTCCAGAACTTCCACTTAAGTGAGCTTCATAGAGAAAAGATCACTGAAGAAAAAATTAGACACCACCCATTCTCCTTGTCCATAGGAGTTACAGATCATGATCATAAACATTTAATATGCAAAAATCTTGTTTTTGAGCCTAACGTACAAGGTCACTTTTGAGGGAGCATGAAACCTGATGTTTCTTGGTCATAGACTAGGTCAGAACACCTGAGTTAGGGGAAGAGATAGGTCAAGAAGAGTGAATTGGGATGCTCAAATATTGCTCGTGCAGGGATAAAGAATCAGGGATGGAGAATATATTATGAAGATGGATCGAGGAGAATCCTGACGAACTAGGATCCATCATGGATGGCACATCAAGAGGAGAGAGGGGTCGCACTAAAGCCTTCCCTTTACATAGAGATTTTATACTCCTTAGGGGTGGGGGTTGGAAACAAGGCTGGGAAGTATTGAATAGGACCAGAGGAAAGAGCATGGATATGATAGTATGGACAGGATGGGGAAGATCTGAAGGCAGAGGGGGGGGGGAAGAAATCAATGGAAATAGGTGGGGGAAGGAGAAAGGATCCACCTCCTGGGGCAGGGGAACTGAGAGCCTATATAGGGAAGCATCCATTGAGAATAGAGAGGTATGAGTGGGATCTAGATCCATAAACGGAACATTCTCCAATCAACGCTGCTTTTGGAACAAAGAAAGGGAGTTACCTTCAAGGTTGCAGGACGAGTAAAACCACACCGGAGACTCATAAAAGGCTTTTCTCCAATACGAAATAGCATCGCCAGTGTGGAGGAGAATACGATCAGGAACCACCATGGAGAGATCAACTTACACACATAGTCGACCCACCGAGAGTTCGAAGATATGATAAGTCTTTTCATATGAGAATTGGAATGAATTGAGAGAGTTCCCAATATGCCTCAAGAGAGTATCATTGAAAAAGGGTAGTGGTGCCCCATGTAAGCTGATCTAAACCGCTGCATGAGGAGAATCCTTGCTGAAGTGAACCCCCATCGACCACCTAAAAAGATTAAAATTCTACTTACCACAAGTTCTTGATCGACACAACAAAGCCTTCACAAATCCCATCTTGAGATCTAGAACTACCTAGAAGGATTTGCAGTTGATCACAAAGAGTTTGGACTAGGACGCAAAACCCCAAAAACATACAAACTCCTTGAACACTGGGAGTGGAAGTCTGTCACCACCAAATCGGGCCATTAATGACCACCGATTGAACTCTGAAGCTACATAAAACCCTTCCAATGATAAGAAAACATCCGGGAAGCTGTCCAGCACCAATGAACATGGAGCTGAGATAAATAAGGTGGGGATAGGAGGAAAGGAAACAGATCCAAGCGCTGTCACCCCCCTGAAGAACATCCTTGGTCATGACCCCATCGCATGCACTGTAAGAGAGAGGGGGATGCTCCGACAAAGCTGAGCACATAGGGACATGGAGAGGAGGTGGGGAACCAATGTCGGAAAAGGTGCCAGTAGTAGCCAGCAGCGGCCAGGGCAGAGGGTAAGCAAGGAAAGGGAAGTTCAAAAATAGTAGAGGCATGTGGGGTGCATTCCTGCTCAATGAAGCATCCATTCCATTATTAATATATTTATTTTAGTGGAATATCATGAATCAATGGTTTTCTTTTTGGGAAACAGTGTTAAATGTTTTGAGTTTTACTATGAGATTTGGGGAGTGTAGTGTTAGTGGAGAAGCCAATGTGTCCATACGACAGAAGCCTGAATTATGCACTCTGACTTGGTGCATAAAATCACTGGGTGCTTGCATCTTAAAAATGTTTTTCCTGATTTTTTTTGTGTCAATTTCAGCTACCCAGATACAATTAACTGAATGTGGTTCAACTTGATTACTCTTAGGATGCCTCCACAAAGACATCCATCCATGATCCCAGAAAAGGATTATGGTGATGGTCCACCGAATGATGAAGTGTCAGTGCAAGGACTAGTTACTGAGATGGAACCCTCAGGTGGTGTACCATAAGAACCACCACCCATAAGGAATCAAATTATACTAGCCATATTAGTAGAGGATTCACACAGACTAAGCATGTTGAATGAGTTCTAGAGGGGGAGGACTTAGAGGTTTCGAATTGAGATAGATCCTCAAGAAGTTGAGGATTCGATGGTGGTTGTGACACATGTTTTCAGCCTAGTGAGGACACCTTTAGACCAGATAGTGGTTCTTGCTGCTAGAATTTATAGGTAGTGGTAGGGTATGATGGAGCATGACACTACAGACACAAGAAGAAGTGGCCCTCAGTTTGATATAATTTGAGTGGATTTTCTGGGAGGATTTATTCCACATGACCTTGTGCTCAGTGCACATTCATGAGTTGATCCACATACGACAGGGATGCCTAAAAATGGTTGAGAACACTGTGAGGTTTACAAACCACTCCAAATAATCTTTGGATATGGTATACGGCCCATCTTTTAAGGACCAAATCATTAAGAAGGGGCTCAGAGGGGAGATTATAGTATCAATGATCTCTCTCAGCATCCATACATAGGATGGGGTTATGGAGTGAGAACTTCTAGTTGAAAACGTTTTGGAAGAACCTACACTGACTGTGGGAGCTACCAAATGAAGAAAAGTAGTGAGTCATTGGAAACGGGAATCCAACAGCTGACACAGGGGTCCAATAGGTCCATACCCTCCATGGGATGACTCCATGATACTTGGTCGATGGGGGGAGGCCCCACTTGCAGTGTACACATTACAGAGGAACATGTTGTGTTTCACGTGTGGTAGACAGGGGCACATAGCTCGAGATTTCCTGACCCATATTACAGACGATCTGAAAGCTGTCAATAGTTCGCCAATGTAAATGCAGAGAGTCAAACAAGGTATTCCATAGAGAGGAGGATGTGGTAGGGGAGTAGGAAGACTGAAAGATGGTGGGAGGAGATATGAGGTACTACCACCACCACCCCTATGTGGTCCACCACGAGCTTTGAGAGAAGGTGGATATGGGAGGGTCTGTGGTCAGGCAATGAAGACCTACAACCATGGTGCTCTAAAGATGATTAGTGGTACGATCTCTGTCGACTCCCCTTTAGATATAGTTCTTATAGACATATTTTTCAGTCACTCTTACATTACCATAAACCTTGTTCGAGGCTGGGAGATTCTGGTGGAGTTGTTGGCTCAATCCTTATGATTTGATATTCATACAAGAAGAGATTTCACAATTACACAGTGGTTCCTGTAGTGTGAGCTAACTCCTAGAGGTGAATTCATTGGCTGATATTTCCTAGTAGTGGCATCGAGGCCTTACGTCGTCATATTGGGTATGGACTGGTTATTTGTATTCCAGGCTCAGATTGATTGTATTTGGTTCAAACTACAGTGTGTCAATGAGGATGGGACCATGTATTCCTTCACATATATGGGTGAAACTCTTCTATCACATAATATACTTTCTCAGAGGATGGTGCAGCTGACCACAAACTAGTTGGATAGCCTCACCCTCAGTGTGGTGGATGAGAGGAGTCTGATCTTTCCTATTGTGGTGGACGAGTATGGGGATGCCTTTCATGAGGATGTTTCTGGAAAACCTCTTCATAGAGAGGTATACATTCATATAAATATGTACCTGAGGAAGGAAAATGGGAACTTGAAGCTATGCGTGGACATCTTGTTCCTGCAAAATTTGACCATGAAGAAGGAGTATCCACTGTCAAGGATTTATGACCGCATTTATCAGCTGAAAAGAGTGAGGTGGTTATCAAAGATTGTCCATAGATCAGGATATCATCTACTTTGGGTGCGAGATGAGGATGTACCAAAGTCTTCCTTCAGATTCTAGTATGTCCACTATTATTTCATGGTGATTCACTTCGCCATCACAAATTCCATAGTGGTGTTCATGGGACTCATGAATAGGATCTTTGAGTATTACCTCAATTGTTTTGTGGTGGTCTTCATAGATGAAATCTTAGTGAACACAGCGTCTGAGGAGGATCATGATACACACCTACGGATAGTCCTGGATACACTCCAAGAGAACGAACTTTACGATATTATCTTGATGTTCTATTTCTAGAATCAAGAGGAACACTTTCTGGGACCTGTTATCTCATAAGATGGAGTTTCAGTGGATCAAGAAAAGATAGGGGAAGTGATTTTTTGAGAGGCCACCATGAGCATGATTGAGGTGAGGAGTTTCTTAGGTTTGGATGGATACTACCGGGGGTTTTTACCAAAACATTCATGAATATAATAACACTTTATGGAATTGAAAAATATGGTAAAACCTTTCTTTTGGATGGATAAGTACCAACAGAGATTCCAGGAGCTGATGTGGAGAGAGATGAGTGCCCCCATCATGATACTACCACAATAGGGCATTGAGAAAGTAGTCTTATTTAATGCATCAGAGACAAGATTAGGTTGTGCCCTAAAATTGTGATAGTTGAAATGGATGGAGTTCTTCCAGGACCATGACTATGAGATATTCTATACTCTTGGGAAGGGGAACGTGGTGGTCGACATTCTCCACATGATGTTCGGTTTATAGTGGCTGAGTGAAGCGACGATATAGCTAGCCGAGATACAGATATCCTTCATGGATGATAATGGAGCCGAATACCTTCTATCGATGACAGCACTCCCCCACTCACAAAATGAGTCTTATAGGCACAACATGTGGATATTGACTGTGATGCCCGACATGCCCAATTATCCATAAGACAAGCTTCTGATGAATTTTTTATAGGTGGGGAGCATGTCATCTATTTCAAAGGATGAAAAGTAAAACCATCATTGTTTCAGGATGAGTTATTGAGGGAGTTCCACATATCCCCATTAATGGTACACCATGGTGCAGAAAACATGTACATGACCTCAGATGTAAGTACTGGTGGTCATGGATGAAGATATCAATGGAATTGTTTATTTCATGTCACCTCACATGTCAGTAATAGAGGGCCGAGAATAAGGTCCCAAAAAGCATGGAATTTCCACTAGAGGTAAGAGAATGGGATTGGGATGGTATCTCGATGGAAAAAGTGAAGGGGTTAACACGTATTTCTAGGGTCATGATTCTATCTGCGTGATCGTAGAGAAACTCACTTTTTTGGCTCTCTTCCTACCCAGTCGGGAGTAGGGATAAGTAAAGGTACTATAACACCGCTATGTATAATATATAGTGTGAATATATAGGGTGCCTTCAACTATCGTCTCAAACCATGATGAAGACTATACATCCTAGTTGTGGACAGTATTTCCAGAGGCTTTTGGGACACAACTACACTTGAGCACAACCTTTCACCCCTAGATGAATGGTTGTATGGATAAGAACATTCTTACTATGGAGGAAATTATTCATGATTTTTCCATTGATTTTGGTCACATATTGAAGTACCATCTACTGATGGTGGAGTTTTCGTACAAAAACATCAACCACTCCACCATTGGCATGAAACCATTTATGGTCTTGTACGAGAAGACTTGTAGATCACATCTATACAGGACATACCATGAGAAGTTTGCACTCATGGGTCCAAAGTCAGTATGAGCTACCACTGAGATGGTGTATACCATCAAGGAGTGAATGATGAATGCATTGAGTAGGCAGAAATCATATGCTAATAGGATAGGGAGACCCTTGGAGTTCGAGGAGGGAGACCATGTTTTCCTTCGGGGTTCACCACAATGGGGATTATAGAGAATTGGATGGGCTGTCAAGTTATCTCCAAGGTTTATCAGAATTATTATTATTATGAAAAGAGTTGGTGAGGTTGAATACCACCTAGCTCATCTCCCATAAATACACATGTTGCATGATTTTATCCATGTGTCACAGCTGAGTTGGTATGAGCATGATCCATTGAACATCATTGACTGGGGCGAGTGGGACATTGATGATGGGGTGATTTTTTGGAGTATCCAAGAGTGGACACATCATGGATGATTTATTTTTATGGTGCACTTTTGGTGGTAGCACGAGATCGTCCAAGAGAGAACATGGGAGTGGGAGGCCAAGATTATTTTTCTGTACTCCCATTTGTTTTTATTAGCCGTTGTGTTGGATTTTGGGGATGTAAATCCCCAAGGTGGAGATATTGTAATTTCCTAGAATTTAAATGTAATTTTTTTATATGGAATTATTCTGAGTCCATATTTTCTAATATCTTGTGATTCTAAGGCCCGGTGATCCCAGAATGGTATTGAGATCTTTTTTTTTGTTAGTTTATGTTAACATGCAAGCGTGAATTTATAACTTCTAAACCATTATTCCAATCAACAATTCAAGGGACCCATTGTATTCAAAATGACATGATTCACAACGATAGGACATAACATTGACTAGAAAGGGTTTTATTGAAAAGTTAATTTTAAGAGTTTTAGTTAATAATAAAATAAACAAAATGTTTTATTTCATTAAAGCGGTTTCCATGGCAAAGAAACAACCAGTCAACACTAAGGTGCAGTTTTGAGGATACATTGAATCATTAATGAAACTCATTAATGAGATAGTGTGGTGATGCAAAATGGGTCTCCTTCATTTTATTATACAAGTATTTAGAGTTTTGAAACAACAATAGGAAATTCTTTGATCGACGTGGAACATATCTCTCTCTGTATCTCTCTCTCCCTCTCTCGGACGATGATGACGAACGCTATCGACGGACACTGGTGGGATGGATTCGGGAGATGATGAATAGAGATGAATGCTAATGGACCGAGGATCGTTAGTGGCACTAAACGTCATTCCATGTCAGTGATAGATCCTCAAACCATGTAGGGGCTTATGTTGTTTTTATTTTCATGTTCTTAATTTTAAAATGATGAACCCAGAACATCCCACAAACAGGTTGATCTGTGGATTGTAAATTCATGCCGGAGGGTGTTGTTTGTCCGATTTCTCTCTATTATTTAATTATTATTGATAGGAATGTGATCCAAATAAACTTTTGTGTTTTTAAACATCTAACATAGAGGGAACGAGATGACACTAACAAGTCTTGATCCCCTATGCTTGTTTTTTCTTTATGGATATATCCCCAAAATGGTGGCAAGGAGAATTCAAGGCCATGCCAATGATGGAGGCGGACTGAGAGGCCTGAGGGCATAGGTGGAATCGAGAATGGACCACCAGAGTGGACCCAGGGGCCCACAAAAGGTTCTGCCAGCATGGCGGTGGCCTGTGGCAGTGGCCGCAAGCAGGGGGTGGTGCCACCCCAGCCATTGTGCGTAGGGCGAGAAGAAGACTCATAGTGGCTACAATTAAAGAGGGGGAACTCTTTATTCATGCCGTTGAGAAGGGGGATGCCATGTATTATCAGTCGTAGTGTCTGGCTCGATGCAGTGCTAACGTGGCGCCGCGTAGGAGGAGAAGCTCATTCACTTAAGGATGAACAATGCTAATATGGGTAAGTGACTGACCGACCGCGCACACCCAACTGGATTGACCCATTGGCCCGGGCAAGCCAATATGGCCCATCGGGCCGAGTCGGGCCAGCAGACTGGGCCTCCTGAGTGCTCCCACTAAATTTTTGAGTTGGACCCCTTTAGAAGACTAGGACGAAAGGATAAAGCCATGCCACATGGTGGTCTGATCTAGAAACAGATACCGGCCAGCTAGTGCGGTCTAGGCCAGATATGTTTCGGGTCACTGGGTGACCAACTGAACTGGTCCCATGACCATCCTCAGCCAGTTCTAGTAATGCCTAATGGGCCAGAAAGACATGATCATGTCATGCGGGACCCCAGGTCTGGTCATCCAGGTCAGTACAATCCAGTCTGACTGGGCCTGGATGCAACTGGCCCCTTTATATGAAAAGGGACATATGTCCCAGATAGTGAATCCATTTGATGCGTCGTCTATGGAATTTAGAACCCTTGTGACATCACGGTCCTCATGAAATACCTTAAGTGATATTTAATGGATGTTTACCGAGTTACTCTTCATGACCAATCCACCCAATATGACACCATGACTCAGCTATCAGCAAGACTTCTTAACACAGCTACTCGAAGGGAATCTGTGACTCTACTATCAAGGAGACATCATGATTAAGCTACTCACTGAAACTCCATGACTCAGCTAGTAGCGAGACTTCATGACTCATATACCCAGTGAGACTTGGTGACTCAGCTACCATCGAGACTCCATAACTTAGCTATCGAATGAGGTTTTTTGGCTCACCAATTATCCAGACATGTCACTCAGTTATTGAATAGTTTTAAGATATCTAGCTAGCTTAATTACTCATTAGGGATGAGTTCCTTTTCAGTAATTGATTTTCAATTTTTTTAACACTTGGTTTTTCTATAAACACTTTAATTTATACCTATGTTGAGCTAAATCAAGTAACACTAATCCTAGTGCATTATTTTTTTATTTCATTTCTGTATTTTATGAAATTCGAGTTTATCTCAGGGTCCCTAGTAAATTTTGTTATGTTCAACCCTGTATAGGCTTCGCCCGTAGTTGTTGTGTATGGTGAAGTTGAAAGTTAGGATTAACTAGGAACAAAGGGACTCAGGTCTAGGTAGTTCCTTGAGGTGGATCTATAGACACAATATTCTTCAACAACATCTAATAGTGAGCTACACATACCCTTTAGGCAAGATCATTATATGATGTCATATGGTTCTTGTACTTCTGATTAAAGTATTTTCCGTTTTAGTTGGGTTTGTATTCTGGACCCTTTTTCCTTTTGTATTCACCTTTACTTGTGAGGTTTTTTATTCCTGTGACATGATTGTTATTGGTATCCCAATTTTGGTTTTACTTTCACAGTATGGGTTGTGTGTGTACCAATTTAGAGGCAATGCCTTGCCTTTTGGGATATTCATTTTGGTTCAAGTCGCAAGACCTTAGCCTATGAATGGTGGGTTTACGGTGGTCATAACATGGGCCATGAGGGACGAGTTGTGACACACCTTCCATTGGATACCATGTAGACCCACACCATGATATAAATGATAAATCTTTTAAATAATTAACATTAATGTTTAAAAACATCATGAAAAAGCATTGACATTCAAATGAAGACCCATCATGAATAAGTGAGCCTTCATGGAATTGTTTAAGTTTTACTCGAGATAAAAGGGGACAAGGAAGATAAAATGGTGGAAATTATACATATACAATATATTTATTCATAGGGATATGAATTCGAATAAAATTTTATAGGATTAAACATTAATAAAAAGATAATGATATATATATATTGATCATGTTATGGGTTCACATTTAGAGAACCCCCATAACATTCCCTTGAAAACCCTTGATTATGTGATGAGGGAATAACAAAAATAAAAATACATAAACAAGCCCAATAAATTATCATCAAAACTCAATAAATACCTAACTAGAAGAAAAAAAGTAAACTATGTTTTGAGAAAAAACCACAACAATTAAATAAGTTTAAATGTTTTATTTTTAGGTATTTATCAAAGTTCCTCTTTTTTATTTTTGAAATAATAAAACAACACATTGGATTCATTTAAGATTTCAACCCCCCCCCCTTACTATATTAATTTACACATTTATAAACTATGAATTAGTATTACGTAATCTTATAAATCATTTTATCATATCATAAAACTTTTCATTTTTCATGTAGAATGTGATTAAATCAATAAATATACTTTATAAAGTGATAATATTGAATCCACCTCATCTCATTTTTGAAATAAAATTTATATGTTTTTTAAATGGTCCATTACTAATAAAAATAATCATGAATTCAATATCACATTATAATAGATGAAAATAATTTAATAAACAAAATAATATAAATCATTTCAAAATTCGTACTAGGGGTTGTACATGAACTTGATCCATGTCTTGGAATACCATTGATAATACATGAAGCTAACATATATTTAAACATAACCATGTACTCAGGATCCACATGGTTTTCTAGAACATGTGATATCACATTATACAAGTAGTTAAAATCCCATTAGTGACTATAAATTAATAAAAGTATTTTTAATAATACCAAAATAATCAGTAAAATTTGGGAAACCATTAAAAATGAACAAATTATAACAAAAATAAATTTGCAATCTTCCACAACCACAACTCACATCCAACCATATCCAAGTACTCAAGTCTCTAAATGAGAATTATCTCACATGGACATCCCCACAACAACCTCTTGAATTTTTTAATATATATGCCCAATTCACTATTATTGAAAAACAAATTTGTTATAGAATCAATTCCCTGTAGATAACCTTTAATCTAATACATTTGTCCTCTGAAACCAACCCAAACTACTCCTAAACAGAGCGGTCCTAATTTCATGTGACCTACCTAAGGTTTATTCTTCATTTTCCCCAAATATATAATATTTTAATGGAATTAATTGAAATATTGATGGAATTATTTCACCCACAAAATATGATATAAAGAATAAATGGATTTTACTACAATTTAGTTATAACAGATCCGTACATTTTTAGTCCATTCACATATAGTTAAAAAATTTTATAGAAGAAATTAACAAAACCAAACATAATATATAAGACAAAATAAATCTTAAATTAATACATTAAAAAAACTAGTAAATGGGTGGTTAAAGTGGATGATGTAAGATATAAAAAAATAAACTAGACTAATGAAAACTAACATATCTATGTGTGGATCCTAGTATCACTCTATAATTATAAACCAAAATCATTGTTAAATAGTATGGATGATAAAACTAAAAATAAAATGAATTTATTTATTAGTATGGAACTGTTATTTTCTAAAATATAATCACATCCCATTAATTACAATAAAATAAATTTCCCAAATTCATTTAAAACTAGTTTACCTAAAACATGATGTTTTGATACTATTAAATATATGTTCCATAAAAAATCATAAACGTTGAATTGTTAAAAAATAGAAATATGTTCATATATAATAGGGAAATGAAGAAGTTTCATGATTTTCATTATAATATTTTAATTATTGTTTTTTATTTTAAAATTTAATAAGGAAAATGGAAATAATGAAAAATAATGATAAAATTAATATAATTATGATTGATTAAAGTATAATATGATGAAAACTTTATATTACATTTTTATAGATACAAAGGAGTATATCAAACATAATTTAAAAATATGATTACCTTCATAGGATTACCTGTGATTTTAGAGGATGTCTAGAATACACTAACCATAAACCATCATATGAATAGTTCTAATTCAATTTGATAATGATAATAGTTGTAAATACTATACATGGCCTAAATGAAGGAAAAACCTACAAAATTACATAATCAATAGTAAGGGCTGATAGTAATAGGGTAATACTAATCTTCTGTAGCATATTCTCTGAGACGATCAATTATTAAATATTGGTTTCAATTATATATAAAATTAATGTGATATAATATATAGTCAAAATAATAAATATGAAAATAAATAATAGAATAAATATATATACTAGAAAAATAAAGAAGGCATTACACCTAAGAACCACAAGTTTAATGTCCCCTGGTATAAAAACTTTGAGCACAAAGAAATAATATCATATATGAAGCATAATATAATTTAAAATAGTCAAATTAGACCTATTAATATCCCAAATGGGTGTTTATTCTATGAAAACTATCAAAATTGTGCATAATTTTCCTAATAAGTATTGAATTTATTTAAATAGTACATAAAAACATAAAAATAGTATCTAAAACATTGAAATAATCATGATATTTTAGAAAACTTCTGTCTCCATTTTTATAGAACCAATCCCACCATTAAAAACCATAATAATATTTATAACCTATTTAATGTCCAAAGTTTCTTTAATGATACTGGAATATATTTCGAAAATTCATTCATTCAATTTTATTAAAAAACCATCTTTTTGAATTAAATTAAAAAAGACGAATGGTTTGTGTTTAGTTGAAAAAACCTATCAAATAAATAAAAAATAGAGTGAATTTTTTTTAATTATACATAATTTTTAAACATAATTAATAAAATAATTTTGTATTAAAAGAAAATATATAAACCATCATGTTATTATGTATATATATTTTAATTTTCGTTTAAGTTAGAAACTATTGTCAATTGATATGTGAATTCTCTGGTACATTGAATATGTGATGAATATATCCTATAATATAGTCAATTCAACCTAATGATTACCAAACACATTGAATAATGTCAAAATCACTCCATATTGGTGGTAAAATGAGAAAAAATTAGAGGAGAGGAAAGATAGGGAAAATGAGAAGTAGATGGGATAAAGTTATCCAATGAGACATTACTCTAACATTAAATCATGAATAACCAAAATTCAATTTCCATATAAGGGATTATATATGATGGAGGGGGTGTAAATGATATGTGGAATTATATTGAGGGGATATGGGAAGGTATAGGGAATAAAATATAAGAATGGAAGATTATGAATTTCAAAAAAAATTAATGACTTACAAAACTAAAAAATTTTGTTGAACAATTTACCTAATGATGTACCAAATGTGTGTCCCTAACTTAACTCAGTTAGAAAATTGCATAATTAGAAAAATCAGAAGCTAACAGTGAAAATTTATTTTATAAAATTTTAAACCCTTCACATTCTCACCATATAGTTTTCGCTAGTCATTCTTAAGTAGTGAACCTCTACTCTAACACACCAAGACTACACATGAATTCCATTGGGATTCACATGTTTTGGAGCAAAACCATGTGATATATGTCCAAAACATCATTTGAATGTGAAAATAATTGAAAGGTTCATTAGGAAACTATTCACTTATGGGATCATAGAGACCATAAAACTAACTGAGCATTATACAGAAAAAATACACAAACCAAAAAAATAAATACATTGAAGTCTCAAAAATAAGGTAAAACAAAAAAAATATAAATAAATAAATAAAGATAAATAATGGAAAATTTGTAACATATGTGTTTTTTAATGTCTTTTTTCTATCATCTACACATTCCAAAAATATTTAACCTTATTTTACCTTTTTTATATAAGACATTATTTATAAACATTGAACAAATTTAATAATGAATAAAAAGAATATGTATTTAAAATATTTTTTATATGATCAAATTTTTTAACCATAATCGTTATATTTAGTTATCAATATATCCATATATGTTATAATGGTTTCTTAATGTTATTAATATACCCACTGTTAGATAAATAAATTAATAAAAAAATAAATATGATCAAAAATGTATATTTAAAATATTCTTATTTATTAACATCTTATACAATATAATTTTAATGTTTTTTGTCTTATCTATATAAATAAAATTTAATATTTTTTACCATTAATAAATGGTAATATATTATTCTACGATCTATATTATTTCAGGATGATATATGATGATTTTGTTTAGAAATCATGATGAAACATGTATATAATTTATTGTTTAATTAAACTATTTTGTAATTAACAAATTTTTTATTTTTATTAGTCTTATATATATATAGTGTTATATTTTTTATTAGGTGTGAAAAAAATATTTAATTCCATATATTCATTGGTTAAATCATTATATCTCTATATATTTTTAGAAATAAATTAAATTGTAATCCCAATCCATATGGGACTATATCCAATATAATTATGGGAATGGAGAGTGAACACAACTCACTAATGGAATCTATCCATTATTTGACGATGGTATTTGTATATAGCCTCTAAAATTTTTTTTATCATTTTCTTATGCGCATACCAAATTCTAATTCACATGATACGTTTTTGTAGGTCATGATTATTGACTCATGTATCAACATTTTTGTTACCCATGTGTTTGGATATTCCAAAATCAATATTCATTGATTCATTATTTGTGATTTAGGTTATATTGGTTATGATTCCTTTAATATATTTCTAAGAACATTTTTTACTCACAAACACATTCAAATCATGTTATCATGTATGATATTTAATTTGATTCTATTATGTTTACTATTATAAATAATTTGTGGAAACCATTATTTTGTTTCAGTTAACCATGATAGGAAGAATAATATTATATATGATATGTTAAAATTTATATCAAGTGAATAGACTATTTTAGGAAAAATTTTATGAAGTTTTAAAATATAAATTTTTATGTATCTAATATGTAAATAAATTAGAATTATATGATTTAGTGGTTGAGTTATTGTGAGTGGAAACAAATAATGATGCAAAATGATGAATTTTTTATGAATGATATGCAATGGTTTTATGATATGTGATAAACATTTAATAGTTTATTTGTTATTATTTACAACCAAAGTAAATGAATTTTATTTTATAACACATAATAGATTATTTTTCATATAAAGATCTTCATAAGAGAATGTGGATTCTGTGAAACTAGTTAGAATATGTTCAGAAAAATACTAGTTTAATGTTAGAAAATAAAAGACTATTTGATTCAAAATAAAAATTTATATTCACATAGTATCTAAAAATATTTAATTCATAATGGTAAGAACATATTGTGAATAGTAACATTAGTTACTAAAAAGTATAAAGGAAACTAGTCGATGAGAAATATTCCATATATAATGGTGTTATGTATTTTATAAAGGTTTATTATTAACCAAAAATTCATAATTTTATCTTAACAATAGTGTTGTTTTATAAAGAAATTTCAAATAAAATATTTAATGATTTTATCATCATAAATATTATTATTAGTCCTCACTATTATTAAAATTTATGTATTTATTGGATGTTACTCACTAAATAGTTTAATAATTGAGTATTAATATATGGTCATATAGAGAAATGGATGAAATGATATAGTTATATAATGAATTAAAATAATATGTGTTAAACAAATGAATTATCTGGAAGTCTATCATATTTTATATGAAGTGATAAGAGCTATTGAATAGTTTTACACTATTCCAAAATGATTTTATTGTCACGAACCGTCCTCGGGGCACGTGCCGTGACTACCCCAAGCCCACCTTCCATAGGCAAGGGCTGGCGACTAGCACCAAAGGCGTAAATCCCGATAACTGGGAAGGCATTGCCTTTATAAAAGCAAACAAAACACCTCAGAGTACAAGCGGAAGCAAAACACTAAGTAAAAAAGAATGTGCTGAAAATTAAATGGGCCAGAATACAAACCCAACTGAAAGTGTAGCTACAACTAAATGAAAGTACAACAGAAAAAGACAACAGCTGAAGGGACATAAGCGGCTCCTGGGTCATCCTCCTCGGATCCTACCTAAAGGGTAGGTACAGATGGCGCAGCTCCTGGAACATCCACCATGGATCCTACCTGAAGGGTAGGTACATATAGCCTCCACAACGCTCTCGCCCGTCAACCTCCTCCGTGTGTCGTCTCACCATAAAGTCCACCTCCGGATACTGACTCGTCGTGTAGTCCACCTCCGGGTATCGTCCAGTCCTCGAACACTCGGCCTCCGTCAGCACTGCCTGTCGTCTACAACCAACACAACGAGGTGCGGGCATAGCCCGTGCAGGGGTGAGTATAACGATACTCATTAGGGACCCCGAGACCCTCAAGGTCTCACTAAAACCAACATGGATAACCACAAAGAATATCTCAACAGATAACCTCTACTTAGGTATATGCCCATGCATATACCTAAGTTATCAAGTAACCCATCTCAATCATGAGGAAAACAACAATATCATGAAATCAACGGATAACCACTACCCAGGTATATGCCCATACATATACCTAAGTTATCAAGTTACCCATCTCAATCATGAGGTAAACACAAAGGTCAAAAATCTCAGCTCAAACCAGGATTTTCATTATCGAAACTGTAACTGCTGAAGAGCTTCGTCTCTGGAGTGTATAGTGGTCTTGTCACGACTCTGAGGTACTGCTCACTAACCTAAGACTGCTGAGGTACTCCTCTTGTCGAGTACCGCGGGCCAGCCACCCAAACAGAGTAGTGCTTCCCGCCGAGGTATGTCACCCAAACACAGCAGTGCACACCCCCTAGTAGCCTGCTGAGGTGCTCTCTGGACGAGTACAGTGGGTCTGCACTGTCACCCAGGTAGTGCTCTTTCCGCCATGGGTCCGCACCTCACAAAGTAGTGCTCCGTCCATTGGGCTAGTCGACTCACTCCAAGTCGAGTCGGTCAAGCAGTCGTCAGGTCTCAGTCGGCTACACGGTCTCCGTACTCCGCACGCTTATCTCTGGGAGGGTCCGCTCCAGGAGCTATAGGTCGATACTCTAAGTATCTCAAATTCCCACTAAGAAGTATCTCAAAAGACCGCCTCGTCATAGGGGTCTCAACGCAACAGACGGCGCGTCAATCGGGCGCCCGGTCTGTGAGTTACTAGCCTTTTCGTCCCAGGGGCCCGGTTGGTTTCGTGAGCAAACCAATCCCGGCCGTATCTCAACCTTACCCTGAACACTCATAGGGTATACTCATAGGGACCGTTTCTCAATGTGATCATCAACGCCGCTGATGGTTCGTCAAACAGACGTCCTGTCTGAAAGATATCAGCTTTCCCAATCCAGGGGCCCGGTTGGATTCCGAGTACAATCCAACCCGGCCTCTATCCAACTATAACCAAAACTCGGGCGAAGTATGCCAAAAGTTCTAACTCATCAAGAGGAATTTAACGTGACAGACGACGCATCAATCGGACGCCCAGTCTGTGAGTTATTGGCTTTTTCGTTCTAGGGGCCCGGTTGGATTTCACGAGTGAACCAACCCGCCCGCACTCCGACGGCATCCAAACCTCGAGCGGAGTAAGCCAAAAGATCCGCCTCACTTAGAGGAATTCAACAATGTCGACGGCACGTCAATCGGACGTCTGAAGCTCAAGATATGAGTGTTTCCGCTTCGAGGGCCCGGTTGGTTTCGTGTATGAACTAACCCGACCGAACTCAATGTAATCTGAAACCTTGAGTGCGATATACAAAAACGACCATCTCGTTCCAAGGATCGTGTCACCGCTGACGGCGTGTCGATCAGAGATCCGTTGTCCGAGTTATGGGCAATCAAACCCAAACAGTCCGAAAACGGGGGTTTCGGGCCCGGACCGACCCGGCCCGAGACCCCCCCGGTTGGCCCAAACCGGGCGACCCGCCCCGGACCGGGTCGGCCCGGCCCAGCCTGGAAGACCGGCCGGGCGCCGGTCCGGCTGGGGACAGCGCGCCCAGCGCGCTGTCTGGCTCGGCCTTTGGCCGAGCCTTTTCGATAAAAGGGGGGGGTGCCTGTCCCACTGTGTAACCGCAGCCCCCCCAAATTTATGGGCGGCCGTTCGAACCGGCCGGGGGAATTTAATTCCCTCAGCCCCTCCCCTTCCAGCCGGCCCTACCGGGCCGGCCGGCTCCTTCTCAACGGGACCAGCGGTGGCCGGTCCCCTTCCAGCTCCATCACCGGCGGCCCGGTCCTGCCGCCGGTCACCTTGCTCCGCCGCGGCCCGGAACCAGCCGCGGCCCTTGTCGTCCGGCGCGGTGCGACGGCACCGCGCCCCTTCTCCGCGGCCTCGCTACGGCCACGGCGCCTTCGATTTCCTTCGACGCGGCGCGACGGCGTCGCGTTCTTAGTCTTCGTTTCATGGCGTGGAGCGACTGCGTCACGTAATACTTTCCGTGTGATTCCCGCATGCTGCGACGACACCATTCCATTCCGTTCCATCCACAAAGAATCAAACATGAACATAGAAGGGGGGTTCGGCCGTGTTTGTGCGGTCTAGCCCCCTCTTGTTAAACGACAACATCTAGTCGAAAGTCCACGATGATCGATAAACTAGAATCATGAACGGAAATAATTTAATAAAATAATCCCCTGCCTCGTAATTTGTCGTTCATTGACGATCTCGGAAAAAAGGGCGGATATCGATTCCTTGATTGTCGTGTTCGCCACACACTCCCAATTCTCACGCTCATGCGTCGGAAAGGAAGAAGGGTACTCCTCGTTGGTGGACGAGCGTTCGGAGGTGACATCGTTATTGACGACGTTCTTCGCAGGCGACGTCTTCTCCTTTGACGTGGATGAAGGTCATTGGAGATGCTGTGGGCGTCGCTTCCCTTTCCTTGCCTCGGTTGAAGAACGATGAAGAAGATGGCGTCGTTGAGCTTCAGTTGCAGAAGAGACGTTCTTCGTGTTCTTCATCGAAGAGGTGTCGTTCTTCGTTGAAGAATGATGTTCTTCCAAAGCTTGAGCTCTCTCAACCCTTTTTACAAAACAACCAAACTAACCCCCCAAAAAATAAAATAATCTCCTCTTATTTTATTATAACATGACATGGGTTCAAAATACAAAATTCAAATACTTAATTCAATTAATTGAATAAGTGTTGGCATGATTTAATGAGGAGAAGAGGGGAGAGGATAAGTCACTCACTTAATTACAAGGGAGGTTTAATGGGGAGTTTAAGGGGTTAGGGAGTTATGCGGAATTTGAAAAGGTGGGGGCTCGTGTGGGCCCCACCACACATTATCCTTTCTTTTATCCTCACATGGGTAGTTAGGTGCCACCCCAACTTCCCCATGTAGGATAAAAATACCTTAGACTTAAGAAATAAAAGTTTCTCACAAATTATTCATTCCACAATTAAGCCACAATTTATTAACAACTCCTCCCGTGAAAACGCAACTCCGGAATAGGAGTTCCTAAGAAATTATCGGCATTGCTGTTCCATCGGTGGCCTCAGAATTCGATTCCGGGCACTGGTTCAAAAGTTAGAAATTCCCGCTTGTTCGTTCACTGAACGTACCCGAGCTAAACTTCGGAAATTAATTTCGGGCGCACCAGGCCTCGGAATTAGGCGCCGTCAAAAACTGCGTTCTTGTAAAATTCCAAAGAAAATTAAGAAAAAAAATTTCCTTGAAATTTCCCGGTCTTTACATTACTCCCACCTCAAGGATTTACGTCCCCGTAAAGCTTCAACAAAAACTAGGGTCACAAAAGCGGTACAGAGCACGCATCTGAGTCTTCCGCCCCCACGTGCTCACCTGGAGGTTCCCGTACTATCAATGAAAGTGCACCCGAGGAATCGATCGTCCTCATAGGATCTGCACCTGTCGATCCTTGATCCCCACTGGAACCTCCATGAAAGACACCACATTGCCATCGTCCAGCTCTTCATGGTCGATGATATGCGAAGGGTCGAGCACGTATCTCTTCAGTTGAGATACGTGGATGTCGTCGTGCACCGGGTGAAACTGAGGCGGATGGTTCAAGCGGTAAACCACTTCACCTACCCTACTGAGGACCTAGAAAGGTCTGTTGAACCTCAGAGTTAACTTTCCGCATTGGCCACATCTCCGTAAACCTCGTCGAGGTGAGACCCGTATAAGGACGTGATCATCATCATCGAACTCTAGAGGTCTCCAATTCATGTTAGAACTGGAACTCAAAACGACTGCTGCCACGAGGGTTAGGTTGACAAAATCAAGAGTGATCGGTCACACCCTCATGTGAAAGAGTTTATCCTGTACTGCCTGGGGTTTCCTTTTCGCCAACCTAGGAAAAACCTTCCCGACGTTTGCCCAAAACCGTCAATTTGAGTATGAATAGTTATAGCCCATTCCATACTCAAACTAACGTCATAAGGCCTCAACGCTTCCACCAAGAGATTCCAATCGAAACTCTCTCCTCGAGGGTCTGACCACACCGTCGGCGTATGTGTGATTATCGAGTCTCCTCCCAAGGTATCTCCAGACGTGAGGGTCAAGTCCACGGCTTACCGGAAACTCTAGGTCTGGGACAAGATTTGTGAAAGCGAGGAATGATTCAAATCGATGTCTATTACTACAGCAGCTAGTAGTGGACATAGACTGTCCCTTGAATCATTTTTTTAGAGCCACTGGGTCACACTCCTTGACCGCATGCATCTGCACTCTTCCTCCGCTATCTAGCTCCCTGAGCCTAGTGGGGATAACTAAGCCGGGTGGTTGTAGCATGTTAAGATATACACCACCTCACGCTGCTCTCCTAGCTCTGCCTCCACGTCTGCTGCTTCGCAGACTCATCTCTCCTTTAAGCTTCCACTTCTTTAACATTTAACACACTCGAGTCTCTAAGACTGGAGCCGGTTTCTTGTTTCTTACTACACTGTGCAGTCTTCATCCCCTCCTGGATGATCTGTACCTTCTTTGCATAAGATCTGAAAGAGATGCTAAAATTTATCCTTTGCCAAAAAGAGAAACACGGTCTCATCCCCTGGATAAACCACTCCCATTGCCTAATACAGTCAATCCTCATATGAATGATGCATTCATGCCATGGATGACGTCGTAAGGCCTCGACGTAACTACTAAGAGATCCAACTGTCACTCTCGCCTCCAAGGGTCGAGTCACACTGTCAGTATCAGTGTGAGGTCACTGGGTCTCCTCCAGTAGAAAACTCGAAAGTGAGGGTCAAGTCAACAGTTTAACCGGAACCACTCAGTATCAACCAAACAAAAGGACAGGAAAGAAAACAAAGATAAGTGTCTTTTTATTATTTCAGCTCATAGTACAAAGAAATGAATACAACAGCAACATGGAACTAGAAGTACAAGGGACGTATCCACTAGTTCCGCTCCTGTCCACCTGCTCCCGGAGCTCTACTGCCTTGTCCACTGCTCGACTGTTTCTCAAGCACCCGCCGCTGCTTCTACCTCGGTGGATCCTCCAAAGCCTGCTGATCAACTGTACGAGGAGTCGGACAGTCACGTGCCAGGTGACCCTTCCCGCCGCATGAGTAACATTGTCGGTTTCTGGCACGCCTGGCTCTAACCCCACCCCGGGTGCCCCGCACCACCGGTTATAAAACCCAAGATCGTCCAACTGCCGGTCTGGTCCTCCTGGACCTCTGCATCATCTGTCTACTTCCCACAGATGAGTCGGATACTGATCAAAAAACATGCGGCAAAGGCAGAAGCTCCTGTACACGCTCAGGGTGTAGAGCTACTAGCACAAACTCCACCCTGAAGAAGGTCTCTAAGTCTTCCAATGCGAAGGTCATCCCGTCGCAAAACTGAAACAAGTGGCTCCACCACCTGCTTGCTACTGCCTGAAGGAGGCTGGCATCAAAGATCACCATGAAGTCTGCCGGCGTCCCCACTAGCCTGAAGACTCTCACCACAGCCTCCAGCCAATCCTCAGCCACCTGCGGGTCCGTCTCTCCCCGGAACCTGGGTGGCCTCTGGCGCTGGAACTCGTGCAGCACACTCAAGTGGCGTGCATCGCCTACTGCTGGGGCTGGTGGCATCGGTGGCCCAACGTATGGTAGTACTTCTGGTGCCTCTGCTAGTGCCTCAACTGCAAGAGGGCCATGTACCGAAGCCTCGTCGCTCGACAGGCTGTCAGTACGCACATCCCTCTGGGTGTAGCTGGTTGTCCGAGAAAAAGCATCCTAAAAGAAACAACGTGAAACGGTCAAATGATTATACCTAGTGAGCTGACCTGGTTTGAGATGATATTTAAATAAAACTTCTGGAAACACAAATGAAATCAGTGTTTTTGTGCACAAAGTCAAAAATCAGTTGTCAGGGTCCTGGTGTATGGATACGTTGGCTGCCCGCACCAACACTGGACTCCCTGAACTGAAAACCACACTTGGTACTCTTACCTCTATTGCTTCACAGAAATAATATATCAGAGTTATAAGTTCTGCAGTAGAACCGACTCCTCTGATACCAATTTTTCACGACCCATCCTCGGGGCCCGTGCCGTGACTACCCCACGCCCGCCTTCCATAGGCCAGGGGCTGGAGACTATCACCAAAGGCGTAAATCCCGATAACTGGGAAGGCATTGCCTTTATAAAAGTAAATAAAACACCATAGAGTACAAGCGGAAGCACAACACTACGTACAAAAGAAAGTGCTGAAAATTAAATGGGCCAGAATACAAACCGAACTGAAAGTGCAGCTACATCTAAATGAAAGTACAACAGAAAAAGAAAACAGCTGAAGGGGCGGAAGCGGTTCCTGGGTCGCCCTCCTCGGATCCTACCTGAAGGGTAGATACAGATGGCGCAGCTCCTGGATCGTCCACCACGGATCCTACCTGAAGGGTAGGTACAGTTAGCCTCCACAACTCTCTCGCCCGTCAACCTCCTCCGCGTGTCGTCTCACCGTGAAGTCCACCTCCGGATACTGACTCGTCGTGTAGTCAACCTCCGGGTACCGTCCATTCCTCGAACACTCAGCCTCCGTCAGCACTGCCCGTCGTCTGCAACCAACACAACGAGGTGAGGGCATATCCCGTGCAGGGGTGAGTATAACGATACTCAGTAGGGACCCCGAGACCTTCAAGGTCTCACTAAAACCAACATGGATAACCACAAAGAATATCTCAACAGATAACCTCTACTTAGGTATATGGCCATGCATATACCTAAGTTATCAAGTAACCCATCTCAATCATGAGGAAAACAACAAGAACATGAAATAAACGGATAACCACTACCCAGGTATATTACCATACATATACCTAAGTTATCAAGTTACTCATCTCAATCATGAGGTGAACACAAAGGTAAAAAGTCTCAGCTCAAACCAGGATTTTCATTATCGAAATCATAACTACTGAAGAGCTCCGTCTCTGGAGTGTACAGTGGTCCTGTGACGACTCTGAGGTATAGCTCACTAACCCAGGACTGCTGAGGTAATTCTCCTGTCGAGTACCGCGGGCCAGCCACCCAAACACAGTAGTGCTTCCCGCTGAGGTATGTCACCTAAACACAGTAGTGCACACCCCCTAGTAGCCTGCTGAGGTACTCTCCGGACGAGTACCGTGGGTCTGCACTGTCACATAGGTAGTGCTCCGTCCTCCATTGGTCTGCACCTCACAAAGTAGTGCTCCGTCCATTGGGCTAGTCGACTCACTCCATGTCGAGTCGGTCAAGCAGTCGTCAGGTCTCAGTCGGCTACACGGTCTCCGTACTCCGCACGCTCGTCTCCGGGAGGGTCCGCTCCAGGAGCTATAGGTCAATACTCCAAGTATCTCAAAGTCCCACAAAGATGTATCTCAAAGGACCGCCTCGTCATAGGGGTCTCAACGCAACAGACGGCGCGTCAATCGGACGCCCGGTCTGTGAGTTACTAGACTTTTCGTCCCAGGGGCCCGGTTGGTTTCGTGAGCAAACCAATCTCGGCCGTATCTCAACTGTACCCCGAACTCTCATAGGATATACTCATAGGGACCGTTTCTCAACGTGATCATCAACGCTGCTAACGGTTCGTCAAACGGACATCCTGTCTGAAAGATACCAGCGTTCCCGATCCAGGGGCCCGGTTGGATTCTGGGTACAATCCAACCTGGCCTCTATCCAACTATAACCAAAACTCGGGCGAAGTATGCCAAAAGTTCCATCTCATCAAGAGGAATTTAACGTGACAGACGGCGTGTCAATCGGACGCCCGGTCTGTGAGTTATTGGCTTTTTCGTTCCAGGGGCCCGGTTGGATTTCGTGAGCGAACCAACCCAACCGCACTCCGATGGCATCCAAATATCGAGCGGAGTAAGCCAAAAGATCCGTCTCACTTAGAGGAATTCAACAAAGTCGACGGCACGTCAATCCGACGTCCGAAGCTCAAGATATGAGTGTTTCTACTCCGAGGGCCCGGTTGATTTCGTGTACGAACTAACCCGACCGAACTCAATGTAATCTGAAACCTTGAGTGCGATATACTGAAACGACCGTCTCGTTCCAAGGATCGTGTCTCCCCTGACGGCGCGTCGATCAGAGATCTGTAGTCCGAGTTATGGGCAATTGAACCCAAACGGTCCGAAAACGGGGGTTCCGGGCCCTGACCGACCCGGCCCGAGACCCCCCGGTTGGCCCGAACCGGGTCGACCCGCCCCGGCGCGGCGCGGCCCGGCCCGGCACGGCCCAACCTGGTGGACTGGCCGGGTGCCGGTCTGGCTGGGGACAGCGCGCCCAGCGCGCTGTCTGGCTCGGTCTTTGGTCGAGCCGTTTCGGCAAAAGGGGGGGGGGTGCCTGCCCCCCTGTGTAACTACGGCCCCCACAAATTTATGGGGGCCGTTTGAACCGGCCTGGGGAATTTAATTCCCTCGGCCCCTCCCCTTCTGGCGGGCCTGAACTGGCCGGCCGGATCCTTATCAACGGGACCGGCGGTGGCCGGTCCCCTTCCAGCTCCATCACCGGCGACCCGGTCCGGCAGCCGGTCACCTTGCTCCGCCGTAGCCCAGAACCGGCCGCGGCCCTTGTCGTCCGGCACGATGCGACGGCACCGCGCCCCTTCGCCGCGGCCCCACTCCGGCCACGGCGCCTTCGATTTACTTCGACGCGGCGCGACGACGTCGCGTTCATAGACTTCTTTCCACGGCGCGGCGCGACGACGTCGCGTAATACTTGCCGTGTGATTCCCGCATGGTGCGACGGCACCACGATATTCCGTTCGATCCACAAAGAATCAAACATGATCATAGGAGGGGGGTTCGGCCGTGTTTGTGTGGTCTTGCCCCCCTCTCGTTAAACGACAACATCTAGTCGAAATTCCACGATGATTGATAAACTAGAATCATGAATGGAAAAAATTTAATAAAATAATCCCCTACCTCGTATTTTGTCGTTCGTTGACGATCTCGGAAAAAAGGGCGGATATCGATTCCTTGATTTTTGTGTTCTCTACACACTCTCAATTCTCACGCTCATGCATCGGAAAGAATGAAGGGTACTCGTTGTTGGTGGACGAGCGTTCGGAGGTGACTTTGTCGTTGACGACGTTCTTCTCAGGCGACGTCTTCTCCTTTGACACGGATGAAGGTCGTTGGATATGTCGTGGGCGTCGCTTCCCTTTCCTTGCCTCGGTTGAAGAACGATGAAGAAGATGGTGTCGTCGTGCTTCAGTTGCGGAAGAGATGTTCTTCGTGTTCTTCATCGAAGATGCGTCGTTCTTCGTTGAAGAATGAAGTTCTTCCAAATCTAGATCTCTCTCCACCCTTTTTACAACACAACCAAACGAACCCCCAAAAAAATAAAATATGCTCCTCTTATTTTATTATAACATCCCATGGGTTCAAAATACAAAATTCAAATACTTAATTCAATTAATTGAATATGTGTTGGAATGATTTAATGAGGGGAAGAGGGGAGAGGATAAGTCACTCACTTAATTACAAGGGAGGTTTAATGGGGAGTTTAAGGGGTTAGGGAGTTATGGGGAATTTGAAAAGGTGGGGACTCGTGTGGACCCAACCACACATTATCCTCTCTTTTATCCTCACATGGGTAGTTAGGTGCCACCCCAACTTCCCCATGTAGGATAAAACTACCTTAGACTTAAGAAATAAAAGTGTCTCACCAATTATTCATTCCACAATTATGGCACAATTTATTAACGACTCCTCCCGTGAAAACGCAACTCCGGAATAGGAGTTCCTAAGTAATTACCGGCGCTGCGGTTCCATCGGTGCCCTCAGAATTCGATTCCAGGCACTGGTTCAAACGTTAGAAATTCCCGCTCGTTCGTTCACTGTACGTACCCGAGCTAAACTTCGGAAATTAATTCCAGGCACACCGGGCCTCGGAATCAGGCGCCGTTAGAAACTGTTTTCTTGTAAAATTCCAAAGAAAATTACGAAAAACTTTTCCTTGAAATTTCTGGGTCTTTACAGTTATGAATTTATATTATATCATGTTATATAAATTCAACTATCACCTTAATCACTCTTTCATTTTGAATTCATATACTCCTTAAATTTAATGATAATTGATCTCTCAATGTTTGAAATTCAATTAACTCAAATTGAAATAATTCCTAAGGTATTATAGGTTATGAAAAATGGTTTATGATCACCTCCATATGATTATTTTATAAAAAAATAACATTATCATGACGCACAAAATGTATTTTGTGTACAAGATGATCTATGATGTATTACATATTGATATTTTTTCCAAATTAACATGGGATAATTGGGGTTAATAAATCATATTTTAATTTTACCAAGAATAAATTTTATGAGATACCTAGCACAAAACCTCCATAAATTTATATCCTTGCAATTTAATCCTTGAACCTTAACTATTCTAGGGTGGTTTCCTAGGTTGATAACCATTTCTATTTTTCAATCATAACAATGATAAATTTGACCATATATGTGATTACTATGTCAATTAAGATTATTATTATGATAAAATAATACATTATATTTATCTTAAAAGTAAAATATATGATGTTCTTATGTATTAAGTTAGTGGCATGGGAATTTATTATCTATAATGGTGAATAATATATATATATATATGAATTAATATGGTTTGTCAATCGCTAGTGTTTCAAGAATGTATGAGAGGACTATATGGGACTGCAATACTCCATGTCTGATGGGAATTCTATGTCTTAAAAATGGATCATATAAAATTTCATGCAACCATATGATATATATAGGTAAATATGGTATCAAGATACATGTGTTTTATGGAGATTACACTATGTCCTTTTATAGAATGTATAAGAATGATTATTTGATAGAGGACACAAATTTAATTCATTTATGACTTTATAAATTCAAAAAAAATCAATAATAAAAATCCATATATTTTCACACAATAGGGTTACATAATTAGGGATTTATTTGTTCTAAAAGTGATTCAATAAAATTATTTAATTTTTATTTATAAAAGAACAATGTATTATTGGTAACATTGTATTGAATTAGATGATATAAGTTGTAAAATTGATGATTTATCATCAATTATGTTTTTGAATATATTCAAAATCATTTTATATACAGACCACATGTTTTTTTATAAGATAGTTTATAATTATAAATGTATCCAAGATTGTGAGGTATTGGTATAAATTGTAAATTAACAGTTATATAACATGAATATATATATATATATATATATTAATTTTTTATTCCATTATAATAGTAATTAATTTTGATCTATAATAGGGTATGAAATATACCAGGAAATATATGCAGAGGTAGGACCCTGACTATTTATTAAATAAAATGAAAAATACGACAAGAACAAAGAAGAACGATTACATATCATAAGCTTCAAAACCATCACAAACCCCATAAGAGCCTCCTTCTGTAGTGGTCGTCTCCCTTTCTGAGCTCTCATAATGCTTTAGGAACTTGGCATACTTCATTCTAAGATTCAATTTCTCCAAAGATATAAAGTCCTACAGAGATTGTTTAAAAGAAGACCTTGCAGACAATGTCTTCAGAAGATCAGAGTAGTCTTTCCTCGTCCTTCTTTTTGCTGTGCTGGTCACCTCCTGTCCATATTTCCCCTTACCGTCCTTGAGAACCTCACAATAGTAAGTCCTAACCACTATACTATGATTTTCCTTGTCACTATCCAAGATATACCCCCAATTTCCAAATAGCGTGTCATCATTGAAACCATAATCCGCCGCTCGGTTCTGTTCATTACATTCATTACAGTTAATCACAGCTAAACATTGCAGCTGCCCTTTGATCGCTTGGCTGACATCCACCACCTTCACGGCATTACCTGAACCAATCTCTTCATACGTCCCTTCAAACTGTTGGCCAGCATCCACCTCCTTCACCTCATCAATTAGGACACAGTAGATATCATTAAATATTGAAAATTGATATCATTGTTTTCAGTATATAGATGTTGATAAAATGATTTCAGTTTTTTCACATTGATTTTGAGGCCCAGTAAAATCAACATATGTCCAGTAAATGATTTTACATTAAATTAGTTTTAGTATTATATTTCTCCAAATAATTATTTTTATTTTATTTGAAATTCTAGATGTATACGGTTTTATGTTTTTTAAAAAAAATTAGACATTTAATATAAAATATAGAATAGTTGTAATGAACATTAATTTTTTGGGGAAACATAGTTCTGGTAACCTAAAATTCAATATGGAATTATAAATTTCTACCATACCTTTAAGATAAGAATCTCGATAAGGACCCAACCTTTCGTGAAAAACCCTACACTCTAATATCTAACATTTCATTTGTTAACCCAGTGTTTCGAATACATTTAAGGTTTTGGACCATAAATTTAAAGATTATATACACAAATAAATCCCATCTATTGAATATTTCATATTTGGAATTTTAATTCAATATATTTATCATGATATCAGCAAATGTTTTCATTCGAATAAATATATCATTAAAATTCATTAAAATAAAAATATAAAATATATTAATAAAAATATTAAAAAATTATTATTTTTTTATGAATTTTGTTAGTTATGGGGGAAAAATAAATTAAATTTTTAAATGAATTGATCATTTTGTATATCATTATTTTTTCTAGTGATATTTCTAGATCTTTTTTTCCAAGTTAAAATCTACATTCTTATTGATTCTAAATAGAGTTATTATGTGAGAAAATCTGATAATGATAAGTGAATTGAGATTCCAAATTAATTTTTATAGTTAATTAATGTAATTTTCTTTTACAATAACTTGGTTATTAAACCTTTTACTTTGTTTTTCAATAGATTTTAAAATTTACAGTGGATATTTGTTTTAATCCACTAAATCAACTATGATATCTTCTTTATCATAATAGGCCATTCACTAAAAATATCCAGACTACATATTGGAGAAAAACATGTTATGATCTATTATATACATTTCATACTAATTAGGTAAACATTAGTAATTTGTTTTGTAATTCATTAATGAATTTTTTTAATAACGACCTCTTAGAAGTTTTACTCATCTAAAGATAATATTATTTGAAGAAAAAGACACATCATCAATAGGCTATGGATAAAATTGTGATTTGAAGCTAAATTTTTAATATTCATCAAATCTTTTTTGTTGGAGTGATAGCTTCGTTCAATAGGATATTATTTTTCGATTATTTTTAAAGGGTAAAAAAGTCACAATAAAAATATTTTTTATTTTTTTAACTACCTGTAATCCGATTATTGGTCCCTAAGAAGGAAATTGTTTCGTAAAAATAAACAAGATCACGGAGAGAGTGTTTGTGGTGTGGACAATGGGATATTTGTGCACCAAATAGTTATAAAAATTATGTCCTTATTATATTTTTTTTATTCAAATAATATATATAAAGACTAGAATACATCATCAGAAATCAATGGGGGATTAATTTAAATATATCCATGTGTTTTAAATGAAAAAAATCACCCCTATTTTGTCTTTACATTTTTTGAACAATAATTTGTCTAAAATATGCTCCCTTTGATGAAATATATTATGATCATGACTGATACCTTTTTAAATATATATAATAAAAAGAAGTCAATTTTTAATCTCAATGTAATATTCACAATGATCTGAGCACCGTATTTTGAAGGAGAAAATATGGTTGTTGGAAACACCCGATGGTTATCAATTTGAAAAATAATGAATTTAATGTTTATATTAATTTATAAAAATATTATCAAATTCTCATCGAACCATATAATTGGGATGATAATACGATATTAAAATATTATTTATGTTCCTAATCATTGAAAAAAATTATTTTTTGAACTATTGTGGATGAATTGAATCATTTGTCTCAATATTCAAATACCTATGAAATATATAAGAAAATAATTTTTGTTCATAAAATGAAAGACAATGTTTGAAAAAAAATGAAAAAATAGTAATATTATTAAATTAGATATATTATAAATATATGATGGTGACATAAGTCCTTAAATAAATGGAATATTTATAAAAATAGTAATCGATGCTACTAATTTTCGAAATCCATTTATAGAAAGAGACCAATAATTGGTGGTGAATAATGTGCTTCCCTCTTTATTGGATAAAATTTATACAACTGTGGGAAAATCTATAGATAAAAAAGTGTAGATGTTATAGAATATATAGGAATATTTATTATGTATGAAGATGAAAGGAAAGATTATGTATAATATCCTATAATTGTAAATGTTGTTATACATCTATAAAATATATAACTCATAATTGAGAAAATAATATGAAAGAGGATGTTATAGCCTCTAATGATTCTAGTTGTTCAACTATGCTGAATAATAAGATCTCATTAGAATAAGAGTTATCTAATTTTATAAGAATAAAATAATCTTCATGAAGTATTGTAGTGATTTAATAAATAGTGATCTAGGATTAGAAGAGGCTTGTTCTTATAGAGGAAAAAGATGAGGCATTTTAGACTAGATTGTTTACAGATGAAATTGAAAAATAAAAACTAGAAAACAAACAATATAATAATAAATTGAATATTATTATGAACACAAATGTTAAATTTATAAGATTTCTATTCATATTTTTTATTATGACTCCATTTGAACATTGTGTTTTGATTCATAGGAGATGTCATATCTGAATAAAAATGTGTTTTATTGCTATAAAAGAAGAGTTATAGTACCATAAGTTTTATACATATATTTACAATGGTTTCAAAAACACTAAATTAGTGACATAATTCTTTATTCTTGTGAATACATATAAATCCCTATTAATAAATCATAAATCCATGATGAATATTCATGATTTTTTTTATTAGTGACATAGTTGTCATGTAAAGACAACACCATCAATTTGAAAGATAAATTATATAAATCAATATCATGTTTATCCACACAAAAACAAAAATAATATACTTTTTTGATAATTTCAATCCATTTTAATTTCATATAAAATATTTACATTGGGAAAAAAATCAATATAAGATATTTGGAATGAATGTTCAAAAAAAGGAAAAAACAAATATTGGTTTTAATGGTTAAAACCCTAAATTATTTAGAAGTTATCTTCTTCATACCTCAATGAATCATTACATTTGAATGATTTTATTTTTAGGAATTTAGGGTCATTATTTTAAACAATTTGATAATGAAAAAATTTCTATATTTTCTATGTGAATAATTATCATATTTTTGGAAATTTACATAATTTGATATATATATATATATAATATAAATAGATAGATATGGTTTCCTATACCTTTATTTGATTTACCATTTTAGACCCAATATCATTTTATAACAATAACAATAATATATTTGTTTTTTTGGGCGAAAATAAATAATGAAAAAATTTCTATATTGTACACATAGAGTGGATAATGAAGACCCATGATTGGAGACTTTTTATATTTCTATGATCTAAAAAAATTAGCTAGAGTACCGGTTACCATTAGGGAAAATTATAAGGGCATGATAATTAGACTTGTATATGTTAGTGATCCAAAATATTCAAATAGGAAATTTTCTCTATGTTATAATGTTGATGGGAAATATGATAACCATTTCTGATCTCTCCCATGATGGCTTGTCATTTTATTTTTCTAATAATTAGTTTTGTGTTTTTAAATATTAACACATTTTTTTAGATATACAAGAACATGGAATGTTTTTACATTGGACCATAATTAATTATATTAAAGTAATGTGAATAGTCTATCTTCTGAAATGAAATAATATTTTATATGATATAGAAGACAAAGAAAAATTAATATATTTTACTTATCTATGTAATTTAAGAATAATTTAGTGTTTGATCTTACATGTATTAAATTTGATCATAATTATATTTATAATTCATTCAAAATTGTTAAGAGGAATATTTCATCTTGAAAATAAATTAACATGATTTCCATATAAAATCCATTAAATTATATTCAATTGGAATTTTTTTACCATAAAGAGTATAGTGTACGACTTGTATATTATATGTTTTTTTATTTTGATGATGTTTTAACATTACATTGGTTTGTTTTATAATATCTAAAAGTGATGTTTTTTTGTTTTTATATTCATTTGGAAAATAGTAAAATTGTAAAAGTATTTATAATTAATTTCATTAATAAGAGATCATGTATTTTTTTTGATAGTAATGAATTTAGTTAATTTTTTAATACATTGTATTAAAATTACATTCCTTTTTTTCAAAATCCCAAAAAAATGGAATTGTATAATGAGGAAATATGAATGATCAAGACATAGAATGAAAAATATCGAATTAATATTGAATTTATAGCTATTTTTGAGAAGAATCTATAAATACAACTTTACCGATCAAGAATATAGTTTATATGAGGACCTTTTTAAAAAATGCATCCTTTTAGTTATAGAATAATAGAATTATATAAATTTGCATATTTATTTTTCTCGATGTAAGGTGTATATCATTAACACTAAATATAACCATGGTAAGTGAATCATGCTGTTCATGGGGCATGAATGAAGACATTATTAATTTATATCTATATTATAGTTGTTCAACCAAGGGTTATCTCTGGAAAAAGGGTTCAAAAAAATAGGCTGCCAATTTTATTTGTTTTTATGAAAAACAATTTTAAATTGGATTAAATTGAGAAACTAATAATTTTAAAAAATTATATTATATTATTGATTAAAAATATATGATGACTAAAATGATTAGTTGTGGCTTGTTTGTAGATAAGGAAATTTTATCATGATTTCAATTATACACCTATTCATCCTCTACTATATTAGTAAAAGAGAGTATTCTTTCGATTCCCCACTCTCCCATAGTTTATCATGATAAAGATGGTAACCCTAGTCTAGTACATAATTTAGGGTAACATTCATAATCAGTCTATATATTTCTAGAGGATCCTCTTTATAAATTGGGTTTATCCCTGATTGGTTAATGTAGTTATGTAATAATCAATAGTTCCAATAATATTTCTGTGCATGTGTTGGAAATTTCTATTTACACACCACCCTACCCTAATATTTTCCAAAGATAAAAAGAAATGATTTTTTTGATGGTGAAATGGATCGTCACCAATAGAAATTGAAATTAAATGAATTTATCACTAACATAGTGACATTTAGTGTTAAATTCAGAACTAATAATTGAAGAGGAATGAATAAATAATAACATAGATTAATCATTTCTGTGGAAAAAAACACAAAATATTCTTAATCATTCCGACCCCCCACTTTCCAGTTCACTTGAAACATTTACCCATCCATGTGATGTATAAACATGACATAATGTTGGAAGGAAGACATCATTGATTGAATAAAATAAAATAAAATGTAAAAAATAAAATATAACTATAGTAAGTCATCTTCATGAGATTCCCCTATCTAATTTTTTTATCCACACCACAATCCCAATGGCCATCATTTTGTAACACTTTTTCATGCCTTGGACGCATTAAATTTAATATAAATTTGGAAAATAATTATTTTTGGTTTAACTATTGGATGTACATTGGTATATTGGTAAAAATCATGGTGGACATCGAAGGATACAAAGATGAACTAGAAATATAAGGTCATTCTGACACCATTAAGGGTGTAATGTAATCATTACATCATTAATTTTTTTTTCTCATACTATAGAAATTATTTTTAACATCTTGTACTAAAAACCATGAATTCGGTCCATTTTCATATCATGAAATAATTTTTCATTTTTTAATGAGTTTTTTCCCATAGCATCACATTTTACTTTATCTGGTACCTCACTTTTAAACCTTAGTCGTAATTCTTCACTAATTGGACATAACGACAATTTATCTTCATCTTGTAAACATCACCGTTGAATCTTATTTTGACCAATTTATTTTTCCATTCAATAAAAAAATAATTTAGATCAATATATTCTAGTTTAATCTTTTAGTGTGGATAAAAAATGTTTTTTATTAAAATAATCATTCAAAATATTAATCTTTCAATTCCCCTATACATAAAACATTCTATTCCTCAAGAATGTAACCAAATAATGATTAAAATAGATTCAATATTTTAACAATATTTAAATTATAAATGAATTAAATTTTTACTATTATTTGGGGATAAACCATTCAATATTCATGTTAAAAATCAATTCAGCTGCCTATTTTTATAATAAAGTAATCTATATAAAATCTTTATTCATTATAATTATACAAAAGTTGATATTTTCCTATAATCCATTCATATATCATAATTCATTATAATAAAACATTATAAATAATGATTTACCTCACAATGGAATCCATTCTCACACAAATAATGACAATAATCATTTTGGGTGATTCTATTATTAGTACATAATTCTCATTTCTATAAGCAAGCAGAGGTTCATAATTCTCCACATTGTATGAAAAAATTAAAATAGGATCCCAAGGGATTTGAAAACAAGGTCCTAATGACTCTAAGTCTTAAGGTTCAGAGGGATAGATATTAAAAAATATAGATAAATTTTTTTTATTCTCTAAATCATATTTTTTATAACTAATGTAATTTTTAATGAAAATATATTATTTCTCATAACAACTACATATATCTATACCAGATCTAAAGGCCTTGATAAATGAATTTTATGTGAAATAATATCACCTTTTATTTTTTTACCCTTTTAATTTTATTTCTATTTTTTATTTATTTATTTATTCTTGTAATAAATATCACATCAACCAACTAACCACAAATGATGATATCATCTATCTAGTAATGGTGACTTTTTATTTTCCTAATCACAAATTAATTTTTAGGTCGGGAAAACAATTATAGTATAATGTATATAACATGACCATTTCTCATTTCCCAAAATAACACCCCATACATTTTATGTAAAATATAATACATCCCCTTATCAGAGACTTTATACACTCACCCACTTATAATTTAACATTCCATGGAATAAAAATATATCAATGTAGGACTGAAAATAAACATCCTAAAATGTGGCTCATTTATAGAAAGTATTTTCAGGGATAAAATGTGTTAAATAACGATTAATGTAAAATGTGGTATCAAGGATAATGTATTATAATTAAAAATATATTCAATCATGTTAAATATTTTTTTAACTATTCATTTATTTTTAAAGTTTATATTAATGTTCTAACATGTTTCATTCCCTAACATATCATAATAAATATTCATAATATTATATTGATAGTATATTATATATAAATCCCTGCATAAATTAACATATTTATTTCTTAAAATCACGCAAGGAATGAAATAAGAAAAATAAATAAACACTCACAATTTATGAAATTTAACGAGTGATTTTTTTTGAAATTATTATTTTCTTGAATAAGATAATTTCATCGAATAATGAGTCATTAATTCAGTAAATATTATTCACTATAACATGTAAATTACCTATTTCATTCATTCAATGTAATTAACATATAAACCAAAATGTTTTCACAAAGGGGTTTCTAAGTTATTGATTCCTTCTTGATGATTAAATAAAATAATGAAAGATAACTATGGGAATCTAATTTCTTTTTATAATCCCAAAAGATTATTTTCATAAAAAATAATGGGGATTCATAATATATTTATTTTAAAATAAAAAACCCCTTAGAAATAATTATTCTTTAAGTTTGTGCTCCTACAGTTTTGATATTCATAATTTTTTAATCGTTATTTCATTATAAACCTATAGTATAATAATTCGACATAATGATTGTGTATGAAAAATTCATAATTCATAAATATGCATAATTGGAAGAGTTGACTTCATCATAAAAACAAGTTTTTAATATTTGAAGTTATTTTTTAACATCAATCGATAATCCTAACAAATTAAAATAAAATTGAAATCCGAGACATCAATATTCCCTCATCCAAACATAATTTATTCATTTTCATTAACATATTTAAATTGTGATTTCATGAAAGTAGTTTCAAAATGGAAATATTTCATCCAATAAAAATTAAAACATAGGAAAAACCTGGTGGGTCTTACTTTATAATCAAAGCGGAGGAGTGTAACCTACTCTATTCATTCTTTAATAATGGTCCCTTGTTACATGATCATCTTCTCCACATTTATAGTAGATGGGTTTCTTTATCCTCCATTTTAAATCCGCAAAAAACAAAATGGTATAAAGGAATAACATAAAAATGCATTCCCATATGGAGTGAAATTTAATTGGAATTACATTGGGTCTGGATATGTATAATTTCACATGGTCTCTAGAGTTGAAGGTTATTAGTTAAATTATTTTTTCATGAGATTTTATTATTCCCTATGTGTAATTTTTTTACTTTTCAAAAGCTTCTACCCTTATTTATTCTATAAAATATAACTAAAATAACTGTTCTTTACTTGTTATATCAAGGTTATGATTCTTCTATCTCATCACCTAGTAGGATTGATGTTCCAATTAAATAGGGAGGTGGGATCTCTTTCAATAATTTAATCTATAGGTTATCATACATATGGGTTTAATAAAGGAGAACTAGTAATTTCATAGATTATATTTGACCATTTAGATAAATTAGTTCTTATTAGTTTTTACCATATTTTGTTCGATGAATTTCATTTCACTCATTGAAAATTTTTCTTGGGCATTTATTGGGGATGGTTTGTGGTTTATGGTTCATGAAGCACCCTATATCATTTATAAAATTTTAACATTTTCCTACACAAAAAGTTTTCCACTTCATAACTAATTATAGATAATGGTGGGGAAAGAATATAGTATATATTAAATTCGAGATAATCCTAGACAAATTTAACATCACCAATCCTTGAGAATTTTTACTCATCCCATTTAGAAAAATAATCCATATAGAGATAAATATATGAATAATATAAATCCATCGAGAATGGTCTATTAACTCTAATTCATACAATTTAAAATATCATATATGGTATTTAGTTTTTGGTGGAATCTCTTGTATTATTGGGATATGTCCAAAAAACTGTAAATTTTATATTTTACAAGAAAAAGAACATTTGCTTATTTAAATAAAATGGTCTAATAAATTTCATATTCTATAACATTTTCGGCAGAAATTTAGGATCCAAAATGTCTTCTGTAGTCTAATGTACTATTAAATTCAAATTTTCATTTCATTTCACATTCAGGTAAACATAATAAAATCACATGATCATTGGAAAAATTTCAAAAGAATGTGTCTTCACAAAAATGAAATCGAGAGTCATATTTAGGTTTGTACTACTAGTTAGTGTTTAGATGAGGTGATACTCAAGATGTGAATAAATAAATGAAAATATCGATAGGCCATAGATATTATCCTCTTTTGTAGTAAATATAATCATTAGGAATATGATCATTGAGTTGGTTATGACATATAATCTCTAAATCAAGGGTCTGGGGTTTTCACATTAAATGATCGACAACCAGATTTTTTGTTCCCTTATTATCATTAAAATCCAGTTAGAACCCCATTAAAATAATTATCCATATGACTAGTTGTTGTATTGAAACAAGATTATTCATTATATACATGAGAGACACATGATCATAAAAACCCAAATCTTTATTTAAAAGTGCTTAATATATTATTATTTAGTGTTCAAAAAATAGCTATATAGACCTCATTTTATATAATCACATAGTTTATATATGTAGAGTCTAGTACCTTGGAAGAGTAAAATATGATGTATTGTATGTTTTCAATTCATTTTGGAAGGGAATTTTTATTTCAGAATGATTATAGTGATAACACAATTGGGGGTTGAATTGTTTCCATTTAAAAATTTCAGAATTCTGTCGATTGACATCAACTGTAGATAGAGAAATAAACATTTCTATATAAGAATATATATGCAGTGTATATGAACAGAATACCAGGTACAACAATTTTTATTGGTTTGAGGTAGGAAGATCCCCTAGTACACTCCACCAATAACCCTCTTTATGGGTATGATGAATTTCACTAGTATGGTCCTTGTATCATAAGACCTGTCCAAAAATATGCGTAGGAAGATGTCACCCTAACAAAAAAAAGACATATAAAATTGAGCCTTCTTCTTATTTTACAGGGAACTGATAAAACCACAACTTAGTGTGACAAGCTGAAACTCTACCACGACTGAATACGAGCAGTCGAAACAAAAAATTGATAATATGTGGTTTGATGAGAAACAGATGTAGATCATAGTTGCATTAGAACGCAACTGATATTAAATGGATCATGTCTTCAGAAGATTAATAAAATTAAAATATATTTGAAGAGATCTGGTTGTATAAGAGATCATTGATATTATTAACAAAAAATAGAGCATCGTGTTTCCAAATTTTATCATGTGTATCTCCAAAATGTAGTCATCGTTTTTTATATGATTGATCGCTATAGCATTGTAAAATAACTTTCACAAGAAATACTGAAGAATAAGAATTATCAATACAGTGAAGAAATATATAGGTCATCATGTATCTATATATATATCTAATGCAAGAAGATAAATATATAATAATATATCTCGCAACAATATTTCCGATCGAGAAAAGATGCTTAATAAATTGATTGAATTAAAATTCAAATAATATAACTTAGAATAGTCGTATCTTCCCTAAAGATTATTAGAGAAAATATCCATTGTAAAAATCTATTTAAATCATTTAAAATGGGCTTCAAGTTAAGATTTAACTCTCCCTGACATTTCGTAAGGACTATTTCAAAATTCTCTGATAAAGATGTAAATTCATATTACTGAAGTTGAAAAGTCAAACGAAAGGTTCCTTCACAAAATAAGAAAATAAAAAGTGTAGGGTTCAACTTCCTAACAATGTTTTGATGATCCATATGTTTATCCATGTTAGAATATATCTCTAAATGTTACAATTTATTATAAATTCGTTCACTTTTCCCAAATGTAAGATTGACATCATAAGGTTGATCACAAAAGGTTGATGATCCATATGTTTGTAATGTTCAATACTTAAAAAGGGTTATTTTACCATACATTTTCTTTCTGTCAAATATAATGTTTTTATCCAAATTTATTGTTCATTAAAAATTAATTTCTTCAAATGTAAGTTTTTTTAACCATACTTGACGATCCTTCAACATAAAAGTATATTTTTTTCAATACATTACTTTCTATGATGAATTGAATGAATAGAATTTCCAGTTAATGGAAAATAGTGAACAATGTTTCTAGAATATACTAAAGAGAATTGCAAACACTTTAACACATTTTTATCACTAATAAATAGTTTAATATTATTTAAAGATAAGAATTATAAAGAATATAAATTTACTAAAATACACTCAAAATAAAATCATCAGTAAAACAAACAAGGGTATTTGTGGGCATCAAAATCAATAATATTTATAGATTATTATATAGACAATACATGCCCTACATTATCCCTATTTTGATGATCAAAAAACATAAATTAAACCTATAACATTAGAAAAATAATTTAAAATTAAAATAATTTCATTTCATTTGATATATTATTTCTATAAAGAAGAAATATTTGAATTTATCCCCCAATGAAAAATTTCAATGAGATATTTATTCTTAACTAAATTACTTAAAAAATAAATTTTGTATTATCTAAAATTTTCACACTTTTTTTATATAAAAAAATTATAGAAATAGATTAAATCATATTTAATATTGAATAGAATTATATGTGAATTCCACAAGTGACTATAATAAATAAAGATAATTGTATTTTGGCTATCAATCAAAAATATAGAAGCAATTAAATTAATTAAATGTAATATATACATAGCTGAAAAATTAATCAATGAATACAGGAATTAATACTATAATTTTTTTTAGTTAGAAACAACAATTTGTCATTGTCATTGTTCAAGGTATGAAAAAAAGGAGGTTATAGATTGGATGGATTTAAATTTTGAATGGATTCAAACATCTCCTTCAACACAGAAATCTAAACTCTTAGCCACTTCATCAACCTGTCTTTTAAATGAATTTAAAACATACTGGAGTCATTATTGACATATAGATTTTCCACTATATTGAACTTTAGAAACTCATGAAGGCTTTCCTCTTGCTTCATGAACTTCTCCAACTTCTCTGAAAACTGATTAAACATCAATCTAATGCTAGGGTCTCCTTGAGTTTATAGATCAACAAGAAATTTATGATTTTCTAAAAAAACAAACACATGATAAATATTGTATTGATGTTCATGGAGCATATTATTCATGTCTTCCATAATAGATGGAAAGTACTGAAATATTATTTTCAAATATAGACTTATAGGAGAGGTAGGAGCAGATGTACTGGCTTGCTTCACTAATCCTTTTGCTGATTCAATCTGACTTAGAAATTACCATTTAAATTATAAAAAATCTATTTTCGAAACATCATCAGATCTAATCTTTCCAATCTAATTTTACATTTCCCTCTTGAGGGAATCAAAATCATTCTAGAATCTATGCTCTCATTAAGATCATGAATGTTTTTCTTTTCAATTTTAACCTCCTATTGCAGTGTGACATTCTCATCCTGATACTTTTGAATATAACCATAATTCTACCAACCTGATGAGATAATAAATCATATGTCCCATCATCTTCATTGATACCTTGGTTTTCACCATAAATAGTCAAAGGAACTACCACAGATTTCATTAAAAATTATTTATAAGAAAAAAATTGATGACCTAAAACATTAGTTAGATCACCCGAAATATAAGTTGACTATACCAATGTCTGATCTAAAATTAAGGGTTTAATTTCTTTAAATGATTCTTGTAAAATCTACCATTTTTGAATAGATCCTTGTTAAGTAACTACTTCTTTGAAAATCTATTATTGAACATATTCAGATGGAGTATTCGTTTGATGAACTATTTCTTCCAGAATTCTCTATTGTACTTGTTCACATACTAGAAGTAAAATAGAAAGCTCTCTATCTTGACTCTACCCTTCAATTTCCTCTTCAATAATAGTTTATTCCAAATTTACTAAGTATGTTGCTTCTCTAGAAGACAACATTTTCTCATCAATAGGAGGAGAATATTTGTTTCGGGGTTTTATAACAAGTTTCTCTTGACTTTTTTCTCCCACTTATTTTGATTTAAATCTATGCCTCCTGTAATTCAGTAGATACATTTAATCTGTTAGCTATTCAGTTACATAGACTTTTTGAATAGCTCCTTTCTCCCTCTGAGCAGAAGCACCGGAGCTCTATTTTCATCAGATCCAAAAGGCAAAATGTTTCCTCTTATAGTGATCCAGATAAATCCAAATTTTCATAATGGTCCAGTATTAAAAACATTTTATGATGATATTTGACTCTTGCCTCAACTAGTATGATCCTGTTCTTTTTAAAAATAATCCTTGAAATTATTTTTCTATAAAATAGAAATTCATTCCTGCATTTGGTGAACAATAGTAATAAAGATACCAAAATAAATATCATGAAAAATTCAATTTGATATCACATAGGAAAATAAACACTATATACATGTCTGGGAAAATAATTTTCTCAATCTCAACCATCCATGGTTCAATTCTAGTATGAATAAATATCCCCAAAATCTTATGGCTAGATTCTAAATCTTTAAAACAAATAATTCTAATGGGCATTGAATTTAATAGAAAATACTTGATGTATTTATAAGAATGTTCTATATCACAAATTGATTTAAGATTTAAATGGAAGAATATTTCATGTCGACAGTTCATGATTTTTTCAAACTGAGTAGAAGAAATAGTGAAATACCTATCTTCGATACTATCCAAAACCATATCCTTTGAATATTAAAATCAAAACTCACACTCTTATAAAAATAGTTCATTTCTATAATAAAGATAAATTCTGATTTGATGTTATTGATAGCTGTCTCGAGTCCTTGAAAAGATAAAAATTGTTTTAGGAGTAAGTTTGTCTAGTATAACAATTTGAGATCAATCACCATTCCATAAATAATTTTTCTACTTGAAATTTTTAGTCGTTTGGGTTCACTTGATTCTCCTTCTTCAATTCTCTTGGTATTTTGAATTTTTGAAGATATGAAAATATAATGTTTTCATATTCTAGGGTTAGGAAAGAAGAAGGCTGAGGGATAGGTGAAATGTGTTTTTTTGTTTTAGATAAAAATAGGTTTGGAAGACGAGGGGTTTGTAAGACAAACAGTTCTGAAAAATGAAACATGGCCTTGATTCCTGTCTTATTGAGTTATTATTAAAAAAATAATAACAATTTGGTGTAAATAAATATAAAATGACATTGATTAACTAAAATATTGTATTTTAAAAATAAGAAAAGTAAATTATATTTACAGAAATAAATTAAGCATAAAACAAATTAAATTAAAATAATAATAAATACAATACTACTTATTTAATAATTAAATAAACATAACTCAACATTAATAAAATTTAAACAAGTAATGTGACATGGTTTAGTAAAAATATCAGCTAATTAATATTTACAATTTGAAAATTCTAAAGATATATCTTTTTAAAGAACATGATCTCCTAGAAAATGATATCTAATATCAATATGATTAGTTCTAGAATGAATTAATGGATTTTTTGAAAAGTTTATATCACTTTTATTATCACATAAAATTGGTGTATTATTAAAATTAAGTCCAAAGTGCATAAATGTGTTTATTCATCTATAACACTTGTGTATAACAACAGCCTATAGATACATAATCTGCCCCAGTTGTTGATAGTACAACCAAGTGTTACTTCTTAATTGACCACGACACAAACAATTTTCCTAAAAAGTGACAGGTTCCTAAAGTTATTTTCCTATCTAATCTACATCCACCAAAATCAGCATCTGAATATGACAATAAATTAAAATCATAATTTCTTTGGATAAATAAGTGTTCGAACAAGTATTCCTTTTAAATATGTAAAAATCCTTTTTACATCATAAAGATGATATTCTTTTAGATTTGATGGAAATCTAGAACATAGAAATACTAAAAACATAATATCATGTTTTCTAGTAGTAAGATATAGTAAACTTCCAATCATACATATATATAAATTTTTTTTCCACTCGTTTTCCAGCTTCATCTATGTTAAGTTTAATATGAGAAAAAATGGCAGTTGGACATGACATGTTGTTCTGAAGACCACATTTTCAATAAGTCAGTAATGTATTTACATTGATTTAATAAATTTCCAAAAACGTATTTAAAAATTCGATGTTCTAAAAAGAAATTAAATTCTCCCATCATGATCATTTCAAAAAAAAATTCATAAGTTATGAAATATAATTTTAATTTTTTATTTTTTGATCATAAAGCAACACCAACAACATCGATTTTAACTAATAGAAAATTTGAAAAAATTGTTTTCTTAATGTGGGTTGGGTCTTCCGATCCAATAGTAAAACCATTTTTCAAAAGAAATGAACTTAATATTTCAAACCAAGCACTAGGTTATTATTTTAGTCTATAAATAGATTTAGTAATTTTAAAAACAAAATCTGGTTTTTGAGAATATTCAAAACTAGGAGGTTGTTTAGCATAAACATCATCAATTAAATATCCATTTTAAAAGGAAGATTTTACTTCCAAATGAAATAATTTATAATTTTTATGAGATGTATAAGATAAATGAATTCTAATTGCTTATAGTCAGCCAACGAAAGAAAAGGTTTCATCATAATCTATACCTTCTTCTTGATTATAACCTCTACTTTATAGTATAGCTTAGTTTCTAGTTAAAATACATCGATCATCATATTTATTCATAAAGACCCATTTAGTTCCTATAACTGGATAATGTGATGGAATTTCCACATATTTCCATACTTTGTTTCTTTTAAACTGATTTAGATCTTCTGGCATTACTAATATCCAAATTTTATCTTCTAATGATTTTTCAAATGACTTAGGCTCTAGTTTTAATAGAAAAGTCAAAAATTCCACTAGGTTTCATATACTTATTCTTGTTTGTATTCCTATGACTATATCCTCTATAATAGATTCTAAAGGGTGATTCTTGAAGATTCTATATTTTCTAGGTAGAGAACTTTTAGTTTCATCAGTATTATGTTCTTTTGAATAGGCCTGAATTTCTTTTATATTTTCAAAATCATTTTTCATGTTATAAAGTCTCATGTTGTTAGAAGAATAATCAACTTCATTTTTTTCTTTTTCTCTTTATTAAAATGGTCTATATCATCAAACATCACGTGAACTGATTTTCAAAATTGGTGACTTCTTATTAAATACATTATAAGCTTTAGAAGATGTGGAATATCCTAAGAATATTCCATAATTAGATTTTGGATCGAACATTACATGATTATCCTTGGTGTTCAAGATATATTCCTTGCATCCAAAAACATTAATGTATTGTACATTCGGCATTCTGATTTTCCAATGTTCGTAAAGATTCATTTTGAAAATAGTTTGAATTAATACTATATTTATAATATATCATGTTGTGCTTACAACTTCTTCAGAAATTCATGTTGGAAGACTATACTAATTTTTCATTGTTCCCGAAATTTCTTGAATATTTCTGTTTCTTCTTTCAGTAATTCTATTTTTTTTCGGTTTTCTTGGTGAATAGAAGGTGTGTTTAATACCCATATTTGGGAAAAAATAATTGAAGTCTAGATTCTAAAACTCTCTACCATGAAAACCTATTAATGAAATTATCCTAAAACCTTTTTCATTTTTAACACTTTTACAAAAATTCAAAAACAGAAAAAGCTTCATTTTTATTTTTAGAATATATCCCCAGGTAAATATAGAATAATAATCAAATAAAACGTATATATATATAATTTACCTGCCAATATTCCTATTATATATGGCCTAAACAAATCTATATTAATATGTTCTTGGGGATTAAAAGTAGCAATTTTGTTAACAGATTTGAAGGATGATTTGGTTTCCTTGCCTATCTGAAATGCATCATAGAATCTATCCACACCATATTTGAGAAATGGTAAATATAAAACTAATTGCTTCTTAAGTAACTTATATAAAGTGAAAATATTAAAATGACCAAGTCTTCTATTCCAAATCCATGACTCATTTATATTAGTAGTTAAGTAGTTCAATTTCTTTTTACATATGGAATTTAAATCCAATCTGTATACATTATTTATTTTCGGTGATCTAAATTTAAGAAAATTATCTTTGAAAACAGAACTGGAATTATTAGAAAAATAAACATAGTATCCATCATCATAAAGTCGAGAGATACTTATCTTATTGTGCTTCAATCCTTGAAAATAGAGTACTTTGTCAATTGAGACAATATCTGAATATCCATCTATTAAAAGTCCAATAATTTTTCCTTTGGCATTGTCACTGAAGGTGACTTAGTCTCCATCTATTTTAGTCAGGGTACAGAAATTTGATGAATTTACACTCATATGAATTGAACATCCACTCTCCATATACCATATATCTTTTCTTATTTGGTGGCTTGTTACCTAAAATGACTAATTAAACAGAAATATGTTTTGTTACCCATATATTTTTGGGTCAAGCAGTTCTAGCCATAAAAGACATAAGAATCCAAGAAGATTTGTTTTGATCAACACATTGATAATTAAAACTAGATATGTTTTTAAAATAATGAACATGATGGACACCACATAATTAGGTTTATCTTAAATATCAGTCACTTTCATAATTTCCATTAATTTCTCAATAAAAACATATAATAGTAGACATGGTTTTGCTGTTAGAACCAAAGACAAAATTGTTTTTTGTATAGTTTGGGGTTTTCTCCCTTACTGCCAATACCAAAAATTTCTTTTCTTACAAAATTTTCCATAAAATTCCATTCATTTTATTTTCTTCTTTTGTGAAAATAAGAGAGGTAGATTTATTGGTTTCTACTTTGTCCTGTAATGTCTTAATCTTGCATTCACGAGCAGCATAATTGGTAGTAGTTGAATTAAAAGTTTCAAAGTTCTTCATTATTTTTTTATAATGTATATATTTCACCTATAATCTAATTTTTAATGATTTTAATTATTTATGATTCTAAAATTGGGATTCGTATATATCTTCAAGAATAGTAAGGTAGGCTGTCATTTAATCATTTGAGTTACTAGAATCAGAATCAGATGAATTATAGGGTTGCACCATCTCTTCCTAAGCCATAAAGCACGTATTAGATTTCATATTTGATTCTTCCTTATCTAAATCTATGATTGATGAGATGATGGAGTCTTCATAAAAAATCCAAGTACCCTTCATAGATTTTTTATCCTTTTTCTCATAATCTTCATTTTTCTATTATTTTTTTCCCATCCTTCATTTCAATTGGAGAAAATCAGGCCTTATATGACCCAAATTCTTCATTCGTAGTGTCTAGCTTTCCATGTTTCTTTCCCATTATTTTTAAGGGTTTTATGAATTATCTATTATTCCTATATAATTTATTGAATTTTTTAGATAATTGATCTATCTCAATTTTGGAATTAGATGAGTATGAGTTTTTTTTATTCTTTTATCAACATTCTATTCTAGCTTTGGGATGTTACTTTTAGAGTAGTGTTATACTTTTTTACTTGGACATTGTGAGATTCATCTTCGTCTTTCATTTCTGCTTCATACATCATTACAGTTCCTATCTATTCTCTCATTTTCAGATTCTGGACAACTGCATATTAGAGAATTGTTGTAGAAATTTCATTCTACTTCACAAGTAGAACTCATAGAACATTCAAATCATGATGAGGTTGGCTGATATGATCACATAATGATTTTATATTATTAATAATTTCTAAGTCTTCTATTCATCTGTGTGAATCTCTCTCCATTATTCATTTTGAATGTATCAATGTTTAATTTAGTTGTAGCATATCTCATTTGTTTATCATTGTCAGTACCATAATAGGCTACTTCAATTGTCTGCCACATTTCATACGTTGTTGGGAATTGTGATACACAGTTGAATTCATCTAGTCTAAGACCATAAATAATGGTAATCATTTCTTTCGAATACATTTCAAACACTGCTTCTGTAGTATTTGGCCATGTTTTTGGATTCTCCAGATTATTTGAGTATTAATCATTGAGCATACTCTAAATTAATTATTATTTATATTTATTATCATTCGTGATTTCCAACATCCATAATCCATACAATTGAAATAAAGAGAATGAACCATTGACATCCCTCCCTTGAGATTCTCCATTTCCATCAATAATATAGATCTTATGCATTTAGCTTGTTATAGCTTCCTTGAAGAGAACAATATATAATAACAAATGTTTGGCCAGAATGACTATAGTGATTACAAAAGAGGGGGGTGAATTGTATCCTTTTAAAAAATTCACAATTTTGTCAACTCACTTCAATAGTAGATAGATACTGAGATGTTTTTGTTTGAAAATATATGTGCAGTGAATATGAACATAGAACAAGAAAGAAAATTTATAGCTTTTCTGGGAATGAAGATCCCCTAGTCCACTCCACTAATGACCCTCTTTGCGGGATTGGTGAATTTCACTTGTAATATCCGCATACCATAAGACTGATCCCCAACTGGGTTCATGTATTTTTCAACCATACAACTAAAGACATATAAAACAGATCCTTTATGTTCTTTTACATGGAACTAATAAAACGATAACTTAGTACATAAATCTGACTCTCCACCATGACTAAATACAATTAGTCAAAACTAAAAATACATAATATTGAGTTTAAATAGAATCAGATACAGCTCGCAGTTTCTGCAACACACAACTGATAAAACATTGATATTTTATTTAGAAGAATAATAAAAATGAAATATATTTGATGATATCAAGTTACACAATATATCATTGATTTTAAGAATAGTAAGAATGATAGATCATCGTGTTTCTAGATTATATCATGTGTATCTCTATAACATTGTCCCCATTTCTGAGATTCTTGACCATGGTAGAAAAGTATAATAATTTGAACCAGAAGTTTTAAAGAAAAATAATTATTAATATAGCCAATAAATATTCAGATTGTCATGTATATAAAATATAAATATCTGATATAGAAAAATAAATAAATATATATATATATAATATATCTCACAAAAATATTTCATATTCATGAAATACGTCTGATAAAATGGGTGAATTCAAAATTCAAGGAATATAGCTCAGAGTAGTCGTAACATCCCTTAAGAATTAGAGAGAAAATATCTGCTATAAATGTCTCCTTAAATAAATTAAAACAAGCTTTTAATCGATCTTTAAATCTCCCTAACATTTTATGAATACTATTTAAAAATTCTCCAATAAAAACGTAAAAGAAAATTTCCAACAATGAAAAGTCAAATGTAAGGTTCCTTCAAAAAACGTCATTATTAAAATGTATGGTTGACATGCCATATGTTTATCCACATCACTATAGATTATTGAATGTAATAATTGATTATTCAAAGGTTAAATTTTTCAAAATGTAAGGTTGATAACATAAGGATGATCAGAAAAGTATGTTGACGATCCATCATTGGTTAAGTTCCATACTTACGTAGGGTTCTTTATCTATACATTATCTTTCAAGAAACATATATGGTTCTTATCCAAATGTAATGTTCCTTAACGATATTTTTATTAAAACATAATGTTGGATAACTATATTTATTTATCCCTAAAAATAAATGTAAGGTTTTTCCCATGTGCTACTTCCTATGCTAAATTGAATGAATATAATTTCCAGTAAACGAAAAACTGTGATTTTTTTTCCAAAAAATACTTAAGAAAATTCCGAAAAATTTAACAAATATTTATTTCAAATAAATATTTGAATATTATTTCAAGATAAGAATTATAATGAATATAAAATTCTTGAAATACACTCAAAATAAAATCATTAGTAAAACAAACAATGGTATTTGTGAGAATCAAAGTCATTAATATTTATAGAGTATTATTGAGAAAATACTTTCCCAATAGGAATATCCTTCTACCAGGTCAAATTCATCACAGCACAACTCAGAAGGATGGTCCCAATTGGATGGACATAAAAATTGTTGGTGTGATTAACCTTTTCATAAATTCTTCAAATTCATTACTATTCATTTCATAAACATTAATATTATATTATATCAATGGTATTATTGAGAGAGGTAAAAAACTCATACATAGTTATTTGATAAATATTCTGTTGAAACAAGCTAGGATTAAATATAATCTACCATACTTAAGACATGTTGGATATAGAAATGTGTTTTTTAATTCAACCACTGACTTATCTAAATATAAATTTCTTTACAAATTTTTCTGTACAAAAATGATTTCATGACCATGAAATGATATTTTTTAATGTTTAAAAAAATATTATTCTTAATTCGCATTTTCAAAATGTTTTTCCAATATCCCTAAGAAATGATCCAATAAATTAAAGAATATTGAACTCATCAAGAAATTTCTCTTGAAATTAGATAATATGATCTTATAAAATAATCAGTCAACAATATAGAAATATACTAGGGAAGTGAGTAGAAAAAATGAAATCCTATTGTATGATAATTTTATAAAAAGAAATAAAGAACTCATATCCATATATTATAGTGAAATCTATACATAGAAATGACGTGAAAACATCTAAAATGTAATAATGATCATTACATCGTAGAATTTATATAATTTTATGAATGTCTGGGATAAAGAAATAGTCCTTTTGGTTGATATGATTTAGCTCTATGTAATCTATAAATATCCTCTAATTGTTTCTCACTATCATGGAGACTGTTTCATTTTGGTCAATCTTGAATATTTTAAAAAAAAATTTGGGAAATCATTAATGGGGATGACCCACTAAGAATCAGATATTGGGTAAATGATGTTTGATGTTGACAGTTTTTCTATTTAATTATTAACAAACTCCATGATGGTGGGATCAAGTCTTATCATGGCCTATCTTACTAGTAGGAAATCAACATCTAAAAATATTTTATGAGAGCATATATTTGGTTAGATCCCTAGAATATCTCTCAAATTCCATCCTATGGCCTGGATTCTTCTTTTGAAAAGGTCAATCGATGTTTTTTCATTTTTCTCAAATATATAAATTGAAATATTCACTACTAATTACTCTAATTCCATGGTGTAATCATACTTCTAAAAACATGAAATTGGTTTCAAAAAAATACTTATATGTAATTCAATAGATTATTTTGACAATAGGTTCCCCATATAAAAGGCATGGATCTCTTCTTTCATGATATATTTTTTTAGTAACTCACTAAAAAAATTATAAGTAACTACTTATCCGGTAATGAAAATATTATTTTTCAGGAATTTTTGTATTTGTATATTAATAAAAATATTCTTCTAATTTTTTTTATTTTTTTATAATACTATAATATTTAATTTTTTTATTACCTTATTTTTTCTAAATCTCATTGAGTGAATGGATGGTTTATGGATTATTTATTCTGTCACGTATATTAAGGATTAATCTACAATTCAAATGCACATGTTTGAGTATTATGTAATGATAATTGATGGTGGTATTTAATATTTACTATAAACTTTTTCCCAGATTTTTTGGGAGATTTTCATTGTTCTATATCTTCTTCCATAGTGAAGACCTTGAAGTGAAATAAATCCACTTAAACATATGAGTACATATTCTAGAACTCCAACATGTATTATGGTGGTTATATTCAATAATTCAACCACCACTCAAATATTTCTTAATTACCCAATATATAATGTTGAAAAAAGATAGTGAGGAATAGAAATTACATAACACACATAGATTTTAAAAGAACAATATTATTGATTGATTATGTTTAACACAACATCGATTCCAAAGGAATTTAAAAATATTATTATTTAAATATGACCATTGTAACCTATATATTAAATATATGGTATTAATAATGTTATATAGATTAATATATATATATATAAAGTATAAACTCAAGAAAAAATTATTTATTAATTCTTATGAAAAATATAGAAAAGTTTAATTAAAGTTGTTGTATACTTTATAAATACAGTTTCATAAAAATTGGGGTTTTGTGCTTTTAAAAACTAAATATAATAATATATTTTTGGAAATTATATAAATTTTATTTTATTCAAATAATAATAATTTTTAAATATGGATAGAAAAATCTAAATTTAGGGAATTTAAGTATATTTCTTAAAATATTGATTCTCCAATGAATATTGAATATTGAATATTACTAATTGTTATTAAAAATTATGTTTTTATTTTGACCAAGTTGTTTGTTAAATTTATTTTTAAATTGGAAGAAATGAAAGTAAAATTCTATTATATTATTAATAATTTCATTAGGGTTATTGAAATTGGTATTATAATTGATATTTTTATAAAATCCATTTTTACTTAAATATGAATTGTGTTTTTTCTAAAAAGTGTTTTCATCGCATTTTGAGAAATTTTTATAAAATATATTTATTTCATTGAATTTAATTTAATATTATTTAATGAGTTTTCTAAATTTCTTAATAAAAATTTATCCTAGGATGTTTTTTACATATTTCTGATGATATAAAATTTTTATTGAAAAATATTCAGAAGTTCTAAAATATGGTATCTTTTTTTGATATGTCCATAACATAGTGATAATATAAAAATGTTCCAACATAATATAATATATAAATTGTGAAAAAAATAAAATAAATATAATTAAAAATAATTTGAAACATATAAATTATAATTTTTCTATAATAAATAAGAAATTTTTTCTAGTGCGGACATATACCTTACACATTAATAGAAAATTCATATTTACTTTCCTAAAAATAATAATTAGTTTTGATAACACATGTTTTAATTTTATTTTAATTAATAATTATTATTCATGATCTATAGGGTTATAAAATAATTATATAGTTATATTAAAATTTACATATCAAAATTCTCATGGAGTGCTTATGGAATCACGGAAAAAAAAAATTAACACATCACATATTTCCTCCTGATATATATATATATGAGTTAAAAAAATATTTTTAAATATTACATGAATTTTTTTTCATAATAAACATATTTTCAAAATATAATTTTTTAATACATTATATAAAATAAATAGTTATGTTATTTTCCTTTGTGACACTAAATCAATATTAATTTAATCAATAGTAAAATCAAATAAACGATATTAAAATTATTTTGATTAGCATAATTATAGATATTTAAGGTTATTCAGGAATTCAATATATATCCATGTAATTTATATGATATAATAATTAATTAGTTTCAACATTTACTTGTTTAATTGATGTATTTAAAGTCAAAGTATTGACTAGTAACAAAATTAACAATAATGATATTTTATGTGATTAATATTTTATTAAATTATTTGAAAATAAAAAATATATTAAATAAGAAACACAAGGATATTATTTGGTCGAAATATTCATCCCACATGCATTTATATTCCATTTGAAATAATTTTTATCAATAATAGTCTTATTATTATTTATGCATTTGAAAAATTAAAAAGTACCCCTCACTTTAATTATAAAAAGGAACCTTATACAATACATTTTTACAAAAATTTGAGACTTATATATTTACCAATTTCTAATAATTCCTCTTATCAACAGTTATATCAAGTTCATAGTGGTTCTATTCCTTTCAAAATACCAACCCTATTTCCCTTAAGAAGATATCTAAATGAAGTCCACTAAAGAAGAGGTAACCACCTTATCGACACTTTCATGAATATTTATTCCACTACATATTTTTAATTTTACACTCCATTATAAATTAATAGATGCAAAAACAAAAATTTACTATGATTTTATAATGAATATGAGACAATGATATTCCACATTTTATCGATCTTGTGAATAATAAAATCATTGTGCATGTGTATAAATGGATTACCATCTCTATGTTGATATATAATTATTTTTTATAACCACATTAATTGGTTGGATATAGTGATATGAATGGTGGATTAATATGACACCTATAACATGATATTGGTTCGGTAAAATTAATATATTGTCCATTTTCATACCCATTTTCCAATGGGGGAATGATACCGTTTCTTGTGCATACATACAATATAACATTTCGATGATGTAATGGGACTCATTTCTCATATGCCACCTTAGAAAATGCTTCTAAAATGAATTCATTAATTTCATCTAAAAATTATCTCATTAAAAAAAATTCAATATATAATGAATTTATACCCCATTAAAATGAACCATAAAATACATGAAAAAACATTCATCGAAAGATAAAGCAAGTAAAATCTAACTAATTATATTAATGAAAATGTTGTAATATGATATATATGAATTATATATGATATAATAAATTATAATATGTATATGTTATAAATTAAAAATATTTCATAATATATTATATAGGATTTCAATGAACATTCAACAACATAAAATGATAAGGTAATAGATTTTTAGACTAAGCTTTATTTTGGAGAATTATGTAATATTCACCACTCAATTATTTTGTGTAGTGCATATAATTACATAAGAAATTTTATATATTAAAAATACATATATTAATTATATTTAATGTATGTTAAATTATTTCATTAAATAGGATTAGGAAACTAAATTTACTAAAGTAGTTAGAGTTTTGTTCATAGTCAGTTCATTATTCGGTATTCATTATATTTATGTCTCCACTTTGGAATATTTGGCATCGATGTACATTTTTTCAAGATGTTTTTTGAAAAATGTTTTTACATTCCTCCATAAAATTATATAATTTTTATAAATTTTTACTATATATAAAATGTTTCAAAATTAAGGTTCTAATTGTTTTCTGAACATGGTATTTTGTGATTTTTGTGACAAAAAAAATTGAGCATTTTTTACATAAAATACATGTGATGATATTCCCCCCATCATTGGGATTTAATATTTTGATGTTTAATTTATTATAATAAAAAAAATTTGAAGGAAAATATTTGTCTTCACATTTTAGTAATTTCATTTTAAAAGTTATTTTCATTGAGAAAAATTCATTTTCCTGGAATTTATTTTTTGAATATTTTTTTAATACATTAATTAATCTATAAAAACAACCTGTTATTTTACTTATTCTATACTGGGTAAATTTTTTAATGATAGCATCCTTCAATGAATCCATATATTATTTATCATTGGATATTTTATTTATCTTATATATATATATATATATATATATTATCATGGATATGATTGTTTCAAAAACCATATATGATTTTTACACATGGTTATTATGTTGAAATTTACATATGACATGGTGATGAATGTTATGTTATCATATTTTAATCGAAAAAAATATTTTTTTATAAGGTGTATTTTTTTTGATATATTATGAATGAAATGAAAATATATTGATGGGTGGAGATATAAATTATATATCATCTCAATTCGTCGACTGTTATTTTAGAAAAGGTTGTTTTCCAAATTAAATGGGTGTTTATAAAAAATAATGATTCATTATTTTTAAAGGCCATGATAGTATAGATACCATTATTTATTAGATCATGGATTCTAATAATAATAATTTCATTCAACAATAATTTAGTTATTATTGTCTATGTTATTTTCACTATGATATTATCTTAGGATTCATATTGTGTAACAAATACTCAATAAATAGAATTTTATTCAAATTGAAATTTCCATAATGATAATTATTTACCTTATCATGATAGACATGTTTTAGAATATTATAATTCTTGTTCCATTATTTACCTTTTCTTATTGATTAGCAATTATTTATTGAAGACATAGTTCGATCTATGTAACTCTTTTTGATCATTTTTTCCCAAGATTATTTTGATTGCCTTCAATATGACATGAAGAAAACTCTTTTGGATGAGTTATAGGATATAGATTAAATACATTTTTTATGTTTTTTGTTTGTTTACCAATGTAATATTGGTACCATATATGAATCTATTTATTATATAGTAATAAATGGATCGGTCCTTGGTGATGTGATCCCTTTTATATTATAATAATGTATGAAAATTACTTTTCATTACGAGATTCGGGGGTATATGATGTCACAATTTATTGAAGTACCCATATCACATAATGTATCAGTAAAATATAAACATACAAATAGTGCAGGGAATAGATAATGTTCTTAGATATTGACATTTTTTTGGTAGTAGAGGTTTGATAAGTTATAAAATTATTCCAAAAAATATAATTTTCTCATTTACATATATTCATATTCATTTGGTTCGTAATTATTTAATAAATATTACATAATCTAGTATTTCCTATATTTCATTAAATAGTGGGACATTTATTTTCATATTTTTGAGGTTTTCCAAAATACTGAATTTAGTCTTGATAACTTTTCATTAACACAATATTCCTAGATAAGTATAGTGCCTAAATTTTCTTTTTCACATATTTGTTGTTTCTACAATATTTTTTCTGTTTTCTCATTTATAAAAATATTCAATGATTATATTTTATTTTTTTACTCTTCTCATTGATTTTCAAATTACTACTTTGAATTGATACCCATTCCTTGTTCTTAAGGTTAAATCCCATTTAAAATTCATTTCAGGGTCGTTATGAAATTGTCATATGGATTTGGAACTGAATGGGTCAGTAGATTTACCAAGTTTATTTAATTATTTCCATAAAACATCAAAACTATACTTTCATATTTACCATAGTATAATACATTCGAAAAACCATGTATAACATTTGATTCTTATTACGTGGTGGTGTACTTGATGAAGTATTATAATTAGGTTTTTACTATAAAGATGGTTTTTTAAAATACTTTTTACTGTTGGAATAGTTATTTGTAATATTATTGGAATGTTGGAAGTTTCAAATATAACTACCGGTGGAATGAAGGATATAGTGGGTATTAGTCTACTTGTATAATATTAATTTGACTATTTCTATATCGGGGTTCATTATGGGGATAAATGTATTGATTCTAAGTTAAATTTATTTTATGAATAGGGAAATTAATTTTTCCCTTATACTACTAGAAATTGATCGGTAAAATGAGTTGGTGAAGAATATAAATGTCATACCTATTATGAAGATTTTTTTCATAATCATTCACGAAAACCATTTGTTGCACTATCATGTTGATGTGACCACACAGTGTTTTAAATAATTATAATGAGTCAAATTTTCATAACTACTGGATTTCATTACATATTGTTCTTCTCATTCTATATTTTCTCATGTTTTTTATTGCATTCTTCTCAATCAGACTACCAAACAATAATGGTGACTTTCCCACCGAGGACCACAAATTCAGAGTCGAACGAATTGTTATAATTTTCAATAATTATATTGTAGAAGTATATGAGGATGTTATGATCATCCATTACATGAGGTCATTATCATGAATAGTTTTTCATGAAGTGTTCCCATTAATCATATAGAGTCACTCTTAATTTCTAATAAATGACTAAAATATCAATTGTGATTGTTTTTATCTAAGTTATGTGGAATAATATTTCCATTAGGAATATTTTAGAACCTCCCAATCAGTTATATACCCAGGTTATAGATTGTAAACCATCCCTAATAATACCTTTCTAATGATAAGTGTAATTCCTTCTAGTGGAATTGATTTTAGGTTCTCCTCTCAGACTGAAGCTGAAGAACATGTAGCAAAATTTTTAGAAATATTGATTTTAGTATTCTCCTACAATACAATGATATTTTTCCAGAATCATAATAATGTTGACTCATGGTTCAAAATAATTTTAAGAAGAATCCATACCTATTTGGTTTTAATGATTATAATATTGGGGTATATGGATATACTGAAGAGATTGATTGGTATTTCCAACAATATCATCATGTTTATAGTAAACAATTAGAGTGCCACTTCAATGTGTTTCTTTATTCAAATAATAATTACAAATTAATATTCCTTATTTTGTTAATTTTTCATTCAATGTATTGATTGAAATAAATAAATGTTTAATTTTAACAACATCCCATTCAAGGTTAATTTTTTTGTTGTTATGTGGTACAAATTCCCTTAAAATAGAACCAAGACAAATAAATTTCTATAATAGGGCATGTTAGGAAAGATTTTTAACACTTAGTTATATTATAGATTCTTAATCTAAGTTTGTATAAAAAAGAGGAGGGAACACAAAAATAATATTTCACATTTATTTTATTTTAAAAAATTTGATTTTTCATTAGTTCAATTTAAGATACTTATGATTTTTAGAAATAAAATTAAATTATTGATAAAAAAAATTATAATATAGGTGGTGATAAGGCCATCCTTTAATGGTCTTCAAGAAATATATAATTAATGAAATTTTTTATATATTATTCCTCTTTTAAATTGGTAATTGATTGAGTCTTCTTTATAATACCATATCTCCCTTGGTGGATGGTGATAATCCAGGTAATGCTAAAAGTGGTATTAAATCAGTCTACCCTCCATTTTAGAGTAGTTTGGGTGGGTCCTCTTAATAAACATGGGTATTCAACAATTGGGTATTTTAATTCCCTAGTAATAAATATTTCTCACAATAATTTGACACATATGTAAGCGGTTTTCAAGAATACACCACCCAACCCTGCACTTTTTTTAATAAACACACAAGAATTTGGTGGATAGATAAATAAATCAGTGAACATGTGAATTAAAATTAAAATAATCTATCCCTAATAGAGATTCATAAAATAATTTTTTATAAAAATAGTATTTTAAACAAAAATTATCAGAATGGAAGTATTTTATATATTTAATTGAAAAAACTAAAGATAAGCATGAGGAATCCATTCTCCACCATTCCTAATTACACAAAAAATTACCCATTAATGTAAATTGTAAACTAGTTAGAAAATGATTTAGAAAGAATCAAAGACTGATAAAAATAAAACAAAAGGAAGACTACAGAAAAAACAACAACATGATATTTTGTAGATATTCCCCTAAATGATAGATTGATAATCTTACCAATCCTCCTTATTCTCAATTTATAGATATGTTTCATGATTGGGTTGAAAATAATTCTCTATAAATTTATCAATTATTTCATTTTGGGTTAACATTGGGCTACACAGCTGTATATGTGACAAAAATATGGTGGAAATAAAAATATACCTAAATATTCAAGAAAATGATTGTTTTTCTGGTACTATTAATAACATGAAATTTGAATCACAATGTAAAATTTAGAGATCCTCCTCTAGAGAATATTTCCACATCATTTATCACACCTCATTAATGATATCCATTTACAATAATTTATTCATCAGTGAGGATGTGAAAGACTGCTTTCCAGTAGCTTCATCTTCATATTGAATTGTTTCTCCACTTTTATGAATTTGTATTTGTTCTTAACCTATGGGACATTATGGTTCTTCTTCATATTCATATATTCATTTTCATTTAATAAAATTTTCACTGAATAATTTTTTTCATTTCATAAAATATAATAAAACACCATAATGTATTGATTATAAATTTTATGTTCATAAATAATATGTTTTACAATATATTTAGAATGAAAAATATTACTCTGTTTGTATGTGTGATAAAAAGGAAAATGAAAGAATATTTTTTTGATATTTTTCTACATTAAAATATTTTTTTCTGTTTAATAAAAATCATTTGATATATAAGGAATCTATAAATATTATATTTTTATGAATATAAAGTATTTTAGAACAAAAAAAATATTATTTTATTGATTTTTTAAATAATATGATGCCTGACTCTTATAAATATTTATTTAAAACAAAATTAAAATATGATAATATTAAATCTAGTTGAAAAGAAAATGAATCTGAGGGATGTAAAAATTTCTTACTATGGAAACATGTATGCTTAATAGATCATTATTTAGATACTTATATACTAAACCAATATACATGAGTTACAACTGGATGAAATTTAGGATACCTAGTAGAGTGTTTTCCATTTAAATCCACAATTGAACCTAAATATATATTACATATAGAGACCTAGTCTTACCATAAATGGATATTAAACAATTTTCTATGAATATTCACTACATTACAATAATTCATTCCCGATTACTACAATATTAGAGTAACTTCCCAATCTTGTATAGAAAATTGACTATTCTTTGGAAGGATCAATATCATCTCTAATAATTTCCTCCACCATTATTAATTTTACATAAAAAATTTATTTATAATAGGAGGAATGGATGCATAAGAAAGGGGTGAACTCATATGCATAGTGAGAGTAAATAATGTAAATGCATAAACATAACATGAACAAAATGGCATGGAACTTGAGAATACCATTTGAAGATTACACCGTATATATTAAAGATCATAATAATGATTTCTGGATCATAATAGATGAATCATAAGGAAATAAATAACATAATACTTGAATGAATAATATAGAATATAACATGGGATTGTGTAAAACACATAAGAATATAATATCTTTTTTATAATATCCAAGGAATCACTTCCAAGACCATTTTAGTAGTTCGGGATTACTCCCCATAACGTCTTGGTAGTTTTGGTTAACTCACATGGTAGTCATATTAGAATGTGATCACACCACATACCATATTAATAGTCAGGGTTCACTCCCATATACATCATAGTAGGCAAGGTTCACTCCAATGTACATCATAGTTTTTCTCATTATATATAAATATTTATCCAATTCATTTGAGAGAGGTATAGGTCCCACCAATATCGTAATGAAATCATACATACATGTTAAAATAAATTTGTTATTAATTATATCATAACCCATCCCAAAAATGGATATCATAAACATGCAAACATATCAAAACATTTGGAAAATGATATAGGTTTCATAAAAATTTATAAAAAGAATAAACAGTGATATAGAAATGGGTTTCATAAACATATATCCCATGAAAGATAATTGTATTACGTAAACATATCACCCATGAAAGGAAAATGGGTTTCATAAAGACCATGACATTAATAATGACCTATTCATCAAATGGATGCGAATGGATCCTTTATACGAATTCCTATAATGACATGAGTAACATCTACAACTGTCATCATAGAGGTAAAATAATTTTTAAATATCATTCCAAAAAGATTCATGAGAATAATGTCATGTATTATTTGAAAAAATAATAAAAAATAAGACCATATAAAATTTATTTAGTTATAAAATTCCATTAAAAAGTATGAAGAAGAATTGAAATCTATTTTAAAGCCTTTTTAATTTAAATGTCATTAAATAATCATCAAAAACTATTTTAGAAACAATTTTCCTTAAAAACACAATGAAAAATTATAAATAAATCATGAAAATATTTTGAAACACGTTTTAATTAAAACATATTAAATATTCATGAAAATTTTATAATTGGAATTACATTAAAAATACGTTGATACAAATAAAGAATCCTTCTGAGGATTTTGAATAAAATTTCTTATAAAATATTTTTAAAACATATAAATAATGCCAAAGAATGTTTTAAAAAACACTTCATCAAAAATAATATTGAAAACTTATAAATAAATATTTTAAAAATGTAAATTATTTTTAAAATAATATTTTAATTTGAAATTATTTCAAATATATTTTGAAAACATTTTTGGAAACATGGTTATCAAATAAAATATATTTCCCACCGAATGGAAAAATATTGTTATATTTTTTCAGAATAACATTTTATTAGTTATCTTATTTACTAAAGAGTGGGAAATTTTTCTAATACATTGATATTTATTGAATAAATAGATTATATCTATGATCATGAGTGGTTTTGAGAGATGGATCATAATATTTCATTAAAATAAGAATAATCATTAACAATCTTGAAAAGTGATTGTATTTTTTCCATAATCTATTTACACATGTTTACATGGGATCATAATATTCAAATATAAAAATTAAATTACATGAAGAAAAAATATCATTAATGGATTGATATTCATGATATAATATATTAATTGGAAGCATATACACAATTGTTAGATAACATAGGATCTTAACAAAACATGTGCATCAACGAAGGCTATTTGAGAGAAAATTACTTTTCCAATTTGGTAACAATTATATAAATAACCCAAATAAAATAAATATCATTGAAAATATATTAAAATAATAATAAATTAAATTATAATAAACATATTATACATTAACGAGAAGTAAATATAACTCACAAAAGAAATGTATGTTGAATAAATCATGTATCTCAAGGCAATTAAAAGTTCGATGAAATTCCTTTACCATGTGTATTCACTACCATAGTACACATTAAAACAACATGTATAATAAATATAAATTTATTATTCATCTTTCACAGAATCATATTCTTATATGTAATACCATATATGGTTTTATTATGACCCTATATTACCTGTTTGTTAACAATCATAAGAAAAGTAATCACATTGTATAATATACGCTTTGTTCTTCGCAGGTGCCTTAATTTGTTATATAGTTGGTTCTTATAATTATATCATGATTCAATAATTTAAATCATGATATAAAATTAAACTATATACATTATATGTTTATTATAATATTCTATATAATATACAAGTACAAAATAAAATACACCTTCACGGATATAGTAAATCATACGTACGCATAAACGTTGTATCCATTATTATTGTCGTATTGAAAGAAAAGAATAAAATGAATTATATTTATATATTTATATAATTATTATAGGATCTATATGATATTATATATATCATATATATTCCCTCAACCCTTCCTTAATACATTTCATGTAGTTTATGAACAAAACAAATCACTTTGAGGGGTAGTAGTCCACACTTCCTCAAACACAATTATCCTATTAAATAAAAATGAAATATAAAAAGATATGTGTTATAAGAAAAGAATATATATAATTAAATAAATATAAATTATATTATATGACATATATAAATATATATTCCATTATAATCTCCACCATGAGATGTTGTAATAGAAAATGATCAATCATCATTTTGTGTGGCGGTATTTTAATGTACACATAATCAGTATATCCATTAACCATTAAATAGTGGTGTGTGTAAGTTAAGGTAAAATTAATCAGATAACCAAATACTATTATCTTGGGGGAAATGGTGTGTTAATAAAATAATTAAATAGTGAGAGTGGATGGGTGGATAAATAAAATGAGAAAATCATGTGAGATGATGTTGAATCTTAATTAGTTTACTCTTTTTGGTTTGTTTCAAACTGATTTCATATATTTATTCATACCAAAGAAACGCTTCAAGGAAGAATATATCAATGTTGGGAGACAATTTTAGAGGTGTTTCGATGATCCAATGTGTTTTTACTAGTGTGAGGATGGTGTATCGTGCTTTCATTTTTTTAGTAGAGGGGGTGTGGCACTCTTTTAAATACCAAATGATATTCAATAGAGGGATTTATTTTAGATAATGTCCATTAAAAATGATAAGATAGTTTTTTAATGTGAATTAATGTTCTAAAAAAATCTACACCACAAAAAAATATGGTCATATTAACAATTTGATTCATAAACATCTAAAATTCAACAATTTTATTATTTTGGTTTTCATTAAAGCATCTAGTTCTCAAACATAAGTAATCTGAACATCAAAAATAAAAATTATATTTATTATATAATATATATAAAATAATTTTTAAATATTATATATAATTTATTAAATAAAAAACACACATGTTTTGGATACTAATTTTCTAATCAAGTACATGTGACTCACAAAACACCACTTAAACCCAGACCATGCTAACAATGTTTTCACAATCTATTGGACAATATGCTATTTATAAAAGTTATATTTTCCCATTAATAGAAATTTTTTTTTTATTTTTTAACCATTATAAATTACTATTCTTAATATAGTAATTTATTAATTTTAAATCATTTAATAAAATATCATTTATTGTAAAATATTTATAATAGAAATTTTGACATTATTTGTTTATTATTTATTATAAAATATCACAAACATGTATTGGAATTAAAATAATTTAACATTACATATGTGTCAGATGATTAATTAATGTTCTAAAAATAATTTAAGATAATAATAAATCATTTCACTTCCCTTTTAACATTTATAATAACATTTATTTTAGTTAATAATTAACTAAATAATCACTACATTGGCATTTCATTTGAATTATATGTAACTAAATCATATTTAAATATTATTGATAAATTTTTATGTTAAACACTGTCCAATTATGTTTAAAATGAAATGTATAATAAAAATATGATGTTATTTACATATCTCTATTATTTATAAATTTTAAAGCTAAGGAATGTTCCCTATTTATCTATTTCCTTAACGTTTTATATAGAGAAGTTCAAATTACATTTATCCCACTAACACATAATATTCAAAACAAGAGGGTATATGTTCTAATTATTTAAATTATATAGAATATAGACATCTATTTAGGTTATGTTGGTCTTTAAAAATAACCTTTTGTATCTAATTAGGCTTCATCTTACCTTAATTGTTGTGATTTATTTTAATAACTTTGACCAATATTTTTGGTCAAATTGATGAGGATATTATTTGACTAAAAATATCATACTATTTGAAATCCTATATTCCCATTGTTTGAAATTAAAAAAAAAATATCGAAAATTAATATTAACACTAATCACACATATAGTGTGCATAATATGGTTTTTTAAAGAACATCGTTCAAATGATCAATAAGTTTTCATATCTAATATAAAAATAAAAAATTACTCCAATGACAAATATTTAACTAAAATATTCATTATTGATCTATTTTTACATTAAAACCCAATTTAAAATATAACATAACCCTACTAATTATTTAAATGAAAATGAAATGATCAACTAAATTGCCCAAATTTTTACTATTCCCCAAGAAATGAATATTCATGGGAAAAAACAAAAAATTAGCTTATTCTAATTTAAACATGTTGAATTAAAAATTAAGGTTTATTTTATCAAATTTAATTTCTATATGTGTCTAAAATTTATTTTTTTTTCATAGAAGGATGTGAAATGTAGTTACATTTAGAGAATGGTATTTTTAAATAGAAAAGTTATTTACCAAAAAAATCTTTCATTATGAATATGTTTTATTTCAATTAAAAAATTATAATCATTATTTTAAATGTGGTTATTTCAATTAATATTTCTATGCTTATCGACAAGTATTTAATTATCTCATTTAATTAATTATAATAGTAAAATGGTGTTTCATAGAAACATCATTGTTGTGTGTAATGGATGCTATGTTGGTGTTTCATGTAACATAATCCATGTCGTTGTGGCATTTAAAATTCACTGAGTCAATGTTCTGTAAATCATAGGATCATTTTTTGTGGTGTGATTTCTTCCTATTTAGTACTGTGTTATAGGGATGTTTTACATAAGAATTTTATTATAAAAAACTAGTTTAAATTTTGTGTGAAATGAAAAATATAAAAATATTAAATTAATTTAAAAAATTCTCATAATCACGGATTGTTGCATTTTACCAGAATTAATATCAATTTTTTCTACAAAATATTTCTGTGTAATCAAATGATTAGTACATGAATGTTTAATTCATAGAAACCCACGTAATAAAATTCAATAATAAAACATATTTTAAAAATGGAATGTTGGAATCATAGTGGTTACATGAAGTAACATATGACCAGGTTTAAACGTAAGAGAAATTATATTTTATGTAGAAACATGAACATAGAAGATAAATATGTCCATCATGTTTTGTTGGAGAGATATAGATAACAAGGTCAAGAGAAATTAGAAGGCCACAAATCATTGATAGCGTAATGGAAAATATGATTCATTATAAATAATGGTACTAGGATAACATTTTTTGGATTCAAGATCCTTTTTTCAAAAGATAAATAATATTCATGAAAATATATACTTTCATTATTTCTGGTAAACCTCTCTGTATGTTGTTCCTTGATCCACTTCACCTCTTTCTCTAATAAATAATGTTGAACATTTCATTCTTGAAGTACTTACATATCCAAAGATCTATGAAATTCCCTCTATTATATCATTATTTATCATCAACACCACATTTTTATAACATGTTATACAATATTCTTAAATACTCATATAGAAATATAATAATTTATTATCACAAATTTCATCCAATGTTTAACATAATTTTTCAATAAACTGTTAACCTTATAACCCTTAAAAAATATAAAAATCTAAAAAATCGGAAATAATGTTAGAAAATTTTCAAAACATTGATTCCCTTATATAAAAAATAGTATCTCTTGGTTTTCAACTACCAAACATGTGAATAACCTTGTCACATATTATCTTGAAACATGGTAATAGCCTAAATTTCCATAAATCCTTAATGAAAGAATGAATTATTCATTTTTTCATATATTACTGTATAAATTACATAAATCCATTATTTTGTAATCTTCATCCATGATAGAATAAACTACATGTCAATATTTTCATTACCTAAATAACATATTAAGGTTTATCATTCCATTAATCAAGTATGTGATAGGGACATAAACATTCCATTATTTCGGTTTTTTGTTCCATCATATCCAGTAAATTTGTTTCTGTAAATTAGTAGTGAAAAAACCGAAATTGAACAATACTTATATATACCACCTTTCATATAACATACTTCTTGAATCCTAATACATAATTGTTTTTATCCTTATTCATCTTCATTACATTATCATGTCTACCTAATCCAATAAAACAATACATGTGTCAATTATCATTTCATCTCTAGTCTCTTCATCATTAGCATTATAACCATTACACATACCACCATGCCGATCCTCATCATGAACATTCTTATTGGGACATTATGTTTCATACAGACCATTTACTCCACAATTCAAACACTTAACCTTCAATGATTTCTTATGGGGATAAAATTCTTATCCATTTGGTTAACACAACTCTTCATTTTTTCACTGTATTTACTTTATTTGTGTCTTTTTCCATGTAAAAAAACATCATATTCCCATTTTACATTCAGTTGGGTGATTATTTCAACATTATTTAGAGAAAGGAAAGTGAATCATAATTCCCCCATTGTCTCTATTACCCAAAATCTCCATGAACACATTTTTTCTATTACTACGTGAGTCCGAGAGTTGGTTAACGTAGACATTGTTAATTATGTTCTATGAAAATATATTAGAAATGACCATAATATATCTCACTCCAGTGATCATACCAATTAAATTCTCAACACCAAATCATCCATCATATTCAATGTTAATCTAGTTCCTTATGGTTCTCTCCATTAACTAAAACAAGAATAATATTTAGGTAATTACTTGTCATAGTATAAAATCACATAGTTGTGCAATAAATTTCATATATGATTTTTAAATAATAACACCTTATGTAATATATTACAACCTATGTTCATAATAGGTAATTCTTTCCAACTATTAACTAAATCCTTCATGATGGTTCATGAATAATTTTATAATCTCCAAATAATTTTCCCTAGGAGTGTAAAACCAGGTGTGTCGTAAGACCCATTGTCATATACCTGATTACCCTGATTTAGGACTGAATGATCTTGTAATATTTTTTTTAACCCTAGGTACATCTTATACAAATAAACATTCATTTATAGTATCCACACATGGATTTATTTATAGTAAACCAATCACTATATCCTTTACCAAAATTCCAGGAAATATTTCTAAATGATAAATCATCCTTAAAATTATACTTCGAGAAATCCCTAGACATATATTTATATATATACCTAGTGATATCACTATTTTCTTTCATCATAGATTCAACGATTGACTAAACCAAACATTAATACAATCTATAGAAACCCAAGATTAACACAAATAAATATTACACCATTATAGATGAATATTTAGTACATTATAATAATATATACATGAGGACTATAATACTATATTGTATTTTGAAACATGGAAACAACATCTTCTATCCAGGTGTAAGATCTTCAATATCTCACTTAAAAATATCCACCATTATTATTTCTACCTAATACCATTATTTATAACCTAGGGAAAGGAAACATAAGAAATTAGTGAGATCATATACTCAATATGGGTAAAAAATGAAATTTTAAAGAATAACATGATAAAAATGGTATAGAACATGAACAGAACATTTGTATATCATACCCTACATATTTGATATTATAATAAATTTTGAATTTTCATTAGAAATTAATCATAAGGAAATAATAAACATAATTCATTAAAGCATAACATATAAATAAAATATGTGATTGTGAAAAGCACATAAACATATAATATGATTTCTAATGTATCCAAGGCATCACTTCCAGGACCATCTTAGTTGTATGGGTTAAATCCATATACCATCTTGTTAGTCATGATTCACTACAATTGACATTCTAGTAACATGATTTCACTACACATACCATCATTGTAGTGATGTGTTAGTATTAGGACATATTAGTAGTTAAGGATCACTCCCAATAGAATCTTAGTCAATATAATAAGATATAAATCATTACCCAATGAATTAGAGGGAGATATAGGTGACAACATTCTCAAAATAAAATCAAACATTCATGTGGAAAAAAATCACAAACATTCATATCATAACCAATTCAATGAAATGGGTATCATAAACATGTAAACATATCATTACCTTTAATGAAATATATAGGATTCATAATCATTTCCTCAAAATAATAACTAGTGAAAGAGAAATGGATTTCACAATCTTATTAACCATTAAAAAGAAATATATTCATAAGAATATTTTCCAGGAAATACATATGGATTTTATAAGAACAATGACATTAATAATATCCCATTAATAGAAATTTTATTAATGGACCCTTTAGTTAATTTCCTTGAAGGGAATGGGTAAAATCAAATAATGACATCTTTGATGTAAAGTAATTTTGAAATATCTTTCAAAAAATGATTCTTGTGGATAATATAATGTCTTCATTGCAAAATTATTTTTTAAAAAATAATATTATTTGGAAATAATTTTCTTATAAAATTCCATGAAAACTAATATAGAAGGCATGGAATTATTTTTAAAACGTTTTTCATTGAAAAATAATAAATAATTTTCCAATACTTTAAAAGAATTTTTATTTGAAAACACAGTCAAAGTAATAAATAATATTTGAAAAAGATTTGAAATCCATTTTTATTTGAATCATAACAAAGAATATTTAATGTTTTCTGAAAAATATTTTTTTGAAAATACATTGAAAACTCTTAAAGTTTTATTGATTAATTTTTGAGAACTATTTCATTAAAAATACATTGGAAACTTACAGTGAAATATTGAGAACAATTTTAACACCATTTCATTGAAAATAACATTTAAAACTTAGAAAAAATTATTTTAAACCATAAAACATTTTTATAATATTTTTTAATTAAAATATATCTTCTAATATTATTCAAAAACATTTTTTAAAACATGGTTTTAAAATAAAATAGATTTCATGCCTAATAGAGAGATACCTTCATTTTTGCAGAAAAGAATTTCTTAATTATATAAAGTAACAAAATGTGAAAATATGGTACTAATTAATGGATAGATCTTGAATAATCATACGGGAATTAATCTCATGAGTTTTTCTAAGATGTAGATAATAAGATTCTATTAATAGAATCATAATCATTAATAGTCTCGAAAAGAGATTAATTGATTTAATTAACACTTACCAAGTGGTTACTTAAGATCCTTATCATTATGTAAGTAAATGATCATTCATGAATAAAAAATATCATTAATGGAAGTAGATGTATGATATAACATATAAATTTAAAGAATATACACCTTTTTAAAGAACATAGGTTCGTAACAAAACCTACGTCTCAAATAATGTAACATGAGACAAAACTAATTTACATATATAGTAAATTTTGAAACATTAAACCTCATGAAATAAAGATAATATAATATATATTTAAATAAAAGTAATTTTAATTATAATAAAAATATTATAAATTTATGCGTAGTTCATATACCACACAAAAATGGATGGTCAATAAATCATTTATCTAATGATAATACAATGTTAGATGAAATCCCTTTACCTTTTGTCTTGAGTCTTATTATACTCATTAGGAAAAGCATTATAATTATTATAAATTTATTTTTAATATTATACCGATCCATATTATTATATCTAATTCCATATATTATCTGATTATGGCCTTATATTACCCTCTAGTTAACCGTGTTATGTTAAGATCTCTATTTCGATAATATATGCTCTTTTATTCCCATCTGTATAAATTTATTATATTGTAGTTACATATAATTCTATCATGATTAAAAAATTTCAAAAATAATATAAATATAATTTCTTTTTAGTGTATGATTATTATAATAATCTATAGAATATATAAGTACAAAATGGAATACACCGTTCATGGAGAAGGTAAGTCGAACATAAGCATTAAAATTGTTTCTATTTTTATTAGTGTATTGAATGAATGAAGTAAAATGAAATATAGATATATATGTATATAATTAATAATGAATAATTATGGTACCATATATATCACATATATTAACTAAATTCATCCTCAATACATTCCATGTAGTGTATGGACAAATCATATCACACTGAGGGAGTTTAGTCCACACTTCCTCAAACCAGGTAATAATATTAAAAACAATTGAAGGGTGAAAATATATTTGTTGTAATAAAACAATATAATAACATAAGTAAATAAAACAAATAATATATGAAATAATTAATGTGAGTGGCCTTAATAATTTCCACCCTCAAAGGAGGTAAATGAAAAATGAACGATTATTGTTTAGTAAGGGGTTAGTTCATTGTATAAAAAAATAGTATGTTTCTTACCCATTAGATGGTTTTCTATGAATTTTTCAGTCAAATAATTTCATAAAACATCCTAATATATTAGTGATACATTTTTTATAATAATTTAATACAATGAGTAGAGGTGGTGGATAAAAAATAATTGAAAGGAGTTTGAGAAAAGATGATACCTCTTAATCAGGAAAATATTTTTGGGTTATGCCAAAAGAATTATATAGATTTATTCTTCTCTAAGTGACACTTCATAGAAGAATTTATTGTTTTTGAGACTATTTTATTATAATTTATGAAATACAATGTGTCTTGAGTGGTGTGAGGAATGAGTAGAGTTTTTTCAATTTTATAGTGGAGGAGGAGTATCACTCTTGTAAATACCAAAAGGTATTCAATAATGGGGTTTTTTTAAGATAATGTCCCTTAAAATTGGTCAAATAATTGATTTATGTGTATTTATAGTCTATAAAAATATTCACTACACAAAAATATATTCATTTTATTAATTTGGTTCCTTAACTTCTAAGATTCCAAAATTTCATTAATTTAGATTTTATTAAAGCTGCTAGTTTTTTTTCCAACATAATTTTACCATTAAGACTAAACTAAAGTTATATTTATTATATAATATAAATAAATTTTATTATAAATTTTATACCATATTCAAAAAATAAAAATAACTAGTGTTTTGGAAACAAATGTTTTGAACAAGCACACGTGATGCACAAAACATTTCTTAAACCCAGACCATTCTAAAAATGTTTTTATTATATATGGGTCAATATGTTAATTATAAAAGATATGTTTTTCAATTAATAGACCACAATTAATAATTTCAACCATTAAACCCCACTTGTTATAATATATTATTTTATTTATTTTAAATCATTTTATAATATATCAGTTATTGTAAAATAACAATAATATCAATTATAACATTTTTTAAAAATATCAAAGTAAAATTTGAATTAAAATAAAATAATTTTATATATGTTAAAAATGATATATTAATATAAAAATAATAATTAATGAAAAAAAACTCAATAAATTCACTTCACTCTTAACAATTATAATATCATTTATTTTAGTTGATAATTAACTAAATAATCACTACGTTTGTATTTCATAATCATTTTCTATTAATAAATCATCTAAAAAATTATAGATAAATTATTATCATAAAAATAAACACTTTTATTTCATAATGACATTTATAACCAAAAATATTTTTTTTACATATCTCACTGATTAATTAATATAAAAAGTAAGGAGAGTTTTTCTTTTGTCTTTTCCTTACAGAACCTTTTATATAGAGAACATCAATTTAATAATATCCCAGTAACCCATAATATTTTATAGAATTATGGATATGGTCGAATTATTGAGATGAAATTCATTTTGGACAAATTTCTAGGTAATTTTGGTCTTTCAAATTATGGATTAGTCCCTAATGTTTCGTAATATTACCTTATTCGTTGTGATTAATTTTTATAACCTTCAGTAATCATTTATGTAAAAAATGAATTTGATGTTGTTAAATTAAAAATATCATATAGATTACAACAATGTATGAATATTATCAAAAATTCAAGTCATAAAAGGGTTAAATTTATGATTAATTCTAATCTCGCAGATGTGGTGAGAAAGCTAGTTTTTAAAGTAAAAACGTTAAAAGGTCAACATGTTTTTATCTTATTTTAAAATAAAAATATTATCAATTCCCTAAATTAGATTAATTTATTCATAATTGATCTATTTTTTACACCAACACCCAATTTAATATATATAGTAACATTAATAATTATTTAAATGAAAAGGTTGGTTTTAGGTTAATTGTTGTAATTTTTTGTATTAACCCAAAAATGATGTTTCTTAGAAAAATATCAAAAAATCCAACAAACATAAGTTTAAAATTATTAATTAAAAATATGAATTTTATTTTAAAAAATTAATTTTAAATGGGTGTCTAAAATTAATATTATTATTTTCAAAGAAAGACATGAAATATAGTTCATTTGAGATAATACTATTTTAATCTTAGAAGTTCTTCACCAAAAAATATAATTATTTTTATCATTATGTTTTATTTATTTAAAATCTTTATAAAAAATATATGAAGCATAGTCAATATAATTAATATTAAATTGTTTAATGGCTCGGTTATAATCAACTCATTTAAATAATTGTAACTATAAAATGGTGATTCATAGAAACATCTATTTTTCATATAACATACATCAAGTTGGTGTAGTATATAACATATTACAAGTTGTAGTTGTGTGTAAACTATGTAGAGTCGATGTTCCATGTAAGATACATTGAGTTGGTTACATGTAATTCATGCCATTTGAGTGTCGTGTGAAAGAAAATTTTCTCTTATTTATTTTATTTTAGATTTTTTTTCAAAGTTCGTGAAATGAAAAATATCAAAAAAAAACTAATTAATTAGAATAAAATAATTTAAAATATATGAAGGTGTTACAAAATTTTCCTTATAAGATTAATATTTTATGATATCAATTCTTTATGAACTCAATCAGTTCATGAGTAATGATTTTTTTAATTAGTTGATTTTCCCTTAGATAATATTATGATTGAAACACAATGGGTATTTTTAAATAATAATGATAATCAGGGAATAATAAATATGTATAATGAGAGAATTATAATTAAAGGATATAATAAATATTAATTAATATATTATTAGAAAACAATTTCCCTCATTTCTAGAATATAAATAGTTATAATCATGTTTACATAGGAGTCTAATGTTATTTTTCAATTATATCAGAATTGTATAAAATCATCCATTTTAAATCGTTATTTTTGAGGGTGTATTTTATTTTTTATTAACCTAAAGGTTATGGAAACCATCATCAACAAAATTACATTCTTATTAATATTAAATAACGTAATATAATTATACAATAACCATATACTTTTTATGAAGGATGTATTCCATTTTTAAGGAAAAATTGGATATTAAGGTGATTTCATTATTGTAATCATTTCTATAAAAATTATTTTGATGATATATTAAATTTTCATATTTATATAGATGGTGTTATTTAATTTTTAAGTAATAAAATATTGTAATGAGTTCTCAAAACATAAGAAAAATGAATTTCAAGTTATTATGAGGATAGAACATAATATCATTCATGGTTTTCAAATTTATGAAATTGTTTAGGGAAATGTTTTCAATCAAACCAAATATATTTTATTATTGATTGAATAAAATTATACTTAAAAATAATATGCATTTTGAATCTCCCATGTGTACTAATGTAAAACATTAATTTGAAAATATGTAATAATAGTGGATTTCTATTTATATATAGTCATGATTAGTGATTTGTTATATCTTACTATTACTAGACAAGAAATTACGACTTCCTTTATTTTTAATGAAACATTTTAATAAAATACAAAGGAATCTCGTCCTATTCCTATTAAAATAATATTTATATATTTAAACGTAACTAATACTATATTATTAATTTACCCCAAAACCTCATTTTTAATATAATTTTATAATGAAGAGATGATTTTAGAGGGTGTTAGATAGAGAGAAAACCCACATCATGTACTTGCCACATTTTAGAATAGTCTCTCATTTCATGGATGAGTATGAAGTAACATTAAATTGCATTATCAATAGTTGATGTGTAATATATATAGGTTGGTGGTTTTTTAAAAAATATTAGTGTTGAGATAGATACTTTAAACAGTGGATCAAAATTTTATAATATACCTATTTTAATTTGATAAAACTAGTGATATTAATGTGTAAAATTCTAGCTTTTGATCCCAAATAATCAAGAAGCTAGTTCATAGTACCATTAATGTCATATAATATACAAGTAAACACATCTTCAATGACTAAATAGTTTATTAGTCATGGTAAACTATATATATACATGAGGTTATACTTTTGAATGAAAAAATAACAAAATAATAATATTTCCTTAAAAATATTATTTCAACTAGTACAACCCAATATATCAGTCATAGTAATATTTATGGATTCATAAGAATGTAAATAATAAAATGGCGAGCTTAAATTAAATTTAAGGGTAATTTACAACATAATATATTATCAATCAAAAAGTATAATAAATATGGTATGATAAATAACTAAACAGACATTCCATTTAAAAAACTGGGAAAGTTATTATCAAAATGGAATGGTAAATGACTGAGCACATAATCCATTAAAATATGTAGAGAAGGTATAATAATTATTTATATTTAAATAACCAAAAACACATGTCATTTAATAAATGAACACAAATTAAAATTAATTCTTATAATTTTTTCATATCGATCATATAATGGAAAATAGTAACTAAATTCTAAAATAAAGAAATTATTAATAATTATACTTAATCCTTTCTAGGTATATGAAATCATTACATTCATTACTTTTAACTTTATTGGTGGAAACATAGTAAAGTCAAGTCCTTTCACAATATATTTTCAAACATGTTTGGTTACAAATGAGAATGCATTGTCTCCAAATAATTTCACCTCATGAGACTATAAAAGCATCGATGGGATTAAATTAAATGGTCCTCAAACAATGTAATACCTATGAAAAAAATTCCTCATATATTGAATAATTGATTTAATTCATAAACCTTTTTCCTTGTTAAATATATTTGTTGAGTATAATATTCATAGTTATTAACATTTCATCAATTTATTAAATATTATTCATTGTACAAACTATATGTAAAAAGAGTATAAAATTGAGACAATATATATTTTTATTTTTATACTAATGATATTTAGTCTTCATTTAATTTCCAATTATTATAATAATTTTAATAATTTATGAGAATGCCAATGAGTAAAAAAAGGTTCAAGTAGAATAATTTCAATACAGAGCTTGGTCAAAGTGGCCATAAACCATCTTGAGGAATATTAATGACAATATAAATACACATTGGTGTAAGAATAATATGTTATCTCATTAATGAATATAAATAAAATAAAAATGTACTTAAAATCATTCTTGAGATAAATATCCTATTAATTTTTAGAATATTTATAAAAAATCATTTATAATCACTATGATAAACAAAAAATTCTGAAAAAAATGTTGAATATAATTTTAATTGAAAATATAATTCTACAAATAATATATAATATTTAAACCATTTTATTTTTTATGAGGGGTGTTAATCTAATTTGTTTTGTTTAAGAGAAAATAATGTTTTCCTTCCACTTTTTCAGTAAACGAAAAATGGGCATTGTTCTAAAAATGGAATAACGATTTATTTGAATAAAGATTTTCAAAATTGAAAATTATTAAAACATACTTTAATATATCATATTGAAAATGATAAAACATTTTTTCAAATAGTTATAAAAAATATGGGTTTGGAAGAAATCATATTTCCAATAGAAGAGAAGAGTAGAGTCATATTTTCTTGAAAAGTATTTCTATTACTCTTTAATTAAAAATGAATAGAAAAATTATATAATTAAAATAATATTTTCATTAATAAATAGTGGAAAAGAATATTTAATTTTTAATAAAGATTTGTAAAATTAAATTCCTTTAACTGAAATTCAAGAATAATCAATCTCGATTAGAATGAAATAGTAAAATAAATACTTAAATGATCATAGAGTTGATGTGAGAATTATTAAATTAATTTAATATTACTATACACTTTAAATACACATAAATAAATTGTAAACAAAACTAATTTTAGTCCAAAAACATTAATTACAGAATCTTATCATCACATAGCCAATGATGTATAAATTTATTCCAGTGAGTGGAAATTGGGTCTATAAAACACTTACCTTAGTCTTGATTTTGGATGAGGATTATTGATCCTCATATATAGTAGTATTAAAAAATTAAATAACTATTTATAAAATCATATTAATATTTAGAGTATCATTTATGATCATTTTTTACATATAATCAACCATTTATTAATAATTATTCGTTATTTTCATTGTTTTTAGTGATAACTATTTTATTATTCAAGAATGATTTGACTCTGTATTTTGGTTCCAATTTCATAGATCAGGATTTAATAATATTCATAAAGTGAACCCAATTATAAATTTTATATAATATTCATTATCTGTTTATTTATAATAATTCATAATGTTTTGTGATATGAAATTAAATTCATTGTTCTTGGAGATGGTTGGTCACATATATTCATAAACATTGATTCCATTTTATTTTAATATTGTTAGAGTGAAATGTAAATTATATATATATATATATAATATTATTACAGTATAATTATTATATGTATAATATTTATATTAAAACAGTCATTAATATATACTGTGTAAAACATTAATGAATTGCATCCCATGTGAGGTGGTAGTTCAACGTACAAATTTGCGATGTTATCATATTCCCAGAAAATAGATTTCTAGATTGTGTTTGTTATATAATATTTATAGAAACAAAAAGAAATAATAAATACAATAAATATTATGTATAAATATTATTTAGATCATTATTATAAACCATTTTTGGTATTAATGGAAAACATATGACATTATTTTGTGTAGCGGTTGTCCCCTATACACACGAATAATGGTTTTTTTAACACTTCTTATATGTTCTTTGATGTTTTATTTTATACCCTTATCATAATATAATATCAGATTATTTATAAAAAAATATTTTATTTAATACCCATGACATAAAAATAATTCATGAAGGAGGTGACAGAAATAAAATAACAACTCTTTTGGAATGAAATTATCTATTCATTATGTGTCCTTTTTAGGATTTCTCCACTTCCATCATATTTCTATTTTTTTCCAAATATTAGGATTTTATTATAAGTATAGGAATATTATAGAGTTAATTGGGATGGTCTTGGAATATCAAATGTTGTTAGGAGGTGATAATAAAGGAGGTTATTGGGTGACATTTTATAAGTGGGGGAGATGACAAACTTTGTATTTTTGAAATTTATTGAGTTATCGATAATTTTTTCATTTAAATTATATTAAATGATAAATCATTCTCAAAAAATGGGTAAAAGGAAAATTTTTTCCATAAAATTGTTATTTTACATATTTTGTGTCATTTTACATGTTATTTTATATGTTTAACAACAACATATACACGTTTTCTCCTTAATTGTCGTAAATAATTTTATCTTTTTTGAGTAATTACATTAGTAAAAAAAATTATTAGTTATTAAAAGATTTAAATAACACTAATTCCAAATATGAAATTCCTCTTTTAAAATCAATTATTATATGTGGGAAAATTTATGTTACAAGTAATCTCATATATATAATGAGAAAGTGGGTCTTTAAAATGAAAATGTTTAATATTTTACTAGGATTTTATATGTAAATTGAATTTAATAATTATCAAAATCACCAAATTTATATTAATTTATTTTTTATGGATATAATTTTACCTAAAAATAATATTAATGTATAGTTTTTCATTATAAATTATTTAAATGATACAATAGATTACAAAAAAAATTCAACCTTTTCATACTTTTTCAAAAAAAGCCTTCTAAAAAATCCAAAAATTTACTGAAATATAATTTTTTACAATAAACATTCAAAATAATATGTTTATTTTTTCAAATAATAATTAATAATGTTTTAAACTTAGTTATAAAATAATGCTTCCATTAAATGGAATCAAAATTTCTATTATAAAAAAATTATTCATAAAATATGATTTCATATTTTGTAATGTCCATAAAATCAATTGGATTAATGTAAAAATAGTTTTCTTAATATATAATATAAAATTTTCATTAATATCATCCAATATTATTAATTATTTATATTTATAAAGATATAAACCTTTTTTCCTATAATTTATTTTTCAAAAAAACATTTTCTTTATATTAAAATAGTTTTTATATTCCATTCTAATTAATTGTTAACCTGTGGATTCAACCATGTATTTTCATTATATATTTAATCATATATATAAATTCAAATTTAAGGACTATGATATAATTTTCATTCTAAATAATCACTTTAATAGTATTCGGTATAAATCTATTTTTTGTATAACACATGCATTTAAAGAAAATAATTATTGCATGTAGTTCAAGAAAACTCTGTACTAGATGCATTTCAAGATATAATACATACGGTTTTTTTTTAAATGTATGAATATAAAAATATCTCATGATGTTATATATATTTCAACACATGGTACTGCATTTCATAAATATTATGAAATAAAATATAATTTCTTTACAATATTTAAGGAGTTACATTATCCATGCCAAAAATAAATTGAATCATCACAATTTAAAATTGATCTTGAATTCGACAGATGAAAATTTAAAAACACAATTTCTAATAAACACTCATCATATGGAGGGTGTGTAAAAATCCTGTTAATAAGTGACAATGAGAATTGAAAAGATCACTTGTAATAACATATAACTAGAATTCAATGTAATATAACATTACATTGAAGTGATGATATAGACCTGGAAGAAGAGAATAAATATTTATAGGGTGTGACTTATGTAATTCTCCACAGAAAATTGAATGATCATTGGAATGTTGAGGGACTGAAATCCATAAATCTGTGATTATTTAAAAGACCACTGGTTCAATAAAAATAAAGATATAATGAGAATAATTTTTTTTCAAACCCTTACTACTAGTGTCGAGGAAGTATTTCACTGTATAAGAATATATAGAAATATAATTTATTGATATTTTTTATTTGATAAATTTTTATCATTATTTGGTTATCATTTAATAAATTATCAATTAAAACCTTGATCTATTAAATGAATATGAAAAAATTATCATTCCAGCAGAATTACTGTTTAATAGATCATATAATCCATAAAATAAAAAAAAGATAATCGTATAATATGTAGTAAAACTAAAATGTTTGGGAGAACATTTTTAATAACACATGATTTTAAAACTAATCCATTCCAAAAATATTTAACCATAATTCCCATCCAAAAATCTGTGGAAAAATTTATAAAGATGATTACTAAATATAAATCATATCTAAAAGAATAAATAAATTTTCTCTTATTAATATCCTAAAAAACATGTGAATACCATCATCATGTATTCTGTAAAAACTTATTAATAAAATGAGTATACATTAATCCTTTTAGAATAGATGCATTCATTTATTTATATTTTGAAAAAAAATTAATTGTTTATATTATATGAATCAATAAACTATTGTAAAATAACTCAATTATGTTATATAATAATTTTTCAATAAATCATTAATTGGTTCTAAGGAAGTTAGTAATATCCAATTTACGTTATCCATATCATTCATCTAATTATCAAAATATCTTTATCTCAACATCAAAATAATACTATCGTACATATTTCCCTCATTTTTATGTTTTCTATGAGGTATAACTCATCATGGAATCATTTTTCTTTATTATCCATATTGATCAACATGTTCTATAAAATCCTTAAGGAAATTATACTTTAGTACAATAATTAAATATTCTAGAATTCATATAACCAATAAATAATTGATAAAATAATAAAATGAAATATTTCCTCCATCTAAACATGGGTAAATTAATCATTCATCTTCATTTCGATAAATATCATAATCTTGAACTTGATCAATTATTATATTCCAATTTATTTTTCCTTAAAACATGGAAGATATTTTTCATAGTTCCTCATAGCTCTATATTTATGGAATTTTACATTGGAATAAAATTTCATTCCATTGAAATAAAAATAACTGTGGCCTTTATCTCCACACATGTAGAAAAATACCAATCCTTTTAATATAGTAAAAATTTGTCTCCTTCAAAAATTATCACATGTGGGAAAATTATTTCATCCCTTGTTATATTTGTCAATCATTTTCACAACTTTCCTCTTCCACTCATGCTTCCCTCTAATACATAATACTTTGATAATCAATTAATATGTATTTATATCACATGATATCGTATGTACTGATCTTATGAGAATTAATTGAAGAATATTTCCCTTTAAAATTCATACATAGAACCGTCAATGAAATGATCCTTTATACCCTTTGGATTGCATGCATTGATTTGGATCTCATAACTTCTATTGGGTTGCATTTATATATAAGGTAATACACTACATTAGATCATGTGGTTATGATAAATAATGATTTTAACAAGAATAGTTAAATACTGAACATAAATAAATTTTTTTTGGCATTGATAATCTTAAATTCAAATACAATCCTTCTTGGAATTTTTTTTTATAATTTCCCTCTATTTATATCATAGTGTTATGTTCCATAATCTACATTTTCCAAAATATTGTTTCCAAAATTTCTACAAAACTTCAATTGAAAGAAAATAAGAATCCCATCTATAGTATGCTCGGATCTAGTTCATGAAAGTATTATATTATCATAAGATAAAAGGAATCCTATCCCGAAAAATGAATAGTTTAATATTCCTATTAGACTATACATATATTATTTTTACATTACATTTGAATACAAAAATTAAAACATAATAATTTTTTCCATGGGACATACTTTATTCCAAATTTGATATAACTTATTATTATTAATACTGAACATCACAGATTCACGTATGAGGAAATAAATATGGGTGAGATTAAATTCTTAGTAAGTGTATTGTGTATCAGAAGATAAGATGAAAAAATTAGTATAATTAGTATCAAATGTTGTATAAATGAATAAAAAATACATTGAAATAAATAGAAATGGAATAATCAATATGGTATGTAAAATAACATAGACCACGTTCCATTTAAATTACTAGATAAGGTATAATCAATATAGCATGTTTAATAACTGAAACTGAATGACATTTGATCAATAAACTAAAAATGAAATGATTCTTATATTTTTTTTCATAGATAAAATCTCATAGATAATAATTAATAAATTTTGAATGAATTTTTTTTAATAAATTGTCATCTAGTTTCCAAGTTACATGAAACAATTGTCTCCAAGACCATACCAATTGAATTATGCAAATATCGAGACCTTTTAGAATATAGTTTATAACAAAAATTGATAAAAATGTTATGTATTTGTTTATTAATCACTTAATATCATGTTTCTACCGATGCATCGTGGGCCATAAAATAAATAGCCTCCAACCCATTTCATACCTATCCAAATCATTTATCATATAATGAATAATTGATTTAATTAATTAACAATATTCTTTATTAAATATATCTATTGAGTAAAGAATACAGATTTATCAATATTTCCCATGATAATTAAATATATATCAAAGTAAACACATTGTGTAATTATATTATATCATTTAAGAAATAAAAATATCCATATTATATATTAATTATATTTAGGGAAAATTTAATATCCAATGATCAATGAAAGGTTAATTATTTGAGGGAAATTAAATAACAAAAAATTTATTCAGTAATGTGAATGTAAATAATTTCCATTTTCAAAGTATTCATAAATCATCCATGGTTAAATTAATTATTTTATATATAACAATTATAGTAAGGATAAATAGTTTTTCCATGGATTAATAGAAATACAACAAGATGTTTTACAAAAATACTCCAAACGAGAAAATCCTTTTCATTTTAAAAACACATGGAAAATACTTATCATTGAAAATTAATTTTAGAAATAAAAATTTAAGAACAATAATGAAATTTTTTTTGAAAAAAAAAACAATCTCGATATTAAAAAAATATTTAAACTTATTTATTGTTCTTGAAGGCAAGAAATTATATTCATGTCACACATGTTGAAAAAATTTACATTTAACTTTTCCAATAAAATCTAAAACTATATCATTTTTAAAATTCCGTAAATATTAATATGAAAAAATGTGTAATGATTACAAATGGGAGAAAAAAGTATTTAAAAAATCCTTTATAAATGGTCATAAAATATTTGACAATAGAGGTAGAATCCATGGTATTTGAGGAAAACTTAGTTCTGAATGACGTGTAACAAGATTTATGATTTTCTCGAAAAACATTTCTAAAACATTTTAAAAAATAAGGGGTAGAAAATTGGTAGTATTAATTGTAATAATTCATTAAAAACCATCAGATATAAAGAATTAATTATTTTTTAGGAAATTTCCATGTAATATCCTTCAATTGTTATTCAATAATAATCAATTTCGATTAGAACAAGATTGAAAAGTAAACCCTGAAAATGATTATAATGATGAGGTGATAATTAATAAATTAATCGATTATGTGTAACCATATTAAATTCACATAATTCCATTTGTAATCAAATAAAATAAATAAAAATTAATTACAAACATAATCATAGCATGACATAATCAACGATGTATACGTTTAACCCAATGGGTTGAAATTGAGTTATGAAATCCCTCTCCTTACACTTAATTTTTTTTGATCCTATATTAAACACATATATAGTTGTTTTATATATGTTACTAACATATTATAGAAACTTATTAGTATTTATTATTCCATATGTTGTCTTATTATCTAATTTTTTCAATTATTTTGTAAATAAACATTCATTATTTTCATTGTTTTTCATAATAAATACTTAGTTTTTTGGGTATACATTGACTTGTTTTTTTTCCTCTTACATAGATTATAATTTAATCATCACCATAATATAAACCATTATATAAATATCATATAATATTCAGTGTATATGTAATTAAATTTATCCATATTCTTTGGTGATAGGAATTTAAACACATCGTTCATGGACACTATAAGCCAAACATACATATGAATGTTGTTTCTATTTTCATTTAATATTGAAATAAATTAAAATAATGATATACAGATATATATATATTTATATATCATAATTGTGTCATATATATATATATCTTATATTTATTAAAACCAACATTAATATGTTCAATGCAATGCATTAATAAATCACATCGCTTCGTGAGGTATTAGTCTGACATACACACAAACGATGTAATAGTATTCCAAAAAATAAAAATAAAGAAAATATATTTTATATAATAATTATAAAAGAATATATAAATCATAAACATAAAAAATATCTTATATAAATAATATTTTTCATCATTATTCCCAACCATGAAAGGTTGTAATTGAAAATTGAACAACATAAGTTCACGAGGAAGTAGTCTTCCTTACACACGAACAATGATTTCATAACCCATTTGTTGAAAATATGTAAAAGTGAAGGTAAACCCATTAACATAACAAAATATTAGTTTACTTATGAAAATTAGAATATTTTATTTGTATTATATAAAAATTTCAAAATTAGGTGGTTTTGGAAATAAAATAAAATCTATTTTAGAAAAAATTGCATCTTCTTCGGGTATCAACCTTAGGTTTACAATAATGCTTTCCCACGTTAGATTTATTCCCAATATAGTGACACTAGTTTTATTGTATGGATTTATGGTTTATAATTAGAAAGGTAATGGATAAACAAAATTGGTTTTATTTTTTGAAAATAGGGGGAGAGTCGGTGCCCTTGATAAGTGGGGGAGAGGACACTCTTGGTAGATTTGGAAAGAATTATGTTCTCTCCTGTTTCTCCATTACAAATGGCTATAATAATGTTCTATTTACATGAATGTATGGTATATGGTATCATAATTCCCATCCAATGGGTTTTATACAATTATTCTACCATTTTTACAACTTATTTTCTATGATTAAAAATTACATATAGAAATTTTCTCCATAATCACGGTAATTAATTTTGTCTTTTTTAAAAAATAAATTTCGTAAAAAATTAGACGGAGTTATTAGAAGTTATAAATTATTGTAATTCAAATTTTGAACACTATTTTTCAAAATTCAATTAATTTATGTAGAAAATATTTATTTAATATTAATCTTGTAAAACGAATAAGATATCATGCCTCTAAAATGAAATTGTTCAACAATTTACCTTGTTTTTATATATAAACTAAAAAATGATTCCAATGACCTAAATTTAATTAACCTATGTAATATTGATCTAATTAGATATTAAAATCATTTTTTTATAATTTAACATTATATATTATTTTGATTAAAAAGAGAATTTCAATAAGAATTCAGTATCTTCCACCATTAATAAAGAAATAAAACATCTCCAAAAAAATCTGAAAACAACCGTAAGAATTTTTTAAAATTAAAATATAAAAAATTAATTCTATTGTTCCAAATAAAGTCACTTAATGTTTCAATTTTTAGTTTCCAAACAAGTGAGTTTGTAAATTTCATTAAACCTATCTTTATAAAAATAATTATTTTGATTTGTGAAATTAGATTTTTTTATTATCATATTAAAATCAAATAAATTTGATCAATGGGAAAATATTTTTTTAAAATAAATGGTTTTGACCCTTCCCTTGGGGCCTATGTCGTGACTACCCCATGACCACGTTCCATATGCCATGGGTTGGAGACTTTCACCGAAAGCCATATCCCAGGATAACAAGATAGAATTTCCATTAAACCCACAAACAAATAGTCTATGAACACAACACGAAGAAACCACATTGGAAACTACTATTGTATATAGTGTACCGAATATAAGGTGTCGTAATAAGAGCCCAACTAAAATGTACATGTACAACTGAAAGAGAAAACAACTCCTGGATCATCCGCTAAGGATCTTATATGATGGGTTGGTACAACTCACCGTTGGACTTCACTACGGTACATCACATCTAAAGGACCACCTCCATGCATCATCTGGTCCTGGCTCCCTAAACATCGAATAATGTTGTCCATCATCTGCACAAGACAAAAAAAGTTTTGGGTTTTGCCTATGTTGGGGTTAGTATAAAAATACTCAGTAAGGACCCAAAGACCCCGAATATCTCCCAGAGTTCAACAAAAGAAAAACAACAATGTAAGACAGCAATAACGAAGAAAAAAAGTCATCAACTTTACTTAGGTATATGCCCATACATTTACCTATGTTATCAAAATATATTTGTCTAATACATGATGAAGCACAAGGATCCATGTTTTCAACCATTTTCACAGTTGATCCAAGAGGTAAGAATACCAAAATAGTAAATACAACGAAGGTAGCAATATGAAAAGTACCACAAAAGAAAATAATCAGGTCACACTAGATATAACATAAGTAAAGAAGTATATATGATTATATGTATTGCTGGATCATCTTATTTTGTCAAGAGGATGTGCTGCTGACCCACACAGGATCTATAGATGTTGACCCACTTAGGATTAGTGAGCCCTAACACACTCATGATCACTAAGAGTTACCCACATAGCATCAATAAATTATATTCCATGTAGGATCAATAGATTCTAACCCACATAGGATCGATGTTATTTCTTCACGTTACATCCTGCCAGAAGATTATCATACTAAGAACACATGATTTAGAGAGGATCATCTCCTCAATACATCTTTCATACATAAAATTCCACGAACTTCCACAAATAAGTATTCAGATGTACTGTGTTGTCGTAAGTCTACCAACTCAACAGACAACGCGTCAATCAGACGCCCGGTCTATGACTTATATGTGTTTAAGTACTATGGGCCTAGTTGGATTCCGGTTCGATCCAACTTGGCCATACTCAAAATTTCTCTAAAATTGAAGTTGAGTATACTAAGAAGATCATATAATTCCATGTATATTAGCACTATAGAGGGTTCATCAAACGAATGTCTAGTTCACATGTTATGACCATATAAGCGAAACTGTGCTTGGTGGGGTCTGGGTCTGGTCCGACCTGGGTAGCCTGACCCGGTCCGGGTCTGACCCATCAAAGTTGGGTTGGGAAATGGAGGGGTTGGAACGTGGGTCCAGGGATGGGCCCGTCCCACATGGTTGGTGCAGCCCATCCCGTGGAGGGGTGCGTCCCGTTGGGCTCGCGCGGCCCGACCCACTGATAGTGCAGCCCACTGGCTAGGGCCCGCCCTATTTTGCGTAGGGGGAAATGGCTCCCCTCGTTTGGAAGGTGGAGCAGCAGTGCCACATGGTGCCGCCAGGTCGCCCATGGGACCCGTAGGGAGAGGGTTTCGGACCAACGTCGCGATGTCTGATACACGGTCATCTTCAGCGGCGAGTGACGGTGCACCGCTCGCCTCACCCCATGGTCGGCTGGTGCTGACTGCCACTATCTATCATGACCCTCTTCACCTGTGTCTCATGATGGAATGACACCACCTCATTCACAGCTGGGTGGCACTGGCTGCGGCCATCAACCCCATCGACACATGTTTCTGGCGACGTCGTGTCATTGCCACGTTGAAGGTATTCTGTGGGTCATCGGGTGAGCTCCGTTAACACATTTTTCTATCTAAATGTATCAACATCCCCCTGGAAACCCACTCTACTACTTAACCCTCTGTTCTGGGTTCTATCCATCCCTAATAAAAATCCCACAAAGAACACATAGATCAACACTGTAGTAGAGGGTCTGAGCCTTGTTTTTTTTCATGTGCCCTCCGCATTAGCTTGATAACATGAGGGAGAAATAATATTCCAACACCTTTTAAAATTAGATGAGACAAAACACTGCATGGATTATACATACATTGAAGATAATTTATGGGAACACCTTCTTCATTTCCGCCGGTTAGATATTCAGTGGCACTCATGACTGCTCACAGAAACCGGCCTCATCCTACAAAGGATTAGAGTCGCGGTACGTTGTCATAGCTTCGTCGATTGGTGAATCAGTGCCAAAACTCCAACCAGAGCTCCATATAAATTGGTGAGAGGGAGGGTGTGTAACATAAGTGGAATTAATGAGGTTCATTTAATTAATGAACCTTCCAATTTTCAATTGTGCGGTTACAAAAATAAATGGTAGTCAATCCATTTAATTTCTAGATATGTTTTAGGTCATTCCACAACTGCTCATCCATTGGTGGAAAAGAAAATTGAGAAATAAAATAACAAAGTTATTTTATTGTTCTTTTAAATTTACAAAATCTATCTTTTTCTCCCGACCTAATGCGGTTGAAGTGAAGCCTCTCTTAAGCGAATCCCCGCACTACAGAATCAACGGTGCCCTCAGATTTTTAATTTGAGCACTGATTCAAAAGATAGAAAACTCTTCTTATCCCTTTACTAAAGGTACCTTAAAAAAGTTCGGAAATTTATTCTGGGTGCACTAGGCCTCGGAATCACGGGCCATCAATTTTCACTTACTCTTAAAAATTATATATAATTCAAAAAAATATATGCAAAATATGGGTCTTTATATTCTCCCCACATTATTTCTTCACATCCCTGATATCCATAACATTGACTAAGGTAACAAGATGGGGTACTAAAAAAGAATCTAAGCCTCCAACTCCTATTTTCATTCTTACATATTCTCATGTTTCCAGCAAACGCTCACTGGAGGTATAAAACATCCATGAAGGATCCACTCCTATCGATACTTAATCACCGATGGAACCTCCGTAAACTTCTCTGTATCATCGAAGTATGTCTCTCTATGGTTGATTACATGAGAAGGGTCACACACATATCTCCTTAACTGGGATACATGGAATACGTCGTGCACCCTCTCCAACAACGGTGGTAGTTCCAAGTTTTATACCACCTCGCCAATCCTCCGAAGTATTAGAAATAGTACGATAATCCTCAGTGAGAGTTTTACACCTCAACCAAATCATTGTAGACCCCGTCGAGGGGAGACATGCAAGAATATGTAGTCCCCCTCCTAGAACTATAGACATCTCTGCCTCATATTAGCATAAGATATCTACCTGCTCTGTGCTGTATTCATCTCCTCCTTGATGATCTGCACCTTCTCAGTGGTAGCCTGTACCATCTCTAGACCCATAAGTGTTAACTTTTTTGGGAAATTCTAGCATAAAGGTGATCCGAATATTTGACGGTAAAAGTCCTAATATAGTGCAATACAAAAGGTTGATTGAAATTTTTTTTTCTATACGAACTCCACCAATGGCAAGTGATCATCCCAACTATAGCCAAAATCTAGGATGTAAGCACGATGCATGTCCTCCAGTGTCGGAATGGTCCACTCCGTCTGACAATCTATCTATGGATGAAAGGAGGTGCACAAATGTTGCTGAGTCCCGATTTTCTCTTATAATCCCTTCCACAACATGGATGTAAAACATGTTTCATGGTCCGTCAGTCAATGATCACTCAGATGGAATAGTGGCCCCTAGATGTATGTGGTTTCCCTATCATGAAATCCATGGAAATCACAACCCATTTCCACTCTGGCACCTCTAGTGGCTATGCTATGTCTGCTGGATTCTAATGTTTGGCAATCACATTCTAAAAAATGTGTCATCATGAAACAAACATTGACACTTCTTTCTTCATACCTGGCCACCAGTGCTGATTCCAAAGGTCTTGTAAAATCTTCACCACACTAGGATGTACCACCAGATGGGACATTTTGAACTTCATCAACACCTCCTCCCATAGATCCACTGGTACCGTGGTGCATCCTCTAAATAGGATGGCCTGCTTCCCACCTTCAGAAACTCTATCAGGTGCCTTTCCAGAGTATATCTGGGCATGTCGAGCCTCACTTTAAATGTCACCAAGATTTGCCTCCTGAACTCACTGAAGAAGTGGGGGAGTTAAAATCATAGACTATAGGTAAGTTGATCCATCTTTTTCCACAAAAGGATATCTATAACCCAGCTAGCTCCTTTATAGCCTCACTCAACAGCAGCAAACCACACCTCCTACTGAGTGTATCTGCTACTACGTTCCCCTTCCAAAGTGTGTAGACTATCTCTAGGTCATATTCTTAGAGGAACACTAGAAATAATCATTGTCTCAGGTTGATGTCTTTCTGTGAAATGATATACCTGAGAAATTTGTGATGAGAGTAGATTGTAAAACGTTCTCCCATAAAATAGTGTCGCCACATCTTCAAGGTGAACACCACTGCTGCAAACTCCAGGTCATGTGTAGATTAGTTTTTCTCATGCTGTCTCAGCTGTCGTGAAACATAATATATAACTACTCACTCCTACATTAAGACACATCCATGTCCAATCTATAATGTGTCACAATATAGTACATACACAATGCCAAATTATGGTAGTCTTGAGATGGGGCCACTCACTAGTCTCTCCCTCAGCACCAAAAAACTATATTGGAATATATCCATCTATATGAATGGTTGTCCCTTCTTCGTAAACACTCCCAAGGGTGCCACAACTCTAGAAAAGTTTTGTACGAATCTCTGGTAGTACCCAGCCAACCCCAGGAACCCCTGCACCTTGGTCGCACTCCTGGATGGCTCCCAAGTAGGCACATCATCTATCTTCACTAGATCCACTACAACACCAGACTCTGAGATAAAGTGTCCCAGAATGTTTAAATCTTATATCCAGAACTAGCACATCAAGGGCTTACCATAAAGCATATGCTCTTGGAGTGTATCCATAACTATCTGTGGATGATTGAAAAACTCATCCTCTAACTCTGAGTATATCAATATGTTTTAATGAAGATAACCACAAAGTTATCAAGGAGTGGATGAAAGATCATGTTCAAGAGTCCCATGAGCACTGAAAGGGAGTTGGTCACGCCGGATGGAATAACCATGAACTCATAGTAGCCATACCGACATATGAATGTCATCTTCTGCACATCCCCATCTCGTACCATGAGTTGATGATAGTCAAACCCGAGGTCTATCTTCAAAAACCAATGATCTCCCATAAGATGATCCAAGATATCATCAATCCTTGGGAGTAGATGCTTGTTCTTCACGGTCACCTGGTTTAGGCACCGATAATCCACACTGAGACTCAAACTCCCAGTAACCATCTTAGTGAAAAAATTGGTGATTCTCATTGAGAAACAGTGGTCCCTATGAACCACTTTCTTTTCAAGTCCTACAACTATACTCACAACTCACAATACTCTGAAATACCTATCATATATGCTGGTGTAAATATCAGTGTCATCCAAGGGGTACATGTTGATTTAAAAGTCTACCTCTCTGTATAGTGGTAGTCCCATAACATCATCAGGAAAGGCATCAACACACTGGTCCACCACTATAGGATAGCTTGAACTCTTGACATCAACTACTCCAAGGTGAAGGCGAGCCAACTGATGTGTGATCAGCTGCACCCTCCTCCATCTAAGTCCATCCTATGTTGCAAAGGTTCCCTTCTCACCGTTGAAGGAAAACATGATCCCATACTCATAGACACACCACCCTTTAAACCTAAAATAGTCTATCTGAGCATGTACTGTAGATACCTAGTACATACCCTAGATGACATTGTAAGGCCCCGATTCTACTAATGGAAGATACCAGGTGAATATTTCGCCTCGTTGAGTGAGATCAAACTTACTATACCAGTGTGTAATCATTGAAAAATTAATCTTAGGTGTATCTAATAGAAATTATTGAGCAAATGACTCTTTTGGAATCTCTTGGCTCTGAATAAGAGTTGTGGATTTGAAAGAGTTACTCAATCCTATGTCTATAATTACTGCATCATTAGTGGATTAGACATAGATCATACCTCAAATCATCTCCAGAGTTCCTTGGTCATATTCCTCAAATTCCTGGAGCAGATCTCGTCCTTATCTAACTACTCCCTATGTTCGGGTGACTACCCAGAGGTGGTGATGGTATAACCTCGAATCGTCGCCCACCGCTTGCTGCATGGATAGCTCCTCTTCTACTTCCACCTTCTACCTACAGACGTCCCTGATCGATCCTCTACCTCTGCCTCAGTGGTCCCTTGTCTTTCTGATGGTCATCTGTATAGCTAGTTGGTCATTCGTAATCCATGTGACCCTACCCGCCTCACGAGTAGGACTGCCTGATCCTAATCATTCCTCCTCTATATCGTGATCCCCACACAACTGACCCTGTATCCTACAGTCATCAACCAAATGGTATGGAATGCTTTGTCCCCTATGTCATATTTCTACTTCCTACAGCAAATGACTCTACTACCTGACATCTGGTGGTGACTCTCGCTGTTGGTTCCAGATCAGCTAGGATGATCTCCACCAAAAGTGCTTGCTCTAGGACCCTAGCATATCTCAGAATGCTGAGCGATATAATCGATGTCATGATCTCCCATCGAAGACCGTACTGAATGGTTTGATACCTGAAGAAATTGTATCGTACCATGTTGGTGGAGTAGCAAAAGAGATCAGTGAACCTCACCATGTACTGGGCCACGTCATGCTGCCCTACTGTAAGTGTAGTAGATCCTATTTATGCACTGAGCGTAGAGTTGCTGGAAAAAACTTTGCCTTGAAAAGGCCCTTGATGTCCACCCAATTTAGGGCCACCTCATCCTATATCTGGAGTGTCAGACTCCACCATCTTCATTCTGGTCCTTGAAATATACTTCCAACTAGGATCACCATCAGATCAGTTGGTGTTTCCACTAAGCGAACAACTCTGGCGACAACCTCTAGCCAGTCCTCAGCTGCCGGAAGATCTGTCTCGCCTCGGAACCTCAGAGGCCTCTAATGCTCAAACATGTGATTCGTACTCAGTCAGCATGCACTATCTGCAAGTAGGGATATTAGAAATGGCTACCCAACCGGTGCATCTACCACTTTTACACCACCCGATGGTACTATCCCTGAAAGAGGGCCCTACACCGATTCCTCTCTTTCTCGGTGGGCTATCATTAGAAACTCGCACTGGAACCCCGGTCGGATATCTACATGGTGGCATCCTGATTGAAAACAGATGCACCACAATCAAAATGTTATACCTGGTGAGCTGACTCAATTAGATCATGAGAAAACCATTTCAAAAATACAAGAAATTAGTATTTTCATGCATCGAGTCTGAAATATGAATTCGTGGTCCTATTTTATAGATACGTCAGCCACCGCACCAACACTGGATACCCTATACTAAAATCCACACTCATAATGCTTAACACTATTTCCTCATTGAAAAGATAAGAGTCCTAGTTCTTCAGTATAACCAACTCCTCTAATTCAACTTTTTCACTACCCGTACTCCGGGGCCCGTGTTGTGACTACACTAAGCCCGCCTTTCATAAGCCATGGGTTGGCTACTAGCATCGAAAGGTATATCCCTAAAAAACAAGAAGGAATTTCCTTTAGCCCTGCAAAAACACAGTCTAAGAACATGTGATGAAGCAACCAAGATGTAAACTGCTGTAGTAAAAAGTGTATTAAAATTAAGTGCCAAGAATACAAGCCCAACTGGAAAGTACATGTACAACTGAAAGAGAAATATTCTCCTAGATCATTCAATGAGGATCCTACCTGAAGGGTTGGTACTGCTCACGATTGTTCAACACAGCAGCACTTCACATTAAAAGTCCCACCTCTGAGCACTGTCCAGTCCTAGCTCCCTTAGCCTCGATCAATGATGTCCATCGTCTGCAAAAGACATAGCAAAGTACAGGCGTATCCTGTGACCTGGTGAGTAAAATAATAATTTTTTGGGACCCCAAGACCCCCGAATATCTCATACTATTCCATAAATAAAAAATCACAAATCAAGACCTCAATCACAACGCACAAATCAGTCATCATCTCTACATAAGTTTATTCCCATACATGTACGTAAGTTATCAAAATATACTCATCTCATACATGAGGAAACATAAGGATCCATATTTTATGCCATTGGAACAATTGATCCATGAGGGATGAATACCATAAATTTGAAGACAATGAAGGTAGCACCACGAAGTTAAATGTACCACAAAGGTAAATACTCAGCCAACACCATGAATAAATTAAGTTCAAATGTACAGATGATTAGATGTATCACTGGATCATCTTATTCTGTCGAGAGGATATGCAGCTGACCCGCACCATATCTATAGATACTGACCCAAATATGATCTTTGAGCATTGACCCATATAGGACCACTAAGAATTAACCCACATATGATCAATAAATTTTGACCCACATAGGATCGATAGATTCTGACCCACACATGATCGATGTTCTTTTATCACGTTACAACCAACCACTAGATTCTCATACTAAGAACGATTGATTTTGGGAGATCCACTCCTCAAGCCATCAATCCAACCTCAACAACCACAATGTTCCAAAATGATGTAACCCATAAGAACACTATGTCCTAAGGGTTCCAATGCGACAGACGGTGGGTCAATTGGATGCCCCAGTCTATGAATTATAATGGATTTGGTACCGAGGGCCCAGTTGGATTTGGGTTCGATCCGACCTGGCCATACTCCAAAATTATCCAAATTTCTTGTGGATTATTCCACGAGGAACTTCCCATTCCATGGATTCATGCTCCATAGACAGTTCATCAAACGGACTTCTGGTTAACAAATTATGGCACGTTTAGCAAAATTGGGCTAGGTTGGTTTCGGGTTCGGTCTGTGCCAACCCGACCTGGTTTCGGTAGGCCCGACACCGGTGGGGATAGGCTACGGTGGGCTCAGCCCGTTGGGCTGCTGACTAGCCACTTTTTTATGGGCGGCGTGGCCCACTGGGCTACTACGACCCGACCCACAGAGGGGCACTACCGCGGGGCTCACGCATCCCGACCCACAGAGGGTACGGCCCGTCCTGCAGAGGGCATGAACTGCTAGTTGAGGCCCACCCTATCTAGGGGGGGGGGAATGTCTCCACACATTTGGAAGCTGGAGCGGCAGTGCCACGTGGAACCGCCAGGTCACCCGTGGGACCCGTAGGGAGTGGGTCCCGACCCTCCTTCACGAGATCTTAAACGCAGCCATCTTCAGTGGTGCACTGCTCGCCTCTGCTAAGCTAGGCCGATGCCAGCAGCCACTAACCACCATTACTATACTCCATGACCATCTTCACCGGAAGCACGTGACAGTACGCCGCCACCCCCTTCAAGGATGGCCAGTACCAGCTGCCGCCATCACCCCTGCCAGAACCGGTTGCCAGTGCCGCCAAGTCAGTGTTGCACCGACGGTCTTCCATGGGTCACCAGGTGAGCACTGGTGAACCATTTTTCCATTAGAAGGTATCAACAGCCTCCCTGGGATTCCCTGATCACTACATGTCCCTCCGTTCGGGGGTCCTCCCAACCCGAATAATAATTCTGTGAATAACTCATAGATCAACAGTGTATCAGAGGGTATGGGGATTGTTCGTTTGTCCTGCTCCCTCCATAGTAGATTGATAACATGAGGGAAGAATAAGATTCAACAATATATTCAAATTAAACAAGACGACACCGTACTTGGATTAGACTACCGTTGACGAAGAACGATGGAACCTCCTTCAACGTTGTCATCAGTTTGTTATTCTCTAGCACTCGTCACCACTGTTAAGACTGGTCTTGTCCTCCAAGTGGTTGGCGTCGTGGTCCTTTTCTAGAGCTTTGTTGCATGGTGAATCCATGTCAACACTCCACCACAGGATCCATATAAATAATCGATGGGGCGGGTTTGTGATGTACATGGAATTAATAAGATTCATTTAATTAATGAACCTTCCAAATTCCAATGGTGCAGTATCAAAAATAAAGGGGAGTCAAGATATTTAATGGCTTGACATGCCGTCGGTCCCACCACCACCACTTATCTGTTGGAGGAAAATAAAAGAGAGAAATAAGACAAATTTTTTGTTTTATTATTGTTTTAAATGTCCAAAATCTTTATTTTCTCCAGACCTACTGCGGTTGATGTGAAGCCTCACTTAAGCAAATCCCAGTTCTGCAGATTCAACAGTTCCCTCAAATTTTTAATCTGTGCACGGGCTCAAATGTTAAAAAATGCTACTCACACTTTTACTGAACGTACCATAAAAAATGTTTACAAATTCATACTGGGAACACTATTCCTCTGAATTAAGAGCCTTCAATTTTTGATAACACGAATAAATTCCATGTAATTAAAAATAATTTCATGGAAAATCCTGGTCTTTAAATAAATTAATAGGGAATTATAGGAATGGACTTAGGTGAAATCCATGTGACACCAAATGTAACACCCGAATTATTTAAAAATTAATTTAATATGGAATGTAATGCATGAAACACTGAATCAATTCAATTTTTTTAGATATTATAACATATCCATTAAACATAATTTTACATCCTCTATGATTTGAATTTTGGAAAAAAAACTATATTAACTTTTGGGATCCGTATGATATTTAGGGTTTGATAGCATCAACTTGCATATTTATTGATTAGTATCTCTTCCATAAAAATTGTAATATGAAACCTATTAATACTAAACCGGTATAATGATTAGTAACATCACCCATTAATATATAAATAAAATTTATACAACTTATACATTAATCAATAATATAATTATATCATTGTATAGATAAGACAATATTAAAAAATTAATAACTAAGTGTCGGTATTTTTGTGATTAATAATTATTTAATTACAATATAATAATAATTAATTTTATTTAAATAGTAATATTTTTCTTAAAATGTATTCATAATTATTTATTCTTTGTCTAATAAATTCAGGATAATTTAATAATACTTTTGTTAAAATTATAGGGTGTTATTAAATCCATTTTAATTTTAAAAATATTATATTTTATGTAAATAACGATTTTAAATAAAAATTAATATTATTAATATATAGAAATTTATTTTCATTAAATGTATTTATTTTTTTCGTACTAAACATCAACAAATTTTTGTGGTTAATTTTTGGGAATTTCCTGAAATACTTGAATTTTTATTGAATAGTAAAATACGGTAATTTACAGTTTAAATACATTATAATCTAAATATTCTATTCATTGACTAATGGATGATGTATACACCATTGGATCGAAACAACATGTACTTATTATTATAGTTACTGACAATAATAAACATTATTGGTTTTTTGGATAAAAATAATAAAATAATGAATAAAATAATGAGAAATTTCTCATCTCCAACACTATAAAAACCACACTCACTCCCTCTTCTCCTTACACCTACCATGATTTTTGACTTCTAAAAGTTATATTAAATAATCCTCAAAACCTAATACCCACATCTGAAATCTCTTGGTGTCTCCAAAATACCAAATGAACTCCCTTTATAGAGATTATGAAGGAGGAGTATTCAAGAGGTCAAATCCTCTTTATTTTCCATTTTTTTTCATGTTTATTATTTTATTATTATATCATCACCTCCTCTATAAAAAATTATCATGATGAATAAATAATAATTTATATAAAGATATTGTATCATGTAAATGTAATAACCTACATCAATCTCTATACTCCCTCTATTTTATTTTAAAAATGAAATCATCATCTATGAGGTACTGATTTCCAACCTTTATGGATGATGTACATTCATTCATTAATTTATCTTTATTAGATGGTCATGCAACCATTTTTATGATTGAAATAGATTATAATATTACTATTCCATCTTATTTAATGTTTTTAATAGGTATATAAAAAACTAATTCATACAACAAAACATGTTTGTTGTAATCGAAATATAATCGTTATAATCAAAATGACTATCAATAAATGACTTATATAATGATTAATCCTCATAATATATAATAATATTATATATATATAACCATTTTCAAATATATATTCTAATTAACAACATTTAATTCAAAATCTGGATAATTATACCCATTTACAAGAACATCATTACTTATAAACAAGTGACCCGATCACAAAAACTACAAATAATAATTCTATAGAGAATTGTAATTAAACACTAAAACAAAACAATAAATATAGAAATGATATTGGTAAAACTATAAGTAATAAAATACCCATATAATATTTTATAATTTAATAATTAATTGATTTAATTTGATTATCCAAGAAATTAAGTGTAGTACATAACTCGTTCAGAAATAAGGATAGGGTTTTATTCTCAAACCTTCATTTTGATTCGAGTTGTAGTATTTTCCTCTATAGATTAATGATATTCTTCATTTATCATATATAAATCATCTAAAATCTAGTTATATATTCCAATATCTTGTATTTTGAACATTTCAACTTTTGTGTGTGTGTAGAATACATGTTTAAAATGGGTTCCCATCTCAATTCTTAATGATAAGAAAGTCCAATTAAAGTGAGAATCCAGAATTTATACATATATTCAAGTGCACAAAATAATAAATTTTAAGTCATAATTATTATTATAAGACTACTTATTTATTTATGTAAAAACTAACATATATTCTTTTTATTTTTATGCCATGATTTTTCCAAAATAACGTGTATTTTTAAAGTAAAAATGCATTTCTCTTCAAAATTCCTCAATGATTTTATTTGAGTATTTAGTTCAATTTCTAATCCTCTACTAAATTTTCTGTCTTATTAAGGTTAATATCATATGTTTAAAACCCAAATTATTTTATTAAATTCTTTTTTATATGTTTTACTATGGAAGTTCGGTCTTGATACCATTCACCATTCTTCTAAAAATGGTTAGTAATTATGTTTATAAATTGGGGAATGTTATTTACATTTCATATGTATATGATGTTTTTGTTTAATCCCATCCATATAAGGAATGAACTGTACTTATAATGATATGGTTGGATCATTCTATTTCCCCTTGAAGCATAAGTAGGTCAAACATGACAAAACATAATTGTGTTTTGGGTGTGGACTTACCTTAGTATTTTCAGGTATCTAGGCGGAGGCCTTGACAACATGATTCTGATGTCTGGAATTATGATTTTTCTCATTATGGAATTAGAAATTAATAAAATATATAATATTCAGCTAGTAGAATATCTATGGATAAATTTAATTCTCTTATGATCAGTTATAGAGAATTATTTTCTAATCTTTGATTCATAACATGTTATGTTAATGTTTATTTTTAAAGGCATATGTTTTTAGTTATTCGTGATTCGTAATGGTTATGATAATGATGACGTCCATTTTATTACATACCCTTACTGATCATCTGATATCACCTATATCTTATGATTTATTTTTCCCTAATATGTTAAGATAAATATTATTATGAATGACTTTCATGAATAATCTAAGGGTTTATGAGTGCTTCCAATGGAGTTAAAATGTTATTTTTTACTTTCAGGTTATAATGTAAAACTAATATTAGTATCTAATTTTTCAAAACTACTAAAATATTCGGTCCTTCCAGATTGAACATCCTTATAAACATACCGATTTATTAATATAAGGCATCATCTATGAGAAACTGGGTTTGGTGTCCTTAGACTTGGTCTTAGAAGAAATTTGATAGAATCCGTGGAAACTAGATTTAGAAATTGTGTATTAGGGAACAAAACCCCAAGATAGATATTCAAGACAATCATAAATTGATATGATATAATTATGGTATGTTATATATTATGTGGAGGTTCCATTAAAATACATCTATTTTTGGATACTACATGTGAATGTGGTTCGGGCACAGATGAATATAGGAGAAATAAATACAATAAGGTGTTCTAGGCCTAACTCAGGGTAACCTGATATACGGAAACATTCCTTACTACGCACGTGGTAGGACACTCTCAAGGGCTATGGTTATGATAATTCACAATTTAATTAAAAACCATTATAGGGGATTTAAATTTAAATATTTCCTTAATGAAACCATGCTTCATATTATGAAATTAGACATGCATAAAATATTAATTTATGTTAAATGTTTTTTTAATTCGATTTTATACATTATGATTCATAAACTAATTTACTGTATGAAATTATTTAGAAATGGTTCTTAGAAAAAGTAATGGAATCCACATGAATAGATGTATCACATGTATGGATTTCCCTCGTATTAAAACTAATATATTTGGTTCTAATGTAATGAATGGTGATGAGAAAATAACAACTATACTGGGATAACCAACCATGGTTATAAACAATGTCCTCACATGTATAGAGCACCCAGACCCACAATGTGGAAGAGAAGTTATACACACCGTTATTTCACAATATCCTCTATCATTCAATGGGACAATAAACCCATTCATAACCGAGAAATGGATATATTCAAAATAGATGTTATTTCATGTGTTGGGATGTAAAGACCGGAAGAGGGTTATCATGGAATTTTCACTTCTATCGGGATATTCAGGTTAGTGGTGGGCATTAATTAAAAACACGAAGGTGGTAGAATAAATATAACAAATTATATGGAGGTACATTAATGAAATATTCACAGAAGAATATTTTCCTCAAGAACAATTAAATGATATAGAGAAGAAATTATTATGATGGATACAAAAAAGGATAAAAATTATTTTATGTATGAAGATGGTTTTACAAGAATAGAAAAGCTTTTTGTATACCATAAAAGTAATACGAGGAGAAATATTGATCGATTCATTGATGGTTTAAAACCAATCCATTGAAGGGAAATAGTTTCCCAAACATTCTCTACATATGAATATATAATTTCATTTGAAATCAAGAAGGAGAAATAATTCTTCATGTCTTATGAATTCAATGGAAAGAAATAGAATAGTAGGGTGGTAGAGGAATGAATGGATAAAGGGAATAATTAAAGGGGGGTTTTCAACCATATAGAAATTATAAAAAATACAGACAAGATCCTACATAAAATTAAAATGATACAATTAGAAATGTGGAGAAAGAGGCCACCAATCATGTGATTTTATGGGAAAAATAAAGCAACTACAATGCCTCAATTATAAATAAAAACTCTTTTGGAAGGAAATTATCTATTCATTATGTATCCTATTTAGGATTTCTCCACTTCCATCATATGTTTGATTTTTCCCAAATATTAGGATTCTATTATAATTATTGTGATTTTATAGAGTTAATTGGGAAGTTCTTGTAATATCAAATGTTGTTTGGAACTGATAATAAAGGAGGTTATTGGGTGACATATTATAAGTGGGGGAGACGATAAACTTTGTATTTTTGAAATTTATTGAGTTATCTATAATGTTTTCGTTTACATTTAATTAAATGATAAATTATTCTCAAAAAATGGGTAAAAGTAAAATCATTTCCATAAAATTGTATTTTTACATATTTTGGGTCATTTTACATGTTATTTTATATGTTTAACAACAACATATACTCGTTTTCTCCTTAATCATCATAAATAATTTTATCTTTTTTGAGTAATTACATTAGTAAAAAAAATTTGTAGTTATTAGATGTTTTAAATTACACTAATTCCAAATATGAAATTCCTCTTTAAAATTAAATTATTATATGTGGAAAAATGTATGTTACAAGTAATCTCATATATATAATGATAAAGTGGGTCTTTAAAATGAAAATGTTCAAAAATGTTACTAAGATTTTATATGTAAATTCAATTTAATAATGATAAAAATCACCAAATTTATATTAATTTATTTATTGTGGATATAATGTTACCTAAAAATAATATTAATGTATAATTTTTCATTATCAATTATTTAGATGATAAAATAGATTACAAAAAAATCACACTTTTCATAATTTTTCAAAAAAATTACCTTCTAAAAAAATACCACAAATTTACTAAAAGATAATTTTTTATAGTAAACATTCAAAAAGTATGTTTTTTTGCAAACAATAATTAATAATATATTAAATATAGTTTTAAAATAATTCTTTTATTAAATGGAATCAAAATTTCTATTATAAAAATACATTTTTATGTATAAAATATGATTTCATATTTTTTTAATGTCCATAAAATCGATTGGATTAATGTAAAAATAGTTTTCTTAACATATAATATAATATTTTCATTAATATCATCCACTATTAGTAATTTATTTTATTTATAATGATAGAAACCCTTTGTCCTATAATTGTTTTTTTCAAAAAAAAATCTTTATTTTCAAATTGTTTTTATATTCCATTATAATTAATTGGTAACCTATGGATTCAACCATATGTTTTCATAATTTATTTAATCATATATATAAATTCCAATTTAAGGACTGGGAGATAATTTTCATTCTAAAGAATCACATCAATAGTATTCGGTATAACACTATTTTTTGTATAACACATGCATTTAAAAAAGTTTATTATTGTGTGAAGTTCAAGCTAACTCTGTACTAGATGAATTTCAAGATATATTACTTACTGATTTTTTTATAAAATGTATGTATATACAAATATCTCATGATGTTATATATATTTCAACACATGGTGCTACATTTCATAAATTTTTTTAAATAAATTATAATTCTTTTACAATATTAAAGGAGTTACATTATCCTTGACAAAAATAAATTGAATCCTCACAATTTAAATTCGATCTTGAATTTGAAAGATGAAAATTTAAAAACAAAACTTCTAATAAACACACATCATATGAAGGGTTTGTAAAAATCCTGTTAATAAGTGACAATGAGAATCGAAAATATCACATGTAATAACATATAACTAGCATTAAATGTAAGATAACAATAGATTGAAGTGATGATATAGACCTGGAAGAAGTGAATAAATATTTATATAGTGTGACTTATTTGATTCTCTACAGATAATTGAATGATCTTTGGAATGTTGAGGGACTAAAATCCATAAATCTGTGATTATTTAAAAGACCACTGGTTCAATAAAAATAAATATATAAGACAAATAATTTTTTTTCGAAACCTTACTACTAGTGCCGAGGAAGTATTTCAATGTAAAATAATATATAGAAATATAATTTATTTATATTTTTTATTTGATTTTTTTTCATCATTTGGTTATCATTTAATAAATTATCAATTAAACCCTTAATCTATTAAATGAATATGAAATAATTATCATTCCGGAAGAATTGATGTTTAATAGATCATATGATCCATAAAATAATAAGAATATAATCTAATAATATGTAGTAAAACCAAAATGTTTAGGAAAACATTTTTAATAACACATGATTTTAAAACTAATCCATTCCAAAAATAGTTAACCATAATTCCCATCCAAAACATGCGTGGAAAAATTTATAAGGATGATTAATAAATATAAATCATATCCAAAAGAATAAATAAATTGTCTCTTATTAATTTCCTAAAAAACTTGTGAATACCTTCATCATGTATTCTGTAAAAACATAGTAATAAACTGAATAAATTAAAACTTTTATAAAATATGCATTCATCTATATTTATTTTGAATAAAATATAATTGTTTATATTACATGAATCAATAAACTATTGTAAAATCACTCAATTATGTTATATAATGATTTTTAAAAAAGTCATTAATTGGTTCTAAGGTGTTAGTAATATCCAATTTATGTTATCCATATCATTCATCTAATTATCAAAATATATTTATCTCAACAGCAAAAAAATACTATCGTACATATTTCCCACATTTTTGTGTTTTCTATGATGTATAACTCATCATAGAATCATTTTTCTTTATTATCCATATTGATCAACATGTTCTATAAAATCCTTAAGGAAATTATACTTTAGTACAATAATTAAATATTCTAGAATTCATATAACAAATAAATAATTGATAAAATAACAAAATTAAGTATTTCCTCCATCTAAACATGGGTAAATTAATCATTCATCTTCATTTTGATAAATATCATAATTTTGAACTTGATCCATCATTATATTCAAATTTAATTTTCATTAACACATGGAAGATATTTTTCATATTTCTTCATAGCTCTATATTTATGGAATTTTACATTGGAATAAATTTTCTTTCCATTGAAAAAATATAACAGTGGCCTTTATCTCCACACATGTAGCAAAATCCCAATCCTTTTAATAAAGTAATAATTTATCTCCTTCAAAAATTATCACATGTGGGAAAATATTTTCATCCCTTCTTATATTTCTCAATCATTTTTACAACTTTCCTCTTACTCTTGTGCTTCCCTCTAATAAATAATACTTTAATAAAAATTTTATATGTATTAATATCACATGATATCGTATGTAATGATCTTATGAGAATTAATCGGAAAATATTTCCCTTTAAAATTCAGACATAGAACCATCAATAAAATGATCCTTTATACCATTTGGATTGCATGCATTGATGTGGATCTCATCACTTCTATTAGGTTCCATTTATATATAAGTTAATACACTACATTAGATAATGTGGTTATGAAAAATAATGATTAATAACAAGAATAGTAAAATACTAAACATAAATCGAAATTTTTTGGCATTGATATTCTTAAATTTATATACAAGCCTTCTTTGATTTTTTTTTTATAATTTTCCTCAAATTATATCATAGTGTTATGTTCCATAATCTACATTTTCCAAAATATAGTTTCCAAAATTTCTACTAAACATCAATTGAAATAATATAAGAATATCATCTATAGTATTCTCAGAGCTAGTTCATGCAAGTATTATATTAGCATAAGTTAAAAGGAATCGCATCCCAAAAACTGAATAGTTTAGTATTCCTAATAGACTATACATATATGATTTTTACATTACATTTGAATACAAAAATTATAACATAATATTTTTTTCCATGGGACAAACTTAATTCCAAATTTTATATAACCAATTATTCTTAATATAAAACATAAAAGACTCACGTGTAAGAAAATAAATATGGGTGAGATTGAATTCTTAGTAAGCGTATTGTATAACAGAAGATAAGATGAATAAATAAGTATAATTAGTATCGAATTTTATATAAATGAACACAAAATAAATTGAAATAAATGGAAAAGTAATAATCAATATGGTATGTAAAATAACATAGAACATATTCCATTTAAATTACTAGATAAGGTACAATCAATATAGCATGTTTAATAACTGAAACTGACTGGAATTTGATCAATAAAAAAATGAAATGGTTCTTATATTTTTTTCATAGATAAAATCCCTTAGATAATAATTAATAAATTTTGAATGAGAACTTTTTTTAATTAATTGTCATCTAGTTTCCAAGTAACATGAAACTATTGTCTCCAAGACCATACCAATTAAATTATGCAAATATCGAGACCTTTCAGAATATAGTTTATAACATAAATTGATACAAATGTGATGGATTTGTTTCTTATTCACTTCATATCATGTGTCTACCGATACATATTGGGCCATACAATAAATGGCCTCCAACCCATTTCATACTTATCCAAATCATTCATCATATAATGAATAATTGATTTAATTCATTAATAATATTCCTTATTAAATATATCTATTGAGTAAAGGATACAGATTTATAAATATTTACCATGATAATTAAATATATATCAAATTAAACACATTATGTAATTATATAATATCGTTTAAGAAATAAAAATATCCATATTATTTTGTAATTATATTTAGGGAAAATTTAATATCCACTGATCAATGAAAGGTTAAAAATTTGAGGTAAATTAAATGATTAAAAATTTATTCAGTAAGGTGAATGTAAATAATTTCCTTTTTCAAAGTATTCATAAATCATCCATATTTAAATTAATTATTTTATATATACCAATTATAGTAAGGATAATTTTTTTTCCATGCATTAATAGAAATACAACAAAGTGTTTTACGAAAATACTCCAAACGAGAACATCCTTTTCATTTTAAAAACACATGGAAAATACTTATCATTGAAAATTTATTTTTTAAAAAAAATTATGAAAAATTATGATTTTTTTTTTGAAAAAAAACAATCGAGACATTAAAAAAATATTTAAACTTGTTTTTTGTTCCTGACGGCATCAAATTACATTCATGTCACACATGTTGAAAAAATTTACATTTAACTTTTTCAATAAAATCTAAAACTGTATCATTTTTAAAATTCCATAAATATTACAATGAAAAAATGTGTAATGATTACAAATGGGTGAAAAAAATTATTTAAAATTTCCTTTATAAAAGGTCATAAAATATATGACAATAGAGGTAGAATCCATGGTTTTTAAGGAAACATATTTCTGAATGACTTGTGAAAAGATTTATGATTTTCTTGAAAACAATTTCTATGACATTTTAAAAAACAAGGAGTAAAAAATCGGTACTATTAATTGTAATAATTCATTAAAAACCATCAGATATGAAGATTTAATTATTTTTTAGGAAATTTCCATGTAATATCCTTCACCTCTTATTCAATAAGAATCAATTTCAATTAGAACAAGATTGTCAAGTAAACCTTGAAAATGATCACAATGATGAGGTGATAATTAATAAATTAATAGATTATGTGTAACCATATTAAATCCACATAATTCCAGTTTTAATCAAATAAAATATAATAAAAATTAATTACAAACATAATCATAGCATGACATAATCAAAGAAGTATACGTTTAACACAATGAGTGGAAATTGAGTTATGAAATCCCTCTCCATACACTTAATTTTTGTTGATCCTCCGTTAAACACATGTATAGTTGTTTAATATATTTTAAAAACATATTCTAGAAACAAATTAGTATTTATGATTCCATATATTGTCTTATTGTGGCATCTCTTCAATTATTTTTTAAATAAACATTCATTGTTTTCATTGTTTTCCATAATAAATACTCATTTTTTTGGGTTTTCATGGACTTGTTTTTCCTCTTACATAGATCATAATTTAACCATCAACATAATATAAACTATTATATAAATATCGTATAATATTCATTGTATATGTAATTAAATTGATCCATATTCTTTAGTGATAGGAATTGAAACACATCGTTGACACTATAAACCAAACATACATATGAATTTTGTTTCTATTTTCATTTCATATTGAAATAAATTAAAATAATGATATATAGATTGATATATATTTATTTATATATAATAATTATTTCATATATATATATATATATCTTATATTTATTAAAACCATCATTAATATTTTCCATGTAATGTATTAATAAATCACATTGCTTCATGAGGTTTTAGTCCACTGTACACACGAATGATGTAATAGTATTCCAAAAAATAGAAATAAAGAAAATATATGTTATATAATAATTATAAAAGAATATATAACTCATAAACATAATAAATATCTTATATAAATATCATTTTTCATCATTATTCTCAACCAGGAAATGTTGTAATTGAAAATTGAACAACATAAGTTAACGAGGCAGTAGTCTCTCTTACACAAGAACAATGATTTCATAACCCATTTGTTGAAAATATGTAAATTTTAAGTTAAATCCATTAACATAACAAAAAATTAGTTTAAATATGAAAATTAGATTATTTTATTAGCATGATATAAAAAGTTCAAAATTAGGTGGGTTTGGAAATAAAATAAATTCTATTTTAGAAAAAAATTACATCTTTTCATTCAGGTATCTTCCTTAGGTTTTCACTAATGATTTCCCGTGTTGGATTTATGCCCAATATAATAACACTAGATTTATTATATGGATTTAAGGTTGTGATATAGAAAGGTAATGGATAAATTTTTTTTTAAATATTTTGAAAATAGTGGGTGATTCGGTGCCCTTGATAAGTGGGGGAGAGTACACTCTTGGAAGATTTGGAAAGAATTATGTTCTCCTTTGTTTCTTAATTATAAATTTCTATAATAATGGTCCATTTACATGAATTTATGGTATATGGAATCATAATTCCCATCCAATGGGTTTCATACAATTATTCTGTCATTTTTACAACTTATTTTCTATGATTAAGAATTACATATAGGAATTTTCTCCATAATCACGGTAATTAATTTTGCCTTTTTTCAAAAATAAATTTTGCAAAATAATAGATGGAGTTATTATAAATTATAAATTATTGTATTTCATATTATGAACACAATTTTTCTAAATTCAATTAATTTATGTAGAAAATTTTAATTTAATATTAATCTTGTAAAATGAATAAGATATCATGTCATTAAAATGAAATTGTTCAATGCTTTACCTTGTATTTATATATAAACTAAAAAATGATTCCAATGACCTAAATTTAATTAACCTATGTAATATTGATCTAATTAGATATTAAAATAATTTTTTATAATTTATCATTATATATTATTTAGATGAAAAAGAGTATTTCAATTAGAATTCAGTATCTGTCACCATTAATAAAAAAACTTCTCCAAAAAATAACTAAAAACAACTATAAGAATTTTTTTAAATTAAAATATAAAAAATTAATTTTATTGTTCCAAATAAAGTCACTTAATGTTTCAACTGTTAGTTTCCAAACAAGTGAGTCAGTAAATGGTATTAAAAATATCTTTATAAAATTACTGATTTTGATGTGCGAAATTAGTTTTTTTTTATTATCATATTACTATCAAATAAATTTGATCAATGGGAAAACATTTTTTTAAAATAAATGGTTTTGACCCATCCCTCGGGGCTTGGGTCGTGACTACCCCATGCCCACCTTCCATATTCCAGGGGTTGGCGACTTGCACTAAAATCCATATCCTTGGAAAATAGGAAGGCATTTCCATTAAACCCACAAACAAAGAGTCTATGAACACAACAAGAAGAAACCACAATGTAAACTACTATTGTATAAAGTGTACCGAATATAAGGGGTCGTAATCCAAGCCCAAATAAAATGTATAAGTACAACTGAAAGAGAAAACAGCTCCTGGATCGTCCGATAATGATCCTATATGATGGGATGGTACAACTCACAGTTGGACTTCACTACGGTATATCACATCTAAAGGACCACCTCTGAGCATTGTCCAATCCTGGCCCCCTAAACATCTATCAATGTTGTCCATTTTCTGCACAAGACAAAACAAGTTTTGGGTGTTTCCTATGTAGGGTTGAGTATAACAATACTCCGTAAGGACCCAAAGACCCCTGAAGATCTCCCAGAGTTCAACAAAAGAAAAACAACAATGTAAGACCGTAATAAAGAAGAAAAAAATTCATCAACATTACTTAGGTTTATGCCCATACATATACCTATGTTATCAAAATATACATGTCTAATACATGAGGAAGCATAAGGGTCCATGTTTTCAACCATTTTCATAATTGATCAATGAGGGAAGAATACCACAATAGTAAAGACAACGAAGGTAGCACCATGAATAGTACCACAAATTCAAATACTCAGGTCACACCCGATATAACTTAAGTAAAGAAGTACATATGATTAGACGTATTGCTGGATCGTCATATTCTGTCGAGAGGATCTGTTGCTGACCCACACGGGATCTATAAGTGCTGACCCAGTTAGGATCAGTGATCCCTAACACACTCATTATCACTGAGAGTTGACCCCCATAGGATCAAAAAATTCTATTCCATGTAGGATCAATAGATTCTAACCCACATAGGATCGATGTTATTTCATCACGTTACATCTATCCAGATGATTCTCATACTAAGAACGCATGATTTGGAGAGGGTCATATCCTCAAGCCATCTTTCATACCTGAAATTCCACGAATTTCCATAAATAAGTATTCAGATGTACTGCATTGTCGTAAGTGTACCAACTCAAAAGACAGCGCGTCAATCAGATGCCCGGTCTATGACTTATATGCGCTTTAGTACCATAGGCCCAGTTGGATTTGGGTTCGATCCAAATTGGCCATACTCAAATTTTTTCTAAATTCCATGTTGAGTATACTAAGGGGATCGTCTCATTCCATGTATATTAGCACTATATACGGTTCATCAAATGAATGTATAGTACCCATGTTATGACCATTTTAGTGAAACTGGGCTTGGTGGGGTTTGGGTCTGGTCCGACCTGAGCAGCCTGAACCGGCCCGGGTCTGACCCAGCCAAGTTGGGCAGGTCAATGTAGGGGTCGGCCAGTAGGTCCGTGGACGGGCCCATCCCGCTTGGGAGGTGCAGCCCAACCCGAGGAGGGGTGCGTCCCGTTGGGCTCGCATGACCCGTACCACTGAGGGTGTAGCCCACTGGCTAGGGTTTTCCCTAGTTTGCGTAGGGGAAAACAGCTCCCCTAATTCGGAAGGCAGATTTGTAGCGTGTGACGGTTCACCGCTCGCCTCAGCCCATGGTCGGCTGGTGTCGACCGCCACTATCTATCACGACCCTCTTCACCTGTGGTGCATGATGTCATGCCACCACCTCATTTATTTCTGGTTGGTACCGGCTGCGGCCATCACCCCTGCATGGACATGTTTTCGGCGACATCGTGTTGTTTCCACTTTGAAGGTATTCCACGGGTCATCGGGTGATCTCCGTTAACATGTTTTTCTATCTAAATGTATCAACGTCCCCTGGTACACCCTCTCTACTGCTTGACCCTCTGTTCTGGGTTCCATCCATCCCTAATCAAAATCCCGTAAAGAACACATAGATAAACAATTTAGCAGAGGGTCTGAGCCTTGTTTGTTTCTCATGTGCCCTCCGCATTTGATTGATAACATGAGGGAGAATTAATATTACAAAATCTCCTAAAATTAAACGAGAAAAAACACTACATGGATTATACATCCGTTGAAGATAATTGATTGGACCATGTTCGTCATTTCCATCGGTTAGTTATTCAGTGGTGCTCGTGACCACTTTCCGAAACCGGCCTCATCCTCCAAAGGATTAGATTCGCGGTACGTTGTCATAGCTTCGCCGCATGGTGAATCAGTGCCGAAACTCCAACCAGAGCTCCATAAAAATAGGTGAGTGGGAGGGTGTGTAACGTACGTGGAATTAATGAGGATCATTTAATTAATGAACCTTCCAATTTTAAATGGTGCGGTTACAAAAATAAATGGTAGTCAATCCATTTAATTTCATTACATGGTTTAGGTCATTCCACCACCGCTCATCCATTAGTGGAAAATAAAATAGAGAAATAAAATAACTTTGTTATTTTATTATACTTTTAAATTTCCAAAAAAATATCTTTTTCTCCCGACCTACTATGGTTGAAGTGAAGCCTCTCTTAAGCGAATCCACGCACTAAAGATTCAACAGTGCCCTCGTATTTTTAATTTGAGCACCGATTCAAAACATAGAAAACTCTTTTTGTCCCTTTACTAAATGTACCTTAAATAAGTTCAGAAATTTATTGTGGGTGCACTGGGCCTCGGAATCATGGGCCATCAGTTTTCACCAACTCTTAATAATTCTATATAATTTAAAAAATACATGCAAAATCTAGGTCATTACATTCTCCCCACATTATTTCTTTTCGTCCCTGATATCCACAACAATGACTAAGGAAACATGTTGGGGTACTAAAAAGGAATCTAATCCTACCATGCCTATGTTCCTTCTTAGAGATTCCCATGTTTCCAGCGAACGCTCACTAGAGGTATCGATCACCCATGAAGGATCTACTCCTGCCGATCCTTAATCGCCGCTGGAGCCTCCGTAAACATCACTGCATCATCGAAGTCTATCTCTCCATGGTTGATGATGTGAGATGGGTCATTCACATATATCCTCAACTGGGATACATGGAATAAGTCCTGCACCCTCTCCCATAGTGGTGGTAGTGCCAAGTGGTATGCCACCTCGCCAATCCTCCGAAGTATCCGAAATTGTTCGAAAACTTCGGTGAGAGTTTTAAACCTCTACCAAATCATTGTAGACCCCGTCAAGGGGAGACATACAAGAATACGTATTCCCCCTCATGGAACTCTAGAGTTCTCTGCCTCCTATTTGCATATGATTTCTACCGGCTTTGTGTTGTCTTCATCTGCTCCTGGATGATCTGCACCTTCTCAGTGGTAGCCTGTACCATCTCTAGACCCATAAGTGTTAACTCTTCTAGGACTTTCCAGCATAGAGGTGATCCGCATAGTCGACCATACAATTCCTAATATAGTGCAATACAAATGTTTGACTGAAAACTGTTGTTGTATATGAACTCCACCAAGGGAAAGTGACCATCCCAACTATAGCCAAAATCTAGGACGTAAGCACGAAGCATGTCCTCCAGTGTCGGAATGGTCCACTTTGTCTGACCATCCATCTACGGATGAAAGGAGGTGCACAAATGTAGCTGAGTCTCGATTTTCTCTTATAATCCGTTACACAACGTGGATGTAAAACATGATTCATGGTTAGAGAAAATCATCGATGGAACCCCTTGAAGTCAAAAGATATCCTATACATAGAGACATCCCATGCCCTCTATTGATCCTTACTAATTAATGGGTAGTAAGTGAGCCGACATGGTCAGTCAGTCAATGATCACTCAAATGTAATAGTAGCCCCTGGATGTATGTGGTTTCCCTATCATGAAATCCATGGAAATGAAAACCCATTTCCACTCTGGCACCTCTAGTGGCTATGCTATGTCTACTGGAATCTAATGCTTAGAAATCACATTCTGAAAAATGTGTCATCGTGAAACAAACATTACCACTTCTTTATTCATACCTGGCCACCAGTTCTGACGCCATAGGTCCTTGTACATCTTCGGCACACTAGGATGTACCACCAGATGGGACATTTTGAACTTCATCAACACCTCCTCCCATAGAGCCACTATTACCATGGTGCATCCTCTAAATAGGATGGCATGCTCCCCACATTCCGAAAATCTATCAGGTTCCTTTCTAGAGTATATCTGGGCATGTCGAGCCTCACAGTCAATGTCACCAATCTTTTCCTCTCGAACTTGCTGAAGAAGTGGGGGAGTTAAAATCATAGACTATAGGTAAGTTGATCCATATTTTTCCACAAAAGGATATCTGTAAAGCGGCCATCTCTTTAATAGCCTCACTCAGCAGTAGAAAACCACACCTCCTACTATGTGTGTCTGCTACTACGTTTCCCTTCCAAAGTGTATAGACTATCTCTATGTCATATTCTCAGTGTAACACTAGAAATTATCATTGTCTCAGGTTTACGTCTTTCTGTGAAATGATATACCTGAGAAATTTGTGATGAGAGTAGATTGTAAAACATTCGCCCATAAAGTAGTGTCGCAACATCTTCAAGGTGAAGGGAACTGCTGCTATATCCAGGTCTTGTGTATCTTATTTCTTCTCATGATGTCTCAGTTGTCGTGAAACAAAATATATCACTACTCACTCCTGCATTAATACACATCCATGTCCAATCTGTAATGTGTCACAATATAGTACATACTCAACGCCCGATTCTGGTAGTCTCGAGATGGGTCCACTCACTAGTCTCTCCCTCAGCTCCTAAAAACTCTGCTGGCATCTCTCCATCTATATGAAATGTTGTTCCTTCTTCGTAAACAATCACAAGGGTTCCACAACTCTATAAAATTTTGATACGAATCTCTGGTAGTACCCATCCAACCCCAGGAAACCCTGCACCTTGGTCGCACTCCTGGATGGCACCCAAGCAGGCACATCATCTATCTTCACTGGATCCACTACAACACCAGACTCTGAGATAATGTGTCCCAGATTGTGTAAATCTTGTGTCCAAAACTAGCACATCAAGAGCTTACTATAAATCCTATTCTATTCGACTGTATCCATAACTATCTATAGAAGATTGAAAAACTCCTCCTCTAATACTGAGTATATCATTATTTTTTTATGAAGACTACAAAAAAGTGATTGACGATTGGCTGAAAGATCATGTTCTGTGTCGGTCGGAGTGGAAACTCAAGAGGGGGGTGAATTGACTTCCAATTAAAATTTCTGCTAAAAACAATTTCTATTAAAATACCCCAATTTCAAAAACAAATTAAACTATAGTGAATTTATACAGATTATAAAGGTTCAATTAGTTTCTCAAAGATTGATTAATTCTCAGTTAACTTAATCTTATGATTAAATTAACATTTGAAACTAAATTACTGGTTTATAATAAATATAAACACTTTAGAGTTTAACTATCAAAGTAGCTTTGAAAATAAATTATATTTCAACGTAATAGCAGCGGAATATGAAATAAATGTATATAGTATGGATATATGTTTTAACTAAAAACACAACAGTTAACCAATAGGTTCAGTCTCAAGACGAGACTTAGTCCTCTCAAAATTTATATAAAGTGATCCACATCATGGATCTGGGTTAACAATAGTGATCACACTGTTCAGGTCAAGAGACCTCTACCACATTTATACGTGGGATAACAAACAATAGCTCAAAGTTGTCTAGGTCACACTCGACCTCTACCGCTATCCACAATGGGAAATAAAGAATGTAAAGATTGTGAGTGAGAATTTACAAATCCCCCAGTTAAGGTTCAGTAGATAGTTCGTGTGTAATAATTAACAGGCTACACACACTGCTCGTAATGCAAATACTAAATCACTCAGAGCAAGATATAGAGTTTCGAATGGCTCTAGTGATTGCAGTGCAGCTCTGGACTCCTTTGGATTTGATCAGAAATGGTTATAAGTCCTTCTCTGGTATTTGACTGAAAAACAGAGTATCGTTTCTTCTTTCAGTGCTTCCTGGTTCATCTTGGGTATCGGCTCAGAAAATGAAGTGTTCTATGTAGTTCTTCTTTAGCATAGATTGTTCAATGTATGCTCTGTGTTCTGGAGTCTGGTAGAAGTAGTCTTGTGAGTGAAATTTCTCCAGTTGTTCTTGTCATGTTTTGAGCTTGATCGCAAGTATGTTCCCGTGTTCTCAATCTCTTCAAGTCTCTTATCTTAATTCACTGATACATACACGTTGTCTTTAATGCCTTTTTTTCTGAGAAGAAGGAATGATTATCCCTTTCAATCTTACTTGGTACGGTTTCCTGAAATGGCAATAGAAATCATTTAATAACATTACATGCATCAAAAGTAACAAATGTAGCCGTTAGTGTAATAAACAAATAGTGTCTAGGATATAGGATTTGACTCCACAGTTAATTATAGGTAGCCGTTTGTTTGTAGACGTGTACGGTTGACTCTGTGTAGGATCTTCCATCGGTAGCTCTTCAAACTATTATCGGTTTATCGGTAGCTCGATGAACATAGTTCCATCGGTTGCTCTAGCTCTTATCGGTATCTCTTATCAGTAGCTCTTATCGGTAGCTCTTATTGGTAGCTCTTATCTGTAGCTCTTATCGATAGCTCGATGAACTTAGTTCCATGGGTTGCTCTTGGATTTCTGTAGCTCTATGCATCGGTAGCTCTGGCTATTATGCATATCGGTAGCTCTCTGTCTATCGGTAGCTCTGGCTGTCGGTATCTATCCGTCTATCGGTAGATCTGGCTGTCAGTAGCTATCCGTCTATCAGTAGCTCTGTTCAGGTCAGTGATACTTACACTTGACTGTCTTATGCAAAACACATCTAATTCACTTAGAATCATTTCCAAACTTATATAAACATGGATAATCAAGATTAACATAAATCAGAAATTATTTTAACATTATTATTAACTTGATCATCGATTTGAAAGAATTAAAGTGTAGATCAACAGTAATTGTGAATATCATAATATATGACCACATAATTGGGATTGTCAAAACATATGAATATAAGATTGGGATTATAAAAACATATGAATACAAGATTGGGATTATAAAAACATATGAATACAACATTAGGATTATCAAAACACATGAATACATGATTGGGATTATCAAAACAGGTGAGGTCAACAATCTCCCCCTTTTTGATAATCACAACTTATGATATGGCCATTTTATGATAGTGAGAATATAGTATTAGATAGTATAACATTAATATTCAATTTTCTCAAAGAAAACAGTATCAGAGGAAAGAGGAAATAGTATCAAAGGATCCTCCTTTGATCATATTTCACCCCTTTTATATTTGTCCCCCTTTTTCTCTCCCCCTCTTTATAGTTCTCCACCTTTGTGATAATCAAAAAGTGGGAAACCAAACATAGAAAACTGATAAACTGAGATAGTGGAAAGAAAGGCATTTGTATTAGAGAAGACAAAAATTACATAAACAGAATAGAAAAAAAATGATTCCTATCAAACATCCTTGCCACTTTATCAATCCACATCTTCAATGTGAGATTTTCCCATGGGATCAAGAAGAGAATTCAGGTATGGAGGATACTGGGGAGGACTTTGGAATTCTAGAAATGATCAGAGGAGGCTGAGCAACTGATACAGTGTCGGTCCTGTATTGGGAAGTCCTTTGAGTGATCATAGGTGTGAGACTTCTTATGGCTTGTGCAGGAGTCATCTGAACTGGAGACGCAGTAGAGGCAGAGGCAGGAAAAGCAGGAGGTACAATGACCGGTCTGGAATCCACATGCAGGAAGGGCAACAACAGGTTTCTGAAATACATTATAATGCTTCCTCCTCTCTCCATTTCAAACACAAAATCATCTCTATTTTCAATGAATTTATCCAAAGTAGGAGTAAGCTCCCTGAGCATACTAACCTGCTCTCTGAAGGCCTGAGACACTAGAGGTAACTTTAGACTCTCATGCATAAGTTTGAAATGGTTGGTTAGTTTTTTCTTGGTATAATCCTTTTCAAAATAAGTATCCACCTTATTCTTGATTGCCTCTTGAGAAGAAGAGGCCTCTCTCATGTAGTCCTGGACGATTTTCATTATTTCTCTGGCTGAATCCCTGGTAGACATCACAACTCAACTTAAATCTGCTGAGTCCACAGAGCCACTGGTTGAAATAGAACCAAGAACCTCCTTCATCAGAGCATGAAATTGATTCAGATCAATTGCAGGTTTTGGAACTAGAGGACCAATAGAGAAGGATACAGTTTCTTGGAAGCTTTTGGTCAACCCACTAATCAGATTATTCATTTGAGAGTCCTGATTTTTGACATTATCCTTCATATATGTTTTGAAAGATTCAAACACCGAGACCAGCTGACTTACAACACTCTTCACATAGGCTAAATACTTGTCATCTTGAGATTTTTAACTCATGAAAGAGTCTAAGGAAACAACAGATATTCGTAGAGCTTCAAGATCTGCTTCTAGCCTAGAATTTTGAGTGGGACACTCCATGAATTCTACCATTAGCTCACCCACAATAGTTGATAGATTGCAACCCAGATAAAGCTCAAAAGACCTTTCTAACATCTTCATTTCTTCACCAAAACAGTGCTTCATCTCAGCAACAGAGGCACTGAAGGATTCCTTCAGCTCATGCTTTAGGGATTCGAGGTCAGACTTTGTAACAAAACCAGTAGGAGCAACTGTAGTAGATACTCTTTCAGAAGCTAAACTGACTACAGAGTCAGCCGTGAATGATTGAATCGAGGATACTAAAAAAGATTCCATTGTCTTTACTTATACTACAAAACTGAATTTGAGATTTTCTTTTAGCACATCTAAATCATGTACTCGGACCACATCAGCAGTTAATAACTCAGGATTGATGTCATAGCTGATCTTTGGTCTATTAAATGATACTTCATTATCCGAATCAGGATAATCCAAACCAAAGACTATAAAACCTGGGTCTTCTACCCAATCTTCAGACTCGATAGTCTCTGTAACATTTCCAAACTTGGTGTGATGTTCCCCCTCAATGGGTGCATTCTCATATATAGAAACTACATTCTCTGCTGGTCTTTCTTCATCAGAATCTTCCACAACAACTTCCATCTCTGCAGCAGCAAGATGATTTTCTGGAATAGGTACAGCTTCTCCTCTTTCTCTTTCTTCATCCATAGAAGGTACAACTGAGCTTCCAATAACTGGACTCAAACTCAATTCAGCAGAATCAGATGATTCAGAGACATTATTTTCTTCCTCTACATGCTCAGAGACCGACTTGTCTTCCTCATTAGCAGGTGTCTCCACTTCTTCTAGCACATCCTTTTCTAAAGACATAATTTCAGCAACAGGGCTTGGAGGCAAGTCAGGATCTCCTCCATCATCCAATGGAGTTTCTTCCTCTTCTTCTTCTTCTTCTTCTTACTCATCACTGTACTCAGGTTCCTGTTCATCAGGTCCTAGACCTGGATCTCTTTTATCCTTTGTCCTTGAAGGATAATCCACAGGATTAAATTTATCATATACCTTTTGGTCATCATTGACCCATTCTTCTCCCCACGGATTACAATTAATCATCATATATTTGCAAACTGTAGTAGTGATACAAAAGTTGCTCTTCACTACAACTGTCTCATCTTGAGACTCAGTTATACCTTTCACTTTGATCATTACAGAAATCAGCTTACCAAAGAATAGGGTGTTAGTCTTTGATTTCGGCCTTGTCATATCTTCCATTTGACTCATCACCAATCTGCACAAATTGACTTTAACATCATGTCTCAAAAGATGTAGGAGATAGATATCCTGATATATCAAATTAGAAAAGTCTCCTCTCCTTGGTATCAACACATGTAATCTGTTCTCTCCATCCATTTCTACAGCAACCACTTGCCTTGGAGTTCCATCACCATTCAGTTCTTTCAACGCGGTCTCATGATAAAAAATGTCACTGGTAGGTGGAATTTATCTTGATACATATCCATACACACCTTCATGTGGAACTTTTAAGCAATCATCCCATTCCACTGATGAAAATGATATCACTTTACCATTTACAAACGAAGATACTCAATTCTCATTGTCTAACTTATCGAAGCATACAAACTCGTAAAACTGTTTTACCAACATTGGGTAGTAGGGACTGTTGTTATTTGAAAATCAGTCTACCCATCTCTTTGCTTCCAGAACTTAGAGCACCAAGGACTTGTTGGGCAGTAACCAGTCTACACACAACTCTTTTTTCGATCACAATAGCTCTATTTTGCAGATGAGGATTTACTGGTCTCCTTCCTGACCCAGTTCTAACAGCACTACTCGCTTCTGGCTTGGACTTCTGCCTTTTTTGCTTTAGGCTCAACACAGTCATCTCGGATGATAGGAGTTTTGGTTTTTTCCATCGCTGGTTCGAGGGTTCTCAGGTTCGCAGAGGGTTCGGGTTCTAAGGTTCGAAGGTAAAAGGTTTTGGGTTCGGTGGAGTGAGAAGCGGCTTAGACATAGTTTTATCATTTAGGAATCATAAGTTAAATGAATAAAAATAAAATAAAAAAACGGTTCAGATTTTTGGCGGCAGACAAAGAGATTTAAAACAACACTTTATCGGTGAGGATTTTTATTGGTGAGGATTTCTATCGGTAAAGATTAAACATCCCCAGCTCGTGCCTAATGTAACATAACCTATCCACACTTAAGGGTTTTGTGAAAATGTCGGCCAATTGATGTTCAGTGCCGATAAATTCAAGAGAAATATCACCCTATTGACAATGATCTCTCAAGAAATGATGCCTTACATCAATGTGTTTGGTTCTTGAGTGAGATATAGGGTTCTTCGAGATTCTTATTGCACTAGTGTTGTCAAAGTTAATCGAAACATGCTTAAAATCATATCCACAGTCCAAGAGAGTGTGTTTCATCAACAGAATTTGTGCACAGCAACTACCAGCAGCTATATACTCTGCTTCGGCAGTGGATAGAGCTACAGAATTCTGCTTTTTTACTACACCAAGATACTAAGGATTTTCCTAATAAATGACATGTTCCTGAAGTGCTTTTTCTGTCTAATTTACAACCAGCAAAGTCAGCATCTGAATAACTCATTAACTCAAAAGATTGTCCTTTTGGATAAAATAAACCAAGGTTAACAGTATGTTTGAGATACTTGAAAATTATTTTAATAGCAAGAAAATGAGATTATTTCGGGTTAGCTTGAAATCTTGCAAACATACATACACTGAACATAATATCTGGTCGACTAGCAGTAAGATAAAGTAAACTGCCAATCATTCCCCTATAATTGGTTTGATCCACTGGTTTCCCAGTTTCATCTGTATCCAATATACAGATTGTACTCATAGGAGTTTCACTCTCCTTAATACTATCGAAACCAAAACATTTTAAAAGATCATTTGTATATTTACTTTGATTCAAAATAATACCATTTTCATTTTGAAATACTTGAAATCCAAGAAAGTATTTAAGTTCTCCCATTAAAGTCATTTCAAATTCTTTTTGCATACTTTTTGAAAAATCAATACATAAAGAATGTTTAGACGATCCAAAAATAATATCATCAACATAGACTTGTACAACTAAAACATCTTTAGAAATTATTTTAATAAATAGAGTTGGATCAGAAATCCCTTTAGTAAAATTTTTTGAAATAAGAAAGTTGATGAGTCTATCATACCAAGATCTTGGAGCTTGTTTTAAGCCATATAAAGCTTTATAAGGTTTAAAAACATGATTTGGAAAATGGTGGTTTGTAAATCCAGGAGGTTGTTCTACAAAAACATCTTCAATTATAAAACCATTTAGAAATGCACTTTTGACATCCATTTGATATAACATGAAATTTGGATGTGTAGCATATGCAAGTAAAATCCTAATGGCTTCTAGTCTAGCTATAGGTGCAAAGGTCTCCTCATAGTCTATTCCTTCTTCTTGACTATATCCTTGTGAAACTAGCCTAGCTTTATTTCTAACTATGTTTCCTGATTCAACAACTTTATTTCGAAAAACCCATTTAGTGCCTATTGTTAGTGTGTCCTTAGGTCTGTCAACTAATTCCCATAATTTGTTTCTTTCAAATTGATTTAACTCTTCTTGCATAGCCATTACCTAGAATTCATCAACGATAGCATCATCAATATTTTTGGGTTCTAGCTGGGAGAGAAAAGATTGATGTTCAACCTGATTTCTTAGAGAAGCTCTAGTCTGCGTTCCTCTATGAAGATTACCAACAACAGAATCCAAAGGATGATTCTTTAGAATTCATGTTGATCTAGTAAAGGTAGGACTAGACACTTCAGGTTCATCAGTAGGTTCGGGTTCGACCGAAACAGATTCTGGAAAAAGTCCAGAACTGGAATTTTTTATAACAGGTTCTTTGGATTTATCATTAAGGTCCAAAACAGACAAATCTTCTTCAATATTCTCAAGACAGGTTTTAGGCTCATGTGGATCGGTTTCATCGAATTTGATGTGAACATATTCTTCCACACATTTGGATTTCTTATTGAACACTCTATAAGCTTTACTTGAAGTAGAGTAACCCAGAAAAATTCCTTCATCACTTTTAGAAGAAATCTTGTCCAGATTATCCTTTGTGTTAAGAATAAAGACTTTGCAACCAAAAACTCATAAGTAATTAACCTTAGGCTTCCTATTGTTCCACAAATCATATGGGGTTTTCTTAAGAACATGTCTGATCAAGACTCTATTGATAATATAACAAGCCGTATTTACAGCTTCATCCCAAAAGGAAATATGCAGTTCATATTCATTGAGCATGGTTCTAGCTATTTCTTGAAGGGTTCGGTTTCTCCTTTCAACTACGCCATTCTGTTGAGGTGTCCTAGGAGATGAAAATTTAGGAGTGTAACCATTGTGTAAGAAATAAGATTCAAAGTCTTGATTTTCAAAATCACGGCCATGATCACTTCTCAGGGTCTTAATTTTGAGTCCACTATGATTTTCTACAGACTTGGAGTATTTAACAAAGGAAGAATAAGCTTCACTTTTGTGTGCTAAGAAATATACCCATGTATATCTAGAGAAGTCATCTACTAGAACATAGACATAGTGCTTCCCATTTAAACTAGAAACTCTTGATGGTCCAAACAAATCCATGTGAACCAACTCAAGTGGTTGAGAAGTTGAAACTTATTTCTTTGATTTAAAAGAAACTTTGTGTTGTTTACCCTTTTGACAGGGATTACACACTTTGTCATTTGGGAATTCTAAATTAGGTAAGTCTCTAACTAAGTTTTTCCTAGCCAGTTTTCTAAGTGAGTGAATGTTGCAGTGTCCTAATCTTCTGTGCCATAGCCAAGATTATTTATGAAAAGCCTTCAAACAAGGAATATTTTGTTTAGCTAAAGAATTTAAATCAGCAGCATAAAAATTTTCATTCCTTAGAGAAGAAAATACTAAAGCATTTTTGGAGTTAAAAACATCACAGGAATCATTTTCAAACTTGACATTGAAACCATCAACACATAATTGAGATATACTAAGCAAGTTATATTTAAGTCCATAAACGAATAAAACTTTAGAAATTAATACTGAGTCAGTGTTACCAATCTAGCCTAGGCCGATGATTTTTCCTTTAGAGTTGTCACCAAAGGTGACATGACCTCCATCAACCTTTATTAAGCTCTTGAAAAAGAATAATCTCCAGTCATGTGTCTTGAGCACCCACTGTCTAAATACCATATCTTCTTATAACAGCTCTTCAAGTAGGTCTCCTATAAAACAGATTTAAACAGGAAATGACTTTGGTACCCAGATTTTCTTGGGTCCAGATTGGTTAGCAATAAAGGCTTTAGGTACCCAGATTTGTTTTATTGGTTTCATACAATTAACAGAAGTAACAGATTTTGAAAGATAAAATTTATTTGGTCTATAACCATATGTATATCCAGTTGAAGCATATGAATTTCCAAAACAGTAACTAGCAATATTTTTTTCAGACATAGGAATAAATCGGGTTCTGGTGAACTGTCTCTGTCCAGGTTGGTATCCTAAACCAGTAGCATATCTAGGTGCAACTTGCTTTCCTAGCATTTCAGTTAGAGAAACCTTTCCATTTGTGAATTTTTCTAATTCCTTTCTGAATTTCTCATTTGACAGTTTCAGTTCTGTATTTTCCATTAATAGTTGAGCATTCTTTTCCTTTTCTATATCAAGATCAGATTTATGCTTAACACTTAAAGCATACTATTTCTTTAAATCTTTGTATTTGTCTTTAAGCTCATTAAAGGTTTCTTCTAACATATCAGAGTATTCAAATAGTTCATATTTTGACATTTTTTCCGAATCAGAATCATCTCCAGAATAATATGAATTTAAAACAGGAGTGTCAGATGTTACCTCAGAAGTATTTGTCATGAAACACATGTTGGCTCGATTCCTTTCAGAGTCCGAAGATTCGGCTTCACTTGTGCTGTCTTCTGAAGCACTCCAGGTATCCTTCATGGATTTATTTAACTTTTTGTCTTTGTAATCATATTTCTTTTTGAATTTCAACTTTGGACAGTCTGCTTTGATATGTCCTTTTCACTTGCATTCGTTGTAGACAACTTCATCAGTCCTGTCAGCTTTCTTCCAATAATTTTTCCATTTGCCTTGTTGATCATACTTTCCTTTGTAATTTTCTTTCCCAAAGAATTTCTTTTTCCTATAAAACTTCTTGAATCTCCTGGCTATCTGATCCATTTCTACATCACTGTCATACTCTGAGTTTTCTCTTGTTGAACTCTCATCCTCCATTTGTATTTTCTCCTTATCCTTACTCTTCAAAGTAGTAGACTTGAAAGCTACAAATTTTCTTTTCGGTTCATCATCTTCCTATTTGTTTACCTTGATCTCTTCTTCATACATCATCAATTTTAGAATAAGTTCTTTGACAGGTAGAGCTGCAATGTCACATGATTCTCTGATTGAGACAGATGTGCCTCTCCATCGGTCTGGTAGACATCTCAAGATTCTCATAATTTGTTCCTTTGCTGGAACAACTTTTCTGAGTGGATTCATCGTGTTTACTATCTCAATAAACCTGAGATACATGACAAAAATACGTTCATCATACTTCATTTTAAAATTATCATACTTAATATTATAAGTGTTAAATCTCATTTCTTTAACATTTTTTGTTCATTCATGGGAAACAGCCAAGGTATCCCAAATGTCAAAACTAGTTTTGCATGCAGATATTCTGTTGAATTCTTCATCTCCTAGAGCACAGTACAGAGAATTCATAGCTTTACAATTATTATTATAAGCAGTCTTTGTAGGTTCATCCCATGTAGATCTATCAGTAGTGGGAATTTTATATTCAGATTCAATAGCAGTCCATATATCAAAACTCGTGCTTTCTAGATGAATTTTCATTTTAAGTTTCCACTAAGCATAGTTATTTCCATTAAAGAAAGGTGGCCGGTTAGTAGCAGCACCCTCAAGTCTATTATCCATTATAAACAAAATTTAAAGAGATAAAAATTTAGAAATAACAGAAATTTTAAGAACTTTAAAATACAACTAAAATCACATTTGAAAAGAAGAGAGTAAATAAATTTTTTTTTCAAAACACACAACCTTTGATACCAAATGTTGGACGGAGTGGACACTCAAGAGGGGGGTGAATTGAGTTCCAATTAAAATTTCTGCTAAAAACAATTTCTATTAAAATCCCCCAATTTCAAAAACAAATTAAACTATAGTGAATTTATACAGATTATAAAGGTTCAATTAGTTTCTCAAAGATTGATTAATTCTCAGTTAACTTAATCTTATTATTAAATTAACTTTTGAAACTAACTTAATGGTTTATAATAAATATAAACACTTGCGAGTTTAACTATCAAAGTAGCTTTGAAAATAAATTATATTTCAAAGTAATAGTAGCAGAATATGAAATAAGTGTATATAGTATGGATATTGGTTTTAACTAAAAACACAAGAGTTAACCAAGATGTTCAGTCTCATGCCGAGACTTAGTCCTCTCAAAATTTATATAAAGTGATCCACACCCTGGATCTGGGTTAACAATAGTGATCACACTGTTCAGGTCAAGAGACCTCTACCACAATTATACGTGGGAAAACAAACAATAGCTCAAAGTTGTCCAGGTCACACTCGACCTCTACCACTATCCACAGGGGGAAATAAAGAATGTAAATATTGTGAGTGAGGATTTACAAATCCTCCAGTTAAGGTTCAGGAGACAGTGTGTGTGAAATAATTAACAGGATACACACACTGCTCGTAATGAAAATACTAACTCACTTAGAGCAGGATATAGAGTTTATAATGGCTCTAGTGATTGCAGTGTAGCTCTGGACTCCTTTGGATTTGATCAGAAATGGTTCTGAGTCCTTCTCTGGTATTTGACTGAAAAACAGAGTATCGTTTCTTCTTTCAGTGCTTGCAGGTTCATCTTGGTTATCAGCTCAGAAAATGAAGTGTTTTGTGTAGTTCTTCTTTAGCATAGATTGCTCGATGTATGCTCTGTGTTCTGGAGTCTGGTAGTAGTAGTCTTGTGAGTGGAAGTTCTCCAGTTGTTCTTGGCACGTTTTGAGCTTGATCGTAAGTGTGTTCTCGTGTGCTCAATCTCTTCAAGTCTCTTATCTTAATTCACTGATACATACACGTTGTCTTTTATGCCTTTTTTTGCTGAGAAGAAGGAATGATTATCCTTTTCAATCGTACTTGGTACGGTTTCCTGAAATGGCAACAGAAATCATTTAATAAAATTACACGCATCAAAAGTAACAAATGTAGCCATTAGTGTAAAAAACAAATAGTGTCGAGGATATAGGATTTGACTCCGTAGTTAAATATATGTAGCCGTTTTTTTGTAGACGTGTACGGCTGACTCTGTGTAGGATCTTCCATCGGTATCTCTTCAAACTCTTATCGGTTTATCGGTAGCTCGATGAACTTAGTTCCATCGGTTTCTCTAGCTCTTATCTGTAGCTCTTATCGGTAGCTCTTATCGGTAGCTCTTATCGGTATCTCTTATCGGTAGCTCTTATCGGTTGCTCTTATCGGTAGCTCTTATCGGTAGCTCTTATCAGTAGCTCTTATCGGTAGCTCTTATCGATAGCTCGATGAACTTAGTTCCATCAGTTTCTCTTGGTTGTTGGTAGCTCTATGCATCGGTAGCTCTGGCTATTATGCATATCGGTAGATCTCTGTCTATCGGTAGCTCTGGCTATCGGTAGCTATCCGTCTATCTATAGCTCTAGCTGTCGGTAGCTATCCGTCTATCGGTAGCTCTGTTCAGGTCAGTGATACTTACACTTGACTGTATTATGAAAAACACATCTAATTCACTTAGAATCATTTCAAAACTTATATAAACATGGATAATCGAGATTAACATAAATCAGAAATTATTTTAACATTATTATTAACATGATCATCGATTTGAAATAATTAAAGTGTAGATCAACAGTAATTGTGAATATCATAATATATGACCACATAATTGGGATTGTCAAAACATATGAATACATTATTGGGATTATCAAAACATATGAATACAAGATTGGGATTATCAAAACATATGAATACAAGATTGGGATTATCAAAACATATGAATACAAGATTGGGATTATCAAAACATATGAATACAAGATTGGGATTATCAAAACAGGTGAGGTCAACATTCTGGAGTACCATGAGCATTGCAAAGGAGTTGGTCATGCCAGATGTAATAACCATGAACTCATAGTATCCATACCGACATCTGAATGTCATCTTCTACACATCCTTATCTCGTAGCATGAGCTGATGATAGTCAAACCTGAGTTCTATCCTCAAAAACCAATGAGCTCCCCTAAGATGATCTAAGATATCATCAGTCCTTGGGGGTAGATGCTTGTTCTTCATGGTCACCTGGTTCCGGCACCTATAATCCACACTGAAACTCAAACTCCTAGAAACCATCTTGGCAAAAAAATTTGGGGATTCCCATTGAGAAATAGTGGTACCTATGAACCACTTCCTTTTCACGTCCAAAGACTATACTCACAACTCACAATTCTCTGAAAGACCTATCAGATATGCTGGTGTAGATATCAGTGTAATCCAAGTTGTACATGTTGTATGAAATCAACTGCATCAAGGTTAAGGCTAGCCAACTAATGTGTGATCAGCTGCACCCTCCTCCATCTAAGTCCATCCTATGTTGCAAAGGTTCCCTTCTCACCGGTGAAGGAAAACATGATCCCATCTTCACGGACACGCCACCCATAAACCTAAAATATTCAATCTAGGCATGGACTATAGATAACCAGTCCATACCCTAGATGACATTGTAAGGCCCCGATGCTACTAATGGAAGATACCAGGTGAATATTTCTCCTCCTTGAGTGAGCTCATACTTCCTGTAACGGCATGTAATCATCTAAACATTACTCGTAGATGTCTCTAACAGAAATTATTGAGAAAATGAATCTTTTGGAATCTCCAGGCTCTGAATGAGAGTTGTGGCATTGAAAGAGTTACTCAATCCTATGACTATAATTACTACAGCATGGGTGGAGTAGACACAGATCGAACCTCAAATCATCTATAGAGTTTCTTGGTCATAGTCCTCAAATGCATGGAGCTGAGCTTGTACTTATCTAACTACTCTCTATGGTTGGGTGGACTCCCCAAAGGTGGTGGTGGTAGAACCTAGAATCGTTGCCCACCGCTTGCTGCAAGGATAGCTCCTCTGCCACGTCCGCCTGCTACCTGTAGACGTCCCTAATCGAATCTTTGACTCTACCTCAGTGGTCCCATGACTTTCTGAAGGTCGTATGTATAGATGGTTTGGAATTCTAGAGCCATGTGACCCTACCCGCCCCATGAGTAGGACTTCCTGCTCCTAATAATTCATCCTCTATCTCGTGATCCCCACACAACTGACCCTATATCCTAAGGTCATCAACCAAAAGGTATGGACTGCTTTGTCCCCTACGTCATCTGTCTACTGCCTGTAGCAAATGACTCTACTACCTGACATCTGGTGGTGAATCTCGTTGTTGGTTCCAGATCAGTTAGGATGATCTCCACCAAAAGTGATCGCTCTAGGACACTAGCCTATGTCAGAATGCAGAGTGATATCATCGATGTTATGATCTCCCATCGAAGACCCTAATCAATGGTTTGATACCTGGAGAAAGGGTATCATACCATGTCGATGGAGTATCATAAGAGATCAGTGAACCTCACCGAGTACTGGGCCACCATCATGCTGCCCTGCTGTAAGTGCAGTAGATCCTATTTATGCACAGAGCATAGAGTCGCTGGGAATAATTATGCCATAAAAAGGCCATCGAAGTCCACCAAATTTAGGGCCACCTCATCGTGTATCTGGAGTGTCAGACTCCACCATCTTCCTACTTCTCCTTGAAATATACTTCCAACTAGGATCACCATCAGATCATCTGGTGTTTCCACTAAGCAAAAAAATCTGGCCACAACCTCCAGCCAGTCCTCAGCTACCGGAAGATCTATCTATCCTCGGAACCTCAGAGGACTCTAATGCTCAAACTTGTGCTTCATGCTTAGTAGGAATGCACTATCTTCTAGAATGGCTATTGTAAATGGCTACCCAACTGGTGGTGCTACCATTGGTACACCACCTGATGGTACTGGTGGTGCTACAACTGGTACACCACCCGATGGTACTATCACAGAAAGAGGGCCCTACACCGATTCCTCTTTTCTCGGTGGGCTATCATCACTAACTCTCACTAGAAACATGGCCGGATATCTACGTGGTGGAATCCTGATTGAAAAAAGATGCACCACAATCAAAATGTTATACCTGGTGAGATGACTCAAATAGATCATGAGAAAACCATTTCAAAAACACAAGCAATTAGTGTTTTCATGCATCGAGTCAGAAATATGAATTCAAAGTCCTAGTGTATAGATACGTCAACCACCGCACCAACACTGGATACCCTAAACTGAAAGACACACTCATAACACTTAACACTATTTACTCATTGAAAATATAAGAGTCCTAGTTCTTAAGTATAACCAACTCCTCGGATTCAAATTTTTCACGACCCGTCCCTCGAGGCCCGTGTTGTGACTACACCAAGCCCGCCTTTCATGGGCCATGAGTTGGCTACTAGCATCGAAATGTATATCCCTAAAAAACAAGAAGTAATTTCCATTATCCCTACAAACACATAGTCTAAGACCATGTGATGAAGAAACCACGATGTAAATTGTTGTAGTAAAAAGTGTATTAAAATTAAGTGCCAAGAATACAAGCCCAACTGGAAAGTATAAGTACAACTGAAAGAGAAATATTCTCCTAGATCATCCAATGAGCATCCTACCTGAAGGGTTGGTACCGCTCAGGGTTATTAAAAACAACAACACATCACATTAAAAGTCCCACCCTTGAGCACTGTCCAGTCCTAACTCCCTCAGCCTCGATCAACGATGTCCATCGTCTACAAAAGACATAGCAAAGTACAGGCATATCTCGTTCCAGGGTGAGTATAATAGTACTTTGTTGGGACCCCAGGACCCCCAGAATGTCTCATACAGTTCCATAAATAAAAAATCACAAATCAAGACTTCAATCACAATGCACAAATCAGTCATCAGCTCTACTTAAGTTTATTCCCATACATATACGTATGTTATGAACATATACTCATCTCATACATGAGGAAACATAATGCTCCATATTTTATGCCATTGGAACAATTGATACATGAGGGAAAAAAACTATAAATTTAAAGACCACGAAGGTGGCACCATGATGGTAAAAGTACCATAAAGGTAAATACTCAGCTAACTCCATGTATAAATTAAGTACAAAAGTACAGACGATTAGATGTATCACTGGATCATCTTATTCTGTCGAGAGGCTATGTAGCTAACCCGCACCAGATCTATAGATACTGACCCACATATGATCATTGAGCATTGACCCACTCAAGATCACTGAGAATTGACCCACATATGATCAATAAATGTTGACCCACATAGGATCGATAGATTCTGACCCACATATGATTGATGTTCTTTCATCACGTTACAGCCAACCACTAGATTCGTGTACTAAGAACGATTGTTTTTGGTGGATAAACTCTTCAAGCCATCATTCCTACCTCAACTTCGACAAAGATACATAATTAAGTAACCCACAAGAAGACTATGTCCTAAGGGTTCCAATGCGACAGACAGCGAGTCAATCGGATGCCCCAGTCTATGTATTATAATGGATTTAGTACAGAGGGCCCAGTTGGATTTGGGGTCAATCCAACCTGATCATACTCCAAAATTATCCCAAATTCTTGTGGATTATTCCAAGAGGACCTTCTAATTCAATGGATTCTAACTCCATATACGGTTCATCAAACAGACTTCTGGTTAACATATTATGGACTGTTTAGGAAAATTGGGCTAGGTTGGGTTCGGGTTCGGTGTGTGCCAACCCGACCCAGTTTGGGTAGGCCCGACACTGGTGGGGCTAGTCTACGGTGGGCTCATCCCGTTGGGCTACTGACAAGCCATGTTTTCATGGGCGGTGTGGCCCGCTGGGCTACTGCGGCCCGACCCATGGAGGGGCACTACCACGGGTCTCACGCGTCCCGACCCACTGAGGGTGCGTCCCATCCTGTAGAGGGCACGAACCGCTAGTTGAGGCCCACCCTAGCTAGTGTGGGGAGGGAATGACTCCACCCATTTTGAAGCTAGAGTGGCAGTGCCACATGGCACCGCCGGGTCACCCATGGGACCCACAGGGAGTGGGTCCTGACCCACCGTCGTGGCTTCCTAGACGCAGCCATCTTCAGTGGTGTACCGCTCGCCTCTGCCAAGGTAGGCTGGTGCCAGCCGCCACTAACCGCCATGACAATATTCCACGACCATCTTCACCGGTGGCACGTGACGCCACATCGCCACCCCCTTCAAGGATGGCCATTACCGGCTGTTGCCATCACCCCTGTTGGCACCGGTTGCCAGTGCCTCCATGTCAGTGATGCGCCGACGGTCATCCGTGGGTCAACAGGTGAGCACTGGTGACCCATTTTTCCATTAGAAGGTATCAACAGCCTCCCCAAGATTCCCTCTTCACTGCATGACCCTCCGTTCTGGTGTCCTCCCAACCCGAATAAAATGTCTGTGAATAACTCATAGATCAACAATATAGCAGAGGGTTTGGGGCTTGTTCGATTTTCCTTCTCCCTTTGCGGTAGATTGATAACATGAGGGAAGAATAAGATTCAACACTATCTTCAAGTTAAAAAAGAAAACACCCTACTTTAATTAGACTACCATTGATGAAGATCGATGTAACCTTCTTGGACGTTGTCGTCGGTTCGTGATTCTATAGCACTCGTCATCGCTGCTGAAACTGGTCTCGTCCTCCAAGTGGTTGGCGTCGTGGTCCTTTTCTAGAGCTTCGTTGCGTGGTGAATCCATTTCAACACTCCACCCCAAGATCCTTATAAATAAACAGGGGGGGTTTGTAATGTACGTGGAATTAATGATATTCATTTAATTAATGAACCTTCCAAATTCCAATGGTGCAGTATAAAAAATAAAGGGGGTCAAGATATTTAATGGCTTGACATTCCGTTGGTCCCACCACCACAACTTATCCATTGGAGGAAAATAAAAGAGAGGAATAAGACAACATTTTTGTTTTATTATTTTATTAAATGTCCAAAATCCCTCTTCTTCTCCTGACCTACTGCGGTTGATGTGAAGCCTCCCTTAAGGGAATCTCAGTGCTGCAGATTCAACAGTTCCCTCAAATGTTTATCACTACTGGAAAACTAACCATTACCAACGGTTTGGAACCGTTGGTATAGGCCTCCAAACCATTGGTATAGCCTATACCAACGGTTTGGAGAACCGTAGCCAAGTAAGCCGTTGGGATAGGTCTATACCAATAGTTTTCCAAAAACCGTTGGTATAGGTAATATGAAATCTATACCAACGGTAATGGAACCGTTGGTATATAAATTCCAAAAATAAAACATCCACTGGGATTTGATCCCAGGACCCCTTGTTTGTCATTGAACGACTCAACCACTAACCTAACATGACTTTTGTGATCATAATTACATAAATATATATATGTATTCTCATAAATATTTTAAATTTTGATTTATATAATGTTCTCGGTACGAAGGTCCGATAAAAAATGAAAGTATATATACCAATGGTTGTTAAAACCGTTGGTATAGACCTATACCAATTGTTTTAACAACCGTTGGTATATGTATTTGGTTGTGATTTTCATTCTATGGAGGATGTTGAATTTTGGCCCACTTTTCCCAACGGTTTGGCCAAACCGTTGGGAAAGGTGGAATATTTGGGGACCTTTCCCAATGGTTTGGCCAAACCGTTGGGATATGTCTACCTTTCCCAACGGTTTGGCCAAACCGTTGGGAAAAGTGGCCAATTTGGGGGGCCTTTCCCAACGGTTTGGCCAAACCATTGGGAAAAGTGGCCAATTTGGGGGCATTTCCCAACGGTTTGGCCAAACCGTTGGGAAAGGGGACCTATACCAACGGTTTTTGCAAACCGTTGGTATAAAAGCGTTAGGAAAGATCTAATTTCCAGTAGTTTATTCTGTGCACAAGCTCAAATGTTAGAAAACACTACTCACGCATTTACTGAACGTACCATAAAAAATGTTTAGAAATTCATAAGGGGCACACTATTCCTCTTAATCAAGAGCCATCAATTTTTGATAACTCATCATAATTCCATGAAATTAAAATTAATTTCATGGAAAATCCAGGTCTTTAAATAAATGAATAGACAATTATGGGAATGGACTTAGGTGACATCCATGTGACACCAAATGTAACACCCCAAATATTTAAAAATTAATTTAATATGGAATGTAATGCATGCAACACTGAATCACTTCATTTTTTAGATATTATAACATAGCCATTTGACATAATTATTCATCCTCTATGAATTGTATTTTGGAAAAAAATCTATATTAACTGTTGTGATCCGTAAGATATTTAGGGTCTGATGGCATCAACATGCATATTTATTAATTAGTATCTCTTCCATAAAAATAGTAATATGAAACCTATGAATAGTAAACCATTTTAATGATTAGTAACATCACCCATTAATATATAAATATAATTGATACAACTTATAAATGAATCAATAATATAATTATATCATTGTATTGATAAGTCAATATTAAAAAATTAATAACAATGTTTCAGTATTTTTTTGATTAATAATTATTTAATTACAATTTAATAATTATTAAATTCATTTAAATATTAATAGTTTAACTAAAATTTATTCATAATTAATTATTCTTTTCCTAATAAATTCAGGATAATTTAATAATACCTTTGTTAATATTCTAGGGTGTTATTAAATCCGTTTTAATTTTAAAAATATTATATTTCATGTAAATAAAGAATTTAATTAAAAATTAATTTTATTCATATATAGAAATTTATTTTCATTAAATGTATTTATTTTTTAGAAATAAACATCAATAACATATTGGGGTTAATTTTTTAGATTTTCCTAAAATACTTGAATTTTTATTGAATAGTAAAATACGGTAATTTACAGTTTAAATACATTATAATCTAAATATACTATTCATTGACTAATGGATGATGTATACACCAATGGATCGAAACATCATGTACTTATTATTATAATTACTAACAATAAAAAACATTATTGGTTTTTTGGATAAAAATAATAAAATAATGAATAAAATAATGAGAAATTTCTCCTCTTCAACACTATAAAAACCACACTCACTTCCTCTTCTCCTTACACCTACCATGATTTTTAACTTCTAATAGTTATATGAAATAATCCTCAAAACCTACTACCCACATCCGAAAGCTCTTGGTGTCACCAGAATACCAAACGAACTCCCTTTATAGAGATTATGAAGGAGTAGTATTCAAGAGGTCAAATCCTCTTCATTTTCCATTTATTTTTCATTTTATGTTTATTATTTTATTATTATATCATCACCTCCTCTATAATAAATTATCATGATGAATAAATTATAATTTCTATAATGATATTGTATCATGTAAATGTAATAACCTACAGCAATCTCTATACTCCCTCTATTATATTTTAAAAATGAAATCATTATCTAGGAGGTACTGATTTACAACCTTTGTGGATGATGAACATTAATTCATTAATTTATCTTTAGTGGATGGTCAGGAAACCATTTTTATTATTGAAATAGATTATAATATAACTATTCCATCATATTTAATTTTTTTAATAGGTATATAAAAAACTAATTCATACAACAAATCAAGTTTGTGGTAATCGAAATATAGTCATTATAATAAAAATGACTATCAATAAATGACTTATCTAATGATTAATCCTCATACTATATAATAATATTATATATATATATATAACAATTTTTAAATATATATTCTAATTAACAACATTTAATTCAAAATCTGGATAATTATACTGATTTACAAGAACATCATTACTTATAAAAAAGTGAACCGATCATGAAAACTAAGAAAAATAATGCTCTAGAACGTTGAAATTAAACAGTAAACACAAAAATGAAGATAGAAATGATATTGGTAAAACTATAAGAAATCAAATACCTATATAATATTTTATAATTTAATTTTTTAATTAATTTAATTTGATTATCCGAGAAATTAAGTGTAGTGCATACCTCATTCAGAAATAAGGATAGGGTTTCATTCTCGAACCTTCATTTTAATTCGAGTTGTAGTATTTTCCTCTATAGATCAATGAAATTATTCATTTATCCTAAATAAATCTTCTAAAATCTGGTTATATATTCCAATATCATGTATTTTGAACATTTTATTTTTTGTGTGTGTGTAAAATACATGTTTTAAATGGGTTCCCTTCTCAATTCTCAATGATAAGAAAGCCCAATTAAAGTGAGAATCCTGAATTTATATATATTTTCAAGTGCACTCAATAATAACATTTAAGTAATCATTATTATAATAAAAATACTCATTTAATTATGTAAAAACTACAATATATTCTTTTTAGTTTTATGCTGTGTTTTTTTTCAAAATAACGTGTATTTTTAAAGTAAAATGTATTTCTCTCCAAAATTCCTCAATGATTTTATTAGAGTATTTAGTTCAATTTCTACACCTCTACTAAATATTCTATCTTATTAAGGTTAATATCATATGTTTAAAAACCACGATATTTTATTAAATTCTTTTTTGTATGTTTGACTATGGATGTTCTGTCTTGATACCATTAACCATACTTCTCAAAATGGTTAGTAATTATGTTTAAAGATTGGGGAATGTTATTTACATTGCATATGTATATGATATTTATGTTTAACCCCATTCATATGTCGAATTAATTGTACTTATAATGTTATGGGTGGATTATTCTATATCCCCTTGAGGCATTAGTAGGTCAAACATGAAAAAACATAATTGGGTTTTGGTCATGGTCTTACCTTAGTATTTTCATGCATCTAGGTTGAGGCCTTGAAAACATGATTCTGATGTCTGGCATTATGATTTTTCTCATTATGGAATTAGAAATTAATAAAATATGTAATATTCAGCTAGTAGAATATCTATGGATAAGTTTAATTCTCTTATGATCAGTTATAGAGAATTATTTTCTAATCTTTGACTCGTACCATGTTATGTTAATGTTTATTTTTAATGGCATATGTTTTTAGTTATTCATGATTTCTAATGTTTAGGATTATGATGACCTCCATTTTATTACATACCCTTACTGATCATCTGATCTCACCAATTTATTATGTCTTATTTTTCCCCAATATGTTAAGATGAATATTATTATGAATGACTTTCATGAATAATCTATGATTTTATGGGTGTTTCCAATGGAGTTAAAATGTTGTTTTTTTACTTTCAAGTTATAATGTAAAACTTATATTAGTATCTAATTTTTGAAAACTACTAAAATATTCAGTCCTTGCAGATTCAACATCCTTATAAACATAGCGATGTATTAATATAAGGCATCATCTATGAAAAACTGGGGTTGGTGTCCTTATACTTGGTCTCATAGGAAATTTAGTAGAATCCATGGAAACTAGATTTTGAAATTGTGTATTAGGGAACAAAAAACCAAGATAGATATTTAAGAAAATCATAAATGGATATGTTGTAATTACGATATGGTATATATTATGTGAAGGTTCCAATAAAATACTTATATTTCTAGATACTACATGTGAATGTGGTTATAGAACAGAAGAATCTAGGAGTAAAAAATAAAATAATGTGTTCTAGGTCTAACTCAGGGTAACCTGATATGCGGAAATGTGCCTTACTACGCACCTGGTAGGAAAATCTCAAGGGATATGATTATGATAATTCACAATTTCATTAAAATCCATTATAGGGTATTTAAATGTAAATATGTCCTTATTGAAACCATGCTTCATATTATGAAATTAGACATGCATAAAATTTTAATTTATGTTAACTGTTTTTGTAATTCGATATTATACATTATGATTCATAAACTAATTTACTGTATGAAATTATTTAGAAATGGTTCTTAGAAGAAGGAATGGAAACCAGATGAATAGATGTATCACTTGTATGGATTTTCCTCGTATAAAATCTAATATATTTGGTTCTGATGCAATGAATGGTGATGAGAAACTAAGAACTATACTGGGACAACCGACCTTGGTTATAAACAATGTCCTTACATGTATAGAGCACCCTCACCCACAATGTGGAGGAGAAACTATAAACACCGTTATTTCACAATATCCTGCATCATTAAATGGGAAAATAAACCCATTCATAACGGAGAAATGGATATGTTCAATATAGATGTTATTTCATGTGTTGGGATGTAAAGAATAGAAGAAGCTTATCATGGAATTTTCACTTATATCGAGAAATTCGGGTAAGTGGTGGTCGTTAACTAAAAACAAGAAGGTGCTAGAATACATATAAGAAATTATATGGATGTACTTTAAAGAAATATTCATAGAAGAATATTTTCCTCAAGAACAATGAAATGATATAGAGATGAAATTATTATATTGGATACAAAAAAGGATGAAAATTATTTGAAGTATGAAGATGGTTTTACAAGAATAGAAAAGCTTTTTTATACCATATAAGTAATACGAGGAGAAACATTGATCGATTCATTTATGGTTTAAAACCAATACATTGAAGGGAAATAGTTTCCTAAATATTCTCTACACATAAAGATATAATTTCATTTGAAATCAAGAAGAAGAAATAATTCTTCATGTCTTATAAATTTAATGGAAAGCAATAGAATAGTAGGGTGGTAGAGGAATGAATGGATAAAGGGAAGAATTAAAGGGGGATTTTCCACCATGTGGTAATTGTAAAAAAAAACTAGATCCTACCTAAAATTAAAATGATACTATTAGAAATGTGGAGAAAGAGGCCACCAATTATGTGATTTTAAGAGAAAAATAAAGCTAATACAATGCCTCAATTATAAATATATGGGACATTATTCCAATTATTTTCCTAAAATAAAAAAAATATTGAGTGAAGTCCCAGAGAGAAAGGAAAAGATTATGAAATCTGAACTGGTGAGGTTGAAGTTCTTAGTGATGTGGTAGAATTTCCAATAATCATTTCCTCAAACATAGATATTTGTTTATTTGATTCTGGATCGTCAAAGTATTTTTTGTCTTTCCAATTTTCCAATAAATTATACATTTACAATTTGATTTAATAAATGTGTTGTTATTAAAAATTATTAAGTGAAATATCATTACAACCAAGATGTTTCAATCAGCCCCCTAATAAAATAGAAACATGCATCAAATTTTGACTTTATAATCATCCCCATGATTGAAATGGATATAATTCATTGTATTATCTTGCTTGGAAGTTTTGATGTGAAAATCAATTAAAAGTCAAAATAAGTTACTTTTTTGAAAATGTTGTAGAATCCCTTATATTTAGAGTATAAACCTCATCATTTGATTCTTATTTAGATCTACCCCTAGTATCTCTACTAAATGCAATTCTTAGGGTGGAAGGTAAAACAATAACAATGGGTGAGGAATAATATCTTTTAATTGAGGATGTACTTATTGTGAATGAATGAATTTATTTATTTCAAGAGGATTTACCTAGACATCCTCTAGAGTAAAAAAGTTAATTTTTTATTGATTTAATTCTTAATTAATGGAATATATCAATGAATTAATATAGAATGGACACATAAGAATTAATATAACTGACGAAAAATTTAGGGGAATTTAGTGATAAGGGATTTATCCCCTCTAATGTTTCTACATTGGGATCCCCTATTCTCTTCTCCAAGAAAAATGATGGGTCCATGAGGCTCTAAACTAACTATAGAGAAAGAAATGAGATAATAATAAATAAAAAGTATACCCGACCTTAGATTGATGATTTATTTGATCAACTTAATAGAGCACAATATTTTTTGAGGATTGAGCTTTGATATGGTTTTTATTAGTTGTGTTTGGGGAATATTGACATTCCAAAATATCATTTAAAACCATTTATGGGAATTAAGAGTTACGGTAATTCATTTTGGACATACTAACACACCCTTTATTTTCATGGATCTAATTAATATTGTTATCAAGTATTATCTGGATTACATTTTTGTGGTATTTATTGATCATATCTTCGTATACTTAAAAAGGAAAACAGATCATGAGAATCACTTGCACATTAATTTTAATAAAATTAAATGAAATTAGTTACATGGAATGGTTAGAATGTGTTAATTAATGCTTAAAACAGTTTATTTTCATAACCATATTATCAATAAAGATGGAATCTTTATTGATCCAATAAATAAAAAGGTAGTTCAGGAATTTCCTACTTCAATGAACATAGATTAGGTACATATATTTATTTTTTTAGTACATTATTATCAATGTTTTGTTTAGAATTTATCCAAATTAGAAAACCCATAAACCAAGAGGACTCGTAAAGGGGTGAAGTTCGTATTGAAAAAGTATTATGAAGAATTTTTTGAAGAATTAATGAAGATTTTAGTGAATGATCCAATACTGACTCTACTATCTGAAAATGGTGGGTTTTTTATATATAGTGACGCATCAAAGAAAGGACTTGCATGTTTCCTTTTTTATAATGATTGAGTTATTTCTTATGCATCAAGGTAGTTAAAAAATCATTAATATAACTATCAAACTCATTATCTTGAGTTAGAAACTATAATATTTTCTCTAATGATATGGGGGAATTATCAATATCGTGAAGGATGTGAAATATATAATGATCACAATAGTGTGAAATATATATTCTCAATAAAATAGATCAATATGAGGAAATTAAAATGGCTGGAGCTACTCAATGGTTATGATTGTTCAATACTGTACAACTCTAGAATGGAAAATAAGGTAGCAGATGCATTGATTACGAAGGATCATAGAGTTCTGGACATGATGTGGATTTAGATTAACCTTGTTAACATGGATATAGTAATTATGGATATGGAAATTATCAAGGTATGGAAAACATCACTACATTTTCATATAGTTTCATAACCATTTTTATTGGAACGAATTAAATGAACTCATTCTGAGGGTGAGAATATTCAAAAGAAAATTATAGCATTAAATGATGGAAAACTCGAGACATCATGTATGATGATGGAATTCTGAAACTCAGGATGATGTTATGTATTCCCTCTAACCCTAAGCTAAAAATGGATTTATTGGTTGATTCCAATCACTGAAATTTCTTTATACCCCTGGTAGTAGTAAGATGTATAGGGATTTGAAGGACAATTTTTTGGTGGGACAACAGAAGCATTAAATTTCTCTTTATGTATCAATATTTTAACTATGTCAATATGTAAAGTATGAAACACCTAATACTAGAGGAGTTATGAAACCTCCACCTATTCATACATAGATTTTGGATGACATATTTATGGACATTTTCACTAGATTAATTAAAACCCCACGAAGGAATGATGGAATATGGGAAATTGTTGTTTGACTTAACAAATTTGCACTTTTCGTCACTATGAGGGATGATTTTCCCCTGGAGCACCTTAAACGAATCTATATCAATGATGTTGTGAGACTTTATGGATAAACTCTTTTAATTGTGTCTGATCGTGATCCATGATTTACATCAAAATTATTGAAAATTCTTCATAAGGATTTGGATACTTTGATTCAATTGAGTATGTTTTGTCACCATCAAAATGACGTGCAATCAGAAAGGAAGGTCCAAACATTAAAATAAATGTTGAGATCATTCTATCTTTATTTTTAAGGTATGTGGGTTCAATACTTACATTTTGTATAGTTTTCCTACACAACAGTCACCATTATGGTATTAAAATGGAACCATATGAAGCATTAAATGGAAAAAGATTTCGTACACCAATTTTTTAGGATGAAGTTTGTGAAAGTAAGATTGTGGGACCAGATCTTTTAGTGGAAAAAATATCCATGGTAAATACTGATCAATCCCATATCAAAGAAGCGTAATGGAGTAAAAAGTGCTATGCTGATAATCGAAGGAAGGATATGTAAATTCAAGTGGCAGATCCCGTTTTCTTAAATTTTTCTCAATCGAAGGGTGTTATAAAATTTGGGATGAAATGAAATGTATTCCGTTGGAATAGTGGTCCTTTTTATATTCTTGAGAGAATTGGAGATCTGGATTATCATTTTCCAATACCTCCTAGACATTCTAAGGTACAAAATCTGTTCTATATATCATTGTTATGGAATTATATAAAAATCCCACCGCATGTACACACTTTTAAAGGAATCTACTTATAACCACACTTATCATACTATGAAGAGCCTATTCGACTTTTGGACACTAAAAATTAAATGATGAGAAATAGGATAAACCGGCTGGTAAAGGTACTATGGAAAATAAAAAAAATGAAGAAGTGACATGGGAGCAGGAGGAACTTATCTGAAATACGAACCCAAATATATTTAAGATGTAACATTATGGAAATTTCTAGGATGAAGTTTTTGTAAGTGGGGAAGAATTTAACACCCATAGGATTTACAAATAAATTTAATATTTTATTTAATGCATGCAACACTCATTCACTTCCAAAAACACTTTGTTATTTAAACTAAGATATTAAAAATAATTTTACCACCTATGTGATTATATTTTTTAAAAACAAACAAAAAATATTGTGATAAGTAATATATTTAGTGATTGATTGGATCAAATATCATTTTGGGTGAATTGTAACTTGAACATAGGAATAGTAATATAACCCTTATGAATTTTTAATCATCCTAATGAATAGTAATAACACCCATGATAGTATAAATAAAATTTAAAGACCTTATAAATTAAACAGTGTTATATTTATATCATGGTATTAGTGCGTTAATATTTAAAAATTAATCATTAAGTGTTGGTATTTTTTGATTAATATATATTAAATTAGAAATTTATAATTAATAAATTTACTTAAAAAAAATCATTTTCCAAAAATGTATTCATAAATCAATATTTTTTTGACTTATGATTTCAGGATAATTTAATAAGACAGTAGTTAATTTTTCATTGTGTTATAAAATCAGTTTTAATTTTAAAATGTCAAATTTTTGAGAAAATGATCATTTTAAGTAAAAAATAAATTCCTCATATTTATAAAGTTAGTTTCTAAAATTTAATTTCACTTATTAGTTCTATATTTTGATAAATATTTAGTGTAAACATTTCATATTTTTCTGAAATACTAGAATTTTTAGTGAATAGTAAAATGTAATAATTTAAAGTATAAATACAGTATATAATAAATACATCATTCCATGACACATGTCTGATGTAATCCTAATTGGTTCAAAATATAATTTAATTATTACTATATTTAGTCCCAATAATAAACACAATTGGTAGTCTTGGTAAAAATAATACAATAGTGGACAAAATAATGAAAATTATCCCACTCCACTATAAAAACCACCTCTCACTCACCCTTCTCCTCACACAATCGATGATTTGAGATATTTCAAATTTCTAGTCAGTAATATTCCCAATTTTCACTTATTTCTAGAATATATGGTATCCTAAGATACAAAATTCAATCCTCTTATCATGATTCTCAATGAGGAGTATTCAAGAGGAAAAATCCTCTTCCCCTTCCTTCTATTTTTCCTTTCATGTTCTTCCTTTTATTATTCTCTGCTCCCACACTCCATCTAAATGGTCATGATTAATACAGTATAATTTATATAAAATAATTTAATAATTTAAATCAAATAACCATAATTAATATATTTACTCCCTCTCTTTTAATTTAAAAATGAAATCATCATATAGGACGTATTGATTCACATCCTTTATAGAAAACAAACATTTGTTCATTAATTATTAATTATTGGTTGTTCATGAAACCATTATTATGGTCGAAAAATATTATAAAATATATATTATTTCTTATGTAAATTTATGTAATGGGAATACATAATACTAATTTATAAGACAAAAAATAGTTTGTGGTGATCAAAATAATTCCATAATTATCTAAACTATTATCACTAAATGTAACATCCCAAGTAAGTAATGAATAATAGATATTTTTAGCTATGTCTATTAATGATTAAGATAGTGTTATAGAGGCTTAAAATGAAAATAAATACAATCTTATGCATGGAATACAATAATATTCTTAAAAGATTGTTTTACTGCCTTTTGATGGCAAACCATTTTTGAATCTATCTTTTGACAATTTTATAAACTATGTTTGTCAAAATAAACTTATTCTTTATGATTGGGACATAAAAATTTACCTTGTGTGAATTTTTGGTATTTTTCTGACAATGTTCATTTTTTAATGAATAGTGAAAAATACTGCATTTTACAACAAAAATACTTTTTAATCTAATTTATTTATATGATTAGATTAAGTTTTGAATTGGTTTTGAAGTTAAATTAGAATATATTTTTACCATTTTATCCAATGGTGGTCATTGGAATCAATTTCACTTTGAAATTATACTTAAACTGGTGTCAATCTTTTGATACTTATTGTTTTGTAAAAACACGCTTTTTGCTCTGGCAGCGGGAATTAATTATTAAATTAATTAATTTCACTTATATGATTTGAATTTTGTAAAATAGACTTCATTTTTGAATTCGGAATATCAAATATATCTTAGGGTGTATTTTTGGTAATTTTCTGAAAAACTTCAATTTTTGATGAATAGTGAAACCACTAAGTGGTAATCAAGCAAACTGATTTTTCAGTTAAATGAAAGTTTACCACTAATGTGTGTTGAATTTTGAAAATCCGACATACATGGTTTTCATTAAGAATTAAAATGTGGTTCAATGAGATGAAAATAATTTTTTGGTGAATAGTAACTTATTAAGTTTTTAATCGCGATTAGTGGTAATTAGTGTAGTTTATTGTATAAATAATGTTTTAATAATATGAAATGACCTAGACACATGTCCCAACCTTATTGGTTGTATCATGGCCGACCAATACAAGCCATGGGTCAACTTGGGGACCCCATGGGGACATTTTGGTTGGGAAATGACATAAATAACCTTTTATTTAATGTAAAGTTAAAAATGATACAAACATAATTCGTTTTACGAAAACAATTTTTACATGGGGTTATAAAGATCATATATTTGATTATAAATAGTCATTGGAAAGCTAAAAAGAGTTCCTACATCATAGTATATTTTTTGTTATTTTTAGACATTAAATAAATTAAATTATTTATGACATAATAATGATGCAGCGATGACATCAATATTTGACGATTTAAATAAAATGGAAAGACAATGTAAAATCTATGAACTACACATGGCCAAAACCAATTGGATGAGTGTATTTCGAACCCTTATCACCTTATCCACGAATTATAACAATGTGTGACCTTTTAAAACCGAAACAAATTTTCAAATAAAGTAATATTTCTTTACTTTCCAAAAGTGCCCCTCCTCTTCTCTTATAAAAGGCCCCCACCACTACCTCATTTCACACACTCCTCAAGCATTTGGCTCGGCCAACCCCTGACCATTTACTCTCTCCACAGCCCTCTCCTCATCCTAGAGGATTCCCTTTGGGCAGAATCCTTTCAAAGTAAGCCTTTAGGCTCAAATCAAAAGGAGTTGCACTTTTAAAGGTAATTCATTCTCTCATGTTCATTTGTTTTATTTTTCTTCTCCAACACCCTAAACTCTTTTTATTTACTTATTTTGTAACAACACCAGTATCTTCAATATACAAGGATGTTGTTATAATATTTATTTGAGCTACACTCTCACACAACTACATCAAATGGTTAAAGAACATACGGTTTCCGTGGATGGGGAAATTCTGCCTCCCGAAACGATGATTGTTCAATACTCATTTAACACCTTCAAAGGTGGCCATTATGATGTAACTATTTTTATATATGATATATAATATGTTTATGTTCCCTTAAGCTTCTGTTTTTTTCATTTTGGGCATAGCTTTATGGTTTCCATTATGGGTAAACACGATATCTTCATTTTAGGAAGTGCGGACTACCGCCCCCTGAAAGTGATTTGATTCGTTAATACCATATGTGGGATGTGTAAAAGATAAAGTTAATGATATTATATATGTTATTATACTGGAATTATAATATACTATTATATCATTATGATTCCATTCCAGAAAATATGAAATAGAAATGGAAGTAGCATTCATGCGTACGTACGGCTTACCGTCTCCATGAACGGTGCATTTAATTTCATACCTCTAAATGTGATGTAATATTATAAATACATGTATATGATGAATATATATGATATATATGTTTTCCAAATCATTAATATCATTCTGGATATAAGGAACCTATGACCAAATTAACAACATTTAAGTGTAAGAAGTCTATTTTTGACTTAAGAACCAAATACTGACAAAATGAACATTATTAACTTAACTGATTACATGATGTTCATAACATGGTATAAAAGGAATAATGAACTTGAAAAAGATTCATAAGCAAGTAGAGATTAACTCAAGTTTATTATTCAGGAGATTAAAGAACGGTCGGGTCAAGTCGGATACGAGGTATGGGACTTCGTCTCAATCTCCTTTCATTGAGGCATATTTTATTTTATACACAACTTTCTTTTATACGATGTATAAACCCCTTTGACTTTTACATTTATTCAAAATGAATCTTTTTTATACAAAGCGTTTACTAAACGACAAAAGGGAATGTTTTTGTCGTACGTATGCGGCGACAACAACTTCTCCGCTGTCGTGACCGTTATTTGAGTTTCGGCTTCCTCTACAAGCCATACCTTTTTTTTAAAACGAAAAATAAATACCATGTTTTACTTTGGTATTGAAAATGGTTTTCATAATGATTTTATTATATCAATGTGTTGTATTGATATCTCGTGATTGAAATGTGGAAATGTTATGTTTCCTTTATGCATGTTTTATGTGATATGATTATGTTATGGTTCTCGGGCATTATTATAAAGACGGGTGGTTCCGTGATAAACTAAGGGCGGGTGAGCCCGTTATAGCTCTCCAATGCATTGGGTAACGCGATGGAGTGAAACGTTAAGGTTTCTCCGAAGAGGTCTTAGGGAATATACTGTGATGGGTATTCCAAACGTAACCAAGAGGGTTACTCCCTACGTAAGAATGTTATGAATGCCTCAAGTTACCTTTATGTCTTATGATTTCTATGATTTATTCATGATTTTATGAGGTATGTTAAAGTGCCTATGTTTTATGGGTAAAGTATGATTTCATTCTTATGTATATATGAACTCATGTTTCCTTTCCATGTTTTTTTATAACCCATACTGAGTTTTTATGCTCATCCCACGTTTTTGAAATGTTTTTAACAGGTCAAGGGAAAGGTACATGATAAGATGATAGAGTCAAGGATGTGTCAAGAAATAATCCACGTTTTATTTTAAATGTGTTTCCATTGATGGGAATGAAGAATACTATATTTCTGTAACCACTTTGTTTATATATGGAATGTAATGCAAGTTATATGATCTAATTCTCTAAAACTCTAAACCCAAAAAGATCCTCAATGTGAAATCTTGTAATAACTCAAGATTAAGTAAGGTTTAAGGCTGGGGCCTTATAGTTGGTATCAATGGTCGGTTTAGATAACTTTAGGAGTTATAATTCTATTAAATGATTATCCAAAAATATTTTTTTTTCTGCGAAATGATATAGCATTTAAATATTACCATGTTGCTTCATCTAAGACATGTTTGTTCATAATGGTTTTCCACAGAGGAAACATGGAAGCAGTGCTAGGAAGGCATACATAAGGAAATAACCTTCCGAATCAGCATCCAGAAATGGTCGGAATTGGAACTGAACTGTTTGTTGCAGTAATGGCGCAGTTGACTCAAGCGATAAATGGCGGTGGTATCCATACACGAGATCAGCCAGACCAACTGCAGAGGAACATGTCAGTGGTGGAACATTTCATGAGGCAACATCCACCATCATTCAGAGGATCATCTAACCCTGTGCCAGATGAAGGGTGGATTAAAGCACTGGAGAAGATTTTTGATGTCATAGGTTGTTCATACAATCAAAAGGTTAGTCTTCCTATTTACCGTTTGGAGGGTGAAGCAGATCAGTGGTGGTCTATGGTTAAAAATATCAGGGACGCCGATGAGATTGATGCTCTTGACTGGGATGAATTCAAAGGTATATTTCTTGAGGAGTATTTTCCTAAGGCTGTTCGACTTAGGATGGAAAATCAATTCTTGGAATTGAGGCAATATGAAGACTCAGTGGCTGCCTATGATGAAAGGTTCACTCGATTGGAAAGGTATGCTCCAAATTTTATCCGGGACCTTGATAGTAAAATCAATCGTTTTTACTCAGGATTAAAGCCAAAATATCGAAGGGCATTAGCTTCTCGTGATTTTAAAAGTTATGAAAAGGTTGTTCGATGTGCTGAAAAGGTGGAAATGGAGTTTGCCGATGACCATGTTTTCTATAACAACCAGCAGAAGAATAGACCAAGGTGGCAGGAGAAAGGTAAGAATTCTTCAATAAAGTCTGATGGTAAGAGAACTAAGTTTCCAGTTTGTGATAAATGTGGAAAAAGGCATGCTGGCGAATGTCTTCTGAATTCTGGGAAGTGCTACCGATGTGGTAAGATGGGACATAGGGCTCGTGATTGCACTGAAAAGGATCAAGGTGAAGGTAAGAACAAATTTGATTTACAGTTAGTGAAATGTTATAAGTGCAATGAGATAGGTCACTATGCAAACGAGTGTCCGACAAGGAGCTTGAGTGATGGGAAGCAGTTAGACTACAAGCAGAAAGGGGTGGTGAAATCCTTTGCAACTACTTCAGCAGATGTCGGGCCATCAAATGAAGTGGTATCAGGTACTTTGTTTGTTTTTTCAGATTATGCCAGTGTGTTGTTTGATTCAGGGTCTACACATTCTTTCATCTCTGAAACCTTTTATAGTAAAATGGGAATACCATCTCAAGAAATGACTCCTGAACTTTTGGTAAAAACACCTGGGGGAAATGTCGAGGAAAAAAGAATTTATAAGAATCTTCCTATCCTTATCTGTGGAAAGAACATACTTGCAAACCTTATTGTTCTACCTATATTAGAGTTTGATGTTATCCTCGGTATGGATTGGCTCTCTATTTACCATGCTAAGATTGACTGTAGAGCTAAAGAAGTTTCTTTTCAGAAAGACTTTCAGTTTGTTTACAAGAATTAACCCTTACTTTTGATAACATATCAAGAGGCCGAGAAACTTGTAAAAGATGGAAATGAATGTTACCTTGCACACGTCATTGAAAATAAAGGAACTGTTCAGATTAATGATGTGCCAGTGGTAAATGAGTATCCTGATGTTTTTCCTGATGAGTTTCCTGGAATAATACCAGATCGGGAAGTTGAGTTTACTGTTGACTTAGTTCCTGATGCTAATCTAATTTCAAAACCCCCTTATCGAATGGCACAAATTGACCTTTTAGAGTTGAAGGAGCAATTTTAAGATTTATTAGAGAAAGGTTTCATTAGACCTAGCATATCACCATGGTGTGCTCTTGTTTTATTTGTTAAAAAGAAAGATGGTTCTATGAGACTTTGCATTGATTATAGAGCCTTGAATAATATCACTGTTAAGATCAAATATCCTTTTCCTCATACCGATGATTTGTTTGATCAGCTCCAGGGAGCTCAGGTTTTTTCAAAGATTGACTTGAGATCGGGGTACCATCAGCTGAAGGTAAAGGAGGCAGATATTACGAAGACCACGTTCTGTATGAGATATGGCCATTATGAATTTGTAGTAATTCTTTTTGGGCTAACCACTGCACCTACTATATTCATGGACTTAATGAATAGAATTTTCCATGAGTTCTTGGATAAGTTTGTGGTGGTTTTCATTAATGATATTTTGGTGTTTTCTAAAAGTAAAGAGGAGCGTGAAAAACATTTAAGGGTTATCTTTCAAACCTTAAAAGAAAAGAAACTGTATGGGAAATTCAGCATGTGTGAGTTTTGGTTGCAACAAATATCTTTCATTGGTCACATTGTTTCTAAAGATGGAATAACTGTTGATCCTGCAAAAACAAAAGTTGCGGAAGAATGGCCAAGACCCACAAATGTAACTGAGATTCGTAGATTCCTTGGTTTGGAGGGATATTACCGAAGGTTTTTTAGAAATTTTTCACGGTTATCTAGTCCAATGACTAAGCTAACTCGGAAGGGTGTTAAGTTTATCTGGACAAAAGAATGTGATGATTGTTTTCAGGAATTGAAAAGAAGATTGGTGAATGATCCAGTTTTGGCACTACCTTCCATGAATGGTGAGTTTGTTATATACAGTGATTCTTCATTGAAAGGACTTGGTTGCATCCAAATGCATAATGATCAGGTAATTTCTTATTCTTCACGACAGTTGAAAACTCATGAGGTAAATTACCCTACACATGATTTGGAACTAGATGCTGTTGTTTTTGCTTTAAAAATTTGGATGCATCATTTGTTTGGAGTAAAGTGTGAAATATATACCGATCACAAAAGTTTAAAGTATATATTCACTCATAAAGAGTTAAACATGAGACAGAAGATATGGCTAGAATTAATCAAAGATTATGATTGTACAATTCATTACCATCTGGGAAAAGCAAATAAAGTGGCTGATCTTTGAGTCGAAAAAGTAATGCTTCATTAACAATGTTGCGGTTGGAACGTGATCCTTTGGTTAACGATTTGATGAACTTTGGCATAGAAGTTGTTGGTGCAGGAAGTCCTTCTGTTTTGTTTCAGGTATCAGTGAGATCTTCTCTATCAGATAGAATCAAGCAAGCACAGAAGCAAGACAGTGAGTTGCAGGAAAAGGTAGAGCTGGTTCAGAAAGGTAAGTTGCCTGAATTCAACTTTGATAATGATTGTGTTTTTAGATTTGGGAATAGATTGTGTGTGCCTTGTGATTCATAGTTGAAGAGAGAGTTGTTATGTGAAGCTCATAGTTCTCCTTTTTCAGTTCATCCGGGCAGTACTAAGATGTATAGCGATCTGCGGGAGTATTACTGGTGGGATGGAATGAAAAGAGATATTGCTGATTTTACTGTGAAGTGTTTGACTTGTCAGTAGGTTAAAGCAGAGCGGCAGTTACCGAAAGGGATGCTTCAGCCTTTACCAGTGCCAGAGTGGAAATGAGAGAATATATCCATGGACTTTGTTGTTGGATTACCGAAGACATCTCGAGGTAATAATGCAATCTGGGTTATTGTTGACCGCTTGACCAAATCTGCTCATTTCCTTGCTATAAGAGATACTTTCTCTCTTGATCAACTTTCCTGTTTGTATCTTAAAGAGATAGTCAGGTTACATAGAGTTTCTCTCTCCATTGTATCGGATCGTGATCCCAGGTTTACTTCTAACTTTTGGAAAGGCCTTGAGAAGTCGTTAGGTACTGAATTAAATTTTAGTACAGCTTTTCATCCTCAATCAGATGGGCAGTCAGAACGAACAATTCAGAAATTGGAGGATATGCTACGAGCTTGTTCTATGGATTATCAGGGAAGTTGGGACCAACATCTTTCTTTGGTTGAGTTTTCATATAATAACAGTTTTCATTCCAGTATACAAATGGCACCATTTCAGGCAATATATGGGAAGCGGTGTCGAACTCCAGATTTCTGGGATGAAGTGGGTAAAAGGAAGTTGATGGGACCAGAATTGGTAGAAGAGATTGCAGAAAAAGTTCAGCTGATTCAGAAACACATGAGAACAACTCAGAGCAGGCAGAAGAGTTTTGCGGATAACCGGAGGAAGGATCTATCTTTCGAGGTAGGTGATCATGTTTTTCTCAAGGTTTCTCCTTGGAAAAGTGTGATGAGATTTGGTAAGAAAGGAAAGTTGAGTCCAAGGTTTATTGGACCATACGAAATTCTGGAGAGAGTTGGATCTGTTGGGTACCGAGTGGCTTTACCTTCGAGTTTATCTCAGGTACACAATGTTTTTCACATTTCGATGTTGAGAAAGTATATGCCAGATCCATCTCATGTTTTGAGTCCAGAGGAAGTTCAGCTGGAAGAGAACCTATCTTATGAGGAACAACTGGTCCAGATTCTTGACCACAGGGAGCAAGTGTTACGAAATAAGGTGATTAAGCAGGTAAAGGTTTTGTGGAAAAACCACATGATTGAAGAGGCAACATGGAAATCTGAAAATGCAATGAGGGATAAGTACCCCATTTTATTCGATAAGTAAATAAATTGCGGGGATGCAATTTTCTAAAGGGGGGAAGGATGTAACATCCCAATTAAGTAATGAATAATAGATATTTTTATCTATGACTATTAATGATTAAGATAGTGTTATAGCGGCTTAAAATGAAAATAAATACAATCTTATGCATGGAATACAATAATATTCTTAAAAGATTGTTTTACTACCTTTTGATGGAAAACCATTTTTTAATCTATCTTTTGACAATTTTATAAACTATTTTTGTCAAAATAAACTTATTCTTTATGATTGGGACATCAAAATTTACCTTGTGTGATTTTTTGGTATTTTTCTAACAATGTTCATTTTTTAATGAATAGTGAAAAATACTGCATTTTACATCAAAACTACTTTTTAATCTAATTTATTTATATGATTAGATTATGTTTTGAATTGGTTTTGAAGTTAAATTAGAATATATTTTTACCATTTTATCCAATGGTGGTCATTGGAATCAATTTCACTTTGAAATTAGACTTAAACTGGTGTCAATCTTTTGATACTTATTGTTTTGTAAAAACACGCTTTTTGCTCTGGCAGCGGGAATTAATTATTAAATTAATTAATGTGACTTATATGATTTGAATTTTGTAAAATAGACTTCATTTTTGAATTCGGAATATCAAATATAGCTTAGGGTGAATTTTTGGTAATTTTCTGAAAAACATCAATTTTTGATGAATAGTGAAACCACTAAGTGGTAATCAAGCAAACTGATTTTTCAGTTAAATGAAAGTTTACCACTAATGTGTATTGAATTTTGAAAATCCGACATACATGGTTGTCATTAAGAAGTAAAATGTGGTTCAATGAGATTAAAATAATTTTTTGGTGAATAGTAACTTATTAAGTTTTTAATCGCGATTAGTGGTAATTAGTGTAGTTTAAGGTATAAATAATGCTTTATTAATATGAAATGACCTAGACACATGTCCCAACCTTATTGGTTGTTTCATGTCCGACCAATAAAAGCCATGGGTCAACTTGGGGACTCCATGGGGACATTTTGGTTGGGAAATGACATAAATAACTTTTTATTTAATGTAAAGGTAAAAATGACACAAATATAATACGTTTTACGAAAACAATGTTTACATGGGGTTATAAAGATGAGATATTTGATTATAATTAGTCATTGGAAAGCTAAAACGATTTCCTACATCATATTAGTTTTTTATGATTTTTAGAAATTAAATAAATTAAATTATTTATGACATAATAATGATGCAGTGATGACATCATTATTTGACGGTTTAAATAAAATGGAAAGACAATGTAAAATCTATGAACTACACATGGCCAAAACCAATTGGATGAGTTTATTTCTAACCCTTATCACCTTATCCACGAATTATATCAATTTTGGACCTTTTAAAACCGAAACACATTTTCAAATAAAGTAATATTTCTTTACTTTCCAAAAGTGCCCCTCCTCTCCTCTTATAAAAGGCCCCCACCTCTACCTCTTTTCACACACTCCTCAAGCCTTTGGCTCAGCCAAACCCTGCCCATTTACTCTATCAACATCCCTCTACTCATCCTAGAGGATTCCCTTTGGGAATAATCCTTTCAAAGGAAGCCTTTAGGCTCAAATCAAAAGGAGTTACACTTTTAAAGGTAATTCATTCTCTCATGTTCATTTGTTTTATTTTGCTTCTCCAACCCCCTAAACTCTTTTTATTTACTTATTTTGTAACAAAACCAGTATCTTCAATATACAAGTATGTTGTTATAATATTTATTTGAGCTACAATCTCACACAACTACATCAAATGGTTAAAGAACATACGGTTTCCGTGGATGGCGAAATCCTGCCTCCCGAAACGATGAATGTTAAATACTCATTTAACACCTTCAAAGGTGGCCATTATGATGTCACTATTTTTATATATGATATATAATATGTTTATGTTTTCCTTAAGCTTCTGTTTTTTTCATTTTGGGCATACCTTTATGGTTTCCATTATGGGTAAACACGATATCTTTATTTTAGGAAGTGCGGACTACCGCCCCCTGAAAGTGATTTGATTCGTTAATACCATTTATGGGATGTGTAAAGGATAAAGTTAATGATATTATATATGTTATTATATGGGAATTATAATAATGCTTATATCATTATGATTCCATTCCAGAAAATATGAAATAGAAATGGAAGTAGCGTTCATGCGTACGTACGGCTTACCGTCTCCATGAATGGTGCATTTAATTTCTTACCTCTAAATGTGATGAAATATTATAAATACATGTATATGATGAATATATATGATATATATGTTATCCAAATCATTAATACCATTCTGGATATAACGAACCTATGACCAAATTAACAACATGTACGTGTAAGAAGTCTATTTTTGACTTAAGAACCAAATACCGAAAAATGAACATTATTAACTTAACTGATTACATGATGTTCATAACATGGTATAAAAGGAATAATGAACTTGAAAAAGATTCATAAGCAAGTAGAGATTAACTCAAGTTTATTATTCAGGAGATTAATGAACGGTCGGGTCAAGTCGGATACGAGATATGGGACTTCGTCTCAATCTCCTTTCATTGAGGCATATTTTATTTTATACACAACTTTCTTTTATATGGTGTATAAACCCCTTTGACATTTACGTTTATTCAAAAGGAATATTTTTTATACGAATCATTTACTAAACGACAAAAGGGAATGTTTTTGTCGTACGTATGCGGCGACAACGACTTCTCCGCCGTTGTGACCATTATTTGAGTTTTGGCTTCCTCTACAAGCCATACCTTTTTTTTAAAATGAAAAATAAATACCATGTTTTACTTTGGTATTGAAAATGGTTTTCATAATGTTTTTATTATATCAATGTGTTGTATTGTTATCTCGTGATTGAAATGTGGAAATGTTAGGTTTCATTTATGCATGTTTTATGTGATATGATTATGTTATGGTTCTTGGGCATTATTATGAAGACGGGTGGTTCCGTGATAAACTAAGGGCGGGTGAGCCCGTTATAGCTCTCCAATGCATTGGGTAACGCGAAGGAGTGAAACGTTAAGGTTTCTCCGAAGAGATCTTAGGGAATATACTGTGATGGGTATTCCAAATGTAACCAAGTGGGTTACTCCCTACGTAAGAATGTTATGAATGCCTCAAGTTACCTTTATGTCTTATGATTTCTATGATTTATTCATGATTTTATGAGGTATGTTAAAGTGCCTATGTTTTATGGGTAATGTATGATTTCATTCTTATGTATATATGAACTCATGTTTCCTTTCCATGTTTTTTTATAACCCATACTGAGTTTTTATAATCATCCCAAGTTTTTGAAATGTTTTTCACAGGTCAAGGGAAAGGTACATGATAAGATGATATAGTCAAGGATGTGTCAAGAAATAATCCATGTTTTATTTTAAATGTGTTTCCATTGATGGGAATGAAGAATACTATCTTTCTGTAACCACTTAGTTTATATGTGGAATCTAATGAAAGTTTTATGATCTAATTCTCTAAAACTCTAAACCCGAAAAGATCATCAATGTGAAATCTTGTAATAACTCAAGATTAAGTAAGGTTTAAGGTTGGGGCCTTATACTAAATGTCTTATCTAATGATTTATCCTAAAAACCATATTATCATATGATATATATAACTATTTGAACGTATTTATGATCATTAATTACATGAAATTCTAAATCAGGAGTTTTATACATATTTACATGAACTTTGTTACTTATAAACTAGTGAAATGATCATGTAAACCAAGAAAACGATTGTCCTCAAATAATGAAATTAAACTATTTACCTCATCAAAAAGGCCATAAATGAACATATAAAACTATAATATTTCAAATAACTATATATTTAGCTTATAATTAATTAATCGATATATTTAATTTGATCTTTCGGGACGTTAATGTTATGTGAAGAACACATTTGGACATAAGGTTTGTTTTTTTTGTCTCGTACCTTTATTTTCATTTGGGTTATGTTTCTTCCTCTACAGAGATATTAAATTGTTCATTTATTTAATATAAATCTTCTTAATTATGGGTATTTGTTACTAAATAATTTATTGTTATCCTTTAATATTTTTTTGTGGAAAATATTTTTTAAAAGGGACCTCATCTCAATTATCACGATAAACAATCCCGATTAAAGTGAACTTCTTGAATTACTACTTAATTTAAAATGTAATATATAATATATTTTAAGACACCATTATTATTATATAACCAATATTGTAAACATATAAATAATACCATATTAATTTTATGGTTTTATGTCATGACTTTTACAAAAAAACACTTATTTTCAATGTACAAATGTATTTCTCAAAAAAATTCATTGAGAGTTTAATTAGAGTATTTTTTTCTATTTCAACACCTCTCTACAATTTTATGTTGTATTAAAATTAATATATTATGTTGAACATCAGAAAATATTTATTAAATGGTTTTTATATGTTTGATTATATAAGTTCTATCTAGATATTCTTCACCATAATACTCAAATTGTTTAGTAATTATGTTTAATGATCGGAGGTAGTTATTTACATTGAATATGTATAACATGTTTATATTTAAACCCATTAATATTAAGAATTAATTAAACATATAATTTTATGGGTGGGGGATACTATATCCCATTTATGCATCAGTCATTCCAATGAAACAAAACATAATTTAGATTTGGAATAGGCTTTACACTAGTGTTTTCAGACATCTTGACCAAGGCCTTGACAACATGTTTCTGATGCCCATCATTATTCATTTCCTCATTATGAAATTAGAAATTGATAAAACATGTGATATTTCACTTGTATACTATCCCTGATTAAGTTTCTTTCTCTTATGATCAGTTATATGTTTTTATTTTTTCAGCTTTCATTCCTTCCATATTATGCTTATGTCTATTTTTAAAGGCATATATTTTTAGTAATTCATCATCCCTAATGTTTATGTTTATGTTTATAATATCTTTTACTGTATTACATAACCTTACATAGAATTAGATCTCACCACTTTATTATTTGTTATTTTTTCCTAGGATATTAGGATGAATATTATTGTGAATGATGTGTACTACTAATCTAAGAGTTTATGGGCGTTTATAATGGGGTTTAAATGTTGTTTTTTTCACATTTTATGGTAAAACATGTGTTTTTATATGGTTTTCCAACAATAGTAAAACATTTAGACATTTTGGATGTGACAACATTGTAAAAATACCAATTTGTTAATATCAGACACAAGATCTAGGTAATTGGGGTCCGGGTCGTTATACAAAAGGCTGGAAATAAATTCTAATGGAATTAAAATAAAAATTTCGGATGATTTTAGATATTGGACATATAATATATTAAGATATAACATCCATGACAGACCAAAAGATTTAAGAGATTATATAATTTCACTCAATAAAAAAACCAATACACATGAAAATCAGAGTACATCCATAAATGAAAGAATGTTGACAGCTAAAAATCTATGTAGAATGACAATGACACCAATGTGCTAGTGTCCCAGATAACGATGTAGGCACTTAAAAGAACAAGCATTATAAACCACACCATGGTGAAAAAAATCACCACTGTATGACTATTAAATATGAAACATCAATGTATCATAGTATATGAAATCTGAAAATTCAAAAAATCCATCATATATGGTTTAAGTATAACACTTAGTAAGATTTTCCAAAAAAAAATTCATACACATGCCACTAAGAGAAAAAAGATATCATATTATAAAAAAATTTGGAGAGAAGATGATATGAAAATAAGGTGAAGAAATAAATAATGTTAAAACAATAATGAATCATGTTAAATATTTTAAAAAAAATTAATTTTCATTGGCATAATCAACTAATTTCATACACACGCACGCACATATTCCATATACCTTGATATTAATAACAAAAAATATCCTAGATGATTTTTTTGATAAAACCTTTTTCCCTTTATTCATTTACCAATATCCAAGAATATATCATCACAAAAAAAGAAACCAATAGATTAGGGTACAATATACCTGATCAATGGATTTAACAAAACTAATATGAGAAGATCCAACATGATAATAGAGAATATAACTCTAACCTTTTATACAAATAACCGCTCAAATGTTTTATTTTAATGAAGATATAATGTCCAAAAAGGATATAATTATCCAATGAAACCCCAATTAGTCATGAGGGATAGAAATAATACATATCAGAACAAAATAAATTTTTGTCATATATAATCATATTTGGAATGAAATTTACATGAAATTTTACTCATATACATGCCATGTATTTTCTTGATTCCTCATAAGAAAATATCACATCACCTTGATTTTTATTTTCCATTATAAAAAACTATGTGATATGTAACATTTATACATTGTTTATTGGTTTAGTGTGTTTTTCTAGAAGCTAGAACCAATGTTAACACATCCGAAATATTGAACCATGACTCCAGGAAAGATAAAATGTATTAAATGATTACATACTTCAAATTAAGGCTGTTATAGTCTCTAAAAAATTAGGATTTATGTCCTTGATAATTTGGATTAAATGAGGCCCTTTTTCCTATATAAATTTTTTCCTTTCCAATGTTTCATATTAAACATGCCCATTCATACATAGCACTCAAAAAAGACAACTGAATAAGGCCAAAGGATTTATTCCATCCTATATAAAACTTTTATATGTTCTTGGATAAAAATATTAGTAGGATCTTGAGTATCAAAATCCCATCTAATAACATGTTGATGATTTGGGTGATACTTCTTCCGTTGAGAAACATGTAAGACATTATGAATAGAATTTAATCATGGCAGTAAAGCTAACCGATATGAAATAGTGTCAATTTTTTGAACAACCTCGAATTGTCCCACATATCATGGTGATAAAATACTTTATTTCAAAAATAATTTATGACCATGACTCAAAGACTGATTAAAGAACACATGTTTGTTGAAATAAAAAGGTAAAATGAGTCAATGATTATCTAGATATATCTTTTATATCTTTTCTATCAATTATATTCATTTCTAAATCATTTATATTTTCTTGGTAGTCTCATGTTAAATGGTGAGTCCAATAGTTGATGATTCTCCTATTTCCACCAATCATTAAGGGGTACACATATGTAGTCCATAAAAATCCTAAAACTATGGAATATAATTTGTTTCTGGATAAATATTCTTATAAGAAAGTTCTATAAAAAGAATATCATCCTCCTAAGGAATAATTGAATTCCACTAAAAATGACCTAATAATATCTCCAATGGTTTAAAATATGTTTCAACTATCAATCCATATATGGATTAGATGATGATCTCAAATTAAGTTGACTTTAAAGATCATTTTTTAATGATTTCATCAATTTTGAAGTGATGCAGCAGTCTCTATCGAAAACATTTGAAATAAAAACTTCATATAAATCAACCACTTCTCAGATATATTACTCTTATATGTCCAATAAGTTTTTTTATTAATTTATAGTTTTAATTTTTTTTGAATTAGTAATTTGATCCACTACTACCCATATTTTAGCATTTTTTCACAACTATCACGGTAGGCCTATTATAAAATAAACAACAATATTCCCCTGCTTCTATATAGGAATAGTCTTGGATTGCAACAGATCGACTAGTCCATAATGATCTTCCTTTACTAGTTGGAATTTTAATAATTTAATCACAGACACTATGATCCCACATTCTATTCTTTCCCACAATAAATGAACATCTATTTCTTTGTGCATTTTTGGAACAATTGTTTGCATTACCCATTTGGAATGGAAAAAAGTTGAATGGATTTGTTTATTGGAATAATGAGATACTATTGTTTATTTTTATGAATGTAACATGGATCCATCATCTATTTGACAACATTTTAGAGACTCCCAACTATTTAGGTTTGACTAAATAGTGATGCAGTAAAAGTTACATAGTTAATATTCTTTTACAATATCTTCCAAGTCTGTAATAAGTCTTAATGGAATGAAAATTATATATTCACCATATGAATAAAAATATGAACACCTATTTAAAATTATTATAATAAATTACACTATTCACATGCTCTTTATACCACCACGTTATATGATTTTTTACTCAACACATCGACCACATTATTCACTTCACAGTTTCTATATATCTACTCAAAATAAAACATCTAGCAGTACTGCATAAATCTTATCATTAAAAAGAACAATTCTCATTGAGAATATAAGTATATGATGATATTGTGATCAAAGAACACAATGAAATATTCCACAATATATAATTAAACTCTATGAATTGAAATCTATTCTTCCCATATTTCCAACAATAGAGTTGAAACATGTCTTCATGGGTGAAAATATACTAACACACTTAAAATTCACAACATGATCCATTTGACCCATTTTTTCCATTTTAAGCATATCTATATTTGACCTACTATAGAGAAATACTATTTTGTAATTAATATATTGTTATAATAACTAATAAAATATATGTCCCTTTAAAGATACACTAGATGAAATCATTGGAGATACTAGAACCATGGTCATAAATATTTATACATACACTATGATTGAGAGGTTTTGTTTCATTAAGATGAATAAATCTATGGTTATATAAATTTTTTAACTGTGGGGATGGAATTGTTTATTGAAAATATCCTAAAATTCATCCCACATTATTCCTTAATTAGATTTATCTTAAACAGATAAACCACACCATTAGCATGCAAGAACATCTAACATATGGGTTTTAAACATAATATTAAGAACATCTGGTGTACTTTGATAATTGAAAATTCTTTTTATTCTTTTTATCAGCATTTATTTCAGGTTATAAATCTTTTAAAACACCATTAGATTATATTTTTGAAACTGTACCGAATAATCAATTTCCGTTTGTTCATCATTTTTATTTCCATTATCAACTGTTTACAAAAAATTCACAATGCTTTGATCAAGTTGTTAGTTTATATGTGGTTTAGTTAAAACCACATTTTCTATAAATTATTCTTGCAGGTTTGTATCAATATTCTTGGTTCCATTTTCTGTAAGTAATATAATACAAAATTTAGAGTATTTCTCTCTAAGAAAAGAATTTTTTTAATAAAATCCGAAAAATAAAAAGAATTATCACTATCATAAAAAATACTAGTTCAACCATAATTTCAAAGATAACATATTTTTAAATAAATCCTTTGAATATAATATGAACTATTAAATCCTAGTGTGATGTCTTATCATAATGCATGATTTCAACAATCATTGGCTAAATAAGAACTAATAAGATTAAAATAATTATATAACTGCGTTATAATACTTTTGTACCCCAAACCACCCCGATGTCATCATCTTGAGTATAAAATTCATAGGTATGACTTTTTATATTATACATTCCATGTTTTTATCTTTTTATCTCCATTCTAAAAACCCAACTTGAGGGCTGTGAATAAGGAGTACCATTTAAAAATCAAGGAACAAACAAACTAATACCATTTTTAACACCACTCCCCTCCCTATTTCTTGTGAATAGAAATTTATTTACTATATATATGTGACATACCTAGGACACATACTTCCAATAATATTACAAGGGAATTAGAGGACATTAGGGATGATTTTAACTAATGAAAACACAAAATGTGATGAGATAATATCCATGATAGAGAAAATGATGCATGAGTGTAAAAAACACTACCAAAACCAATACAGAACAACATCAGAGTACTATGGAATTGAAAAAGAACATGTAATTCTAAAAATCTAAGTAATAGGAAACAAAAAAATGTGGTAGTTTGCAACAAAAAGATGAATCCAATCCCTAGATCCAACATTAGTACCCATACCATGATGTCAAGAATCACCAATAGAGATCTATGATTGGTGAAACATCCTAGAATCATAGAATACAACGTCTTCAAACACAAAACATTTCCCAATATGGGTGTTTGTATAATATTCAATTATATTTTCCCTAATACATCCCAACACCTGTTTTAAACTCAAGAAGTTTTTATCACATCTTTTAAAAACACAATAGAAACATATAATAATAACTGTTCAAACCATAAACATTTTTCATATAATAACTCATCCAGCAAATGATTTTAAAACCATTTCATTTCAATTAGAATAATCATCTCATTTCACAATAATGAACATAAAAAATGTGAGGAACCAAGGAACTCCGTATACTCATGAGTTGTGGTTCATTATATAACCACACATTCAATTGGTGACTCCCCTAACGGTGGTACTTCTGGCCATGATTCATCCAAATTTTACCTGATTTTATAGTGGAACATCAAAACATTACCCATACAACATTATTATTATATGATAGTGGTACATTATAGCATTATTTTTACCACATAAACATGAACACACACTAAAATATTATGCAAAAATATCTAATATAACTTTTATTTAAGAAAATACCATCATTCCAACCCCACCCTTTAGAAATCGTATCAATAGGAGATTCAAATTAATTCTGAAAAGTATTTTATACACATTAGAAACATGATTTCGAAAATATAATGAAAAAATTATAAAAATTTTATACTGGGATAGAGTCCCCCTAATATGAAAATATTATTTAATAGGATCCAAAATGACTCCACAGATTGACCCTTTTTTCTCTAAATCCATTACCAATATCCAAGAAGATATGATCATTAAAAATCAAAACTAATAGATGTAAGAGTAACAACATAGATTGATATTTTCAATAAAAAATGATGAGATCCAACCTGAGAAGAATGAAATGAATTTTAACCATTTATTACACAAATAATCACCCAAATATTTTATCTCTCCAGAGTTAGGACTTAAGAAAATGATAAAATTCACCTATATAAACCATAAATGTAGAGTTAAAGTGGAATATGATAAATTAGAAAAAAATAAACATTTTTCATATCTAATCATACTTGGAGTGGGAATTTACAAAATTTGTAACACATATACACATAATTTTTTTTATCGAGGATGCATATGATGAAAAACATGACACCTTGGTTTTTATTTTCTAGAATATAAATAACATAATGTGTAACTTTTTAACACCATGTATTTGTTCTGTGTTTATTTCAGTAGTTGTCCCCATTCATTCAATACTCTAAAACATTTAAACAAGACCCCTAGAAGATGAAAAATAAATAAATAATGAAATAGCTATAGTCAAGGGTGCTACAATGAAATATTATGGTTTATATTCCATTCTACTTTCTATGTTGAATGTTATGAATGTTATCGAATAAGAATATAGTCATTTAAAATTTTTATGACGTTACAAAAATAATAATCTATTTCACTATTCGAATAATTATATTGATATTAAAAAACATTTTCTAAGATATCATTTCTATAAAGGGAATATATTTTTTCAAATTAATAAATAATGTGTATCAACTTATAGATATGTTCAATAAATAACTTCCCACTTCATGTTTTGATTTTATAATTTGGAGTTTGGACTCATTAATTTTAATTAAAACCTTCATTTATTTTTAATTATTATTATATTTATTTATTTTACATTGTGATTATTTTATAATAGGTATTCCCTTATTTAAATATTCCACTTTTAAGTTGTTATTTGAAAAATTGATTTTTTGAATATAATTAAATTTTTATTTTTAAAATGGCTAAATAATTACACAATCAATTTTCGATCAGGGAACTAAAATGCATCAAAACCATCAATGTAGATCTATTATCTCGGCTACATTCAATATTTTTATTTTTAACCATCTGATGTCAAAATATATGTCACAAAACCCCGTTTTAATTTATAAATCCTTCATATTATGTCAATCAAACAAAAGTATTGAATTTTTTCTTTGTAGTTCTAGGAGGCATAGTTTTTCTAGTACAAAAAGAATATTTATTTAAGGAAAAGATGTAGATTTAAATTTATATTTCCAAATAATGTTCTTCTGAATCAAGCCTAATAATTCAAAAATAAGGGAAAATTTTTAAATGAGAAAATAAATAGTATATTTTTTGTAATGATGTTAATTTTTTTATAGAAATGTGTAATTTCATTTTGGTGATTCATTAAATGTAATTTCATTAATATTAAAGGACAATGATTTTTCCATTTCTTTAGTTATTTCACATTAGATATTGAATTCCACTAATATTTGTGAGTTTCATTTTAGACTATAGTAAAATGAAGATATTATCAACATTTTACAAGAAATAATGAATCTTCTATTTCAGATCTCCATGCTCATAAAGATGATTATTAAAGATTAGGATGTAGATAAAAAGGTTATAGTAAGGTTTCATCCAGATATAGTTCTTTGAAGTATATAATTATAATATAATGTTTTTTACTTAAAATATATGTAATATTATTGAGGATGAATGAAATAAAATTGATTTTTAGTTGTTTTTTCCTAAGATACATTGATCATTGTTATTATAATATTGAAAAAATCCTATTTATTATTATATAATAGAGTTTTATCTTTGTATATATCAACAAGGTATTATCTAAGATATCTATAAATGATTTTGATTCCACCATATTAATACCAAAATTGAATTTCATAAAAATATATTATTTCTCTAGAGCACAAACAAACTTAATATAAAACATGTTAGATACAAGGAGGAATAATAATAATAATATGGTTCTATTGGTTATATATATATATGTATAAATCTTGGAGGTTCTGATTGATATATTAGATATCAAATTTATCAATATATAATTGAAATAGATTGTGATATAGAAGATTAAATTTTAGGGGTTTTGAATATTCAAATTAGTATAAGAAGTATGAATATAGTGTATGATAATATCTCAACTTGGATAAGGGATTTATTTAATTAATTGAATCATAACAAGATAAATATTGAGAAATAGATAGGGGATTTTTTCTTATTCAATGACCGAGGAGAAGGGAATAAAAAATTGTTTAGGCTATAGTCCCTGTAAATGGAGTGGTGAATAAAAAAAATTATAGTTTTCAAAAAAGTAATGAAGGGAAATAACTCTATATAAATAGTTGATAATGGTATTCTAATGAAAATTATAGATGTTTTTCTGGTTGAAGAAATACTAGAGGTTGTTGTTCAATATGGATAATATAACGATTAAGAAATTTCTCATTATTTAGTATCTAAAATTATAAAAAATAATTACATATTGGGTGATGTAATTATGATGAGTATATCAGTGGTGCGTTAGCTAAAAAAATGATCTGATCCTTGAAGAGGCAATCTCTTATATTGAGTTCTAAGGATGGACTTATAAATAAGAATATGGAGAATTCATTATTGTTCATTGAAAACTAGCCTCTCTATCCAGTATAATGTTTGATGTATAGTCACTATATTTAGTTTAACTTATTATTCCTTCTATCATACCTACTCAAACATCATCATTTTTTATTAATTTATTTTGAAATAATCACTTAATCATTTTCTGGGAAAATGGTTTAAGAGAATAATAAAATAAAATATGATTTTTATATAATGATTGGAGAACAATAAAGTTATCATATAACATTTGAATTTTTGATAAATTATTCGACTCCCATAATATAATTTATATCTCTTCAAGATCATCATAAAAATTTGAGTTAAAGTTAAATTACAAGGATATATTTGGATGGATTTAATAGAAAACATAATAATCAGGTTAGGAAGATATGAAGTGAGTCAATATCAAAACATAACATAATATATATGAGGATATTTATGGGATGACGGTTTTAGTGGATATTTTTTTCTCAATAAATGAAATAATTACTAACCAAATTGGATCGACATCTCTATATTTGATTAGGATATTGGTGTCTTTTAATACTTTTTCATTTATAAATATAAGGACTGTAAAATTAACATGTGATTGTATTGCGCTAAACTATATTTTGGACATTAATAATGATTGAATTTATAAATTAAAATCAACCAAGATAAAAATTAGATGTAATTTTAACTAGAAAATAAATACAATGATGAATTATGCATCATAGTTGAATCTATTAATTTTTTTCTTATGATGAACTTGGTTGAAATAATAATGTTTTTTTGGGAATAAAATATGTTTATAAATTCAATATAAATTCTGATTAATTGATTTTACAATAAAATGATATATTTATAGGCATTCCATTACACTATTCATTATATTATAAAAACATTGTCCACTTATGATGAACATAAAACCTATCCTCATCTAACCTCATTGAAAATGAAACCTATGTGCCAAATGATATTGTAATTTGGGAAGATTAATGAATGAAATTAGCTTGTTTATATTTTGTTTTCTATTTGGTTTGTTTTATATTTTCCAATTCACTATACACAATACTATTCATTTTATGGTTACATTAATTCTCTCCTACAAATAAAATTCAATGACTTATTTTTACAAAATTAAACATGATATAATTTTTCACCCTAGATTCATTTCGATATAACAAAAGGGGGAATGTTCTAATTTTAAAAAAAAATTATTTAATATTCCTTAGTTTGAGGGTAATTTGGATAAACACAATATTTATAATTTATTTACTATCCTTTAAATTTAATAAATATTTTATTGTTTTATTTGATAAAAAATATATTTGTTTTGTCAATAAATTTAAACCTATGATTATGTGTTTAAATTCTTATGAGTTCTTTGTCATAAAAAGTGGATATTGTTGGTCACATAGATTATAATAAAAAAAATCATATATTGTCTCATTTATATTTATTATTATAAATACCCTAATGTGTTTTACTAGTGATGTTACATTATGTGAATTTTAGGTTTATACATATTAAAATATATTTTTCTCAGAACTTTGTGAAGTTATTGAATTTTTTTATTAATTTTATAGATGTTATCTATGGAGTCTATAATAACAGATCTAAACCTTATATATTCAAATAATGTTAGTTTTGGTATCCTATATTAAATAAGGGAAGATAATTATATATCATATATTTAAGAGAAAAACGTGGATTTGGGACTAATTATTTTTGAAGGCCATACATTCAAGTAACTGACATATGTTTGGTTAAACAAACATTAGGAATCGATAGAAAATTTAGAACCTAAATTTTTAAGATTACATATATACATAAATCTATACATTTCAAACAATAATTTTCAAAAATTTTATTTGAGATATTTTCTAGGATTTCAGAAATGTGTTCAATGTAATAAATATATCACTAAAATCTCTTAAAATACCCATTCAATGTCTCTTAATTAATGGATAAAATAATTCCAATTTCCATGGGAGGTCAATATTTTCAATAGTTATTTATGTTAAATTTTAAATACACTGACTGATTTGAATATTTAAATTTATTTGTTATTATTTATATATTTGTTAGACTGTTATCAGACTAAAATTTTTATTTATTCCAATTCAATTTATTTTATAAAAATATGATTTTAATAAGTGATAAATTATTTTTAATTAGTTTTATATATCAAATTATAATGATATGATTTTTGGAATATTTTTAATGAAATTTCCATCTTTTTTTAATTTTATTTGAAATTTTGAGGACTTGACATTTTTTATTCTTCTAATTCTTTGAGATATCTTTTTTATTCTTTGAAATAATTCATCAAACCTTCCCGGAATCCACTAGGGATAAATATTTTTTGTAATATAATACATGATTTTTCCCTGCTACTTTGAAAGGTTGTGATGTTTCTTTTCAAATTATATAATTATATTCTACAATAAGGATCTCTTGGGATATATATTTCCAAGAATATATTAATAATAGAATATTTTGATCGATATTATTTAAGTTGTGATGGAATATACAATAAAAACACATTTTTCAATAGTTAGATTATCTATTCTATTATATTGTAAGCCTCTGGAATTATTGTTTTGGTGGTTCTCTATAAATTAACCACAAGTCCCTTTAAATGAAATGATTTTAGAATTCAAATAGATATAAGTTTCCCTTTTATAGAGGAAAATGGAATGTTTAGTGAAATTCACTAAGGTCATGGGGAGGGCATTGGTGTAGTGGACTATTGTATTTTATTTCCTAAATAAATATAATAATTATTCAGGAATTATTATCTATTATTCAAATTCATAATATATTTGAAGAAAATAATGTTTTATCACTCCATAAAAAGAAATTTAATTTAATTTATCCATGTGTTTTTAAAATGAAATAATACACCCAATATGGTGTCTATAGATTTTTTGAAAAACACATAGCCACAACATACGACTAATGTAATGTTCCACATAATAAAAAATAAGGTCTTGAAACAAATTTTCTATTCACGTATTCTATATGAGTAAATTCTGTTATCTACATTTTTGTTTCAATTTTATAATTGTCCTCCATGAAATGATATAATTAAATGAAATATGTTTTATAATGTTAAATTTATGAATGATATTGATGGTTTAAGGGGTTATAAATGTTGTTTCTGTGTTTATTTTCTTAATGTTACATTAAAATAAATGTAAAAACCCTAGTAGATAATATTATTATGCTAAAAATTATGAAATTCACTATGAGATGAGTTATATTTTTAAAATATATACTCATTTTTATTTTCCATCCTTATAAAATCTTTTCGTATTTTTATCATTACCTTGACAAAAGCTACTAAGTCATAATAATATGGGAGGGTCCATCCCATTCAATGGATGTTTATGTTTTATCATATGGATAAACCATATTTGGTGGATCTATCTTCAAACCATTGAGTGATTATCATCAAAAAAATATATATATAAGGGACAAATTTTACATTGATGAAAAAATGATGACATAATTTCTTTAGTTGATGAATATAAATGATTTTGGTTTTCAAACATGGTTGATTATGGGAATGAAGATTTTACTCCTATTGATTCATTGACTAAAGTTTTCTATTTTAAAAAACCTAACATAATATAAAACTAAAAAAAACTATTAATTGTCATAATCAAAAAAATATAATGACTCTTAATGCACATAAAATTCAGGATGTCTTTAGAAACCATACATCCACACCTGAATCCTATTAGAAATACTATGTCAAATATAACTCTTTTATTTCATCCAATACAGCTAAAAAATTATTTATTTCATGCCATAAAAGGAAATATTGTATGACCTATCCATTAATACACAATAATATTCCTTTATAAATAATGATTTCTATCTATAAATCTCAATCAATCACTTACTTATCGAAGGAACCCATATAGATAACCCATTAAAAATTCAAACCAAAATGATATACTTCACCAAACCTACCCATTAAGATTCACCAAGAGACATTGTTTTATTAGGGATCAAAACCATACTCAATTTCTCAGACCACTCTATCATGGAAATTTCAATATATTTAGTGAATGATCTATTCATCAATTAAACAGTTAGAAAATCAATCACCTAACCAATACTGATAGGGTTATCAATATTAAATCTCCTTAACTAACACAAAATTGTCCACTAGGAGAAAATAATCATTTATCAAATTCCAAAAGACTCATTAAATATTTATTTTATAACAACGCAAACATTTTATACATATATATTACATATTAATAGATAAATATTTTATTCAAAAAATAATGATCCATCCAGAAATATATAGGTCTAGTTTATTTTTGATATTTGATACATTTTAAACTTTTTCCTATGTTATCTATCTCATATACCATAATATTCATCATAACAACCATCTTTCATAGATTTAAAATCATTCTTTATACATGGTGAAGTGAAACATAAGAAATGGTGAACTCAGATGCTCCATAATGGTAAGAATGTGAGATGTCAATGATCATGTATATACTAAGTTATTTTAATGGTATTAGAGCATGAAATTAACATTTGAAATAAGTAATTAACATGTAACACTTTATAATCATGAATCATGGAGCAAATATTAGGATTTCATATAATATGAATTACAATGGAATCTCTATAAGACAAAATTTTTTGGAATAAACATTGGAATAGAAAAAAATTTGATTTGTTAAGGATAGTTTATAACACAATCATAGTGTATTAGGATCAAATAAAATTCTAATGTATCTTTAGAAAACTTTCATACACTTTTCATTAATATTGAACAAATCCCCTTACTAAACTATGTTTAATCACTATTTTAGTAAGTATTATCTAATGATATACCCATATTTACCCAACTCAATGGAGGGATATTATATTTATTTCTCTCCTATCAAATAATTAAAATTATACATATGTGGTAAAAAAGATTATAGGAAATTCATGAAATCAAAATCTAATGGAAGGAAATGGGTCTCGAAAACATTAAAAAAATTTATTATATCATAACCTGTGGAAAATGAATGAGTTTCATCAAAAATATATTGTTATAATCATAAACTATATAGATGATGAATATTGATGGTATAATTGGATCTTATCCTTAATAAATATTAATTAACATCAAAATATACCATCTTACATGAAAACATTTTCTAAATATGTACACATTTTACATTAACATAACATTGTTATCAATATAAGAATCTATATAATATCAAATAAAATAATAGTTGGAAAATAAAATTTGAAACATATAATTGATGCATGAAATATAAAAAAGGCATTATGGTGCAATGTTTTTTCAGATCATTTTTATTAAAATTATAATTCCATTAACATTTTCTTTAAAACATAAAAAAGTACCACATTAATAAAATTAGAAGAATATTACTTCTAAATATTTTTTTGAAAGTTCAAAAATGGGTAAAAAAATAATTTAAAAAATTATATGATAATATTAAAATAATTATTGATAACATTTTTAAATGTTAAATATTTGAAATATAAAATATATTTGGCTGAAGAGAGAAATAAAGTAGATTTTCATAAAAAAATGTATCATGAGTACAAAAATAACGAAAAATTAAATTAAATACTGTAATCTTAAATAACAACTAGCGGATAATAAAAATTATTTATTTATTGAACGATTTTTCATAAAATTCCATCAACATAAATATAATCATAAACTGTCCCGATATATAATAAGACTATAACATGAATCCCATACCTCAAGTTCCAATTGTTTCAAAATAATTCTAAACACTTGTATAAATAATATAAATTTATAATATTTCTATAGAATAATCATGTAAATAATTATAATATTATATATTATCCACATATAATATTTTGACACAAATTTATTAATGACTATTTAAATAATTATTTATAAAATCACCATTTACATGGGTTAACTATTTCATTTTCCATGAAAGTTTTGGTTGTACGGTTATTACCCTTGTATATTTATCGTGGTTCAATATTCACTAGAATTGTAATCATGATATATATATAATTCATATTAATTATATGTATATAGTTATCCATAAAATGTGCAGATATAAACATTTTTTATATCATTCATTGAGACGTTAGGTAGTACGTAAATATGATTATTATTTTATATTTTTATCACCGAAAAAACAAAATGTAAATAATACTTCATTATTACTAAATAACACATGTATTTTAAAAATTGATTAATATAATAATAAACAACAATGGTGTGACATTAAAAAAAATAAACCACTTTGGAGAGATTATAAATTACACATACACACAAGTAATGTTCTCTATTTCTATGTGATGGAAATAATGTGGCTAACATTTTTACTATTATAATAATAATATTTATGAATAAGTAATATACTAAATTAATTATTTTAAAAAGGAGACAATGTATTTATTTGAGGTATAAGAAAAAAAACAATTAAAAAGGCTTTGTTAAATGTTATACATCTTTATTGAGAAACATTCTTTTTCTTACGCCTTTATTCGTTGAAGGATTGATCTTTTAGAAAGACTATAAGATCTAGGTTGTGTAAAAGAAATATAATAATGTATTAATTCATGTATATTTATATATATATGTATAAAATGATTCTAGGTATAAAGGATACAATGTTTCTTATTATATGAGATGGAAGGGGCACTCTTGGAATCAGATAATGTATAAAATTAATGATGATTAATTTTTATTATAGTTTGGATAAAAATTAATATATTTAGGTTATATGATTATTATATGTAGAAATAATCTCATAATGTAAGATATATGAACGTATAGGTGGTGTTTTCACCATTATGTATTTCTTATCCCATGTTAACACTTTTGAGAATAATCACAATATGAAATTATTTTTCTCATTAAGTATCAATGATTTTATAGTAAAATGAATTGTGACCCATAAATTTATCATTACTGATTTGGAAAACAATTTCTTATTTAAAAGTATGAATATAAGATCTTAATGGATTTTAAAACATTTCATAGTATATTTCTTATTATAAAATTATACTAATTTATTTTTTGGAACTATTCATTTACTTTGACATTAAAGTCTTCATGATAATTATAAAATTAAAATAAAATAAATTCCAACATATCCAATGTGATATGATTTTCTTAAAAATTCACCAAACATAATAATTCACCCAAACTGTATTACAATTTAGACTAAAAATAACATTATTATATAATCCCACTAATTGATTAAATAATTATATTACCTTGTGTAAGAATATAAAGTAATTATTCAACAATGTAATATAAAAAATTAAATACTATGCTAAATTTTTAATTTCTTTTATAATTATATATTTTTAAATTAAGAAATTCTATTTTTATCCTCATGAAAAAAATTAGAGATAAAAAATTCAAGAGAGTGACATTTTGTTTTTTTTTGTTTTTTAAATTAATATAATGGTAATAATCAGAGATAAATGTAACGAAGTGGAAATATATTTGAGACTCGGATGAAAATTTATAAAATCAATTCATCTAATATGATATTGAGATGTGTTTTAATGAATTTAAAACCTTACCCTATTAGTTTTAACCATAATGCAATCATTTTAACCTTAACATTATAATAAATACTTATTAAGGACACTATTCATATATACCGAAAATAAAAGGGTCATATGTAACAAATATGGAAAAATGACATATATCAAATAACATTTAAAAACTCAATTTATATAAGTGAGGAAATTATTTTTGCAGTAAAAGAAAAACATAATGGAAACAAAATTCATAAAAATTGTATTTTTTGGTATAAAAATGTTTTCATAATAAATTCAATTATAAAATAGAATAAATATAAATAAATGTTTATTAATAATATAATATATCTTATATTACATTTATTTTAAAATTTTATCTTGGAAAATTCTTGAAACAAAAATATTTTTTTTCAATAAAAAACTATATTTTTCACTTGTCACTAGAGAATAAATCAATTTAGAAAAAACCATGAAATTTATTCTATGATAATTTTTATTTACTGATTAGAAAAAATATGTAATTTTTATCAAATATAATATCTAAAATTTTAAAAATTAAAAAATTAATTCCCTAAAAAAGTCATTAAAAACAATTTTTTAATAATAAGTGTTTTTTGAAGAAAAAATTTACATTACTAGTAATAGAATTAGTATTCTTTAATGAATTTATATGAAGTATAATTTTAATAAATATTTAATTATATGACTAATCATATTCATAACCATTAATTAAATATCATGTTGATGACTATCATATTAAATAATAACATTTCAATTAACTAATGTGTTTTATCAAATCTTGTTGTTTCCGGTAAAAAAATATATTAATGAAAAAAATTATAATGAAATGTATCATAAAATAATATCCTGATACATTCAACCCCAATTAAACGGAATTTCTCCCTTGAAATTTAATAACTATGACACCTAATAATTATTATATCTCTCTTGCATCGCATCCCCATGTTCTCATATTGATTATTTTAGTTTTTATACCTCAAGAGAATGTTAACCATGTGTTTTTATTGTTTCATAGATCATTAACTATATGATACAAGATTTCTATGCTGTTTTCTTCTAGGGAATGATATTTTTCTAGTGGTAATACATATAAGTTTTATTTATGTGAAGTATCTAGTTTGTACTACCTCAGGGGAGAAACATTGAACACATTGTGATTTTGAGATTGTTTTGGTGGAAGTTCCAAGTAATAAGATACCATACCTACATGATCAAGTATCCCAAAGGGAACAATATAGCACTGAATTTTCTTTCCCTTGTTTTTTCATGTAATACCCTTTCTTCGTGTAGAAATTTATAGGAATATCATCTCAACAACATCCAATTTTAGATTTTCATGTGACTTTTTGCTTACCTTTTTGTTGAATCTGATTTACCATGATACACTGGTGAATTGATTTAACTTTATATACCATATATTTAGATTAATCAGGTCTAAATAGATTTCGTTCTGAAACTTCATCATATGAAATAATATTTCTACCGTTTTCTCTATGAATTTCATCGTAAATAGCCATATGAAAACTCTAGTGAATGATATAATTATTAGAAGACATGATTAGAGAAATAATTTGGTCAAAAAATTCTTTAAATTATATATTACATAACATCACAATATTATTTATGGTTTAAGGGTTATCTAAAATATAAAAAACGTTTGGATTATATGATGTAGTATAACTGGACTATAAATATAGATAATCTCATAGACCTCACTAGAACATTGAGTTATAAAATATATATCAATAATATACAATAGAAATTTCTAATTATTCTACCTGACCACTTATTTTATATTTTGGGATGTTGATCTAGAGATAAATAATATTTCATTGTTTGTGGTTTGATGACTTTTTATGGAGGTCGACTAAAACCCTAATAGAATTATAGATTCTAGTTGTTTTAGAATGTCCAATGAAAAAATACATGGTAAATATTTACCTTATCCCTTGAAGTATAGATAATGGATGTACAATCCCCTTGAAAAAATTTCTTATGTCCTATACATGAAGACAAAATAGGTACCAACATACATAATTTGTAATATATCTATTCATGTTTCACAACAATAAATAAAATGTTATATAACTATACATAATATTATATACATGGAGATTAAAGAATGATGAAATATGATCTACATCCAATAGATCCATATAGAAATTTGGTATAGATGGGACATATACATGGTTACTTAAAATTACAATTCCATCATAATCTACATTAAACATGTGAACATTTCTCATGTTCTTTTAAATCTTTACATCTTACCTAAAAAAATTAATCTTCACTTGGATATATTAATGAACAGTAATTTATGAATATAATATTTTTTATTTTCATTCTTTTTTTCTATTTTTAAAATCCAAAAATAGTATGTCTTTTTTAATCCTCTTTAAAGACAATCTAGCATTAATCATTGGACAAAGAGAATGTAAATCCTTGTTTCCTTTTCTATGGTGGAAATCTATTGATAGTTCATAATCATAAGTCATCTATAACCCTATTATATGATTAATATTAAAATATACTTATGTGAATATGTACATTAAACATTTATTATTAGTTTATATATAACATATATCCCCACAGAAATACTGAGTACTTATATTAAATGAAAAAATTACCCCTGCTTAGTAAAAATCATGAGTTGGGTAATTTTTATCATGAACCATTAATGTTAATAAGGAATAAGCTATAAGTATTTTATATTGTATGAGGATAAATTAGTTTTCCTTATTTGAGATAAACATATATTTTCAATCCCTACACCACAATAAGGGTGTGTAAACACAATTGTATAGAAAAATATTATCATTATTACATTGAAACATTCATCAAGTTCAACTATCCAAATGGACTTTACTCCATGTATAGATAAAATAGTGAGTGGATTAGACATTGTTCAAAAATTATCCACAATGTGTATATAATATCTATATAAACCAAAAAAAAATATGGATCACATTCATAGTAGTTGGTGTAGGATAGCGTTTAATAACATTCATCATTATTGGATCCAACTGTATACCTTCTCTTGAGATTATTTCACCAAAAATTGAATCTTTTTATAGAAAATATTTACAATTTATAAACTATCATATATATTTTATATCATTATGGTATTTACTAGAATCTTTATGTGATGTTCATGGTCATCTTCACACTTTAAATATATTATAATATTTTTCAAAAGACTACCACTAAATGTCATGGAATTTTATGACGTCTCTATTTAATAAATCTATTATTATCTTGGGTGATTTTGTGAGATATAATGGAATCTATATAAATTTGTTGTGTCCATAACTCATACGAAAGGTCATGTTTTATATGTATTAACTTTTTGACCCTCAAATGATAGTATTCATATCAATTATAAATCATTTAAATGTTTTACAATACTTGTAATTGATTGAAAAAATTATCAACATGAGGAATGTGAAAAATATTCCTAATATTGATATTGTTCAATTCATGATAACAATTGCTGGGTATTGTTGAAAAATATTTATTCATAAAAAAATGGATAGCTATAACCTATAGTGAGGAAATTCCTGGAAATAATTCCTTATCAATATTTTCTTTGTGTACCTTCATTAATTTATACAACTCAATAGGGGTCACCATATATGCAATCTTTAAAATATTTATAGAACAAGGTGTAATTTCTATTGAAATTATATCATCATGATTTGAATGAATACAATAAATCTATTTTAGAAAATATATATAAAAACTCTTATATAATTGGAGTATATTTTATATTGATTTTACCTCCATCCATTTACGAAAAATAGCATTTTGAGTAGAAAACAATAACTATATAACAGATGTAATTTCCATTGGAAGTTCATATTTCTCGTCACATAAATGGAAAAATATATTTTCATTCATAATATCAAAAGTGGAATCCCGTCCTCAATTATATATAATATATTTTTATATAGAAATACAGTTCACGAAAAAGATAAATTTAAATCTACCTAGAGGAAGAATTATGATATTTTCAGGAATCCCATGCCCATTAAATTCATTTATAGAATAATCATATACCCGAGAATTTATCATCACATCATTAATAGTACTTACTGTTAACTCTATATCTAATCGAGGAGGATATGAAATAATATGACAAGAAACATTTCATGGAATATTGTAATTTTTATTACTAAGGACCAAAAAAATTATTCATCACACACAAATTGTTTTCAAATCCTCAACCTCATTATTCTATCATTATTATTGAGGAAAACCCAATATTGATATAATGATAATGAAACATTATAGTGATAAATCATTTAATCTTGAACTGTAATTTATTTTATGTCTCAATCATGACACTTTCCTTTGATGATATGAAACATTTGGATTAACCTTGGTCAAGAATTTTCATTATCTATCAAAATACATCATAATGTTTAATAAATTAAATTTTAATTAACCCAATAATATCCCATGAGACTGTCAAATATGGTTCATTGTAATGGTACACTCAACATGCACTATAATTATAGTCGATATATACATGACTAATTATTTCCTAGGTTACTAATATTAGATGAATCTATTCCAAAACCATTCAAACAAAGGAAAACAACACTCTATTATTTTCCTAATAATAGTAAATTATACTATAAATTGGATTATACTAAGGTTCTCACAAATGTTTTTTATCCTATTTTCCAAAGGTATCTATACCTTTAATTGTGAAAACTATAGTGAAAAATAGTATAAGATCCCCTAATCTAGAACTCTTCCACATGTCCAAAATGGGTTATTTGAAGGACCTCAAGTGTGCCTCCACATATTCCAAAGGTTTCAGACTGGTAGCAGGGGTTTGATGAATATAATGTGGATATTATACCCTAATTATAGTGTTACAAAATATTTCAATAATAAAATAATTATAATAATATCATAGTGATAGATATATTGGGAAATAAAATATCATAAAACTGTAATGAGAATGACAAACTAATAGAATGATTTTGAAGAATCATGTAATGTAAAACTGATATGTATCTAATGTAAAATATAATGTAATTAAAATAAAAGAACCAATTCAAAAAATATAATCCAAAAAAGCATTTATTTAACCCCACATTAAAACTATCTCCAAAATCCATCCCATCCATCATCTAATAAATCAGTAATATTGTCCCCTAACCTTTTCTGAACCTAAATCCATGTAATATGAATTGGTACCAAACTGTGGCTGAATAGATTGGGAGTAGAAATCAATATGTTGAAAACACCATGTCTTAAAATAACCAGTCTAATAACATGTATATACATTATGTAAATTATGGGTATATCAATTAAAAAATTAATCGAATATTCAACTAAATTCTCTTTGGAACCATTATGAATTATAACCAATCATGTGGCACAACCATCCAAACAAAAAAAATTCCTATCTAATGAAAAATCACACCAATCATGGTTTTTCTCACTATATTACCATTTCATTATGGGGATGGGTAGAACCCACTCTGTAGAATCATTGCAACATGGAACAGGGAAGATACAACCCAATATAAGAATTGCATGACAGAACTAGGTAGAGACATCTCAATAAAACCAATATCATATGAGATTGTGAAGTGCCTTATAAATATAAGTATTATAACATTAGATACATTATATAACATTCAATATAATTATTATCGAATGTATCACTAAATAAGTCATAATAACAAGGACATCAATATTTAACATTATAACCCTTAATTTTTAATTATAGAAATTACAATTTGTATATCAATTAAATTTTCATTTATATATCAAATTAATAGCATCAATATAAATAGCCCAAAATCATTTCCCATTGTTATTCTATATCTTGAAGTAACTTTTCATCTCATTTCCTTCTATGTAAGCCTTAAACCATTATCCAAGTTATCATTTTTCAAAGGTACTCTAACCCAACGGGTATCCATAAGCCGAGTCAAAGAAACAATTTAATCCTAAGGGATCCAACCAAAAGTAAATCCATGATTTATCATTAATCAAATATTAAGTTAGTTTTATTGCATGTTACATCAGTTCAATCTAAAAATTTCATATAATCCATAATTCAAATAACTATAGGGTTATGTTTCAGATCCCATACCTTTAATCAGATACTAAAAAAACACATAATATATGTATGTCCAATGGAATGTAAGACATAGATGATTTATATAATTACCTAGCATAAAAAATATCTAGATCATTACCTAAAACAAACTGAGGTCAACATATTTACACATCCACAATAATGAATAATGGATAAGGTGGATGACCAATGAAAAATAACTATCTATAGACCATATACATGATTTGGACATATAGAATATAATAGGGGACTCCGAAATCCCATGAAAACCATCCCAAGGATGATAGGGAGATGATACACTGATTTTTTATTGAAAATCATATGAGATGTTTTACTTAAAACCACTTTTCCAAAGAACTACAAGACATTCAACCTTTTCACATCTTCAATTTCCCAATTAATGAGATATGGTAAAAACCCATCGAATTATATTAATTTATGACCCAAATTACATTTAAATGATGAGAAATATGGTTATGAAATATGTTTACATCACATAATTCACCATTTCACCACATAGTTCTGTCGATAGTTAGAAAAAATATAACATACACATGCAATGTAATTTTCCATCAATCAGTTTTCATCCGAGATTCTATATGAGGACTGAAACTACCACCCCTGTCTTCCAAACCCTGGAAAACCCTCATAAAACCATTTAAAGTTATTATTCCAAAACATATTTAATTAAAAAACCTTAATCCATGAAATTTAGGTCATTTTCCCCAATAAAAGAGCTTCATATCTGAAAAAAAATACAACCTCCAATATTTGAAGATAATGGTAAACCCAACTAAAGAGTTTAAAGAATAAATAATAGCAGTATATACCTAGAAAATGAGTATATTTTACAACCTACCAACCATATAATATCATTCACATGATCATATTTAAGAATCATTTTGGGTCTCAGTGAAAAAGATAGGACATTGTTAGTATATATCAGTCTCACTCCCCCAAGTCTCCTCTTGAACATGCCCATCCATCCACTTTACTAAAACATGAAGAATAGTCGAACACCAAAGGTATTTCTTAGTACAGTCCCAAATCATTACTATATGATCCGTAAATGATTCATCAAAAAATATCAATTCCCTTAATGTGTATCACATGAACCTAATCAAGATTATATCTTTAAATCTATGACATATGAATCATTTCATGCATAACATTATAGCTCTATAGACAGGTTAATCTGTATGCCACTCGATAGACCCTATCCACTATATCTAATGGAAAAAAATTGGTTCTAAATTTTTTTTCTCCACATATAGTGTTTACATAACCTTGATAAAAATTTATGGAAACCACGATGACCAACCTCAAATTCTTATAGTCATCTCTGATGGTTTTCATACATTTTACGCTCACTAAGTTCAGTCCATAACCACCTCTTGATCAGATGAACCTATACAAACATCTCCAATAAATGTCTAGTCCTAAAAAGTACTAAATAATTTTAATCCAACTAGAAATGAAAATAATGTAATGTCCTACTATAACATACTAGTATTAACTAAAATGACCCGGCCTTAAACATTACAAAATCATTAGTGAATTTATGAATTTACATTGTGGATTTTTGTTTCTTCAATTTTATAGTTTTAGAGAATTAGGCCATAATTATTACATTACATATCAAATATTACAACGTAGAGACTTATACTATTTCCATTTTTTACAAAAATAAATCTCCTCAAGTAAAATAGGAATTATTTTCTTGATATAAATCTACATTAATTATTCTTTTCTCTTACCCTTCCTCAAACTATGTGACAAAAATTAAAAAACATGGGATGAGCATAAATAGATCTTAATGGTATATATTATAATGAAAGAAAACATTAGTCCATCAATACATGAAATCAATGAAAAAATATATTTATATCCTAAAAAATAATATCATTAACAGTACTTATGAAATCCTAAGATTTATTAATAACACATAGAAATCATGAATCATAAAGGTATCATATGGCTTCAATAACATACTTACATTATAGTTTTCATATCCCCTTTGAGAGTTATGTTTGGAATACCCATAACATTATATTCCCTAATTATTTTAGGAGAAACATTAACGTTTACCTCCATCAAGTTTCCCAATGCATTAGAGAGCTATCTTAGGCTCACCTGCCCTAGGTTTATCACATAACCACATATATACATATACAATTCCCAAGAACCATAACATAATCACAACACATAAACCAAGCATAAAAGGAATATAATATTTCCACATAGCAATAAAAATATACCATTTCAAGATATTGACAAGAAATAATGATTTCCCAAAAAAAAATTCAATTCCAAAGTACATAAAAAGGTTATATATTATATATTTTCATTTTTAAAAAAAAACTATGACTTGTTAAGGAAACCAAATAAAAAATAATACCTGTAGTGGCGGAAAGGTCATTATCCCTGTGTACGTTAAAAAGAAACATTCCAATTTTTTTGTAAAGTGCTTCATAGGAAAATATTCTCTTAGAATTAAATAAAATTTCAAATCGGTTTATACACCGTATAAAAGAAATTCATGAATATATCAATAAATTCTTCAATGATAGGAGATTGGGATGAAGTCCTTTATCTTGTGTATGACTCGTCATGTATGTCTCTTTCTCGACTTGAATAATAAACATAAGTTATTTTATAAATTCTTCAAAACCTTTTTTGAAGTTTATTATCCCTTTTGTATCACTTATTACCGTGTTATAAACATTACATAATTATTTATGTTAATATCAGTCGTTTTGTCGATATTTGGTACTTGAGTAAAAAATGAACTTGTTCTAATAAAAAATTTCACATGTGGTCAAATTTACATTATCCTGAGAATGATATTCACGATTTTAATATCATATATATTCAAAATATATATTTATTTATAATAGAACATAAAATTTAACGGTAAATAATGAAATGCACCATTCATGGAGGTGGTAAGTCGTAGGTATGTGTGAACGCAACATTCATTTATTTTTCATATTTAAAGGAATGAAAAATAAATGATTCATAGGTATATTATAATTCTATTATAATATATTATTTTATTGAAATTAAATATGATCATTAATTCCATATTTTATACGTTCCATGTATGGAATTATCGATTCTTATCACTTTGAGGGGGAGGTAGTCCGCACTTGCTCAAATGTAATTAACATATTTACACATTTTGGAAATCATAATGTTGTGATTTAAATAATAAAAAAAAAGAAAAGAGAGAAATTACATATAATATATATCTTATATAAATATATTACCATATTAATTTACACAATGAGAGGCTGTATAATATAATTGAACATTCATCATTTCGGGAGGCAGTAGTTCACCGTCCACAGAAACAGTATGTTCTAAATCCATTAGGTGGAGGTGTTTGTTAATGAAATTTCATTAAATTTAATAAAAAAACTTAATATATTTATGAAACTATTTAATTTATTTAATCGAATAATAATAATATAAATACGGTGTGGAGAAGAAAAATAAATGAACAAAACTTCAGAAAAGACGTTACCTCTAAATCAGGTAACTCCCTTTGATTTGAGCCAAAATGATTTATTTATTTTCCTACTGACTTTGTTAAGGGTATAAAAGGATGAGAGGTATGCTGGAATATTATTTTGGCAGAGAATGGGTGATCCAAGGAACATGGCATTTGTGAATAAATTGGTAGAGGTGATGACCTTTTATAAGTAGGAGGGGCGGTATAGGAAGGTATTTAAATATAATTTTATTAATCAAAAATTTTTGGTTTCAAATGGACAAACATTGTTTTAATTCAAATATAAGATGATTTTGGGTCTAAAAAATCTCAACCAATTGGTTTTAGACAAGTCTAGGGTACGAATTTCACCTTATCTTTTTAGATTTAACCCATAGTTAACTACTTTAACACTTACCATGCCGTCATGTATATTCATACTATAAGGCTAATATAATTACTATAAAATTACAATAGAATATATAGTGGTTCATTAATGAAATGTTCTACATTATCTATATTATTTTTCATAATCATATATTTTTAGAACTATTATATGATTTAATAAAATTTAATTTTCTTTAAAACATCATTTATGTAAATTTTTATACTATTCATATCATGAATTTTTAAAAATCAATAACAACATGATTTTTAAAAAAACATTTTTTATTCATTGATAAAAAGTATTAATTATTCATAAAATCTTTCTAGGAAATAAAAAGTTTTCAAATAAATTTATTTATAATGTGTATAAACACATTTATTTAAATAATTCATTAATAAGGTAATCACTACAACAAAATTGTGTCATAATTATATTTATTTATAAAAAATATAAATAAAACACCATCATGTGGAAAATATTTTTAGCTTTATAATTACTATTTATAGTAAAAAATATCACTTATATAACCCCATAAAAATTATTTTAGCAAAAGATACATGTTTAAGTTATATTTTCCTTAACATTAAATTAAAAGTAATTAAATGTCATTTTCACACACATGTGCCATTATGGGGTCCAAAAATCAACCTAAGGATTTCCATAGTCATATATATCTCATCCAGTAGGGTTAGGGAATGTGTTTAGGTAATTTAATATAATTCTAAATTATGTTTACCCTTATTTACCAAATTTACCCTTTAACCATGGTAAATAAAATAATTAATGATGTTACTATTCATAATGTCCCAAAATAAAGGATACATATTAACCCAATTTTGTCCTCCTAATTAAAAATATGGAATACATTTTTACAAATTCAAAGCATAGAAGTTTCAGAAATTATTTTAAAATTAAATCCCATTGTCGAAAACAAAAAATGTGTTTTGAAAAAGTAAAAAATACAAAAATTGATACCTGCTTATGACTAATTTCAAAGTGAAATTACATCCAATAACCAAAATTGGATTAAATTGTAATAATATAATTAAATTAAACATTAAAACAAATTAAATGTATAATCTATCTATATAAATTAATTAGATGAAAATGAAATTTTGAATTAATATACAGTATTTTTCACTTTTCATTAAAAAATGAACATTATTAGAAAATTATCAAAATATCATCCAAAGTAAATTTTCGTGTCCCTATTTTATGGAAGAAGTTAATTTTGTCAAATATAACATATACAAGAGAAAAAAAAATTTAAAAATGGTTCTCTATCAAAAGGAGGTAAAAATACCATTTAAAAATATTATCTTATTAATTCATAAAATTCGATTCATTCTCATTTTAAGCCTCAAAATTTTATCGGATAAATGTAAAAACATTTAACCAACATGTTTAATCATTATATGGTTAGTTGTTTTCATTCCCTCTAATATAACGGGTAGGCATTAACTACCGTTTAAAATAATAATAATAATAATATATTACTATTATTTTTCTCAGTATGACTCAGCCTTTTGTGCAACATATGACATTGAAGAGAACCCATTGTTGTGTGTCAGGTATTCCATAGAACATAGAATCCCATTTAAGTTAGAATGAATATTTAATTTACAAATATTAATAAACAAGAAATTTTCATATTCATTAATTACATGGGATGTTACATCTTTCCCCCCTTTTGGAAATTGTGTCCTCATAATTTAAATCACTAATCAAATAAATGGGGGTATTTATCCCAGATAAAATTCTCATATTCCCATGTTTCCTCTTAGACCATATGGGTTTTTCACAAAACATTTACCTGGTGAATCACCTTATTCTCCAACACTTCCTCTCTTCGATCAAGAATCTGGATAGGTTTTCTGACATAGGATAGATGTTCTTCCAATTGAACTACCATTGGACTCAAACATGAGATGGATCTGGTATATAAATTATCAACATTGAATCATGAAAAAAATTGGGTACCTAGAATAAACATGAAGGTAAATCCACTCTTTTGGCTGTTGATCCAAAATTCTATAGGAATTTATAGGATCAAATGAACCTCAGACTTACCTTTCCCTTTTTACAAAAAGAAATCACAATTTTCAATAAAGAAACTTTGAGAAAGACATGATCACCTACCTCCAATGAATGGTCCTTACTCTATTTGTCTATATAACTTTTTTCCTACTCTAATTTGTTTTCATTTGACTCTAAATTAAATAAAAAATTTCTACAATCTATTCTACAAATTCTAGTCCCATCAAAATTCTTCCACCTACTTCATCTAATTAAACGATAGTTCAACACTGTTTTCCATATAATACATCAAATGGTTCCATATGTATGATGGAATGAAAGATCATATTATAATAAAACTCATCCAAATAATGATTTTGGTCCCAACTTCCCTGATAATCCATTGAACAAGGACATAACATATATTCCAGGTTCTAAAATGTTAATTTTGAATGTCCATATGATTGAAGATAAAAAGCTATACTGAAATTTAATTCAGTTCCTAACAACTATTGAATTCCCTTCTAATAGATAGAAGTGAACCTAGGATCAAAATCAGATAAAATGGAGAGGGTAACTCCATGTAACTAAACTATCTATTTAATATAAAATTAGGAATGTTGATCTATAGATAGGGTATCCCGAATGGGAATAAAAAGAGATTAATTAGTCAATTGATCCATAATATCCTAGATTACATTGTTACCTCAGGATGTCTTTAATAATACCACTATGAAATCAATGGACACATTTGAAATTTTCGATCTGGAATTGGTAAAGGTTAAAGTATCACTTTTGGTAACTATCTTTCAGATTTAACTTGTTAACATGTTAAAAACATCACAGTAATTTCATCAATATTTGTATTCATTCCATCCAACCAGTAATACTCATGTAGATCATTGCACATTTTAGTATTACTAGGATGAACTAAAAATGGAGAAATGTGAGTTTCACAAAACAAATCTATATAAAAATATGAATCACAAGGCATACATAACCTATTTCCAAACCACAAAACACAATATTTATGAATGTTAAATTTAGGTGACATACACTTCTAGACCAATTCTACCTTTTTCTACAACTCACTCTATTCTTTCGGTGGTTGAATTATTTTGTCTGCAAGAGACAATTTCAATTCCACCTAAAACAGACCAAAGGAATTCCCCACACCAACAACTTCAAATCCAAAATTAATAAAAAAATCTCCTTCCAAACATATAATTTTTAATGTAGAATAACTCTTTATGCTGAAATAGTCAGCTACTTTATTTTCCATCCCTAGATGGTAATGGATAATGCATTCACAATCCTTGATTAATTCTATCCATCTCCTCTGTCTCATGATTAATTCTTTTCTGAATGAATATAAACTTTAAACATCTTTTATCAGTATATATTTCACACATTAAGCCATAAAATTTATGCTTCCAAATTTTTAATGCTAAAACAAAAGTAGCTAATTCTAGATCATATGTAGGGTAATTTAACTTATGAGGTTTCAAATGATGTTAATCGTAATAAATTAAAAGATCATTCTACATAAGCACACAACTATGTATTATCAACAGTGAATCACTACAGATAACAAAATAAGTATTTCTAGAAGGTAGTGTCAAAATTGGATCATTCACCAATCTTATTTTCAATTCATTAAAACATTCAACATATTATTTTTTACAGACGAACTTATCACCTTTTCAAGTTAACTTAGTCAGTGGGAAAGATAACCATGCATAATGATCAACTATACTCCTTTAATAACATACTAAACAAATAAAAATAAGAATCTATGTTATATTTGTGGGTCTTCACCATTAATTAATTTTTTTTTGATGTATCAATAATTATTCAATTTTTAGAAATAGTCTGACCAAGGAATGAAATTTTTTTGTAACCAAAACTCGCTCTTTCTAAATTTCCCATACATTATTTTCTGTTAAGTTATTCAAGAAAACCCTTAAATGACTTTCATGATCCTATTTACATTTATAATATATCAAAATATCATCGATAAACACAAACAAAAACATATTGAAGAACTCACAGAAAATTATATTCATAAGATCCATGAATACCATAGGTGCTTTAGATAAATCAAAAGGAATAACATAAAATTTATAATGGCCAGATATAGTATGAAACACAATCATTTGAATTTCTAATTCCATTAGTTTCAACTCATTGTACCCTGACCTCAATTAAATCATCTAAAAAAACTGATCTCCCTAGAGCTGATCAAGTAAATAATTGATATGAGGCAAATGATTCTTTCTTTAAGAGTTAGGTAATTCATGTCTCTATAATCCATTAAAAGTCACATTGAATCATCATTATTTTTAACAAAAAAATAAAATATCACCCCAAGGTGATGTGCTAGGTTTAATGAAACGTTTATCTAATAACTCTTGATATTGATTCTTTTACTCAAAAAGTTTAATTTGAGTCATTGGATAAGGGGGTTTTGAAATTGGTTTAGCATCAGGAACTAAGTCAATTGTAAATTAATCATCTTGGTCAAGTATTATAGACGAAAACTATTCAGAAAAAAAATTCGTGATAGTTATATACCACTGGCTCATCATTAAACTGGGCTGTTCATTTTTAAAAAAATAAGTTGAAGGTAACATTCATTTTTATATTTTACTATTTTTTTAGATTCATTATATGTTATCAAATTTAACGATTCATTCTTGTAAATAAACTGATATTATTTTCTAAAAGAAACCTATATAGCTTTGCATTCAATCATAAAATGATAAACATAAAGCCAATCCATACCCAAAATAACATAAAACTCTAATACATAACAAAAAATATGGTTTCCTGGTAGATTATTTCTGCAAACAAGTACATAAAGTTCTTATAATTTCTTTCTGTATCAACATTTCATACATGTGTTTTTCGGAAATGTTTAGGATTCATATCTTGAGATGGAATTCCGAATTTACTAGAATACTTCTCAGAAATGAATGGATGTGTAAACCCAAAATCAAACACCTCATTGGCTTAATGTGAAAAAAGAAACAGTGTACGTGATACTTCTTTATTTGTTGTCCCAATATATGCTGAAGTAGTTGTAATGGATTTTACATCCCATTTCTTCTTGTAGTCTGGTTCCTTTCCCTAAGTGGAGTTCTTCATTAGACACTCATTTTGATAATAAACCATTTCATTGAACTAAATTTTTTACTAAATATAGATCATGTATTTTCATAACATTACTCAAATTTTTTTCAGTATAATTATGAGCCTTATACCCCATTTTACCACATTTGTAGAACATTCCAGAATTTAAAAGGCATTCTGTAGTGTGATTTCTTCTTCAATTTTCATCAAATGTAACCTTACGTTTCTTACCATAATTCTTTTTGATAATTTTACCTTTCAACTTCCACCTTGACCTCTTATTCTATTGTTTGTCAAATAACATATGATCATCGAAAAACTCATGTTCCCCATTTTCTGCACATTGAAAAGTATTTTCAATACTTTTAAACACTTCTGAAACTAAATACCTTTGATACATTGACATTAATTCAGAATAAAAATGATTGATTTTACTATTAATATCTCATATGATATTTGTAGAATACCTTTCCAGTCGAGTAAATGTTTCTTTATAGAAGCCATTGAGTCATCCACCTGTCTCAATTGTAGGAATTTTTCTTTATTCTAAGTCAAAATACCTTAGGAAAATATTTTGAAAGAAACAATCCTTTTAATTCATCCCAGTCAATATCATCAATATCCTCACTATCCCTGATATTTTTAACCATAAACCACAACTGATTGTCTTCACCTTCAAAATAGTATACAAGAATTATAACCTTTTGAGGTTCTGGACACCCCATGACAACAAAAATATTTTCTAGTGCTGTAATACACCCTTTAGCAATCACTGGGTCTGATGACCATATAAATGATAGGGGTGTCTCCTCATGAAATTATCCACTACTGAAATGTTTATATGTGGTTGATCTGTATGATTTTTCCCATGGATAACACCACAATTTAAATCATGAGTCAATTGTTCCATCGCTGCAACAAACTATTCAGTTATGATTTTTACCATCATAGATTGTGGATTTGGAATGTTGTTTTACCCTTGATATTTTCCCATCATAAGTGTCATGTTTCCTATGGGGAAAACCATTTTGAATATAGAAATATCTTAGGCGAAGTAACATGTTAATCCTCAAATTCATTATTATTTCATTCGTACCACAAATTAATTTATGGATATTAGTTTAACAATATTGGTACTTCAAAAGATGTAAAAAAACGACCTCTGATATAAACATTAAGGCCCCATCCTTAAAACATAACTAATATAGAGTGATGTAAAGAATTACCATTGATGGTATTTTCTAGGTTTATAGTTTTAGAGAATTTGGCCCTAACTATTATATTATATTCAAAATATTATATGGAAAGCACTTCTAATTTATCTAATTTTATTCACAAAAATAAAAGTCCTCAAACAAAACTAGAATTATTTTCTTGATATAAGTAGACATGAATTATTCCATTATCTTACCCTTCATTAAACCTTGTGAAAAACCTTTCAATAACATGGGATTATCATAAAAAGCTCAGTATGGTTTATAAAATAATTGAATAAAACATTAGTCCATCAATAAATGCATTCAATAATCTCAACAGTTTCAATCATAAAACATAATATCTTTAAAGTACCTTATGAAATCATAAGATTTATGAATAAAACATTGAAACCATAAATCATAAAGTTATCTTATATGATCCATAAAATAAATACATTGTAGCTTTCACATCCACATAGAAAGTTGTGTTTGGAATACCCATAAAAGTATATTCATCATATCTTTTAGGATAAACATTAATGTTTACCTCCACCACGTTACCAAATTCATTTTTGATCTATATTGGGCTTACCTCCCCTTAGATTATCATGGAACCACTCATAAATGTAAACAATTCCCAAGAACCATAACATAATCATATCACATAAAACATTGATAAATTAAAGATACCATTTTCAAAATGCTATCACAATATATGATTTTAGGATATTGACATAATCAAATATTCCATAAAACCATTTTCATAACAAAATAATTAAAAAGGGTATATGTTAATTATTTTCCGTGGAAAAAAACTGTTTCTTTTTAACGAAGAAAAATTAAAAATAACAGTCGTAGTAGTAGAATTTTCGTTGTCACCGTGTACGATAAAAAGAAGAATTACTTTTGTTGTTTAGTGAAATGTTTCATAGAAAAAAATTCCCTTTTAATGAAATGAAATATTATATGGTTTTATAAACTGTATAAAATAATTTCATGTATTAATAAAGATATGCCTCAAGGAAAGAAGATTTAGATGATGTCCCTTACCTGGAGTCTAACTCATTAGAATGTTCTTTGTTCTTCATAAATAATTATCTTAAGGTAATTTATACTTTCTTCAAAAACATTTTTAATGTTTATTATTTTTTTATATCTCTTATTACCACTATATAAACATTAATAAACTATTTATCTTAATATCAGTCGTTTTGTAAATATATGGTACTTGAGTCAAAAATGTACTTTTTCTAATTACAAATTGTCCATGTTTTGAAAAGTACCTTATCTCTCAAAAGATATTCATGAATTAAATATTATTTATATATTTCATATATATTAATTTATAATAGTTCATAACATATTGAGATATGAAATGAAATTCACTGTTCATGGAGATGGCAAGTTGTAGATACGCATGAACGCTACATTCATTTCCTTTTCATATTTAAAATAATTAAAACTAAATGATACATAGTTATATTATAATTATATTATAATATCATAATTTATATATGTTACATATGTTCTTTAACTTCATCCATTATACATTCCATGTATGGCATGAACGAGTCATATAACTTTGAGGGGACGGTAGTCCTTACTTCCACGGATGAAAATATTATACATAAACATTATGGAAACAATAAAGGTATTATTTAAATAATAAAAACAGAATCATAGAGACAATGTAAATATATTATATATCATATATAAATATAGTTCAATCCTAATGGCCACCATGGGAGGCAGTAGAAGACAGTTGAACAATCATCATTTTGTGAGACGGTAGTTTTCCGTCCACAGAAACAGTATATTCTAAATCCATTAGATGGATGTCTGTGTATGAATACATTGAATACATCTTAGAAAAAAATCCTAGTATATTTATTATATTGGTTTTTTATGTAATAAAATAATAAGAATAATAATAAAGAGTGCAGAAGTAAAATAAATGAAACGAACATGATAGAAGATGTTACCTCTAAATTGAGTAACTCCTTTTGGTTTGATCAAAAATGAATTATTGAATTTCCATATACCTAAGGTAAGGCATTTTAGTGGATGAAAGGGATATTGGGAGATTATTTTTGCAGAGTCTGTAAGATCCAAGAGGCTTGAGAGGTGTAATTAAATGGGTAGAGGAGATTTCCTTTTATAAGAGGGAGGAGGGGCACTTTAGGAAGGCATTGAAATATTATTTTATTAATAAATGATTTTAGGGTTAAAATGGTCCCAATGTAATTTATTTCAAATATAATATTATTTTCGGTCAAAAAAATCTCAATAAATAAGTTTTAGACAAGTATAGGTCACAAATTTAACTTTATCTTTTATATTTAACCATTAGTTAACTAATTTAGCTCTAACCATGTCTTCTTGCATATTCATAATATATGGTTAATATAATTACATTAAAATACCAATAGAACCTCAATATGACAATTAATGACATTTTTATCATTATTTAAGTCATGTGGAAAATATTATATTTTTAGGAATATTTGATCAGTTAATAAAATAGTATTTTTTTTAAAAACTCATTTTTTCAATTTTTATACCTTTCATATCATGACTACTTAAATATCCCTAACAACATGATTATTTTGATCAAACATCATTAATTACAAGATACCAAGTAATAATCATTCATAAAATTTGTGTACGACAAATAATGTTTTAATGTAAATTTATTTTATAATTTATAATCTCATTTATTTAAATCATTTATTAATAAGGTAATCAATACCTCATCATTGGGTCATACATACATACATATATATACATATATATATATTTTATGTCTAAGAATTACAAATAAAATAACATGATATATTAAATATTTTTATATTTATAATGACTATTTTTTGATTAAATTCTCATTTATACAACCCCATATAAAAATTGTTTTAATAAAAACGATACATGTTTAGGTTATATTTTCCATAACATTAAATTTAAAGTAATTAAATGTCATTTTTACTCAGAAGTAGCTCCATAGGGTTTTAGAACCGACCCTAGGATGCCCATAGTCAGGAATATTTTATCCAATTGGTTTAGGACACGTTTTAGGGTAATTTAATAATATTATAATATTTTTTATTACCCATATTTATGAGATTTACCCTTTAACCAAGGTAAATATAATTATTACTGATGTTACTATTCATAATGTCTACAAATAAATAGTAACTATAATTAAATTTGGACATCCTAATTCCAAATATGGATTCAATTTTTCTAAATTCAAAACAAAAAAGTCATTGAAATTAATTTAAATTATTTCCCATTAGCAAAACCACAGTGGTTGTTTCTAATAAGTAAATACTACTAAAATATTTACATGTGTTTATGTCTAATTTTAGAGTGAAATTAATTACAATAACCAAAATTGGATTAAATTATAAAAATATAATCCAAGTAAACCTTAAAACCAATTAAAAGTATAATCTATATATATAAATTAATTAGATGAAAATGATGTTTTGAATTAAAATGCAGTGTTTTTTTACTATTCATTAAAAATTGCACTTTTTCAAAAATGTAGAAAATTTCATCCAATCTAAATTTTAATGTCCTCATTCTAAATAATATGTATATTTTTTTCAAATATAATGTATAAAAGTGAAAAATAATATTTTAAATGGGTTCTCCATCAAAAGTCAGTAAAACTACCTTTTAAAAATAATAGAGCATTTATGCAAAAATTGGATTCATTCTCATTTTAAGCCTATAAATTTTATTCTATAAATGTAAAAACATTTAAACAAAAAATTTAACCATAATATGGTTAGTTCTGTTCTTTCTCCCCATTACAACGGGTATGTGTCAATTACCTTTTAAAATAATAATATTATATTATTATTATTTTTCTCTGTATGACTCATCCTTATGTGAAACATCTTATTTTGGATAAACTGATTGTTGCGTTTCAGGTATGACATTGAACATAGAATCCCCTTTATATTAAAATTATTATTTAATACACAAATATTAATAAATATAAATTTTTTTTATTCTTTATTTACTTGGGAGGTTACATTAACACATATGAATATTACATCAATTTAGATGAATATTCTATACATTAATACATGGACAAAGACCATAACAATTTAGTTTATTTGGAATCACTGGAGAAAAATAAACTATCCAAGTGAAATATATTTTAAATATTCCATAAATATCTCCACCTTTATTAGTCCCACAAAAAATCATTCTTCATAACTTGGTGAACTGAAACATAAGAATGGGTGAGCTCAGATGCACTGTAAGGGTAAATAAGGGAGATATGTATGCATAATTTTGAGAGTAAGGGTATGATAATGTGATAATGAAAATAGAATATCATTCCATGTATATCAAAAATCATATACATGAATCATGGAATAAATAATGGAAGCTAATATGACATAAATCATTAGGACATAAATAATAAAAGAAATGAAAACAATACATAAGAATAAAATATGGGGTTGCGGTAGACACATAGAAATATAATATGATTCCATAATAGAAAAGGCATTGTGTCCATAACAATCTTGGTATTATGTGTTCACTCCCCAATCCATATTAGTAGTCATGTTTCTCTCCCATATCTATATTAGTATCATGGGTTCACTCCTTATACCATCTTGGTAGTCATGGTTCATTCCCATGGATATCATTATTGCATGATTTCACTCACCATACCATCTTAGTAGTCATGGTTCACTCACGTGGACATATTTGTACTCATGGTTTACTCCCAAGAGCATCATTGTCTATCCCATGGGATGCAAAAATATACAATATTTATTGGATGGCCATATAGGTCACACCTGTTTCATAGAAAATCATACATACATGTTCCAAAAAATCATAAACAATCATATCTTAACCCATGAAATTAACTGGGTTTCAAAAACATATAAACAATCCATGACTTGTGGAAAAGATAATGGTTTAATAATAATTTCATAAAAATCCTATCATGCGATAGGGAAATGGATTTTATAAACATATAAACCATGAAAGAGTAATATATTTCATAAATAACCCATGAAAGAGAAATAAATATCATAAATATAAAATCTGTGAAAGAGAAAATGTTTTCATAATCATGAAATTAGTGAAAGAGAAAATGTTTTCATAAATACCATGAGATTAAGTATAACCCATTTATAGAATGAATATTAATGGAACCTTTAGATCATTTTTTATAACAGCACGAGTAACATCAGTGGATTTAATATTTATATAGAATACAATTTTGATATTTCTCTAAAAAACAATTCTTGAAGAAAATATCATTTATTTTTTGAAAAAGGATTACTAATAAATAAAACTATTTGAAAATAATATTCTAATAATATTCATTTATAAATTATATATAATAATTAAAATCATTTTAAAAATATTTTCTTTAAAAACATACTATATAATATTCAAAACATTTTAAACAATTTTTCCATTGAAAACCCTTTAAAAATTAATAAAGAAGTAATAAAGAAATTTTCAAAGTCATACCATTGATAATCTATTTAAAACATATAAATAGTGATGGAAAATGTATTGAAAACTTTTTTCCTTTATCATACTAAAAAAATTAAAATATATAATGAAAAATTTTGAATACCATTTTCCTCGATAACTTATAAAAGAATTTTGGAAATGTTTTGAAAAATATTTTCCTAGAATTCTTATAAAAGAAGATTAAAAACCATTTGAAAACTGTATCTCAAAAAACTGTCATTAAAAAAATTTCTAACAAAATATTCTAAAACATGAAAATAAAACATCATATGATTGACTAAGGATAATTTCGTACATGTCACATGAGGTAAAAAGAACATTACTTTTTCACTGTAAAAAGGAAAAAAAATTCTACGTTTAGAAAGAGACAAGAATATTCCATTGAAAAAATTATTAAATGGAAAAAAGGGTAAAAATTTATTTTAATTATCATAGTATATTTGTATCATATTCCTGTGAACAATTATTTTTAAAACATGGTTTTGAGGGAATTTATATTCCTAATTGAAGAGAGGTTGATGTGTGACATTCATAAAAACACATTCTTTACAATATTATTACCGAAGAGAAAAAAATCGTTACACTACAAGATAATTTTATGAATAAACAAAGGAGAAAAAATTCAGTAATTTCATGAGAGATGTAACATAATAATTCATTAAAGGAAGCATCAATGTAAACAATATTGAAAACTGATGATATTATTTCAGTAAACTAATCTAACATGGCACGATGTGATAATACTCTACATGTAAGAATATAATGTTAATTTAATATTATAATATAATTTAAATAAGGATATTCATGATATAAAATGTAAAATGAAAGTATATAAAACTTGAAATATAGGTTAGGTGTATAATAAATCATGAGCCTCAAAGAAGGAAAATTAGGACATAACATGTCACGACACGTCCTCGGGGCCCATGTCGTGACTACCCCAAGCCCACCTTCCATAGGCCAAAGGCTGGAAACTAGCACCAAAGGAGTAAATCCTGATAATTTCCAAGTAATTTCCTTTATAAAATTAAAAAAATGCCACAGAGTACAAGTGGAAGTAATAAACTAAGTACAAAAGAATATGCTGAAATGTAAATGGGCCAGAATAAAAACCCAACTAAAAATTATAGTTACAACTGAACAAAAGTAGAACAGAAAAGACAAAACGCTGGAAAATAGAAGTAGCTCCTAGGTCGTCCACAACGGATCCCACCTGAAGGGTAGGTACGGATAGCCTCCTCAATGCCCTCGTCCGTCAACCTCCTCTGAGTACCGTCTCGTCTTGAAGTCCACCCCCGGATACTGACACATCGTGAGGTCCACCTTCGGGTACTGTCCAATCCTCGAACACTCGACCTCTGTCAGTGATGTCCATAGTCTTCATCCAACACAACGAGCTGCGGGCATAGCCCGTGTAGGGGTGAGTATAACGATACTCAGTAGGGACTACGAGACCCTCAAGGACTCACTAAATCCAACAAGGATAAACACAAAGAGGGATCTACACAAATAATCCTTACTTAGGTATAATCCCATTCTTATACCTATGTAATCAAATAGCCCATCTCAATCATGAGGTACCACATAGATATGAAATCAACAGATAACCACGACATAGGTATATGCCCATACATATTCCTAAGTTATCATGTAACCCATCTCAATAATGAGGATTACACAAAGGTCATTGACTCAGCTCAAACGAGGATTTTCATTTATGATATCGAAACCACAACTGATGGAGAACTCCTCCTATGTCAAGTATAGTAGCCCTATCATGACTCCTAGGTGCTACACACTAACCATAGACTGGTGAGGTACTCGTCCTGTAGAGTACCGCGGGTCCGCACCCAAACACAGTAGTGCTCCCCGCCAGGGGTCTGTCACCCAAACACTGTAGTGGTTCCCCTAATAGCCTATAGAAGTACTCCTCCATTCAAGTATTGTGGGTCTGCTGCCAACTACCTAGCGCTCCGTCCGCCGTGGTTCTTCCTCCAAATACAGGTTGCTCCGTCCAGTGGGCTAGTCGACTCACTCCATGTTGAATCGGTCAAGAAGTCGTCAAGTCTACAGTAACTAGGTCTCCGCAGTCCGTATGCTCATCTCCAGGAGTTTCCCCTCCATTAGCTACTAATAGATACTCCAAATATCACAATATCCCACGAATAAGTATCACAACGAACCGCCTCATCATAGGGGTCTCAACGCAACAGATAGCACGTCAATCAGACGCCTGGTCTGTACGTTATTAGCCTTTTCATCCCTGGGGCCCGGTTTGTTTCATATACGAACCAACCTGACCGTATCTCAAATTTACCCCGATATATATTAGGGAATACTCATAGAGTCTGTTTCTCAATGAGATGACCAACGCTACTGACGGTTTGTCAAATAGACATTTGGTCCGAAAGTTATCAGTTTTTCCGTTCGAGGGGCCAAGATGGATTTTGGGTACAATCCAACCCAGCCAAACCCCAACTGCATCCAAACCTCGGGTGAAGTATGAAAAAAGATCCGTCTCATCAATAGGAATCCAACAAATTCGATGGCACATCAATCAGACGTCCGGAGCTCAAGTAATAACCTTTTCCGCTCAGAGGGCCCGGTTGGTTTCAGGTTCGAACCAACCTGGCCATACCCAAACATTACCGAAATCTTGAATGTAATATACCAAAATGACCGTATAAATCCAAGGATCTCTACGCAACTAACGGTGTATCGATCGGAGTTCTGTAGCCCACGATATGGGTGTTTGAACGAACCTAGTCCGAAAATAGGGGGTTTGGGCCCTAACTGACCCGGCCCAATACCCCCTGGGTCGGCCCAAACAGGGTCGACCCAACCCAGGTCCCGGTCTAGCCCGATTGGGCGCAGCCCGGCCGCGTGGCCAGCCGCGGCTCGGCCAGCGTGTCCGAGCGGAAGCCACAGAGCGGGGGGTGCCCCCCCCCCCCACCCCCGCCACTAAATGATGTCGTCAGCACCAGCTGGCGCCGCCCTGCCATCCCGGGATCCGACGAACCACCACTGCCTCTGGTCGCCGGCGCGACGCGCCGGCAGTTCCTTCCGCCGACCCCCGGACGCGCTCTGGTGGTCCAATTCGACTGCCGACTACGCCTATAGCTCTCCCAGGACCCGTTCTTCACTGTGACTTCTTGCAAACTCCTTTTATATCCCTTTTCATCATCTCCCATTAATCAACACATCAACAAAAATCTTTTGAGGGTTGTCAGGCCGTGTTTTTTCAGTCCGCACCCTCCGCGTTAGGCATTATCAAATATCCATGATTTAGCAGGGATTTACGAAGAATGAAAAATCAATTTTATTTAAATAAAAATGACGCAAACCATCACACAATCCCTTAAAGAAAATTTGAATCAAACCATCCCGCAATCTCTTAAATAAAATTGGAGCAAACCATTCCGCAAACAAATATTCTCAACATGTGATTAAAAAATATTCGCGGATCAACTTTATAATGAGTAGATCCATGTTCTTTATTTTTAGAAGGAAAGAATCAAGGAATTATTTCTATACTCAAATTTAAACGCCTACCCTAATTTAACGATGTCTTTTTTCGGCAACGCGGAAGATGGCACCGCAGGGTAAGGTTTCAAAGATGGTGTTGGCGTGCGTCCAAGGAGAGGATGGCGTCTCACACTAGTTGTGATGAGATGAAGGAAAGGCACGTCATCTCTCCTTACGGTGATGGTGTTCTTCATCGAAGGGTGTCGTTATTCGCGGGAGGATGATGTTCTTCAAGGGATTAGAGATCTCTCCTAATATCCACACACACAACAAGCCATCAAAATAAAATAAGGCCTTCCCTTATTTTATTATTCTTCCAAGTATTTCAAAAACTCAAAATTCAAACAATTCTTTCAATTAATTTAAAAGGTTCAACTAATTGAATTAATGTGTTTTGGAATTAATTGAGTGGAAGGGGAGAAGTCATTTAATTAATTACAATGGGTTACCAACATTAAACACAATAATATTAAAGGGGGATTTAGAGGAGTTTAATGGAATGTGAAGGGGTGGGGCTCGTGTAGGACCCACCACACCAATATCCTCACATGGGTAGTTATTAACTAGTGGGTCCCACACCATTACCCATTCATAAGATATAACCACTTAGAATAAAGAATAAAAATTGTTCTACAATTTTTATTGAATTATTATTTAAACCACAAAATTAAACTCCTTCTCCCATGCAAATGCATTTAAGGTAAAAGTCCTCTTTTGAAATTATCAGCACTGTGGTTCCATCGGTGCCCTCAGATTTCAATTCTGAGTACCGGTTCAAAAGATAGAAGAACTCACTCATTCGTTCACTGAACGTACCTGATCTAAACTTCAGAAATTGATTCTGGGCCCACCGGGCCTTCGAATCAAGTGTTGTCAGAAGCTACAGACTCGTAAAATTCCAAAGAAAATAAGAAAAAAAATTCCTTGAAATTTCTGGGTCTTTACATTACTCCCACCTCAAGGATTTATGTCCCTATAAAGATATAACAGAAACTAGGGATACTAAAGGAGATATTGAGCATGCATCTAAGCCTTCCACTCCCATGTGCTCTCCTAGAGGTTTCCGGCACTGCCAGCGAAAGTGCACAAGAGGAATCGATCTTCCCTGTAGGACCCGCTCATGTCGATCCTCAACCTCTACTGGATCCCCGTGAAAGTCGACCTATCATTGATGTCCATCTCCCATTGGTCGATGATTACGGATAAGTCGTGCACGTATCTCCTCAGCTGAGATATGTGGATAACTTCATGCACCCGGTGCAATTGAGGTGGAAAGGCCAAGCAGTAAGCCACCTCGCCTACACTGCTGAGGACCCGGAAAGGTCCGATGAACCTTGGATATTACTTTCCACCTTGTCTATATCTCTGTAGACCTCGTCGAGGTGACACATGTAAGAAGGTGTGATCACCATCCTCAAACTCTAGTGGTCTCTGTCTCCTATCAACATAGGAATTCAATCTTCTCTATGCAGTCCCATCTGCCATGAACCATCTTTGCCTCAATTCTAGAAAGCTCTGCTGGCATCTAACTGACCACACGAAGGGTTTCTCTTTCTTGGTCATCATTGAAAGTGGTGCTGCAACTCTGGAGAACTATCGCCCAATGGTAAGTTTGGCCATCACCTGAGTGATCAAATGCACCCTCTTATGCATAATTACATCTTGTGGTGCCTGGGTTTTCCTTTTCTCCGACCAAGGAAAACCCCATCAAAACGTTGTATATAAACCACAACCTTTTTACCTAATGCCGTCAATCTATGTATGAAATGTGGTTACCCAGTCCATACGCAAACTAACATCGTACGGTTTTGACACTGCCACCAAGAGGTTCCAACCTAAACTCTCGCCTCTAGGGTCAGATCGCACCGTTGATGTAAGTGTGATTATCGAGTCTCCTCTCAAGGTATATCCAGAGGTGATGGTCAAGTCAACAGTTTAACCGGAAACTCTAGGTCTGGAACAAAATTCATGAAAGGAATGAATGATTGGTACCTATGTCTATTGATACAGCAGCTAGTAGTAGACACATACCATACCTCAAATCATTCATAGAGCCCTTGTGTCACACTTCTTGACCGCATGCCACTATTATCTTCCCTTTCCCTCCATCTCCCTAAGCCTATTGGGGACTATAAAGGCGGGTTGTTGTAACATGTCAAAATCTTCACCACCTCATGATGCTCTCCTAGCTCTACTTCAATGTCTACTATTCTGCATATTCATCTATCCTTAACACTTCTTCTTCTTCTTGAAACATTTTATACGCCCATGTATTTGATACTGGCGCCAGTTTCTGGTTTCTTAATGCTAACTTTCACTAGCTGTATACGTTCAGCCAATGAACATTCAATTGCAAAGGTTCCCTCTAGCACCCTAGAATAAGTAGGAATGCATATAAGAAGAAGTGATGGCTCATATATCCATTATACACACCACACTCAGATTTCTGAGCTCTAAAGAACTGATTGTATCGTAGAAATCAAGTACTAGGAATGAACAGTACGCCTCGATGACTACTTAGCTACCAACATGTAATCCTGTTAAAGCTGTATAGTTCTAGAAAACGCTCAGCCACCTCCTCAAGCCAGTCCTCAGCCGCCCGTGAGTCGGGATCGCCTCAGAACATGAGGTATGTCTGATGCTGAAACACATGTAAGGCACTAGTGCTACAAGAGTCCCCTACCGGTACCGCCTGTAATGTCTGCTGACCAACAGGTAGTGACATAGCTGGCACACTACCCAAAGGTACTACCTCAGGCATCGGTCTACGTACCAAATCCTCATCACAATGCAGACTGAACTCATGGTCACTCTTTAGAAAAAAACTAGTAGATATGCCTACCATCCACACTACTGGTGTCTCAACTAGGTGGAAAACTATAGCAATCACCTACATCCAGTCCTCTGCTATATGGGAATCTATCTCGCCTAAAAACCTTAGAGGCCTCTACTACTGGAACTCATGAAACACGCTCCGTCAGTGTGCACCGTTCGCTTGTACGACTGGTGGCATCTCATTCCCAATGGGTGGTGGTGCTGCAGGCACACCACTCGAAGGTTCCAACATAGTAAAAGGGCCCTGCACCGGAGCCTCACCACTTGGTGGGATGTCATCGAGTACTCTATCGGAACTCCAACAAACTATCTGCGTGGAGGAATCCTGAACAGATGAGACACGGTCAAACAATTTATACCTGGTGAGATAACCTGGTTTGAGATGACTTTAAAACTTTTGGAAACACACTCACAATCAGTGTTTTCGTGCACTAAGTCGGAAATCAGTAGTCAGGGTCCTAGTGTATGGATACGTCGGCCGCTGCACCAAAACTGGACTCCCTGAACTGAAGACCACACTCAGTACTCTTAACACTATTTATTTACAGAAAATAATTATAAGAGTCATGAGTTCTACGGCAGAACCGATTTCTCTGAAACCAATTTTTCACGACCCATCCTTGGGGCTCATTCTGTGTCTACCCCATGCCCTCCTTCCATAGGCGAGGGGCTGGAGACTAGCACCAAAGGCGTAAATCCCGATAACTGGGAAGGAATTTCCTTTATAAAATTAAACAAACACCACATAGTACAAGCGGAAGTAATACACTATGTACAAAAGAATGTGCTGAAAAGTAAATGGGCCAGAATACAAACCCAACTGAAAAGTACTGTTACAACTGAACGAAAGTACAATGGTAAAGACAAATGACAGGAAAATAGAAGTAGCTCTTAGGTCTTCAACCTTGGATCCTACCTGAAGGGTAGGTACAAATAGCCTCCTCAATGCTCATGTCCATCAACCTCCTCTGAGTACCGTCTCGTCGTGAAGACCACCCCGGGATACTGACTCATTGTGAGGTCCACCTCTGGGTACCGTCCAGTCCTCAAACACTCAACCTCTGTCAGCACTGTCCGTCGTCTGCATCCAATACAACGAGGTGCAGGAATATCCCATGTAGGGGTGAGTATAACAATACTTAGTAGCGACCCCGAGACCCTCAAGGTCTCACTAAATCCAACAAGGATAACAACAATGAATGATATAAAAAGATAACCCTTACTTAGGTATAACCCCACACTTATACCTAAGTTATCAAGTAGTCCATCTCAATCATGATGTATCACACAAATATTGAATCAACAGATAACCACGACATAGGTATATTCCAATACATATACCTAATTTATCAAGTAACCCATATCAATCACATGGATTACACAAAGGTCATTGAATCAGCTGAAAAAATGATTTTCATTAATGATATCGAAACCACAATTGCTGGAGAACTCCTCCTCTATCGAGTACAGTAGCTTTGTCACGACTCTGAGGCGCTACTCACTAACCATAGACAGCTGAGGTACTCCTCCTGTCGAGTACCGTGGGTCTACACCTAAACACAATAGTGCTCCCCGCCAGGGGTCTTCCTCCCAGACACAGTAGCGGTTCCCCTAATAGCTTACAGAGGTACTCCTCCAGTCGAGTATCGCGGGTCTTATTCTAACTACCAGGAACTCCGTCTTCCATGGGTCTCCCGCCAAATACTAGGTGCTTCGTCCACTGGGCTAGTCGACACACTCCACGTCGAATTGGTCAAGCAGTCGTGAAGTCTACAACTACTAGGTATCTGCACTCCGTGCACTCGTCTTCAGGAGGGTCTGCTCCACGATGTATAAGTAAATACTCCAAATATCATAAATTCCCACGAAGATGTGTCAAAAATAACTGCCTCGTCACATGGGTCTTAACGCAACAGACGACGCGTCAATCGGACGCCCGGCCTGTAAGTTATTTTCCTTTTCATCCCAGGGCATATTTGGTTTAATGTATGATCCAACCCAACTATATCTAAACTGTACTCAGAAATATCATATGGTATACTCATAGGTTTCGTTTCTCAATGAGATAAAAAATGTCGCTGATGGTTCATGAAACAGACGTCTAGTCTGAAAGTTATCAGCTTTTCTGTTCCAGGGGCCCGGTTGGATTTTAGATACAAATCCAACCTGTCCAAACTCCAACTACATCCAAACCTCAGGTGATGCATGCCAAAATATCCTTCTCATAAATATTAATCCAACAAAGTAAATGACATGTCAATCGGATGTCTGGAGCTCAAGTTATAATCGTTTCCGCTCTAAGGGACTGGTTGGTTTTGGGTTCGAACCAACCCGGCCTTACGCAAACATTATCTAAAGCTTATGTGTAATATACTGAAACGTCTGTCTCGATGCACGGAACTCTACGCAACTGACGTTGTATCGATCGGAGCTCTATAGCCCATGATATGGGTGTTTGAACGAACCTGGTCCGAAAATAGGGGGTTTGGGCCCAGACCAACCCGGCCCAATACCCCCTGGGTCGGCCCGAACCTGGTCGATCTGACCCAGGTCCGGGTCCAGCCCGATTGGGCACGACCCGACCGAGTTGGCACGGCCCGGCCTAGTTGGAGTGGCCCGGCTTGGCCCTGGCGGCCCAGCCCAGCGCTAGCGCGGCCGGACCCGGACGGCGCGACCACGCCCGGCTGGAGCTGGGCCAGCGTGGTCGCTCAGAAGCCGCAGAGCCCCCCCCCCCCACGCTAATTGATGCTGGAGATCCTACGCGGCCATAGGATGTTAAAGACCAACGTCGTGACTTTTTTCGCCACGGGCTTTTCCGGCGGCGCCATGGGGCGCCGCCCCCTCCAGGCGGTCGGACGTCGCTGGAGCCGCCGTCAGACCCTCCGCGTTACGCGTTATTAAATAACCAAGATTTAACAGGGTTTTTCAAATAACGAAAAATCAATTTTATTTAAATAATATTTAAGAAAACCATCACACGATCCCTTAACGAAAACTTGAAGCAAACCATCCCGCAATCTCTTAAATAAAATTGGAGAAAACCATTCCGCAATAAAATATTCCCATCCCGTGATTGAAAAAAATTCAGAGATCATCTTGATAATGAGTTGATCCGTGTTCTTTATTTTTATAATGAAATAATCAAAGAATTATTTTTATACTCAAATTTAAACCCCTACCTCAATTTAAAGACGTCGTTTTCTTGTAACGCGGAGGATGGAACCATGGGGTGAGTTTTCGAAGACGACGTTGGCATGCGTCTTAGGAGAGGACGACGTCTCTCACTAGGTGCGATGAGATGAAGTAAATGCATGTCGTCTCTCATTACTATGACTGTGTTCTTTGTCGAAGGGTGTCTTTCTTCGCAGGAGGATGAATTTCTTCAAGGGATTGGAGCTCTCTCCCAAAATCCTCACACACAACAAGCCAAAATATTAAAATAAGTCCTCCAATTATATTAATAATTTTCCAAGCATTTCAAAAACTCAAAATTCAAACACTTCATTCAATTAATTTAAGAGGTTCAATTAATTGAATTAATGTGTGTTGGCATTAATTGAGTAGAAGAGGAGAAGTCATTTAATTAATTACAATGGGTTTCCAACATTAAACACAAGAAGATTAAAGGGGGAGTTAGATGAGTTTAATGGAATGTGAAGGTGTGGGGCTTTTTTGGGCCCCAGCTCACCAATATCCTCACATGGGTAGTTAGTAACTACTGGGTCCCACCCCAACTCCCATTATTAGGATATAACCCCATAGAATAAAGAAAAAAAAATTTCTACAATTTTTGTTCAATTCTTATTTAATCCAACAAATTAAAATCATTCTCATGTGCAAACGCATCTATTGTAAAGGTCCTCTTAAGAAATTACCGGTGATGTGGTTCCATCAATGCCCTCAGATTTAAATTTCGTGCACCGATTCAAAAGATAGAGAAACCCGCTTGTTCATTCACTGAACGTACCCGAGATAAACTTAGAAAATTGACTTCGGGCACACTGGGCCTCGGAATCAAGTGTCTTCAGAAGCTACAGACTCGTAAAATTCTAAAGAAAATAAGAAAAACAATTCTTTGAAATTTCTGGGTTTTACATAACATTTTTAGTTAATTGGTAACATTTGACACATAAACCCCATGAATGAATGTTCATAAAAATGATATGTTTATATAAATATATATTGGTATATGATACATTTTATACAATCATGAGTAGTACATAAACAACAAAAAAAGAAAGAGTAGTGAACATAACTGTATCTCACAGAAATAAAAAGTGAGATGAAATCCTCTTACCTTGTGTCTTGAATGTGATCGTACACATTCAAACCACCTATATAATATATATTAATTTATTATAAACATTTTAAAGAAACATATTATTATATATAATACCATACATGGGTTTAGATTTACATACTATTAATCTCTTGTTAACAAAATGATGTTAATATTTCACTTTTGGTAATATATTATTTATTATTCCCATATATATTAATTTGTAATATCAATAATACAATCCACGTGGTGTATGAACGACTCATATCGCTTTGAGGTGGCGATAGTCCATGTTTCCTCAAACGAAATTATCATATTAACACAATATGGAAATAAAAATATATGTGTTGAAAAGAGTAATAAGGATGATTAAAGACATAAAAAATTTAATATATGAAATACATAAATAGATTTTATATTATAATTTCCACCACGGTATGTCGTAATGGAAAAATTATCCATAATCTTTTCATGAGGCAGTAATTCACAGTACACAGAAACAGTATGTTCGTTACCCAATAGATGGAGGTGTGTGTAAGTGTATGTTGAACCATTTCCAAAAAGTATTATTATATTTGGAATAAATTTGTTGTTTTATATCAATATAAAAATGATAGATGGATGATGTTGAGAAATAAAACCAAATAAATCCTTGAGGGGGGACGTTACTCTTAATCAAATAACTTCTTTTCACTTGTTCCAAAAGGATTCCATAGATTACCTTCTACCCAAGGGAAGGAGTATAATATGAAGTAAGGATTTATGCTATGTGGATTGAGAAATAACTATCTAAACATAATAGGTTTTATAGGTATGAATAATAGGAAGAGGTGGTGGTATTTATTGGGAATGAAAGGGACTCACTTGGAGTTATTGAAAACATGTTTGGTATACACATGTCCTTACCCAATAAAAGTCATACCAAACCAACATAAATAAATAATTAATGGGTTTTGGTAAGAATATGGATAGAAAATGGGTTTTTAAATGTTTATATGTCATTTAACACATTAATATTTGACATTAGTCCCTAATTAATCTTAATTTGACCATAATCATTGTTATTAATATTAATCACTTTTACTAATATTTTTGTTCAATAATTAAGTTGATGATATTAGACTATAAATATGATACTGATTAAAATTTTGTCTGTTTGTTTTTCAAAATTCAATTCATTGGAATGAGAAAATTTAGATTAATGTTAATCCTGCTGACAAGATGAAATTATGAGTTTTTTAAGTAGGAAAATGTATAAAGTAATGTTGTGTTTTTACGTTAATTTTCAATGATAAGTTTTTTATAATGATATAAATATTATTAACAGAATTAAATTTAGTCTAATTTGTACTTCAAACAAAAGGAATGTATTATATTCCATAATAATTTTTAAAACAAAATTAATTTTTTTAACTAAAATATTGTAGTTTTCATTATTCCACTTAAAATGAAGTTTCTCATAAAAATACAAAAAATTAACCCAAGGATAATTTTGATGTTATTAATTCAAAAATAAATTTTATTTTAAAAAAATTATAATTCTATAAGTTTATAAATTTTATTTTATTGTTTTGAAGAAATGGGCATTAAATGTAGATCATTTGAGAAAATAGTATTTTTTAAACAAACAAAGGATTTTCTAATGATTATATTTTTCATCCAAAATATTTTTTATTTATATAGGATCGTTATAAAAATATATGAGAAGTAGTTATTAATATTCATAAATCTATATTTTGAGGGATATGTTATATCTAACATGTTTAAATAATTAAAAAAATAAAATGTTGTTTCATAGAAACTCGGTATTGTGTGTAATGTACACCAAGTCGATTTTACGTATAAAATAAATATTTGACTTAGTTCATTGCAAGACATAAATGATAATTTAATTTATTAGAATAAAATTACATTGTGGCCATAAAATTAATTCCTTTCATATTCAATTAGTTTTCATATTCATTTATGATTAATTGGTAACCAAGAATTCATATATTATTATATAAAACATATAATTAATAAATTAGTTAATATTATTCCTAACATATAATATATTATCCAGGTTTTATATTATTATATTAAATAATAACATTTTAATAATATATTATTGTTCGATAAACACCGGTCTATCATGTTACACATGTCATCGAGGTAACCAATTATTCCGTAAAACGCTTGAAAACTCAGAGTTCATTGTATTGTATTCCAATGTTTATATTGAGTGTAGTGCATGATTAAATTTTTGTTGTGTATCATTCAATACAAACAAATTATACTAATATAACATTAACTATCTTCAGTGTTTCATGAAAATAAAATTATAAAAATGGTTATATTAAATCGAAAAAATCACAAAATCGTGGGGTGTTACATTCTACCCCCTTAAAATAAAATTTTCCCTCAAAATTCGTCAGGGTTATTAATGGTTTAATACATGAATGATTCAATCATTGAAACCTTCCCTGTAAAAATGAATACTAACTTATACTTTAAAAATGGAAAACTAGAACTATAATAGTTACTTATAGTAACATATAACATTCCTTCCACATAGGAGAACATAGGCTGGGAGAGAATATTGGATATGGTGGAAAATAATAAATATTTTTATGGGGTGATTGAGGTAATAAATCAAACATATGTGAATGGTAAAATTAATGTTTAGGTCCTCGATGTCATAAATCATTAATGATTTCTAAATCCATCAATTCATCAAAATTTAATTTATTAGAATGACAACCATTTTTAATCACTTCTTATAACATTGATTAATTATTGAAATATTTATATAAACAAAATTTCATTCATTTTTTTCTCATTTAAAAATATGTAATACATATTTTATCTCAAGTAATGAATGACTATAAATTAACTTTGATGAATAAAGTAATGAAATCGACTTTTAATGGATCTTAATGCTGATAAAAGAATAAATTGTCTATATTTTTTCCTCTTAAAAATTAATATTCATTAATATATAAACAAAATATGTACCACTACTGATTAATCATTAAAATATTTTCACCAAAAACAAGTATACATTAATAAAGACATCGTGTAGTCCATTGGTAGGTTTGAAACCCTTATCGTCCTTTGGTCATGGGTTGAAGACCTATGGCCATCTCAGATTTGATTGGTTGTCAGCCGACATACATAATGTTTTTTTTCTAAACCCAGACTAATACAATTTAGCCAATAAATATTATTGACATTCATAATATAAGTTTAAAAACTAAATAACCTTTTATATAATTTTTTAAATACAAAATCAATACATTAATACCTCCTCTGAAGATTAACCTAAAATTTTCACAAATGGTTATCCTTATAAACCTTTAGAATGATGGAAAAAACAAAGAATAAAAGTAAAGTGATAGAATGAGATTAATATTGATCCCACATATATCATAAACTAAAACTTGTTTGTAACATTCCAAACATTTGTATAACCTTATCTTACTTTTCTATAAAACATTGTAATAACCTCAACTACCCTAAATACATTCGGAAAACATACATTATTCCTTATTCTAAGGGACACTGAATATATTCCTTAAATCTAAAAATGTTGTAAACATAGTTAAGGATAACATAACACACCTATTAACATGTCCTTAATAAGTTGCATTGTAATCAATACCTCCCAGTCTACTAATTCATAAAAGAATTATATTAACATAACAAATATATTAAGGGTTACATTCCCTTCATAAAAACATCACATTATTATTTAATCAATCCACTAGTCCATTGGGTAAATTCAATATAAAGGTATAAATACTGAGTAAAATACATTATAAAACTACCCTTGTTTATTTCATCCTTCATATAACATAAATTTTTAATCCAAATACATATAAACATTGAATATTCCACGTCATTCTTAATACATTAACATGGCTACCTCATCCTGCTACAAAACAGCTCTTTCCTTTTAGAATTTATTTATAGTCTCATCATCATTATCAATGTAACAATTACTCACACAACCTTCATTATACTCTTCAAGGCATTTACTCTTGGTATAATTAGGTGTAAAATAACCATTTGTTCACATTTAAACCACTTCACCTTCAATTATAACATATGATGGCCAACATTATCATCAATTATATTAACCAAAATCTACATTTTTTTCATGAATTAACATACTTCAGGTTTTTATTATTCGTACTGAAAACATATTATTGTTCATCTAAGGAATTAACTAAGGTGCTTTTTCCACATTCATGACAAATATGAAATAGAACCTTCATTCCTCCATGGTCTCCACTACTCAAACTCTCATAAAACTTATTCTTATTCTTCTGTGGTATGTCTGAGAGTTGGTTAATGTACACATTGTTAATCACGATCCTTGAAAATTGATTAGGAATTATCAAAAAATATTTCTCTCCAGTGATTATTACACCTGACTTAAAATAAAAAAAAATCAACCATCGCATTCATCATTATTATAGTTTATTCTAGTTCTCTCAATTAACTAAAACTAGATTCATAATGTGAGTATTACTTATCCTCGTAGAAAACCACATAGTCTTGAAAATAATTACTTATTGTTTATATAAATTAGGGGTTTTTCATTAATTTATAATACCATAGGTTCATCCTTGGTTATTCAAAGACAATGTATATATAAATCTTTCATGATAGTTCATGAAGCGTTTGTGAATTCCCAATTCATATTCCTTGAGAGTGTCATACCAGGTGTATAACATATCCCATTTTCGTGAACTAGATTACCATGATTCATACCCAAAAACAAATTTTCCGAGTAGTTACGACTAGGTATATAATTTCCAAAGTGACTTCCTCTTCTCGTATCCAAATAAGGAATTATTTCTATGAAACCACTCACTATTAAATTTTATAAAAATTCCAGTTCACTTTCCAAAACAATATCTCTTCCTTATTATTATCTTTAGAGACATAGTTAGATATATCCTTAGAAATATACCTAGTGATATCACTAAATGTTTCTCATACCAGTTTCCATAGGTTGACTAAAACTTTTATTTGATTCCAACTATAGGAACCTAGGATTAACATACATGTATTTGACATCATTTTAGATGAGTATTCTGTACATCACAAAAATAAATGCCTGATGACCAAAATAGATTAGTGTCATTGGAAAAAATTGAAATAAAATCTTTTATATTAGTGAATTATATTAACAATATCCCCTAAATAACTCCACCTATATTACTATGACGTAAAACCATTCTTTATAACGTGGGGAAAGGAAACATTATAAAGGGGTGAGCTCAAATGGACAGTAAGGGTAAATAATGGAGATATGTAAGAATAATTATGAGAATATGTGTATGAGAACAAGATAATGAAAATAGAATATCATGACATGTATATTAAAAATCATATACATGAATCAAAGAATTAATCATGGAAATTCATAATACAAGAATCATATGGAAATAAATAACATATTCCATGAATGCATAACATAGGAATAAAACATGGAATCCGGGTAGACATAATGGTATAAAATATGATTTCTATAGTAGATAAGAAATTGATTTTAAAACCATATTATTAGTATTTTTCACTAACCATACCATCTGGGTAGTAATAGTTCACTCCCATTACCATCATATTAGCAAGAGTTTACTCTTTATGCTATCTTAGAATTCACAGTTCTCTCCCCTAGACATATTTATAGAATGAGTTCACGCCTCATGCTATTGTGGTAGTTAGGGATAACACCCATGGCCATCTTATTATTCAATGCTAACTCCCAAAACAATCATAATCTATCTAATGAGAGAGAAGTATTTACCCACTGCATTTGAGGGAGGTATAGGACCTAGAAATATCATAGTTATATCATAAATATATGGTCCACAAAATCATAAACAATCCTATAACAACCCTTCCAGTGAAATGTTTATCATTAAAATGTAAACATATAATAACCCATGAAAAAGATATAGTTTTAATAATCATTTCTTCAAAATAATATATTAGGAAAGAGAAAAATATTTCATAAACATATAACCCACCAAAGAAAAATGTAATTCAGAAACATAAAACCTATGAAAGAGAAATATATTTCATAAACATTAAACCCATTAAAGGGAAATGGATTTCAAAAACATAAGACCAATGAAATAGAAACTAATTTCGTAAATACTAAACACTTGAATGAGATACAAGATTCCTGAATCCCATGGAATTCAGAAAAAATCCATTCATAGAATAGATATAAATTAAATCATAAGATCAATTTTCTCAAGGGAATGAGTAACATCAATATTATTCATATTATATGTAAAATAATTTTGAAATATCTGTTAAAATTGTTTCATGACTAAAACAAATTTTCATAAATGAAAAAGTGTTTTTAATAAATAATCATATTGTATTATTTTTTTCATAGAAATTACTTTTATTAATTTAGACATTAAATCATTTAAAACCCATTTTTGTTGAAAAATATTATATAACATTCAAAATATTTGAAAATTATTTTTCATCAAAAACACATTGAATATTATTTATGAAATCATGGGAATAATTAGAAAAACAAATTTGAAAATATTTTGAACATATATAAATAGTTCATTAAAGCCTTTTTAAATCTATTTTCCATGTAAATAATTTTAAAATAAAATAAATAAACATTAGACATTTTTTGGAAACATTTTTCCTTTGATATAAATAAAAACAATCATAAAAAATTACCTCTACACTTGAATATAAATCTCCAAACCGTTGATGTAATATAACTCTTTAAATGTCGTATGAGGTAAAAAATAGCTATATTTCATGGTCAAAAGAATTGAAACATTTTTCGTTTTGAAAGTGTCAAGAAGGCTAATTTTAGAATATTTTTAAATGACAAAAAAGTGCAAAGTTAATTTTACTAGTCATAGGATATTGTTAGATTATTCTTGGATACCCTTTTTAAAAAACATGGATTTCAGAGAACAATGATTTCTTACCAAAGAGAGGGAAGAATCGGGTTCTGTAAATACTCATTCTTAACTATCATATGTACCAAAGAGTGGAACATGGTTACAATACATGATTATAGAATGAATAAACATATTATAATAAAATTCATGAGTGTCTTTATATATATAAAATAAGAGTTAATCAATGGAAGCATAAAAATATACATTATCAAAAAGTGAATAGATTATCTTTATAAATTATTATAAGATGGAATCATGGGACCATAATATCCACGTATGAAAATGAAATTACATGAGTCATCAAATATTATGATATTAATGATATAAAAAGTAAAATGGAAGTATATAAACCTCAAAAAATGTTTTCTATGTGTAATAAAACATGAGTCTCAAAGAAGCAAAATTGAGACAAAACATTTTTACCGATTGGGTTTCTTTTGAAACTGAAACCAATGAATGAAGTATAAAAAAATTATATATTGATAATTATTAATTTAGGTATAAGATATATATAATAAAGACATGGGATGTACTTAAACCACCCAAAATAAATGTGTGGTGAACATTTCATTTATCTCATGGAAATAAATAGTGAGATAAAATCCCCTTACATTGTGTGTTCAATCTCGTCGAAGGCATTAAAACCAGCTATATAAAAAATATAAATATAATACAAAAATTTAAAGACATTTATTATTATATTTAGTAAAATATATATTTTGATTATAATATTATACTACCGTCTTTTTAACAAACCATATGTTAAGGTTTCACTTCTTGTATTATTCGGTTTATTATTCGCATGTTTCCTAATTTGTTACATCGTTGGTATTTTAACATTATATCATTATATGAAGAATTTAAACCATGATATAAATATAATATCTATAAGTTATATTTTTATTATAGTAATATGTGGAATATATATATATATATATGAAAATTAATACACCATTCATGGAGATGGTAGGACATATGTACGCAGGAATGTTATTTCGGTTTAATTGTTTGGTTGATATAAATAAATTAAGAGACATATAGGTATATTTTTTTAAGTATATAAATATTCCATAAATTAGATTTTTTATATAATTTATATATTATATATTCACTAAAACCATCCTTAATAAAATCCATGTTGTTTATGAATGAATCATTATGCATTGAGGGGGCGATAGTCAACACTTCCTCAAACGAACATATTATATTAACAGAAAATGAAAATAAAAAAATATATGTGTTGTAAAATATAAAAAATAAAATTAAGGAAATAATTAATTTAATATATTACATATTAATATATTATCCAACAAAATTTACATCGTGGTAGTTGGTAAAAGAAAAATTAACATTCACCATTCTGTGAGGCATTACTCGCGGTACACAGAAATAGTTTTCTTATTTCCCAATAGAGAGAGGCATGTCTAAGTGTAGGTGAAAACTTTTACATAAAAAGACCTATTATATTGAGATACTAATTTTTTTATATAAGAATAGCGTTATGATATTTTTAGGGGTGGATAAGGAAAATAAAATAAAGGACTTGAGAGAAGACGTTACATCTGAATCAGGTAACTCCTTTTTCATTATGCCAAAATGCTTCCATTGATTTCCCTCATCGAAATGGAAGGATTTTAGGAGGAAGGTAAAACTTTTGTAATTTTTTTGGGTAGTTATTTTCTATACATATGTGGGTTTAGAGGTGTAAAAAATAGGGGTAGGTGGTGGGATTTTATAGCATTGGAAAAGAACTAACATGGAATTTTTGAAAGGAGGTTATGTGTACACATGTACTTACATAAAAAAGTCATAAAAAACCAACATAAATAGATGATTTAAGGTTTGGTTTCTGATATATGTACATATAATAATTTTTTAAAAAATTAATAGGTAATTTGGGCCCTTAATTTTATGGCCTAGTCCATAATTAATCTTAATTTGAGCTTAATCACTGTGATTAATTTTAATCACATTTACTAATAGTTTTGTTCAGAAGTTAATTTAAATTTATTAGAATCTAAATTTTATTATGATTAATATGGTTTAATATATTTGTTTTAATTCAATTCATATATTTGTTCATATTAATCTTAACTATAATCATGTAGACGAGACGAAATTACAGGTTTTCAATGTAGAAAAATGATAATAATTTTGTTACGTTTTATATTCAATTTCAAAGTGAATTTTTATAAAATGACATTAATTGTATTAATAAATATATAATTTCTCTAATGTGATCTTAAAGAAATTAAATTTATAATTTAATATTAACAATTATGTAATAAAAAAGGCATATTCTATCTAAAATGCATTAGATTTCACTATTCATCAAAAATGTAGTTTCTCAGAAAAATCACACAAATTTACACTAGGATATTTTCGATGTTATGAATTAAAATAATTAATTTTATTTTACCAGATTCAATTTCTATAATTTTCAAAAATTATTTTTATTGTTTTTCACAAATGGACATGAAAACTAGTTCATTGGAGAAAATTTTTATTTTAAAACTTAAAAAGGATTTAGTAAAAAATATAATTTTTATTTTAATTATTTTTTATTTATATAAAACCAATATAAAAATATTTTAAAGTATTTATTACTTTTAATATTACTAACTTTTAATTATTTGGTTACAAATAAGTCGTTTAAATAATTAAAACAATAAAATGATATCTCATACAAACTCGGTATTGCATTTAAGATACGAAAAATCGATGTCTCATGTGAGAGGAAAGTTTGACGTGGTTAATTTAACAAATTAAATAAATATGTATTTTATTTTGGTTGAATATATTTTTGACCACAATAATATTTTGTTTTATATTCAATCAGTTTTCATATTCATTTATAATTAATTGTTAACCTATAAATTCATATTATATTGAATAAAACATAAATTTTCATAAAGTAAGTAATATTACTCATAACCACAAATTTAACATCATGGTTTTATCATACTATATCAAAAAATAATATTTTAGTAATATATTATTGTGTGATAAACCTTGTCTTCTATGTTACACATTTCATAGAGGAAAGTCATTGTTGTATATATTGCAAGGTATCCTCGGTGTTTTTTTAGAGAAGTAAAATGTTTATAATGTTTGTAGTACATGACTAAAATTTTGTTTCATATAAAAAACAAAAAAAAATATCTTTAATATGAAATTACCTATCTTCAGTGTTACAGGAAATGGAAAATATCAAAAAGTTAAATTAATTCAAAAAAATCACAAAATGACAAGCTGTTGCACCTACCATATAAACCCTCAAAAGCCACTATCTGGATTGATACCTCAAATATTTTCTTAGAAGAAACCTCCATAAGTTCAATATGATTCTCCCATAAATCACCAAAATCCAAAACAAATTCTCATAACATATTCTTTTGAACCAAATTATTTTACTCATATTGATCTTCATTCTATTGATTAATGATTATACTCAAACTAACCCAGAATCATAGTGCCCTCTGAATAACCTCTCTGATCTAAGTCATTAAATGAGGATGACTATCTTAAATGATACTACTTAGATCATTGTGATTCCAATGTACCTCACTCATATGAATACTAACTATATCATCAACTATGATGTTCTCTCTAATAGGAATGAAATGGGACACCTTCATTATTAAATTCACCATCACCCTTAATTTATCATTATTTCAGGTTGTCCTTTGAAATTCTATCTCAAAATATATAGTGACTGCATCCAATTTTCAATCATGAACTGGGATAATTTATTAAATTGCAGCATCCCGATGCATTAATTTCAACTTCTGTGCGATGAGATGACATATGAAAAAACCAGTTACCTACTTCTTCAGTGCTGACCACCAGAAATATAAATGACGTTCATGAATCATCTTTGTTATACCAGGATTTACATTCCATCTAGAAACATGAAACTCTATCATCTTCTCCTCAATCAATCCCATAGGAACCCATACTTATCCGTAGAGAAGAATATAATTCCCAGTTTCAGGAGACCATTCCACTAATATATCCCCACCATATAGCTGATCTATGAAAACTAATACCATCGGATCAGATAATAGATATATCTTGCTCTGATCCAAAATCATCGGTTTAATATATTAAAAATACCTAGATAATAATATATAGTAATAGCGATCAACTAGATGCATTTTATAAATTTTTTATCATCCCCCACACATCATAAGACTCCCACATTACTTTTATCTACACCTCTCGAATCAATTAATCATCAATTATGTTACCCTATTTCTATGTATAAGGCAACATGATTTTGAAAGACATTAGATACTCAACCCAAATCCTCAACTAATGGTAAGGTCACTCGTAGAAAATATGTACCATAGGTTATGGTTTTCCATGTAAACAAAAACACCTTTCCCAATATACAGTTTTTCTATAATATTGTATCTTTTACCACTACATCCCACTACATTTTGTATATAGGATAATTCCTCTCTTGTGGTCACACCAATGTAGATCAATAAAAAACCACTCAATCTTGTTGGATCGAAACTACTCTGAGACCAATTATTGATGCGTTACAGTACACCGTATACAAATTATATGAAACTGGTAATGTGATGATAGGTGATGATTTTATACATCGTATTTACTATTATAATATCTCTTTCAAGCATCCATCCAATAAAAATTCACTCCCCTTCGAGTAAACATGGACAGTGGTGCTTCCAGATGAGATATGACCTTGATAAAACACTGATAATGAACTTTTAAACATAATAATATCTGAATATCAGAGAAATTATTTGGTCACTTCCAAGATACCATGGATAAAACATTCTTTAAAACAACTAACACAATTTTCTCTAAGATGATATAGACATTGAGGTTCACTTTATCAATCATTGATATATATTTGGTTACCATGCCTTAAAGTTAATGCTCTCTCAATTTTCTCAAGATGATGTCAATATTTTTGTCATGATCATGTTCTTATAGTGAGTACACTAATACATCCCCATCAAAAACATTCAAAAAATAATCCAGAAATGGATGAATGATATGATTCATCAAGGCCATGAATATTATCATTGAGTTATTCAAAACCAAATGGCATCACTGTGATCTTATAAAATCCATACTTACTCCTAAAATAATTATAAGATATGTTCAACAATATCACCCCAAAATAGAGGAATATAGATCTTAAATAAATATTTTTTAATATCTTGAAAAAAATAAGATTAGCAAATATACTATCAACACAAAGAATGGGATACAGGTTCTTGATATTCCGTAGGTTCAATCTCTGATAATCCACACATTAGAACAAAGTACCGTCAACCTTCTAGAAGAAAATAACTAGATAAACCCATGGGTATGTTCTAGTACATATAAACTAATTAGTTTTTAGAACCTCCAACTACACTTTCAACTCGTGAAGCACATCTAGTTCCATTCAATATGATGGAATAAAAACAAGCCCTCTTCCCAAAACCAACTGAATCGGGAAATCGATAATCATCTATTGAATTAATCTACATTACTCATATGGAAATACATAAAAAACAAGGTATACAATTGAAAGAATATAATCCTTCTTCATTCTACCATCATCAAGAATAATAATTGATATCTAATCCAAGATAATATCTAATTTGCACTGGATGGGTTTTACCTCAAATTCCTGAAGTCCAAACTCACCGTGGTGATAATAGTTGCATCCTTCTAGATATTGAATTGTAAATCTTCTACAGTAACAAAAAATAACATCCTAGATTTTAAATAACCAATCATTATAGATAATGAAGTCTAAACCTATAATTTATTACATAAATGATTCCAAAAGGAAATGGAAATGACAATTCTATTGATAATATTACTTGAATGATATCATATTCTCTAACCACACTACCAATGGTGACTTGATTTTAAAAATACCATTTAATATTTACATATCCACTACTAAATTGTTTGTAGCAATGGATGATAAAAATGAATGTGATGTTATAGTATAAAATAAAACATAATCAGGTTTAGAATATAAAATAATCATATCAAATACTGTATAAGGTCATGAATCTATACTTATCGAAGTAGATTGCACAACATTAAGGTAAAAATAACCTTTACTATAAGATCATGTATAGATCCCATGAGGTTCTCACTATACTTGAAATCATCGCTCTATCACAAGAGAACCACATCCACTTCCCCAACATGGTTTTTGGGTGGAACTCCAGCTACTAGTATATAGAAGAGTAGTTGATTCATTCCTATACTTCAATAACATTTGTAGTCCCCATAAACATATCTCTAATATCATTCTCGTACAAAACCTTTATAGGTGACCCATACTAATAAAATCATGACACACTAAATGAGGTTATGGAAAATGATACCTCTTATGTCATAAATTTACATTTTGAAAGAATTGTAAGGGAAAATGGTCATGATGTGAATTCCTCATGAACTAAATTCTATTTCAATTATTGCCTTATTGAAAAATTACAAATAAATTCCTCTTGACAGAAAAACAAGTGTTCACAATCCTCCATACAGAAAAATTCTATCCATTTCTCAAGGACTCTCTCATATTTCATTCCGTGATGAGGGGTATTAATTATGTATGGAAATATACTCAAAAGAAAGTCATTAACTTATGACCTGATACTATCGTTAACTACATCTGAATAACACCTCACCTTGTAGATCTCATCATTAGCTAATGATGGTAAAATTCATTATAGGATGGTCAAAAACTCATTATGTTCTATCAATGACCTGACCTCTTTTTTTATATTCATGAAGTAATGATCATTATCATCTATAAACATATTTAGATAAAATTGTCTCAATAACATCACCTTTATGTCCAATGACAACTCATCATTCTTACCATCATAATATAGAATTTCACCTCAATTATTGGGTGGTCTACGAAGCATATATATATAAATAATTACAATATTGTCTACATGAGTATCAAGATTCTTAATGATCATCTGGTTTGCTAAAATAAAAAATTGTGATTCTTGGGTGCCTCCACTAGTAAATGTATGCGGATGATCCAGATGAAACACTCTCATCATCTCAGACATCGAAGGAACAATGTAAATAGCCTCAATTTCTATGGATCATATAAATAATCAGAAGTTATCAGGAAGGTGAACATCCATCTAGTAGTCAAGTTCTATATGATGATCTGGAATAGTTGTGTTGGGATTGTTTTATTTCAACTATCCTAACACTCAACATGATGATGACATGGATATGTTTTCTCAAAAAGATAAATACACTCCTAAACAAGATCAATATAAAAACTTGGTCAAACTGAACAAATGAAAAAAGCAGATAACCACTTCTCCTAATAACTCTAGACATGGATTACATGTATGTTAGAATGAAATTTCATTTCATTTCATTTAAATTATCATATATAGAAGTATATAATGTCATAGTTCATCATGTAAATTAAGTAAAACATGAAATAAATATTTTCATACCATGGAAAATTGATATAAATATATATCCCTATGTTACAATCATGATGCACATGTCACGACCTGTCCCCCGGGGCCCATGTCGTTACTACCCCAAAACCACCATCCATAGGCCAGGGGCTGGTGACTAGCACCGAAAAGGAATATCCCTATAATGGGAATTCATTGCCTTTATACTTGTACCAACACAAAATCTATTAACACAACATGAAGTAACCATAGAGTAAACTATTGTAGTAAAAAGTGTACTAAATGTAAAGGGGCTGGAATACAATCCCGACTAAAAACTACCAGTACAACTGAAAAGAGAAAAAATCTCTTGGATCATCCACCAAGGATACTACATGACGGGTATGTACAGATCATGATCAGTAGTCACTATAGCATGTCACGTCAAATGGTCAACCTTTGCGCATCGTCCTGTCCTGGATCCATTAGCCTCAATCTGCGATGTCTGCCATCTTCAGATGACAAAGCATGGTGCAGGCGTAACCCGTGCAGGGTTGAGTATAAAAATACATTGTAGGGACCTCGATACCCCAGAAGGTCTCCCAGAGTTAAAAAGGATAAACCACAAAGAAATACCTCAATCACCAAGTATGAAGTATTCATCAACTCCACAGAGGTATATTCCAATACATATACCAATTTTATCAAGATATACTCATCTCATTCATGAGGTAACATAAGGCTAAAAATTTTAAGCCTTTATCACAACTAATCCACAAGGGAATAATTCCACAAAGGTAACACCATGAAGGTGTCACCATGAAGGTAAAAGTACCATAAAGGTAACACTATGAAGGTAGATTTACCACAAACCTAGCACCAAGAAGGTAACACCACAAAGGTAAAAGTTCCATAAATGTAATAACCCACCTTACACTATGTATATAACTTATATACAGAATTATAGATTATTTTTTGTAATTCTTGATCATCGTATACAGTCGAGAGGCTTTACTACTAACCCACACCTGATCGATAGATGCTGACCATCATATGATCACTAGTTGCTGACCCACACTTGATCAATAGATACAATCCCACATAGGATCGCTAAGCTCTGAACCACAAATGATCGATAGATGCTGACCCACATAGGATTGATGCTCATTCCTTACATTACAGCCTTCCACGATATTCCCACACTAAACACGCTTGATTCCGGGAGGATCCACTCCTCAAGGAATAGGTCATACCTCAACCTCCATGAATATTATTGAAGATGTATCAAAAAGGACCACCATTTTGTAAGGGTTCTAACACGATAGATGGAGGGTCAATCGGATGCCCGATCTGTATGTTATAGGCATTTTAATGTTGAGGGCCCAATTGGATTCGGGTCTGATCCAACAAGGTCATACTCTTAATTTTTTTAAAACTCATGTGAAGTTTCTCAAACGGACTATCTCACTCCTAGGATCCCAGTTCTGTATACGGTTCATCAAACAGACTTCTGGAATTCATCTTATGGTCATTAGGTGATGTTGGGCCGGGTTGGGTCTGGGTCCGGTCCTACCCTGTCGGACCTACTAGGCCTGACCCCACTTAGGCCGACCTGACCTAGTTCAGGTCAACCCAAGAAGGCCTCATCCAACCCAGATGGGCTGGGTCATGGTGGGATCAGCCTGGTGGGTTTGTGTATCCCACTGACCATGCAGGGCTCGCTAGAGAAGGGCCCACCCAACCAGGCATGGGGGGAAATCCCCCTTATCCAAACGGAAGCCATTCAAGAAAAGAGATTAGTGGCACCACGTGGAACCCCATGAGCTACTACTGGACCCACAGGAATAGTTCCCCAAATACAATGGCTTCCGAGCTGCGGCCCACTCCTCCAATAGTGCTCTGTTGTGCGCCGGTCCAACTTCTTGTGGTCGGCCAGTGCTAGAAACTCTGCACGTCTACCACGACTGATGAGTCGCGACAACCCTATTTGGTGGAGTGTGCAGTCATGCTACCCTCCCTTCCGTGGATGGATAGTGTCAGCCGCCGCTGACTGCTACGACTAAATACAGCGGCCATCTTTGCGGTAGTTCACGACGATGCACTGCCACCCCCTCCGCAGACGACAAGTGTCAACCGCTAATATCACCTCCTCTACTAGCACCAGTTGTTGGAAATCATCCACGGGTCACTAGGTGAGCTTCGATGGCCCACTATTTGATCTGATGGTGCCAATGGACTCCCGAAGATTCCCTCTTCATCTCTAAACCCACCGTTCCGGGTTTCGTCATACCCGAATAAATATCTCACGAAGAACTCGTCAAATTTATGAAAAATTCAAAGGGTCTGGGCCTTGTTTGTTTTGTCTGCACCCTTCATATTAGCATGATAGAGAGAGGGTAGTATATTGATTCAACAAATCAGGGAATTAGAAAATAAATAAAACATACCTAATAATTCACTGATGAACATTCGTGCCTGAGTAAGATTCAGTTTTCGTCAGTTCGTGATTCGATGGAGCTCGTCACTATTGGCTGGAACCGATTCAGTCCTCCTAGTGGTAGGCATCGCGGTATGTTTCCATAGCTTCATCGCTTTTTGAATCCATGCCAACACTCCTCATTGAGCTCCATATAAATAGGATAGGGGGTGAGTAACGCTGTTTGGAATATATGAGGTTCATTTAATGAATGAACCACTCATATTCCAATAGTGATGTTACAAAGATTGAGGAGTCAAAAAAATGATGTCTTGACATGGTATTGGTCCTGAAATCATTTATTTTCCATTGGAGGAAAAGAAAAATAATAATAATAAAACATTGATATTTTATTATTCTATTAAATATCAAAAAATTATCTTTTTCTCCTAAACTACTGCAATCAAAGTGAATCCTTCCTTATGTGAATCCTGATGCTACAGATTCAAAAGTGCTCTTGGATTTTTAATCCAAGCTCCGTTTCAAAATTTTGAAAATGCCACATGTGTTTTTACTAAACAAACATTAAAAATTTCATAAATATCATTCAGGGTACACCAGGCCTCAGATTCATTTGGCGTCAATTTTTGCAAACTCATAATAAATCCATATAGTTAAAAAAAATACATGGAAAATCCTGGTCATTACATTCACCCCACCTTAGGGATATTTGTCTCAGAAAGCCACAAAATAGAATAAGGAAACAAATTGGGGTACTGATCATGAATCTAAGTCTCCCGTTCCAATGTGCTTTCTTGGAGGTTTTCATGCTACCAACGAAAACAAACCAGAGAGATCGATCATCCATGAAGGACCAACTCCTATCGATCCTCAATCTCCACTGGAACCTCAGTTAACGTCTCCCCATTGTTGATGTCCAGCTATCCCTAGTTGATGAAGTGTGTTAGATAATGCGTTTACCTCCTCAGCTATGGAAAGTGAAAAACATCATGTACCCAGTGTATCAGTGGGTGAATAGCTAGGCAATACTCCACCTCGCAAACTCTACTGAGAACCTGAAAAGGTCTGATGAACCTCAGAGATAACTTGTCGCCCCAACAAAATATCCTCAAACCGCATTGAGTTGTGGAACTTATGAAGATATGGTCTCCCTCCATGAACTCCAAAGGCCTCTATCTCATATCATAATAAGTATTAAATCTGATCTATGCAGTTTTCATCCGCTCATGGATGATCCACACTTTCTTAGTGGTAGCCCGTACTAACTCTTGTCCCATATGTGTTGACTCCCAAGGGTTTGTCCAAAATAGAGGTGACCTACAAGGTCAGCCGCACAAGTCCTCAAATGGATTCATACCGATGGTGGGGTGAATGTTGTTCTTTTATGCGAACGCTGCCAAGGGCAAGAGATCCTCCCAACTACGGCCAAGATCTAGGACGTAAGAACAAAGCATGTCCTTGAGTTTTTGCATGGTCCCCTCTGTCTGACCATCCATCTGAGCCTGAAATGCATTTCTCAAATGTAGCTGAGTCTCGAAGGACTCATCTAATCCCTTACACAATGGGGATGTGAAATGTGTTTCATAGTCATAGATGATTGTCGATGGTACCCCCATAAGTCATACAATCTCTTGTACGTAGAGGCATCCCGATGCCTCTACTGATCCCTGTTCTCAGATGGGTAGGAAGTGGTCTGACGTGGTGAGTCAGTCAATAATCACCCAGATGGAATCATGTCCCCTAGATGAACGTGGAAGACCAGTCACAAATTCCATGGAGATACCACCCCACTTGCACTCCCGCACCACTAGTGGCTTCTCTAAGCATGTTGTAACCTAATGCTCGACCTTCACTTCCAGACAAGTGAACCATCATAAAACAAACTTTTCCACTATTTTTCTTCATCCGTGGTTTCCAGTGCTGATGTCAGAGGTCTTGGTACATCATCCCCACACCAGGATGCACGGCTAGAGGGGACGTATGAAACTCCCTTGACACCTCCTCGAGTAGTTCCACTGGTACTATGGTTTGTCCTCTAAAGAGAATGATGTTACCCCCACCTTTATAAAATCCATAAGGATTATTTCACGAGGATATCTGAGCACATATATCTTCATAGTCAACGACCCCATGTTGTGCCTCCCGAACTTGCTGATGACGTGGGGGCATGACATTCATAGACTGGAGACAAGCTCCTCCGACTCTATCCAAAAAGGATATCTGTAACGCGACTAGCTGCTCTATCATCTCACTCAGAAAAGATAGAAAAAAATCATTTTGAGTGTATCTATTACTACGTTCCCCTTCCCAAGAGTGTTGAATATCTCAAAGTCATAGTCCTGGAGGAACTCTAGCCAACGTTGATGTCTTAGGATCAGTTCTTTCTGTGAGAAGATAAACCTGAGACTCATGTCATCAGAGAAGTCTCTAAAATGTTATCAAACCAAGTAATGTCACCAAATATTCATGGATAATAACTATGTTACTAACTATAGGTAAGGGGTAGCATAGTTTTTCTCATTTTTTCTCAGCTGTCGTGAACTATAGGAGATCATTTCTCACACCTACATCAGGACACACCCATATTCGATCCCTGATGCATCACAGTAGACTACAAACCCAACCCCCACTTCTGGTAGCCTCAAGATGGGGTCACTCATCAATCTCTACCTAAAATCCTAAAAACCATGCTGGAATATCCCTATATGTATGAAGGGTTGTTCCTTCTTCATTAATGCAGACAAGGGTGCTGCAACTCTGGAAGAGTCAAGTACGAATCTCCAGTAGTAACTAGCCAATCCAAGGAATCTACGCTCCTCGGTCACACATCTGGGAGGCTCCCAAGAAAGAAGTACCTCCATCTTCACTAGATCTAGTGAATCTCCAGCATCTAATATAACATTTCCCAGAAAGTGGACCTCCAGTATCTAGAACTGGAACTTCGAGAGCTTACCATAAAGCTGGTTCTCTTAGAGTGTATCCAAAACTATCTATAGATGATAGGCATGATCCTCCTCTGATTCCAAGTATATCAAGATGTTTTTTATGAATACCACCACAAAGAGATCATGGTATGGAGGAAATATCCTACCCATGAGTCCCATGAACACTCTAGGGGAGTTGGTCATGCCATGTGGTATAACTAAAAACTCATAGTGTCCATATTGACATATGAAGGTCATCTTTTTCACATCCTCATCTCATACCATGAGCTGATGACAGCCTGATCTAAGGTTTATCTTCAAAAAACATTGAGGTATCATCATCTGATTGAAGAGATAATCAATCCTAGGAAGTGGATACTTGTTATTTACAGTCACCTGGTTCATGCACTGATAGTCCCAGAGTCTTAAACTCCCATCTGCCTTCTTGATGAACAAAATTAAGGCTTCCCATTGAGAAACACTAGGCCTTATGAACACCTTCCTCTCAAAGTCCTCTAGCTTTACTTATAACTCACGAAGAACTATTGGATTCATCCTATATATTTGTGTAGATATTGGTTTTTTCCCTCTGTGAAGGTAGATGTAAAATGTTACCTCTCTTTATGGAGTTAGTCTCGAAACATCATCCGGAAAGACATCAGCATAATGGTCAACCACTATAGGATATTGTGGACTCTCAACATCATATTCTCTTAGGGTAATTCTAGCCAAGTAATATTTGATTGGATAGACCCTCCTCTGGGTAAGTCCATTCAGTGCTGAAAAGGTTACCTTCTCACCAGTTAAGGAAAACCTGATCCCATTCTCATGGACACACCACCTGTTGCACCTGAAATAGTCAATATTAGCATGAAATGTGGATAAGGAGTCTATACTGAAGATGACGACGCAAGGGATCGACTCCCTTACTACAAGATCATAGACGAATCTCTCACCTCTTAGGGTAATCTCTCACTAGAGGCACTAGTGTGTAATTATCGAGCCACCTCCTGTTAGAGACTCTATCCATAAGGATCGAGCCAACGACTCAATAGGAATCTCTGAGCTCTGAACGAGTGCTATGGAAATAAAAGAGTGACTTGAAACAGTGTCTATAAGTACTACAACTAAGATGGAGTGGATGTAGATCATACATCAAATCATATCTGGAGTACCATGGTCATAGGCCTCATTTTCTTGGATATGAGGTCGTCCATGTCCACCTGCTCCAAGTGGTCTAGGGGACAACATAGAGGTTGTTCCAGTAGATCCTCGAATCACCTCCCACCACCTGCTACAAAACCATCTCTTCTGCCATGTCCACCACCCTACAGACCTCCTCGATCAAACCTCTGCCTCTGCCTCAGCGGTCCCTCGACCGTCTTCTAGTAATCTGTATGGCGGGTGGAGCAGTAGCGAGCCATGTTACCCTGCCCGCCACACAAGTAGCTCTGCATTCTCCTCATCTATACTCCTTTGTCCCGTGAGCCCCTCACCACCGACCATATAACCTAAGGTTATCCACTAGACGGTCGATCTCTATTGGACCACTATATCATCTGTACACTGCCTACTGTGTATGACTCTGGTACCTATTGTTCGATGGTGGCTCTTTCTGTCGGTTCCTGCTCTGCTCGTAATCTCTACACCAAAAAAGCTCACTCTAGCACCCTAGCCTACGTCATAATGCTCATAGATATCATCAATGCTCGGATCTCTTGATGGAGACCCTTCTGAAAGGTCTGGACCCTTGTAAAAGGGTCTCGTACAATGTTGGTGGAGTAGCGGGAGAGATCATTGAACCTCTCTGAGTACGGGGCCACGGTCATGCTAACCTATTCTATGTGTAGCAACTACTGTATACGCACAAAGCATAGTTTCGTTTGGATGAACTCTTCCCTAAAGAGGCCCTCAATGTCTACCCAGTTGACGATCACCACATCTGGTAACTAGAGTTTTAAGATCCACCATCTCCCAGCTACTCCCTGGAAGAGACTAGAAGCTAGGATCACCATCAGATCAACTGGTGTCCCAACTAAGCCAAAAACCCTGGCCACAGCCTCTAGCTAGTCCTAAGCATCATGCAGATTCGTCTCACCCCAGAACCTTGGAGGCCCCTACCTTTGAAACTCGTGCAATGTTCTCAGTAGGCGTGTTCCCTTTACTGGTGTGGCTGGTGGCAATGACTGCCCAATGGGTAGTGGTGCTACTCGTACACCACCCAAATGTGAAAACATAGTAATTGGGCCCATGCAATGAGGCCTCATCGCTCGGTGGGCTGTCATCATGTAATATCTCAGGAATCATGGATGGTTTTCTACATGGCAGTATCCTAAAATAAAACAGTCGATCCATGGTCAATAAGATATACCTGGTGAGCTGACTAAAATAAATAATAAGAAAAACCATTCCAAACACACACAATGAGTGTTTTCGTGCACTAAGTCGGAAATCTGAATTCAAGGTCCTGGTGTATGGATACATTGGCTACATCACCAACACAGGATTCCCTAAATTAAAAAACACACTCATAACAATTAACACTATTTCCACATTGAAAATATAAGAGTCCTATTTCTTCAGTAGACTCGACTCCTCTGATACCACTTTGTCCTAACCCATACCCCGGGGCCCATGCTGTTACTACCCCAATACCACCTTCCATAGGCCAAGGGCTGGTGACTAGCACCAAAAAGGCATATCCGAATTATGGGATGAAATTTCCTTTAAACCTATTCAATAAAAAAATGAATGAACACACCAAAAAGTATCCCTGAAATAAACTAATGTAGTAAAAGGTGTACTAAAAGTATAGGGGTCGAAATATAAGAACAAATAAAAAGTAAAATTACAAATGAAAACGGAAAACAACTCCTGGATCATATACTGAAGATTCTACCAGAAGGGTATGTACAACTCACGATCAGTTGTCACTATAGCACATCACGTCAAATGGTCCACCTCTGAGCACCATCCAGTCCTAGCTCCCTCAGACAAGATCTACGTTGTCCGCCATCTACAGAAGACATAACAAGGTGCGGGCGTAGCCAATGCAGGGGTGAGTATTAAAATACACAGTAGGGACTCCAAGACCCCCTACAGTCTCCAAAAGTTGCAAAAAGGATAAACCAAAAAAAGACCTCAAAAACAAAGCACAAATAATTTATCACATCTACTTAGGTATATTCCCATACAGGTACCTAAGTTATCAAGATATACTTGTTTAATACATGAGGAAACATAAGGTTACAACTTTAAATCCCTTTTCACAACTGATAGATGAGGTAGAAATACTACAAATATAACACCAAGAAGGTAACACCGCGAAGGTAAATTTACCACAATGGTAACTCCGTGAAGGAAACCCCACCAAGGTAACACCAAAAAGGTAGATGTAGCATTAAGGTAACTCCACAAAGGTAGAAACACGAAGGTTAAAGTACGACAAAGGTAAAGACTCAAATCACACCAGGTATATAACTCATGTACAAAAGTACAGATGATTAGTTGTAAATCTAGACCATCTTATTCTTCTGAGAGGCTCTGCTTCTAGACCACACGTGATTGATAGATGTTGACCCACACTGGATCGCTATGTGATGACATAAATAGGATAGATAGATACTAACCCACACAAGATCACTGAGCACTGACCCACATAAGACCGATAGATGTCGTCCCACAATATAATGATGCTCTTTCTTTGCGTTATAGACACTCATGAGATTCCGGCACAAAGCATGCTTGATTCCATAAGGATCCTATCCTCAATCCATAATCGTACATTAACTACTATGATGTTCCCTGAAGAACTATCCCAAATGTCTTCCATTTCTTAAGGGATCCAATTCGACTGACAGTTAGTCAATTGGAAGACTGGTCTGTATTTTATAGGCATTTTAATGTCGAGGGAACTATTGGATTTGGGTTCGATGCAACATGGCTTTACTCAAAATTCCACTAAAACTCATGTCGGGTATTTCAAATGGACCATCACACTTCAAGGATCCTAGTTCCGTATATGGATCATCAAAAGGACTTCTAGATTTCATGTTATGGTCCTTTATGTGAAACTATGCCTAGTTGGGTTCGGGTCCAGTCTGATCCCACCTGGGCCAGCCCGAGCCAGTCTAGTTCTGAACCGGTTGGGGTAGTCCATAACTAGCATGGCCCGCTAGGCCGTAGTCCGTTCAACGGATGTGCGCCTTACTGGGCACCCACGTCCCAGCCTTCATGGGGAATGACATGTTGGGAACACATGGCCCAGCCCGTAAGGGGCATGGCCAACTGGGCATGCGTGGGCCCCTGGGCACACACATTCTGTTGTAGCGGGGCCCGCTTTAGCTATCATGGGGGATGCTCCCCCTTACCCGAATGGTATCCATTCAGGAAAAGGGAGTGGAACCCCCCTCCTCCAGCGATGCCCCGTTGTGTGCCGCTTCGCCTCCAATGACTGACCGGTGTTGGCCGCTCAGCCCTTCTGTCACGGTCACACTCTCTGGAGGTGCGCAAGGGCACGCCGCCCTCCTATCCCTAGCTATCTGGTGCCATAAGATGTTGACCACTGTGGAAAAATTCCACAGTCATCTTCACCATCAGAACGCGACGGTGATACACAACCCTCTCTGCGGCCAGTTGGTGTCGGCCACCGCCCTCACCTCCTTTACCAGTTACTGGTAGTTTTCCACAGGTCATTGGGTGAGATCCGATGGCCCATTTTGTTATCCGAAGGTGCCAACAGACACCCTGGGATTCCCTCTTTTTCTCTAAACCTACCTTTCCAGGTATGTCCATCCTGAATAAATCGATCTTGAAGAACACATAAAATTTCAACAAAAGGAAGAGGGTCTGGGAATTGTTCATTTGGCCCATGCCTTCCACATTAGCTTCATAGAAAGATGGTAGTATAATGATTCAAGAACTCTTGGAATTAGACAAGAAATAAACACTACCACAAGATTCATTGAAGAATTTCTGCACTTGAGGAAGAGTCTATGTTCGTCATTTTGTGATTCGGTGGCACTCATCACGACCTGCTAGAACTGGTTCCGTCCTCCAAGGGGCTGGTGTATCGGTACTTTTATAGAGCTTCTTCGCTTTGTGATGTTTTTCCAACACTCCTCCCTGAGATAAGTAAAAATATGAGAGGGTGAGTGTGAGTAATTCCATTGACAATTTGTGAGGTTCATTTAATGAATGAACATCCAAAATTCCAACAGTGTTGTTAGAATTATTGAGGAGTCATGCCAATTAATGGATTTCTATGTCGTTGGTCCCACCACCACCGCTAGTCGATTGGAGAAAGAGAAAAATAAAAATAAAATAACTTTATTATTTTATTATTCTTTTAAATGTACAAAATCTATCATTTTCTTATGACCTACTGCGATCTAAGTGAATCATTCCTTAAGAGAATCCTGGCGCCGTAGATTCAATGGTGATCTCAGCTTTTTAATCTGAGTACCGAATCAAATGTTAGAAAACACAGCTCACGCGTTTACTAAACGTACCTTAAAAAAGTTCAGAAAAAACATTTCGGGCACACTGGCCCTCCGAATCATGCGCCGTCATTTTTTACAGACTCATAATAATTTTATATAATTAAAAACAATTAATGGAAAATCTGGGTCTTTACAGCTGACATACTCATCTTGTGTCTTATAGGGACATGAGTGTAAATATTTTTAAATTATCATCACATAACATGTGAATCACCCAAACTGAAATAACACCAATTGTAATAAGTGAACAACAAAAACAACAATCCCATACATATGAAATAATATTTTCTCTATGTAAATGGGTTAGCTACTCCAAAGAAAAACTCAATACCTTAAACATGTCACCTCCAAGTATATTTTCAATCATTCCCAACTTTTAATGAAATAAAAAATAATAATCTCCTTCTCTAGTACCACATTGTATGGTCTTTTTATTGGGAACTATCTCTTATAGAAATAATGAGTGGTTTTAAGTACCTTTACAATGCCACCACAATCATCATAGGCTTATCACAATTTGGGGGATTGTCATGAATATAGTGGGTAAACAATACCCTCTAGAATAGAGATAGAACAATATGGAATAATCCAATAATTATAGTAATATTAGAGTAGTGAAGAATATTTGAAACCATATATCATATGATTGGAAATTAAAAGGGAAACTAGTAAATCAATAAAGATGAATCAAGTATTAAAAAGATGATATATAAATATATTCAAATAGAAATCATTACAAAGAAAAGAATTTACTCACACAAAATAATCCTAAAATACCTCAATTTTGAACCCCATGTTTGGACCATCTCCATTGTCTGTCTATATAGTAATAAAAAATTCATTAGCATATTCGATTTCCATTTTCAAAACATGGATCCTTATCATATGACTAGGTACCAATCAATTCATGAATAGTTTGTGGTTATGACAAATTAATTCGTCACTACTATATCTAAAAATAACCATTCTAATAAAAAGTGTGTGAAATATGTGATAATGTGGGGTATTAATTAATCAATTAGTAATATATATCAATCAATCTGAAGCGATGTAATATTGGAATATATCTGTACATGTACCATTCAAAATAAAAAATATTTAAAATTTTAAATATCACCTAAATCTAGTCCATGTGTGCTATATAATATTTTCATTATGGTACTAGGTTGAGCCTACTCAATCTATGAATTCCAGCATGGGATTGGGTAGATCATGCTCAAAAAACCATTACAACATGGTAGTGGTCGTATCATGGTCAATATATGCATTACAACATGATACATGGATGATCTCCCTCAATATAAGCATTACAACATCGTATTGAGCATATCCCACCCAATAAATTCATCATAGAAAGTATTACAAAACAAGTAAAAAAACATGGACATCACAATATTGTATTACAATCATCAATGGTTAATTATGAAAATTACAATTTTTCATTCAATTACAATTTCATTTATATAACTCTTTATTAACAACTAAATCAATAACCCATTAGATATTCCTAATGTGTGTGTATATCAATAAATCATATAAAATATAATGTCATGTGACACACAAATTGAACTATTTCCCATCTCCTAAATATCCAAATGATCGATCACCCAATGGGTGGCCATATGCTTGGTCACATAATCAATTGAATCTTAAGGGATCCAAATTATTTTCCAATCAATAATTCACATTGATTCATTTAGTAATGTATATATAGAAAATTTTTCATCATTTCGCTTGAAATATTTCACATAATCAACAATTCATCAAACCATCATGGTTGGTTTTAGAATTGCTACATATAATCGATGATTAACACATCTCTTCCAATGGGTAATTACAGATGATAGGGACAACAATAAAGATTTCAAGAAAATCATATATTATGAAGATCCTAATCAAACCCAATAAATACAAAATAAATAAATTTACACCATAAATACATTGAATTATAGAAAATGAGGGAAATCGATTAAAAAAACTCACATGTGATATAATATATGATTAGGATGTACCAGATAGAATAGTATACTCCAAAATCACTTTTAAATCAATCTAGGAATGAGAGGGAGACGCATCCAAAAAATTTAAAAAAATTATATGTTATTCCTTAGTTTAAACCACTAGGTATTTTGATTACAAATTATGTATCCCTTTCTGGTCATGCATTTCTCATATAACGAGATACACCGAAAAAACATCCTCTCTCGGCCTAAAAATATTATAATTAGAATTTACATGATGTGAATTTAGTACATGATTCTTAAAAACTTCATGTTATGAAACTATTCATGATATGTGTCTTGTAGAAGTTATCTTTCATGAAACATATACGTGGCATGTAATTTTCTAGTGAAGAGTTTTCATCCCAGTTTCTAAAAAAAAGAACAGATCTTTTTCAAAATCCTTATGAACAATGGAAAATTATTCTAAACCCTTTTAAAAAATTTGTACCCATACTCCATAAATTCAAAAAAACATACATCTCAAGACATTGGTTCATTTTATGAAATAAAGGCTCTCTTTTTCTTATCAAAACTCAGCCACCAAGGTTTAAAAGAAAAGGCAAACCCAACAAAAGACCATTAACAAAAAAAATCAAATCGGGGCATAATTGGAGAAGGAAGAGATATAACACATGTTGTTCATACATAGACATTATATATTTATATATTTATATTAAATATATATAATTATGAACCATTTCAAAATTAAGGAGTTCTAGTTTTTCTGAAAACATATACACATAAAAAATTAGTTCATAATTGATCTACATCATCTCCCACAAAGTTTATCATAATGTGCATCATCTATAGACATAACTTATGTAAATAATTATTTCTATATTTGGGAATATAGACACAATAATGGAAAATTTCAATGATTATTGTGGGTAAACAAGGGAGATATCAATGATCATTTATGTATAACATGTTCCTATGGGTATGATAACATGATATTAAATTTTAATAATTATTATTGATATATCATAGATGATAATAATTTATCTTGTAATAAAGAAGGGATGTTAAAAATACGTTAACTATAAGGGTGTCCGAGAATATAAGAAATGAGATAATAACCTTGGCATTATAAAAAAGTGTGTGTCATACCAATAAGAATAGAGAATATTTTCCATTGAAAAAGCTCAATTTGAAGACTACCATTGTGGACTGGGATCACTCCCCATTCCAAAAAATCCTTATTAAATGATCAATCCCAAAACTATCATATAATAAATATTTCCATAATTATATTGGTTCACCCCCAATTCATATCCTTAAAATATTATGATATATATATATATATCATTAACCAGTGAATCGAGGGATATATCATTTCAAGAACAGTTATCAAATTATTGTAATAATATATGTGTGTGTATTTTAAAAGATCCTAAAACATTCATCACATCATAACCAGTGGAAAATTTTTTTTGTAAACATTTAAACATTTATTAATATCATAACTTGTGGAATATAAATTTGATTCATTTATTATTTTTATAAGCATAAACTATCCTAACAAATAATAAGGATGGTTCAATTGTTTAATATCCCTATTAAATCCTATATAATATAAAATTTTGTTATCTTAGATGAAATATTAGATTCAATTATCACATGTAATATTACATGAAGAAAATAACATTTTCAATTTTAAAACATTTTTTTAAATCAAAAAATTGAATGAAATTAAAAAAAACATTTTTCAAAAAGAATCATGGAATAATGAAATATAATACTCAATAAATTTAGTGGGTATAAGGAATTAAATTCTTTTTAATGCCTTCTTTGTTAAAAAATATTTCTTTTCGCATTTTTGGTAAATGTCAAAAGTTCCTTACTTTGAAATCATAAAGATGATTCATTTTATTCAATTTTGTATGATGTCAAACATGGTAAAAATATATTTATGAAATTATAGGATAATATTTAAAGCATTTACACAAGAATTTTTGGAAATAATTTATATGTATGAAATATTATTTTTACATGATAGATTAATAATCTTGATTTTTATAAAAAAATTCTTCCAGTCACTTGAGTAATTAAATGGATAAAAATGAGTTGAAGAAATTTAATACATATACATAACAATATTATAAGAAAAATCATGGAATTATTGAGACATAGTACATTAAATATCAACATTATAATCTTAATCATAAACAATCGTAACAAATAGTGAAATTTTAACATAAATACCTTACATCATGTTCCACTTTTTGTTAAAGTTCTATACCTACTATATAATAAATTTATATTTATTTAACTTATAAAACTGAATATGTTACATAAAATATCTTATATTATCCACTTATATCATTTAATAAATAATTTAATAATTATTAATTCAAAAAAAATTTGTTTCTTATTCTCAACTATTTATTGTTTTCTGGGAAATTTCATTCATGCAGTTATAATCCTTGTACTCTCCTCATGGTTCCATTATCTCTCTAATTTTAAAAATTTTATAAATATCCTATATATTTTATAAAAATATGATATATATATTATATATACATATATACATATACATAAATTTTAGATATATATAAATTAATTACATAATTCTGGGAGACAGTAGGCTATAGTTATGAATGAATGATGTTTTAATTTTTCAATGATTCACAGAAGGAAATATAAAAAATAATTCATATTTTTATAAAATTGTTAATAAAATATATAATTTATATTTATATATATTCTATTATTATAATCATAAAATTATGTTGTTATGAAAAATAGATTACACAGCTACATACAGACGGTATGCCATACATACACATGAGATATTTTTTCTATTTCCTTATGGTGGAAAGATGATGCATAATGGTTTTAATCAAAAATAAATACAATTAAATATCTTTAAGATACAAAAATAATTATTTTACAATTTATACCACATATTTACAGGTTGGGTAAGATTAAAAAAATAGAAATCACTATGTTTTGAGTTATACCAGTTTGTTCAGAATCCTTTATTTCTAGCACCATAAGACCTAAAAAGTTTAAAAAAGGAAAGAACAAAATATATAGGTTAATTTCATTGAATATAATAATTTATTATGGATTTTATTATCTCTATGGGTAATAATTCATGGGGAATAAAGGATAAGATTTACACTTTCATATGTTGGGGGAGGGACTATTTGAATTACATAATGTAGTAAATTAATATAAATTTAGTTTTTATAAAAACAAATAGGTTCAAAATTGAAAAATTTAATATATAGGATGAATATATGTCAAAATAGTATCATACAATTATATTTTTATATTTTTATTATATTTTTTACCCTTACATCTTATTTTAACCAGAAATTAAACATTTTTACAATAACCACACACTAGTTCAAAAACTAAACTTAATATCATTTGAAATTTTATTAACATTGGTTTTTAATCCAAGTCCTTAATAGTGATGTAAAAATTAACTTTTATGTGTCATTTTTATAAAAATTGACACTAAAACCCAGCTGGCGCATTATTTTTGGCATTGATTTTCATAAAAACCGATATCAGAAATTGGTTTTGGTGATTGTTATTATGAAAACTGATAGAAAAAACCCATATTTTATTTTTTTTAATGTTTCAGCATCGGTTTATTATGAAAACTGACACCGAAAGTTATTTTTTTTTAGAAAATTCTATTTATTACACTTCTTAAATAATCATAATCCTTTTAATAAAAACACAGTATACAACAATCATACAGAAGTGATAATTAAATAAAAAACAACAAAAACATGCATCCTTTTATCTAGTTAACAAAAAAAATACATAAGTATTTTATTATAAAGTAGATTTCAAATATACAATCATAAAATTTACATCATGATTATTTTTCATTATTGTTGAAGAATTAATTTGATATCATTATGTTAAAACAAAAACATATCAAAATAATTAGTTTTTTAACTCATGTTATTAGGAAAATGTAATATGTTATTCATAAACAATAGAATATATACACCTCAAATTGTAATCAGACTCAACCAATAGTTCACAAATAAATATTGAGGATGGGTAAGTTCATTTGTCATATAAGACTATGTATCATTGAATGTGTATAATAAAATATAATGCTATTAGATTACAATTTGAGTACTATGTTAGAGAATTTAAAATAAAATTTTATAACTAACCATAAGAAATTTAGTAGTTACCCTAATTGTGATTATCATATATATGAACCATAGAACATAATACCCACATTCAATATGTCCTTATTATTGATTACACTACCATTATAATACATTAAATCGATAAAAAAATCAATATATAAATATATATATATCAAAAATTAGAACAATATCTAATATAAAAACTAATTACCATTACATTCAACTAATTGATTTCATTTGGTTTCATTATCGGCATGTGTTAATTGTTAATGTTTTTCCAAAAACTGATATTTCATATATGTAAACTAATAATACGTGTACAAAATTGATAATTAAACATAATTATTTTATGAAAAAAACATGCCCATCTATTAAGGTGGAAAAACATTTACAAACACTCTGTGATAAAGGGAAAATAAAATATAAGGTACATTCACTTGGGAAAAATACACCATACATCCAAGGCCCCTAGAAATACATTTAATTTTACAAATAATGAAATTATAATGATCATTTTTTTATTATGTTTCTATTTTTACTTATGAACAAATTGAAAAAACCAACATTTTATATATGTATGTGACAATCTCTCATATATATACTAATATTTTTCTCATGTTACACTTCCATGGAAATATATTTTAAATCTTTAAAAACAAAAATGGAAATGAAATAATTTTTTTCAAGAAGCATGTATAGATTCATAATTTAGAAAGGAAATATAGTTTTCCAATTTAAACCATATTTTTATAAAAAAAATGTAATCATCATTTATAATGGAAAATAACGGCGACACATTCAGCCTAAGCTATTAAAATTCAACTGGATTCATGATATCATCGATGACTTATACAAATGGATAATATCTATTGTATATATAATATATCATACAAAACTCATTTATTTTATTCAAGGAAGAATAATCTTCAGATAACCTTTGTATCCCATTAGAAATATTATATGTATCTATAGTCGATTATTCATGAATGTATTGTTTCATTTGTGTAATTTTTTTTGACTACATATAATATTATATAACATAAATGCCAAAAAAATATATTTTATTTTCAATCATACGTAATTAATGTTAATAAATGCATACCTCAAATGAAATATAATAAAGATGATGATATGTATAAATAAATAAACAACCAAAACAATCTGATCTCAAGTAATATCTTGAGTATGAAATGGTAGTAGAGCATTATAATCAATAATATCAAATACTGATACTCATACATGACCCATATTCATAGGTTGGTGATGTTTAGACTCCACCAAAAATTATATGATTCATAACACAAAAAATATATATATGAGGATATCTAGAAATCAACTCACAATATATGGTTTGGTCTGAGTGAGGAAATGGAGTATGAAATTATGTTGGTTGGGAAGGGTAGTCTAGATGGGATAGAGGTGGGGATCCAAATAATCATGTTGTGCATGGTCATATAGTTGGGATGGAGGGGGAGATCAAAGTTAGGTGGTTGGGAAGGGTAGTCCTGTTGGGATGGATATATATGATCAATGTATATAGGCTAGGCAGGCTGCGAAGGCTGTACAGATTTGAATGTCTTGTTAAGTGTTCTAACAAATCCTACTACACAACTTCTTGAATTTGATCACCCATAAATTTTTTCATCTATTTCATCTCGGCATTTATGGATTCTATTTGTAGGTATTTTTATAGCTTAATCTGACAAAAAATGTTCAAAATACGAATACAAGTATGATATCCTCTAATAAGGCCATGGTGTTTTTCCTTTCCTAAAGTAGTGGATATGATGTCTATCATACCCTCAATGATAAAAGATCCCTATGTCTCTTTCTCTGGAATTTCATTCTAAATTAAAAAATAAAAGAGGTATATTAGTGTTTAAAATTTATAAAATAAAAAAATTCATGACAAATAAATAATATTTACTTAAAATTTTATCAGGTACTTATGGAGCTTCCTCTATAAGAATCTTTTCATTTTTCTTCTTCTCACTCATTTCCATTTTTCACGATGACTGGTAAGAGATAGAGAAACAAACTATACCGCCATCTAAACCACTATAAGATTGATCTCTCATTGTTTTAAATTTTTCATCAATCATTTTCTACTCCAAATATGGATTTCATCCATGTCATAACCTATGAGGGTATACATTTTTCAACTAGATCTCTTGATGAGATCTCTTGGAGTCCTATTACATAAAAATATACAAATACGTAATTAGATAAATATATAATAAATTTTACAATATAAAATAATTATCATAGCTCAAATATTTATTCATTATGGGTGTCAAAAAATATCATTCATGTATATTCATCTAAATAAAAATACTTAAGGCATGGGTTTTCAGTATTTTTCTTTCCAAAAACATAATATTTTTCAGTTTTGTTTTAAAATATTTTAATCAAACCCCCATGAAATAGAGATGTATTTTCTTAATTTCATTTGTTTCCTAAAAATTTAATGTCATCTGTAGTTGGATAAATCAAATATTCCATTCAAAATATTTTATATTACAAAAAATGAGATAAAATAAATCAATTGAGATATCTTACCATCACAGCCTCCCAATGTTGTTGTTTAGAAATATGGTCAATGGACATACAACCAAGATATGAAATAGTAATCCAACAACGGATCTGCATTGATATATAACTAATTAACTGAATTTCATATTAGCTAGTGTCATTATTATTATCATAAAAAATTTTTAAACATTATTCTCCTTAAGAAAGTGACAGTTTTGGTAAATGTGTATTACCACATTTACCAACTTGAGAACATGATTTCTTTATACTAACCGAATAAGTGTCCTCCGTTAATGATGCATCTGTAGTCCTGAAAAAAATTATAAATTAAATGTTTTCTTTAATTAAATAAGTATATTACTGAATATATAACAATATGAGAAAATAGATATACCTCAGTAACTACTCCTCTCTCACTGTATTTGAAATTGATAAAGGAAAGTGTAATAAATTTTTGTGTACCTACATATCATAAGAAAATAAAATATTTAGAAATAAGAATGAAAAAAATAAGTAAAAAATAGGCACGCATTTGAATGTTTCAAAAAAATATAAATTATTATTAGAAACTATTAGGAGACAAATTTTGTGTTTTCCGATATTCCTTCATCAGGATCATTACATAATTAATGAACTATTTATTCCTTACAGTCATTGTAATCATTCCGAAATTCCATAATAGATAAATAAGACTCATGTAAATCAATAAAATAATTAGTATCATTCTTATCATCAAAATGGTATCTTTTTCATTTCCAAATTATAGATCACTAATCATTTGATGGATCAATGATATAAAATATATTCTTTTCTTATGTCACAATGAATAATGGTTCATTTATGAAATTAACTCTTGTCAAATCTACTAGTGTTAATCCACAATCATCGTGTTTTACGTTACTATTTTTATCCACCCAATTACACTTAAACCTAGTGGATCAATGTTTCGAATAATCAATATCTCATATATATCTTAATTAAATACACTATATACAAAAGAAGAATAAGTTGTGTTTATATATATATCAATTAAAAAATGAACTACTTCAGTGATAACCATAACACCACTACTTTGAATGGTACTATCTTAATCCAGCTTTTTGTGTAAAATGTATACAAATTTATATCAAAACCAATACACATTATCACATTATGAGATGGTCCCTCTGCCAAACATTTCAACATTTTTTATCCAGATATATCTATTCTTGATTTATCTTTAAACCATGGATAAAATGTATTTTTTGCTCAATCATCAACAAAATTTCATTTCGTTTTGGATATTCAATCTTTAATTCAAAAATATGTGATGATATATATGATTGAGAATCATCTGTGTTGTTAAAAATATATAAATGTGCCTGTATAATGACATCATGTGGAATGAACTTTACCATTATTCTTTTAATACATCCACCATCACTATAAACTTTCAAATGTCTAGATATAGGGAAACCAATTTGCTCTACTCCATACAAATATTCAGTACAATACACAATTACCTCTTTTGATACAATTTCTTTAACAAGGCCTTCGGTCAATAAGGATTTTTAACATATCCCTTAAATTTTTCATATACCTTATAAAATGATACAACCAATGTAAATAAAAAATACCACATATTCTTATATAACACATGAGATGAATCAATGGATGGACCATTATATCCAAAAATGTAAGTGGAAAAGAATTTGTAGTTGAAAAAGTATATGATTTATTCACCGACTCATCTATAAAATTTAGATCAATAAAATTGATAAAAATGGATTTGAAAAAATTACATAACCTGATGATAGTATTTCTTATACATGAAGTCAATATACCATGCAATGCAACTGGTAACAATTATTTCATCAATACATGATCGTTATGTGATTTTATACCTATAAATTTTCAATCCTGCACCGACACAAAATTCTTTTCATTTGAATAATATCTATTCAGTACTTTAATACCATATAAAAAATGAAAATAATTCAACTTCACACTCTTTATTAATATGGGACAAGCCGTAGGTGAATATGTTTTGTTTCCTTTCATAGTGGGAGTTTACTCCAAACATATTCTCATTGCTATCAAGTCCAATTTAGAATTCAATCCATGTTTTGTTTTTTCTTTTTATGACTACTAAGGTTCCAATCAAATTTTCACATGTATTTTTCTCAACATGAATAACATAATGTTATGTTTTATCTCTAAAAATATGAAATAAGGTATTTCAAAAAAATAGATAGTTTCTTCTAGATATTTTTTTTAAAACCTGATCTACATTACTTTCCAAATTTCAAATCAATATTTTTCACGCTTTTGAAATATTCATGAACATAAAATGGTTGTGGTGGGTGATTTTATTCCTTTTAAATAGATAAATTCCATTTTAAAATCAACATTAAGGATGATCAGTTCGCAAAAATAAAAGATGTCCCATATACATTGTCCTTGTTCTATTCTGCAATTCATAATATAATGTCTCTTCTTCACAAATAGGAAACAATTTGTGTCCCTTAACACTATATTTTGATATGTTTACATATGCAAGAAATTTATTTATACAAAACATTATAATATCATTCAAATTAATATAATATTTATTGTATGCATCAAAAAACATGGATACACCCCTCCCATAAAAAGATTCAAACAGTCAACGAATGTTGAAAGATACGCATCAATATTGTTTCCTGAGAGTTTTGGTCTAGAAATCACCATGAAAATCATAACAAATTTTTTATTCACACATATTTGTAGGGATATGTTGTGAACTAACAACAAAATAGGCCACGAACTATGTTGGATAAATAAGCTCTGATATGGATTCATTCACTCTATACACACTCCCGTTTTGAGATTTCTAACAACACTTCCAAAATAAATAAAAATTGATTATGAAATATATTCCATTACGATGAGTCAGTAGGGTTACATAATGTGGCATCAGATATATGTTCATATGATTTCCATATTATCATTTTTTTGTCAATTGAATTTGTAAATAGACACTTCTTACAATGAATTATTGGATGGTACCAAATTTCATTAGCCCGCGATTTGATTTCGATACTTGAAAATGAATTAGAGTTTATTTATCAGAATTATAAGAAGTGCTTATTGGAACAAATTATTTGATTTAGCATGAGGTTATATTTTAGAACTTGAGAATGAATCTAAATTTATTTATGCATCCAACTTATAGAGTGATGTTCTACATGTATGATAGTTTGATAAAAACTGTTATAATTTCCTATATAACAAACAATCGTTGGGGAAAGAATTTATCTCTTAATACACCAATCCCATTAGTAATAATGTTTTCTTCAGTTCATAATTGGAATATATAATCTTATGGCCTTCTTGAAGTATCTCTTTTAAAATTTCATGTAAGTTAGAGAATCTTTTATCAGTCCAACAATTAATTTTTATCATGTCAACCGGTCTCAAATTGGCAGATAACACTGTATATTGACTAAAACCTGGGAATAATAGATTCTTAGAGTTTTTATACAATCATTATACACATTCTTCACTTTCAACGTATTCAACACCTAATCCATGAATTAAATCTTCAATATGATCCTCTTTCACATTATGATTATTTTCATCAACATTATATATTGAATTTACTATTCTTTCACTATGCCAAGTCCATCATTAATAACATAGGCTAAAACCATAACAAATTAGATTTTCGTTTATTTATATGGATTTTAACATTCTCATATATAGGAAATTCACACATGGATTGAAAATAAATTCCATGTTTTGATGATTTATATTAGAAAATTCTGAAAATTATTCAACTCCTCTTTCATATTTATCAGTGATTGTTCATAAATATATCCAATTATGATCCATTAAATACATGATATGATAATATATTTGATGAATATATTAAACATTTATATATATATATAAACTATAAAAAAACTCATTTAATAAAAAGTATTCATAATCAGATAGAAACCATCTAATATGAATCACATTTAAAAATAGTAAACTATTTATTTTCGTTTTATATACAAGTTTTTTATGTTATAGTTTATTTATTTTCAATAATCTAACATTTAAGAGTTCATTTTACAGAGTTTATAAATTAGTTCAGTCTTGTGTGTACCAAAACATTAAAGATTGCATTTTTTTTGTTAGTTCAGTTTATATAGTTGTTAATAAAGATTGGTGTATGTTACACGTGAAAATAACTGTTCATAATAGATATGGATTTATCACATTTCTTCAATACACCTCCAATAGATTGAACAAAATTATTAATAATCTCTCATAAATACTATCGAGATGATGTAATACTATAACAATAAGATATATATCAACATATGATGTTACATAAACATTCATACCATTTCGATGTTCAATAGGTAGTCATTGTAGTATATTTCTATTACAATGAAAATTTCATCAGTTCACTCTGCCTGACATTACATTATTTGAGAACAAAATGTGCGTTTTTAGTCATATTGTATGAAATATATGTATCATATAGTGAGGTAAATCTAAAATAATAGTATTATTTTCTATCATAATCTAACATATATGATATATCATTAGCTATGAGTAAATTTGGACTTACAAAAAAAATTTATGGAATCATATTTTAGATATATTTTATATTATCAATTATAGTAGAACCATGTATAAGATTTTTTCCTATATATATATATAATATTTTACATATTTATTTTTTTACTATAGGATATATTCATCCATTTATGGGTTACTGTACATATATAGTTTAAACCATTATGTGATAGGTTCCCTTATATTTTGGTTACTATAAAATAAGTAGATTTTATTAAAATATAAATATTAAAACTAATATGTATAAGGATTATATTAAAATTATATTGACATAAATTTAATAATCTTCATGAATCTATCAAATATTAAAATAATATAGAAAATAAAAATAATAAAGAAATTTATATTCTATTTTCAATGTTTATAAATTGTTCGAAAATTATATGGGTTGTAAATTTAGAAAAATACTATCAAAATTTGGAGTTCAATTATTCCTTGACACATAAAAAAAACTTTTACCCTTAAATTTCTGGAAATAATAAATAATTACTGCTTGATCGACACAAAATGGTTTGTAAAAATGATGATTAAATATGAACAAAAATCTAAAATCATACCATAGTTTGGACTGTATAAAGTTTTTCGAGTATAAAAAGATTGTCTTCCAAATTGAAAAACCTACTTCCAAAATGCAGAGTTCAAATTTTACTTCATCCTTAATCCAAAAATCATCCCAAGAAATCATTTCAAGAATAAACACTACCAGCATTATCTATATTAAATTAATTTAAAAATTAAAATTAAATATGAACTACTAATAAAATCAAACCACGATTTGGGTCGAAAATAGGTTTTTGAGAAGAAACTAATGGGAAGATGATGAATTAATTGATTAAGATTTAGATTAATGATCAGAGATCATCCAAATAGAAATATTTCAATAATGATGGCCTTTGTGATCACGAGGTCTCCTTCAAAGTCGTCGTGATTTTAGGGGGATTATTCGTGAGCGAGAGGGTTTTTTAGATCAAAAAAAATTAAAGTTTTGCAATGCTAAAATATTTATAAAGACTTTTGTAATTTTTTATTACCAAACAGACGCCAAAGCATCAATGAAAGATATTTCTCATTTGTGTTTGTAAAAAACATACGTAAAATATATATTATTTATTATTTTAAGAGTCGGGTTTTTAAAAAACCGATGCCAAAAAACATATATAGTAAATATTCATCATTTGTGTTCAATTAATGTGATGCCCAAAATCTCTAACCCATATGTTTTTTATGTGTTCATAAAATATGAATTCGTTTCTAGGATGCTAAAAACACAATTTCCACTAGTGACAATATCAATTTTTTATTATTCATGGATCAAGAATGGTACCATAAAAAGTGAAGGGTATTTAAAATGGAACATTTATATCTATTAATCTATATAAAATTTACTAAGATAAAAATATATTTTTTTTGGGATTTTAAATCATTTAATTATATATTGACTATTATAACATATCATTAATGTAATTTTTGAACTGTTCATTTACTTGACATTAAATCCATCATGATAGTAAGGGAATTTGAAAATGAACCTATAAAATATCTCTAATATGTAATATTTATCTAAAAATTTCATGGAATAAAATAATTTAATAAAATATTAATACTTATAATTTTTTTTAATCATTTAATATATTTTTCTATTAATAAAATAAATACTATGTCATGCTACAAAAGTTTTTAAGTTAATAATTATATCTTTAGAAATTTAAAAAAATTACTATGATAAAAAAATTTAATATTTTTTATATAAATTTATAACATACATTTTACTATTTTAGTAATTATGAAAATATTTTAATTAAATTTAATTCACATCATTGGAGTTATCAATTCCATTGAAGATGAAATTTGGGCAATGGTCTATGTTGTCAGGTACACTGTCCAATTTAATTTCAAATGGATATGGATGGAATATGATTCTCAAAGTGCAGTTCATGATTTGAGAACAAGGACCCATCATGTGCCTTGGTGTGTGCTCTCTCAATGGATTGATTATCACAGCAAGCTCACTCAAATGCATCTGGTTGTTTCACATGTCTATCGAAAGGATAATCAAGTGCAGGTTGCTTTGGTAAAAAGGGAACTAATTTAACATGATGTGATGTGTTCATTCATAGCCCCAGAATACTATTCCCCAATGGTGGAGGTATATAGATGTGTTGTGATGCACACTCATTTCTGTAATAAACCCTTGTATGCTTGACTTTCTACCTATTTTTATGTAATTTTCTTAGGGACAACATCCACCACTTCCTGGTCTTTTTGCTAATATAAATGAAATAATAAATGAATAATGGAACCAAATGGATATATATTTTAGGGTTTTATGAACATGTTATAACCTGATTTATAAAATATAATAATGAAAGGGTTTGACTAAATTTGAATCCTTATCAAAATTTTCTTCACCCCAAAAAATTGGTTTCATATTTCATATGGTAACATAAAATTACTATAGTTACAATTCATATTAACATAAAAGTGACATATCTTAAAACATTAGACCTCTAAATTCCATGAATCAAATAATTTATTTTATATTAAATTTATTCATTTTGAAAATATTAATTTAATATAAAAATAAAAATTATTTTTCCATCAAATTTTTATTAGGTATTTAAATGTATATACCAAATTCGAATAAAGATTTAATTCCAATGAACATATTAAGATAAATAATGATATAATAGAATAAATTTTAATTTCAAAACATTTCAAGAATAAATTTAACAATTTTTATTTATCAAAAAAAAAAGGTTTTCAATAAAAATAAGCATTTCATACTATTTCCTAAAAAATGTAAATTTTTAGTAAAATCATAAAAATTAAACATTAGATATTTTTTGTATTTTAATATAGAAAATTATAAAATTTTTATAAGATAAAGATTTAAATTTTCAATAAAATAATTATAATATTGACTTGTAAAAGATAATAAAAGTCATTTTTAATGAAAAAATAGTTTTTGATGATTTATATTGCATTGCTAAAAATTGAATTGTTATTAATTTTTAATTCATATTGATTCTTAAATTTATATATATATTATATTGTTGTTAATCCTATTAATATCTACTATTTCAATGGATAGGTGATAAATATGACATTTAATTATAATATTTCAGTGTTATAATCTAATTTATTATTCATTATTGTGTGTAATTAAAATAATGATAGAAATAAAATTTTAATTAAGAAAACTAGATCAGAAAATATCCTAGTGAAACATAATGTATATAATTAAATAATGAAGACCTTGGGATAGTGGTTTCAAATCATCTATAAAATTATTAAACCAATAGTGAAACTTCTATTCTAGTTCTAAGAGGTGTAAATAAATTTATTATATATGTTCTCCCCCTCTTAGCCAGCATTCAATTCACCAATACCATATCTATGATTAATGCATGAAGTATTTAGAATAAATAAATCTATATACTAATAAATAATTATGATTGCACCTTTAAAATTATCATATGACTTATCACATCAATTATTAGAGCTTGTATAATCCTAAATAAACTATAGTCAGTAAATTTTAGAAAACCCCTAAATAAGATTTTCCTATTATATTTTTTTAAAAAATAATGTAATATGTATAAACATAAATTTTTATTACAATTTCATTACCTAAAAGTATATACTAATACAAATTAATTGTTATTAAGGAAACATTCGTAGAACTGTGGGAGGAAGGAAACCTGGGGGGATAGAGGAATGGAGGTGGTAGCTGTTTTTTCGGTCAACATTAATAGATTAAAATATAAGGGCATAATTTTAAACAAAAATGGACTAAGTTGGTCTATCTGATAACAATTTATATTGTTGGTTTATTTGGACTCCAGAACTATAGTGGTGCTCAATGGATCATTGTTTGATTACCAAGTATCTAGAGTCCACCATTAGGCCACATGGGGTTATGGTTGATCTACTAGATGTTCTAATGTCTTATATTAACACCCAACTAAGAAAATAATTGATTTTATAAATTATTATGTGTTAGTTAATATGTATTCATTTATCAAAAACCAGGATTTTAAATCTTATACTAGAACCTAAATAATTAGAACATCATTTTAACCATTCTAAACATGTCTTAAGTTTTAATCAAATTCATGAATTTCCATGATAGAAATTCCATCATTCTAAAATTTCATTATAGTATAACCTACATTCTTATTACACTAATATGTAATGAAACTACTATTAAAAAAATCTCACAATACAGTTTCTATTCCCTAAAAATAAAATGTTAACAAGTCATGATATATAGTCAATGAACTACAATCACATTTCATTCATCATCCAAATTTTATTCTAAAAATTTTCCTTCTATCCCATCAAAAACTCCAAGAAGATATAATTTTTCTAAAAACCAATATTTCAATCTGTACAACCCTGTTGTGATCTCATGAATTCAATAAGTTTCATAAATATATTCTGACAATACACTATTATATTTGAAAACTATTATTTGGTTCCCTATTACACCCATTACCTATGAAATCCTAATTTCCCTATAGAGAATTTCAAATTATATATTTCTCAAACATAAATTTTCATCATAATAAGTCTCTTAGTGAAAATACTAACATACATGAACTGAAATTCAATATTCATTTAGAGTATAGAAAAATGATATGATATAGAATCCAACATAATCAATATTGTACACTACCTAAGAGAAAAAAATAAATAACCAAACCCGAGTCATACTCGTATCAATCATTAATGTACAAATATCATAATTTAGTAGTCGTAGAGACCCAAACAAACAACTAATTATTAAATTCAATAACACTGTTTACTAAGGAACTAGAAAAATGTTACCTTCTCATACACTTACAAACTAGTAAATACCATAATAGCTCACCTACCAATTTCATAATATATGTTTCCCTTATATAAAATAATAAAATATAATACAATAGTCATGCCCTAAAAAATCACCATGATACACACCATTATAGGATAATATATATAATCATTTTATATGAATCTCTAAATATAAATATCTGCATTTAAAAAGATTAATCTCTTAAAATTCACAGTTATATAATTTTAAATGACTCATCTCTTATGCCTCACCCTATATTCCATTACCTTCTAGATACACTTATTAACCTTATTCTGATAACAACAATGATAAATTATGGGGACACTCATATTATCCTAAATATACCATAACAATTAAATATAATTATTTTCTTGTAACTGTCACATTAGTAAACATTATTTATACAATGTAGTTTATATAGATATTTCTGATTTTTTTAAATACTCAACCATTTTAAATCTGAATTAACTGTTTGAGATCACTATTGGTATCTCTGAACCAATTAATTGATCAAGGCATAAATAATATTGTCAACCACCCTACAATACCTCCTGATATTTTGCAGATAAATATCCTTCTACCAATATAATAAAATTATTATTCTCAATGTTTAACTTTTAAGCCCTTGTTTATCCATCAATGATACTATAATAATTCAACCTCTAACACTAGTCACATATAAAAATATTTCATTACTAAGTGTTATTGGATTAAAATAACATGAAATCATTTTTTTGATCTATGGATTCTTGTACACTATTGAAATCTAAATGGTTCCCCTCAATTACACATAACTCTTATTATTTTAAAAATTAAAAAATCACCCCAAGTCAATACCATCCATATATTAAATATGCCATTAATATAGTAAAAAAGTATTTCTCCCTTAAAAGATCACCTCGTATTAGATATAAAATTGTAATTAACTCCCTTTCATTCATATTAAGAGTGGTCTTGGATAATTAATCTCATAGTGGTCCTGCACTACCATAGATATGTATCCAAATATATAAAATATTTATCCACTTTTTATCATTCATACTTTACATCCTAAATCATTATTTCACATGTTAAATTTCATCAATGTTATAATTCTATTATTTTTTACTAGGAATTCATCGTCTTCATGTCAATAAATTTGGTTAGGAAATATTTATTATTCATTCATTTCAAAATTATTGGTATGTATCATGGATTTTAATCAAAACCCAAAATCCCAAAACTCTTAATTATTATTATGATATTAAGATAGTATCAGCATTATTAAATCATCCCACTTCATAGAATGACATATAAATTTGATATAATATAATATTAAATAACATTCCATTATAAACAGATAAAAAACTAATATTATTATCTTAAAACATAAAAAATATAATCAACTATCACATACCACAATATTACCCTTCTTATAGACATGAAATCATTCTATTGAGTGAAATATACATTTATAATAAAGTAATATTCCTGAAAATTAAATAAAAATTATGTTCTTTCACCATATATTTTATATAATTTTCTCTTTATTCCATAAACCCAAGTACTACCAATTGAAATCCTGCATTGCTGAGATTGAGTAGCCTATGATGCCATCCTCATGAAGGCCATAGGTTTTGGGACTAAAACAAATGGTGTAAGGAAAACAAATTAGATTCGTGACCCTAATTATATAATTTAAAGGGTCTAGAGACAATATATTCAACCACTAAAAAACTACAACAAATAATATATAAAAAAATCCAAAACTGTATCTCTAGAAATATATATGAAATAACCCATTAAAAATACTACCAAGTGGAAGTCCTATGGTAGAATCTCTACAACAACACCAACCCCCCATGTGATAAATTTCAGTATTAGTCTTTGATTCCATCTTGGAAAACATTAAAACAATTTATATATGTGTAGGGAGAGCTTAAAATGTATAATTTGTAGATTCATACACACATTCAATAATAAAAATTCCAATAGATAATGAAAATCCACCCATTCAAAATACCCAAATGTGTCATATATAAATATTACATATTAATAGATGAATATTCAAAACCCAACATAATTACCAAAACTATAATCATTTAGTTTTAGTGTCTTGAAAAACATGTAAAAAATATCATCTTTTCCTAAAGTTATATATGTCATCTCCCATTACGTTCTTCTTAATTATAACCCTTATTAGACATATCAGACATGTCACATTTCATAATATCCTCAGCAATGAAAATATAATAATTAGTGAGACCTTATTCAATATATGTGTAAAAAAGGGATATATAAATATAACATGAGTATATAGGTATGATAACGATATAATAACATAAGAGAAACCCACACCCTACGCTTTATAGATCATAACCAAGTGTCATGACATAAATAATGGTTTTTTATAAGACATTAATAATTTTGTAATAAAATAACATAATCTATTGGATAATAACATTGGAATAAGACTTAGAGTTTCAGTTTATACATGAACATTTTCAATATTATTTCATGTCTACACGCCATGATGTTTATAATATGTTAGGGTTAGTCTAACAACTCATGAACATACTTTCGGATCGGGATAACCTCTCATGTTCCCTATTTTTGGCTTGGGATAACCTCTCATATAACTTATTTTAGGATTGGTGTAACATCATTTTTACCCTTTGATATCATATAAAATTAATCATTATCTAATTCATTGTAAAGGGGAATATGTCCCACTTGTAACATAATTAAAATAATACACAAGAGTTCCAAAATATAATAAAAATTAATCACATTAGAACCAATGAAATGAAATGGGTTTCATAAAAATTGCATCCTAGATTAGCCTATGGAAAATAATTGTTTTATATTCATTTCATCATATTATCATAAATTAACCCATTTAAAAAGATCTAGGTTTCAAAATAATTCTACCACATTATAACAAATTAAAAAAGAAGGAGGTTTCATATGAATATCTTCAGGGTATAACTCATGGAAGGGAAATGAGTTTAAAAATTGATTTCATTAAAAACATATAACCATTATAGAAATATATGGAATGGTATCCTTGTATAATAGACCCATTAAAAACTAATTACCATTAATTTATTTCAACTTATATGGATAATGATTTTGAAAGAGAAATCACTTAGAACACTTCTTGATAAACATATCATTTCCTTGAAAATAAAATTTGTAATGTCACATTTACAAAAAAGTATTATATAAAAACATTTAATTGAAGTTTTTATGGAAGAATTTTCTTAACAAATTAATAGATATATTTCTCATGATATTGGGATATTTATTTCTTATGTCCTACTCATTTAAATAAATATTCATTGCACATTTTTGGTAAAAGAAAACATGGATTTGATAGAAAATGATTTTAATATTCCTTTAGAAATAAATTTATAAAAATAAAATATGGTAAAATTTTTCATTAATAAAAAATTGGTTTTATTTTTTCAACATTATTTTAAACTCTTTTAGAAAATGTAATATTCAATGAAAAATGATTTTCAACCAAAGAGAGAAATAATGTTAATTTTATATAAAAAAACTATTCTAAACTCTTGAGTAATAAATAGATGAAAATTAATAGAAAAAATGTATTATAATGAAATAGAAATATTAGAATAAAATTCATGACTTTATTGAGAGATGGATCATAATAGTTTTCCACCATAAACGTAATTATAAACAGTCTTAATAAATTAAGAGATTGTAACATAAAATCCATACAACATTAGAAACATTGAATCGTAATCCCCATGTAGGAATAAAATTAAATAAAATATTAAATATCTTTATTATAAATAAATTAATTATATTTTATGTAAATTTAGTTTTATATACACCTCATAAAAGAAGAATGGTGTATAACAGGACCAATATCTCAATGAAATCAAATTGAGACCAATATCTCTTAAGGAATGGGTTTTTTTAACATTAAACACCATGAAAGAAAGAACATAATATGGATATATAAGTTATAATAATTTAGTAAGATTAATCATTAAACGTATTCATTGGAATTATATACATGTCATAATATAAACACATGGTGAAGATGGAAAGTGTCTCAATGAAAATAAAAGTGTGAAAGAAATGCATTACCCCTTTAGTAATTTTTGGAATTATAAGACCTAATAAATAATGTGATACAATGAAACATTAAATATTATTAATATAAATAAATTCCTGATATATCATGTTAATGATTAATTATATACACGACACAAAATAAATAAGTGATGAATTTATTATTTCTCCTAGAATGAAAATAGAGTCTAAAAATACATTACCTTAAATCTTGACTACCTTCCGACACATTTGATCCTCTTATATAATAATTATATTTTTATAAAATATAAAATAAATAAATAAATATATACATATATATATCATACCAAATATTATTCACTTATGAACATTTATAATCAGTTTATTAAGAATTCTGTGTTAAAATCACATTTTGGGAAATAACTGCAATTTTCATATATATTTTGAATTATTATTTATAGTATTCTTACATTGATAATAATTCCATAATATCCAAAATTTTATCCATTATAAAAATATAATTTATATTAATTATATATTAATTTATTTTAATCCAATATTTTTTTGGTAGAATAATAAATATCTCACTTATATAGACAAGAGGCCATAAGAACACATGAACATTATTTCAATTTTACCGACGGGTTGAAAAAAGAATGTAAAATAATATATTAAAATTAAATAATATTTTTTTATATAATATATATATATATAACATATTTTATTTAAATTTATCCATATGTCATTCCCTGTAATGAAAGACATAATTAAATCGCATTATTGTGTGGCAGTCCCCTATACATAAAAACGACATTATTGTATTCCAATGAATTAGAATGTAAAAAAATAAAATGAGACATCATGATTAAAAAAGAATTATAATATGATAAATATAATATATAACCAATAAATACATCATTCTTTATATCCTCAATATTTTTTTTAAGGAAAATGAATAAAATCAGTTCGTGAAGAGATAGTCCTGCATACAGAGAAATGATGATTTTTTGACCCATTTGATTGAAGAGGATAAATATTTAGTTTATCAAATTAAAATAACAGTGTATATTTATATTTAATATAATATGGTTATCACATAGTAATGGATTATAATGAATACATGAGGGTTTCAATGAAATAAAAATAGACACCCAATTAAGGATCTTACCTCTTGTTTTTGACAACTACTTTTTCTTTTCTCAAAAAAGAATTTTTTGTTGAACTTATGAAACAAAAAGGATTATATGATTCTATTAGGATATTATTCAAGGTATTTAGTATTTTCTACGTAAATAAAATAGGTTTTTATTTTTTTAGTGGATATGAGAGGGGGGGCTTTAATAAGTGAGGTAAATGTCTCACTTGTCATTTTTGAAGAGAAAAATATGTAAACACGTTTTACACTATCCAAAATGGTTCATTAATGAATATAGAAGTTATATAATATAAATATTTATATTTTATTGTGTTTTAAATTTTTTTGGTTATTTTTTACACATATATTTTTAGTTCAACCCCAATAACTTCATTTATTTGTTAACAACGTTAAATAACTTTTATTATCTTCAATATTCATTTTAGAAAAAAATTTATTTTGAAATTAGTAGATAATTTAAATTATTATAATCCCAAATATGGACTGAATTTTTCAATATTTTGTTCATTGATGTTAAAATAAATAATATAAAATTTAACTCGTAGAGGAGAATCAAAACATAGATTTTAAAAAGAAAATATAAAATATTTTGATCTTTTTAATGATTATTCCATATATAATTGATTATAATGACGTAAATGGTATTATTGGTTATATAATTCAACAATAAATTATTTTAAAACAATATTAAAAAATTTCTTCTATAAATAAATCCACTAAAATAAATGGCTTTGGAAAACAAAAAACCTGTATTTTTACTTTTCATCTAACAAATTGCATTCTAATAAAATATAAAAAATTCACCATAAGAAATTTGTAAAATTTTTATTCATAATAATCAGTTTATTTTTTAAATTTAACCATATTAAAGGCTGAAATTTTATTTTTGAAATACATGTGATGAATGGAGACATAACTAATATTTTGAAATATTGTGTTCTTAGCATACAAAAAGATTGATTCTTATCTATTCTCTAGAAATCAGAAAAGATAAGTGTTAAAACATTAACTGAATATAAAATCTATATAGGAAAGAATACTTTGGACATATTAGACAAAAAAATTATTATAATTGCAAATATTGAACACATTTCACCATAATTCATTCACAAGATTTTTAAATTTTAATTTAAAATTAATCAATTAGACACGATTAGAAAGTGGGATTTCAATGAGAAAATAATAAAAATATAAAACATTTATTAAAATATTATTCAATAATAAAATGATTAAAATGATCAAAATTGGATTGTTATATATAATTGGGATAATATTTCCTTTAAACCTATATACAAATAATTTTAATTTTTTTAAAATTATTTAATGAAATGACATTTCTTAATAAAAACCAGTATTTCACTATACAAAAAGAAATTATCTTCATAGAAAATTATAAAGAATTTACCTTATTAAAACATGGAAAGTTTTATTTAAAATATTATCTTACTATTTAAAAAAATGAAAATTTTCAAAAAATATTTTAAAATAAATTTCCAAAAATGCAATCAAACATTACTTTTAGAAAAGTAAAATTTTTAACTATAATGCTATATTTTTTCATATATCATTTCAAGAATGAACATAATATAAATGTTAAAAACGTTTATTGAATATATAATATATAAATTAGTTTAAATAATTTCCTCAAATTATTATAAAATTTATTTTGTTAAAAATGTTTTTTTTCAATCAATTTATTTTAAAAAGATATCCCTTATTTTAAAATTGTTTTCTATTTATTTTTTAATTAATTGGTCATTAATGAACTCAATTTTTCATATGTATAAACCAACTATTTATATAATTTTTTTGAATCCTATTCATACAATTCATTCCATCTTCTAGTTGATAATTAGAGCATGAAATAATAATAATTTTATAATATAACACATTTTTTTATACTTACTGTTGAATGTTAATCAGGATAAATTTTGTGTTGTATGTAATTCGAGATAATATTTGTATTAAAGTTAATTAAAGATAAACTAATGATTTCTTGTAATGAAAAATAATGTAATGATTAAATTTATTTGAAAATTAAATTACACATAATTCATAGGTGTTAAATTTTATACACTAAAAAATGACATGAAATTTATAACCATTGTTATGATGAATAAGGATACATCTACGTCATTATAGACTAATGTTTCCATGTGGCTTCATCAACATGATAGTTTCACATAGAAATATTGATCTGGTGAGTGGTTATGAATTTTATTTCTTTCTTTTCATAGCCTAGAATCTCTTCTGATTGTTCCTCATAAGAAATATCTATCTATGGTTGAAGGACCACTGAGTTTAATACTTATCATTGATAAGTTATTTATTTCCTCATGAGTGATTCATGGAAGACATTGTAAACATGACTTAGTTTTGTATTAATCTTAAAAGGATAAGCTACTATCCTAATATGATCGGGTATTTTTATGGGAATGAATAATCCATTTTATTTGTTCTCTTACTACATTTGATAGATAAATTTTTATAAAGAACTAATCAAAAAATTCAAATTCTTGATCACATTGAATATTATCAGCATAAATTTTCAATAGATATTATGTTGTCTTTACAATCCGGTGAATAGATATGAACTTCTATACAATCTCATAAAGATGAAATGTTCTTAATATTTTTCAATATGAATCTTCATTCACGTGTGATTGATTTTTACTATTATTTCGATAATGATCTTGATAATAATCTATATTAACACTTGAGTGAAATCTATTTTTGCATCAAAACTCATATAGAGTATGGTGTTGTTCCAAACCAACTTGTAAATACATTGAATAGGTTCACACAATATTTATAAGGATTCAATTGTTCAATTAGACAGACCATCTATTTAAAAATGATACATTGTAAAAAAAACTAAGAAATGTATTAGTATATTCATGTAGACATCTATAAAACATTTAGGTAAACATTTGATACCAATAATATATAATTTAATGTGGTGCCTCATGAAATATTTCCTAATGAATAATTTATATTATAGTTAGAGGACCTAGAGTGAAATCATATCTGATAGTAATGGTGTTATAACTTTGTAATGTTATAAACTACAACACACAATTACCTCAACATCAGTGGTAATATAATCCCTTTATATTACCAAGAACATAAATAAACTGTCTACAATGTGTATTTTAATTCTTTCATAATTAACTTTTCCCCTAAAATATATACAGTACCAAAGGGTTTTATTACAGAAAATACCTCTTAAATAATCATTAATGTTGTTAAAATCCAATCATAACAATCCACAATTATAATGTCAATGAGTTGAAAATATGAGAAACTATATAATAATAAACCATTGAGGGAATCCATAACTATTAAATTAACTGTTAATAGAGACATGTATGATTACAAAAATAAAACTCACCTTATATGTTTCTTGATTATTATCAAAAAATACCATTATTATGATTTTTAATGATCAAAATTAATAAATATAATAATATAAATACTTCCACCATATGAATTAAATGATTTGGAAAACATATCCCTTCATTGGTAAAGGGGATGACCCCTTGTTTTGGGAATTGACTCAGATAATTTAAAAGATCCTATCATATAATAAATCTAAATCATTAGAATTTTTTTCCTCAATGACCTTTATTTCAACATTCAAAACAACTTCCCCTCTATTTTATATAATCGTCTATGATCTTATTCCCACCATCATGGCATGTATGTATCTGAATCTTATTTCATCTCTATTCATTTTCATATGAATTTCCATAAAATTCAATATTCTTCTTTTTTGATGTGTCTGAAATATCATCGATGTTCATGTTTCATAACATATATCATGATAGATGATTAGGAATAATCAGAATATCATTCTCCCCAATCATCAACAAATTGGTTCTCCCATAAAAAAAATTTCTCTCAAATTTTGTGTTAACATGATTTCTTCTGGTTATATCCATTGATTAAAACAAAAACAATTATTGAGATAATTAGTTTTTATATTTGTAAACAATATAATCATGAAACATATTTTAAAAAATGTATTAATCATGAAAACATAATTTATATATATGATTATTTTGGTCATTACATGTCAATTCATATGCATCATCTATTTAGAACATTCATATTGGTTTAGGAAGATTTTGTGACTTTCCCAAGAAAATAATCGGGGTTTGTAAAACCACATGTGTGGAAAAGACCATTCTCATTTATTTGGTGATGATCTAATCCTTCCAAATGATCTATTTTCAATGTTATTAACCATATGTACCATTGTTTGAGAGTAAGATCAACTTGTAGTATCAAAATAGGGATATAATTTTTCGGAACCCACTAATTATATCAATTAATAAACTTCCATGACATTTTCCAATACAATGAATCATCCACAAAAATATCTTTAGAAATATCTCTACAAATATATATATATATATATACCATGGGATCTCACTAAATTTTTCTTACCCTATTTTTTAATAGTTAACTACTACTTGTTCAGGTAAAAATAGTTTAGACCCAAGCTTATCATACATAAACATTGCATCTTAATGGGATAATATTCATTACATAACAAAATAATTCATGCATTTATCATTTAGTTATTATTACTTTGGAAAAATGTTCACATAAACGACATGTCTGTGAGTGAGCTATGTAATCCCCCATTATAATATTTTTAATTATCAAAATTTTTATACATATCATACATAATATTTTTATTTATATACTGATGAAATAATTCTTATGAAAGGATGATATTAGATGCTCAGTAAGGGTAAATAATGTAGATATCGATATAAAATTAGAATATGGGTATTCATATATGAGAATAATATGTATAAATAATACCCTCCTTATCATAGATCATAAAGAATATTCATGGAATAAATCATGGAAGTTCATAATACATGAATCATAATGAAATAAAATTCCATGAGTAATGATAACATAATATTGGAATATGAAATATATTTTTGGAATATAAATAATAATAGAAATTATTATGTCATAGAAACACAAAAATATGTTCATAACATGTTAAGCTTAGTTTTTCGACCCGTGTACCAACATTGTACATAGAATAACCTGATGTGTACCCTATTTTAGGATTGGGATATCCTCTTGTGTGTCTAATATTATTATTGGAACAACTTTCCATAAATCCTTTGTGCTCATATAACATTAATCATTTCCGAGTGAATTTATGTTAGATATAGGTCTCCCTTATCACATAATTAAAATAATACAAATGTGTTCCACAATATCATAAAATGTTCATGATTATCATAACCGATTAAAATTAATGGGTTTCATTATCATTTCATCATGCCATAACCTATGGGAGGGATATATGTTCATGAACATTTCATCATTTCCTCATTTTATCATTCCATATCATTTGGAAAAATAAATGGGTTTCATTAAAAAAATTTCTTCGAATAACACATGGAAAAATAAGGGGATAAATTAAGAATTATAAAATGGTATAACATGTGGATGGTAAACAAGTTTCATAAACCTCATGACAGTATGAATTTAACCCATTAAGAGAAAAAATAAGAATGTTATACTTGGATCGTATCAACAGTAAATAATATGTAACATTAATTAATTCCATCTTATATAATGAATTATTTGGATTGAAAATTCATTTGAAGCATTTCAAGAATAAAATATCATTTTGTTGAAAATATCATTTTTGAAAATAAAATTTCATAAAAGATTTTGTAATTTATTATTTAATAATAATAATAAAAAAATTTAAAGGATAGATAAAATAATATGATGTGAATTTCATCCAGAATGTTTCCATTTATTTTGTACAAGTTAAGAAAATATTTTTTTTTATTTTCTATAAAATAGAATGATCCATATTTAGAAAAAACATTATGATTCCATTCAAAAAATTCTAAAAATACGAACATCGGTAAATATTTCATTAATAAATAATACGAGCAATTTTGAAACCAGTTTTGAAAACATTTCTTATAAAAATGTTTTTGGAAGAATAACTATTTTAAACTAATGATTGAAATCAAGTCGATTTTCATTGAAATGATTATTTTAAACTAATGAGTGTACACATAGATGAAAATCAATTGAAAAAAATTATAGTTTGGATATAACTATAGAAGAAAAAATTTAACCAGACTCTTGATATATTTATCATAATATATTATAATCATAAGTGTAATAATAAAAAATCGTATCAAACAGTGAGACAATAACATAAAATAAAACAACTTTGGTAACATTGAATTACTAAATCCTTAAAGGAATAACATTAAATAAAACATATAATATCATTAAGGTAAATAAATTAATGATATTTCATATCAAAGTAGTTGTATATACACCTCATAAAAAAAATTGGTTTATAAAATAACATGTTAATGGGTAATTATATGCAACACACAAAAGATACTATCGATGAATTTCCATATGACTCCCAAATAAACAGTGATTAAAAATCACATACCATAAGTCTTGAATTCTATCATATAAATTATAGCCACTGATGTAATAAATACATGTTTATTATAAATAAATCATATAACCATACATATATATATATATCATAAAATATCCAACATACATAAAACCATTTATTACCTATTTATAATCAATTCTTCATTAAAATAATGTTTTGGGAACCAACTGATTGGTTTTTATTATATAGTTTGATTTGTTACAATTAGTCATATTACATTGATAATGGTTACTTAATTAATAAAATGATATAAATGATATAAATATCATATATATATATATATTTAGTATATATGTATTTATAGTAATTCATAAATGTTAGAGGTATGAAATTAAATACCACGTTCATGGAGTGGAATGTCTTACGTATGCTTGAACATTGTATCAATTTTGGAAATGGGTTAAAAGAAATAATTTTAAATAATATATTATCATTCATGAATAAATTTTAATGTCATTTATATCACATATTTTAATTAAACCCAACCTTATTACCTTCCATATAATGTGTGAATACTAACATCGCTTCAAGAGGCGGTAGTCCGGCTTACACAAGAATGAAATTATCATATTCCCATGGAAGAAAATTATGAAAAAATTGTTATATCATATTTAAAAAGAATAAAGATATCATAAATTTCATATATATAAAACAAACACAATATTATTCTTATCCATAATATCGGCTGATTGAAAAAATGAATAATATTGGCTTGTGATGCGATAGCCCGTCATTAACAAGAACAATGATTTCATGGCCCTTTTTATCAAAGTGGAGAAATATTTATGTTATTACATAAACATACTAAAATATTATTATATTATATATATATATATATTCATGTCATATTGGTTGAACAATAATTTTTTTATTTGGATGAAGAAATAAAATAAAATGCTTGATTAGGGACGTTTCCTCTTTTTCATACATCTTATTTGGGTTTTCCCCAAAAGGATTTATAGGTTGGATTTTAGAAAGAAAAACTAAGGATTATAGGATTATAGTATTGAAATAATTAATATATTTCTATAGGAATTTTAAAAACTTATCAGTTTTGAATGGGTGGAGAGGATTTGAGAGGGTGTGTCCTTTTATAAATGAGTAGAGTTCCATAGTTGAAATTTTTGAAATTAAAAATGTGAACCAATTTTTTTCTTTAAAAAATGATATGAACTGTAGAATTATAAATCATGGAAAATATAAGGAAAAAATATGTCTATAAAATAGATTTTAGAAATGTTTTTGTTTATTTATTGGCCTTTTCATTTTAGTTTAACCCCTAGTAGACCAATTATTACCTTATTCAAGAAATGTTTTTTCTTTTTTTCACAAATAACCATGATAAAAAATATAGTTAACCTTATTAAAAAATTAAATTAATTAGATTCCAAATATGGAATTCATTTTTTATAATTCCATTGACATAAGTAGAAAATATTAATTTAAAATTAGTAAAATGATTTTGATGTGAAATCATGATTTCATAGAGAAAATATTCAAATTTTCAAAAAAAAAATTATATCGTGATTCATTATAAAAATGATTTGGCTGATAGAAATTGTCTTGTTAGATATATTATTTGACTATGTATTCTATTAAAACCATCTTAAAACAAATTGGATGTTTTTAAAACCATAAAAGAAATTATAATTCCTTAGGAAAAAAACTCCTTTCACTATTAATTGAATAATTTATCTTAATAAACAATTTGATAAAATGAAAACTATTATAAATATTACATGTTATTTTTTAAAAAATGAATATAAATATTTCAATTTAATTTTATAAAAGTGAATTTTTTTAAAATAACTACAAAAGTGAAAAAATTTATTTTCAAAAAAATATAATTTTAAGAGTAGAATTGGATAAATTCATTATTCTTATATAAAATGTAAATTAGATTAATTTTAAATATGTTTTTTAATATATAATATATGAATTTCATTAAAATCATTTGGTATTGTTTTTCTTAATTTATTCTGGTGAAACATGATTCTTGTCATAAATATTTTATTCAAAAACTGTTTTCATCATTTTTGAAATAAATTTAATTTTCTTGTTTAGTTAATTGGTTAAAAAAGAAATATTTTTATAAAAATTATAAACTATATATTTTCATAATTTATATAATCATATTCACACATTTTATTCCAATGTCTTTTTGTAAACTACAATATTAAAAAAAAATAAGTCAATAATATTTCATGTCCCATTTAATCTCATTATCTTGTGTAATAAAGAATAAAATCAATGTTTTGTTTTACATAATCTAAACTCGGTGTTTCATATAACACTATCCAAACATAGTGTTTCATGTGATGATAAATATTAAAAATAATAAATTTATTTTAAAAAATATCTATTTTATAAAATATCATGGTATTGCACCCGTGATTATTGAGAAGAACTAACATGAACTTAAAAGGTTCAATTGAAAATCCCACCCTCTCCAAGGCTCTCTCGTAAATAAAAAATACAATAAATTAATATAAAATTAGAAAAAGTAGATTATGTTTCTCAACATAAATTTCAATATATAAAATATAATATCACGCCCCAATATCAACAGTCTTGTGCACATATCCATTCTATATATTATAGTCTTATCATGTCTACATGTAAATTATATGTTTCTTTAAAAACCATACAAACTCTAATCCCTTGTAAGGGCCAACATCTTATTTTGGAATCAGTCAATATCCATATAAATCCTTCCACTTTTACATTATTATCTACATCATTGTACATTTTACTAAAACCACATAACCAATTATGTAACATTTATGGAACATAATAGGCATCATAGTTATTCCATATCCCTAAGATGCATTACCCTGACAACATATCACTTCCTCTCAACATCTATAATCACCACCAAATGTGTCATAATTGGCCGGTACTCAACAAAAAATTAGAATCTCCACCATGTACTAATTATCAAGAGAAAATGATGATAAGGTTGTAATCATCCATGTATTCCCGCACCATCCTTGATATTGGGTAAAAAACACCAATTAATTTTGGTGGTTTTACATAGTACTTATCCTTGGTGGATTCTTATAAAAGTAGTTGAAAATAAAATGATATATATGTAGGTTAACAATATGAATCTATTAACTCAAAACTAGTGTTTCCATTATTAGATTATTAAAAAATAATTGGGTTTTCACTATATAAGATTCATTAGTTTGAAAGACTTTAAAATCTAGATACCTTCATGATTCCAATATTATACAGGAAATATAAAAACATAACATAAGAAACATTCTTTAGTCCTTGTTATCACTCACAATATCCTTTATAATATCCTAGGTAATGAAAATATAATAAACAGTGTCCTCAGATTCATAGAAATTGTTATATACAATGAAAGCTATCATGAGTAACTAAATAATAATTAACCTAACACAGTGGATAATAAAAACACATTCCATGCATTCAACCACTTCATTTCAATTAAAATTCATGAACACTATCATTATAAAAAACACATCGATAATAAAAAATAAATTCCAAATAAACAAGATTTTAATTTTTTTTAATTCGTGGTCAATACATATCAACCAAGACATCATGAATATTACCATTGTGGCTTGTCAAACAAAAAAATATAAGTTAATAAATCGGTATTTCTAAACCAAGTTACCATCTAATATCACATAAATACACATTTATTCTGATAATAAATTATTATGGATTAAGGGGATATCTGTAGTCGATCTCTACTCACCATATTCATATTATATTCATTCAACATATATTAAATTATAAATGTAATTCTTTCTCAAACATACTTATAATTGAACAATTATTCATATTGAATCAATAATATAGAACATAAATATTTCATCACCAGAAAACATTTAGTTTAATAAAAAACAAAATATAATTGTATCATATCCCCATTAACATTAGCGGGTGTATTCGTATAAGGCCCCAACCTTAAACCTTACTTAATCTTGAGTTATTACAAGATTTCACATTGAGGATATTTTCAGGTTTAGAGTTTTAGAGAATTAGATCAAGAAAATGCATTACATTCCACATTTAAACAAAGTGGTTACATAAAATATTGTATTCATCTTTCCCATCAGCAGAAACATATTTAAAATAAAACATGGATTCTTTCTTGACACTTTCTTTACACTATCATCATATCATGTACCTTTCCCTTAACCTGTGAAAAAAACATTTCAAAAACATGGGATGTGCATAAAAATATCAGTAAGGGATATAAAAATATGGAAAGGAAACATGAGTACATGTATACATAAGAATCGGTCAAATCATACTTTACCCATAAAACATAAGAACTTTAACATACCTCATCAAATAATGAATAAATCATAGAAATCATAAGACATAAAGGTAACTTGAGGCATTCATAACATTTTTACGTAGGGAGTAACACTCTTGGTTACTTTTGGAAAACCCATCACAGTATATTCCCCAAATCTATTCAAAGAATCCTTAACTTTTAACTCCTTTGCATTACCCAATGCATTGCAGCGCTATATCGGGCTCACCCGCCCTTAGTTTATCATGGAACCACCCGTCTTCATAACAATGCCCAAGAACCGTAACATAATCGTATCACATAAAACATGCATAAAGGAAACATAACATTTCCACCTTTCAATCACAAGATATCAATACAACACATTGATATAAAAACATTATGAAAACCATTATCAATACCAAAGTAAAACATGGTATTCATTTTTCATTCAAAAAAATTTATGGATTGTGGAGGAAGCCGAAACTCATATAATGGTCACGGTTGTGGAGAAGTCATTGTCCCCGCATACGTATGACAAAAAAACATTCCCTTTTTTCGTTTAGTAAATGGTTCATATAAAATGATTCCTTTTGAATAATCGTAAATGTAAAAGGGGTTTATACATCGTATAAAAGAAAGTTGTGTATAAAACAAAATATGCCTCAATGAAAGGAGATTGAGACAGATTCCATTACAAAGATCATTTTTTAAATAATGTAGATCTATTATGTGTATTCACTATATTTACACATAAATGAAGTATAAATACAAGATAGTAGATAATAATATCATGACATAATTTGAATTTTGGAGATTAACCGAAAGAACGGAAATTGGATTAAGAAGTTCACTTACCTCGTGTCCGACGTGACTCGATTGCCCTTTAATCTCATGAATAATAAACCTGAGTTAATTTCTACTTTCTTAAGAACCTTTTTCAAGTTCATTATTCCTTTTATTTCACTTATTACCATGTTATGAACACTATATAATTATTTAAGTTAATAATGGTTGTTTTGTCAATCATTGCTACTTGAGTAAAAAAATAAACCCTTTATAATTACAAGTTTGTTTATAGGGTAAAATATCCATTATATCCAGAATTATATTCCTTATGTATATATCATATATATCATATATATCCATTATATACATGCATTTATAATATTACATAACATTTAGAGATATGAAATGAAATGCACCGTTCATAGAGACGTTAAGCCGTACGTACGCTTGAACACTACTTCAATTTCTATTTCATATTTAATGGAATTACATCATAATTATAAATAATAGTATTATAATTCCAGTATGGTATCATATATAATATCATTAAATCTATCCTTTATACGTACAACATATGGTATTAACGAATCAAATCACTTTGAGGGGGCGGTAGTCCGCACTTCCTAAAATGAAGATATCGTGTTTACCAATAATGGAAACTATAAAGGTATGAAAAAAATGAAAAATATAGAATCTTAAGGGAAACATAAACATATTATATATCATATATAAATATAGTGTCATCTTAATGGCCACCTTTGAAGGTGTTAGAAGAATATTTAACAATCATCGTTTCGTGAGGCAGAAAATCACCATCCACGGAAGCAGTATGCTCTTTAACCATTAGATGAATGTGTGTGTAAGTGTAGCTAGAATCATTATTATAAAAACAGCATAGTATATTTAATATACTTGAGTTGTTACAAAGAAATTAATAAAAATAGTTTAGGGGGTTGGAGAAGCAAAATAAAACAAAGGAACACAAGTGAAGACATTACCTTAAAATCGGGTAACTCTCTTTGGTTTGAACCAAAAGGGTGTCTTGAAGAGCTTCCTGCCTAAGTAAAGGATTATAGGATGAGTATAGGGATGTTTCGAGACAAAATGATCAGAGATTGGCCGATCGAAAGGCTTGAGAGGTGTGGGTAACAGGGTAGAGTTGGGGGCCTTTTATAAGTAGAGAAGAGGGGCACTCTTGGAATGTCTTGAAAAGTAACATTATTATAAAAATATATTCATACATTAAAGGTCCCAATATTATATATTTCGAGGATAAGGTGATAATAGTTCGAAATCCACCCATCCAATAGGTTTTTGACATTTGTTGGTCTTTGATTTTACATTATCTTTTCATTTTATTTAAATCGTTAAATATGAGGTAATCATTGCATCATCATGGTGTCATAAATAATATAATTTTTTTAATGTCTAAAAATTATAAACAAAATATCATGATGTAGGAAATAGTTTTATCTTTCTAATGAATATTTATAGTCAAAAATATGACTTGTTTAACCCAATGTAAAAATAGTTTTAGTAAAACAACACATGTTTGTGTCATTTTTACTTTTACTTTAAATAAAAGGAATTAATGCTATTATCTTACCAAAGTGGATCTATGGGGTCCCACAAATCAAACCATGGGTTGTATTGGTCGGCCATGACACATCCAATAAGGGTAGGACATGTGTCAAGGTCATTTCATATTATTAAAACATTATTTTTACCTTAAACTATACTGATTACCTCTAATCGCTATTAAAAACTTAAAAGATACTATTCACCAAAAAATTATTTCAATCCCATTGAACCAAATTTTTCTTCCTAATGACAACCATGTATTTCGGATTTTTTAAATTCAAAACACAGAGGTGGTAAATTGTCTTTTAAACAAAAAATCAGTTTTTTAAGTATCACATAGGGGTTTCACTATTCATCAAAAAATTGAAGTTTTTCAGAAAACCACCAAAACTTCACCCTAAGTTATAATTGATATTATGAATTCAAAAATGATGTATATTTTAAAAAATTCAAAACATATAAGTTAAAATAATTAATTTAATAATTAATTCCCACTTTCAGAACAAATAGCGTGTTTTTATGAAACAATATATATCAAAATATTGACACTAGTTTAAGTCCAATTTGAAAGTGAAATTAATACCAACGACCACTATTGGATTAAATGGTAAAAATAGATTCTAATTTCATTTTAAAACCAATTTAAAAGATAATATAATCATATAAATAAATTAGATTAAAAAGTGGGTTTGAATTAAAATACAACATTTTTCACTATTTATTAAAAAAATGAACATTATCAGAAAAATACCAGAAATTTATCCAAAGTAAATATCAATGTCCCAATCATAAAGAATAAGTTTATTTTGAAAAATATAGCTTATAAATTTATCAAAAGATATATTCAAAAATGGTTTTCCATCAAAAGGCGGTAAAACAATCTTTTAGAAATATTAGATTATTTCATGCTTAATATTGGATTTATTCTCATTTTAATCCTCTAAAACACTATATAATTCATTAATAGACATAGATAATAATATCTATTATTCATTACTTACATGGGATGTTACATCCTTCCCCCCTTTAGAAAATTGCGTCCCCGCAATTTATTTACTTATCGAAAAAGTGGGGGTCTGTAGCCCTTATTGCATTTTCAGATTCCCATGTTACCTCTTCACCCATGTGGTTCTTCCACAAAACCTTTACATGATGAATCACCTTATTCCTCAACACTTTCTCCCTGTGATCAAGAATATGGACTGGTTGTTCTTCATAAGATATATTCTCTTCCAACTGAACTACCTCTGGGCTCAAAACATGAGACGGATCCGGCATATACTCTCTCAACATCGAAACATGAAAAAACAATTGTGTACCTGAGATAAACTTGGAGGTAAAGACACTCGGTAAGCAACTAATCAAACTCTCTCCATAATTTCATATGGTCCAATGAACCATGGACTCAACGTTCATTTCTTACCAAATCACTTCACACCTTTCCACGGTGAAACATTAAGAAAAACATGATCATCTACCTCGAAAGATAGATCCTTCCTCCGGTTATCCGCATAACTCTTCTGCCTGCTCTGAGCTGTTCTCATGTGTTTATAAATCAACTGAACTTTTTTTGCCATCTCTTCTACCAATTATGGTCCCATCGGCTTCTTTTCACCAACTTCATCCCAAAAAACTAGAGTTCGACACTACTTCCCAGATAACGCCTCAAATGGTGCCATCTGTATACTGGAATGAAAACTATTATTAAAAGAAAACTCAACCAAAGAATTATGTTGGTCCCAACTTCCCTGGTAATCCATCAAAAAAGAATGTAACATATCTTCCAAAGTCTGAATTTTTTGTTCTGACTACCCATCTAATTGAGGATGAAAAGCTATACTAAAATTTAATACAGTACCTAACGAGTTCTGAAGGCCTTTCCAAAAGTTATAAGTAAACATGGGATCACGATCAGATACAATTGAGAGGGGAACACCCTACAACCTGACTATCTCATTATGATACAAACTAGAAATTTGATCTAGGGAAAAATTATCTCATATAACATGGAAATGAGCAGATTTAGTCAAGCGATCAACAATAACCCAGATTGTATTCTTACCTCGAGGTGTATTCCGCAATCCCAAAAAAACGTCAATGGATATATTCTCCCATATCCACTATGGTACTGGTAAAGGCTGAAGCATCAAGTGCGGTAACTTCCGCATTGATTTTACCTATTGAAAAGTTGAACACTTCATAGTAAAATCAACAATATCCCTTTTCATTCCATCCCACCAGTAATACTCCCGAAGATCTATATACATCTTAGTACTTCCTGGATGAACTGAAAACGGATAACTATGAGCTTCACAGAAAAAATCTCTCTTAAACTTTGAATCACAAGGCACACACAATCTCTTCCCAAATCTCAAAACACAATCATTATCAATGTTGATTTCAAGCAAATTACCCTTCTGAACCAGCTCTACCTTTTTCTGCAACTCACTATCTTGCTTCTGTGCTTTCTTAATTCTGTCTGATGGAGATGATCTCACAAATACCTGAAAAAATAGAAGAACTTCGTGCACCAACAACTTCTATTCCAAATTTCATCAAATCCTTAACCAAAGGATCATGTTCCAAACGCAACATTGTTAATTTTTCATTACTTTTTTGACTCAAAGCCTCATCCACATTATTTTATTTTCCCAGATGGTAATGAATTGTACAATCATAATACTTGATTAATTCTAGCCATCTCTTCTATCTCATGTTCAATACATTCTGAGATAATATATACTTTAAACTTTTGTGATCGGTATATATTTCACATTTTACTCCATACAAATGATGCCTCCAAATTTGTAAAGTGAAAACAACAGCAGCTAATTCCAAATCATGTGTAGGGTAATTTACCTCATGAGTTTTCAACTGATGTGAAGCATAAGAAATTACCTGGTCATTCTGAATTAGAACACAGCCAAGTCCTTTCAATGAAGAATCACTGTAGATAACAAACTCACCATTCCTGGAAGGTAGTTCCAAAACTGTAGCATTCCCCAGTCTGCTTTTCAATTCCTGAAAACAATCACCACATTCTTTTATCTAGATAAACCTAACATGCTTCAGAGTTAGCTTAGTCATTGGACTAGATAACCGTGAAAAATTTCTAAAAAACCTTCAGAAATATCCTTCCAATCCAAGGAAGATACGAATCTCAGTTACATTTGTGGGTCTTGGCCATTCTTCAAAAACCTTTTTTTTTCTAGGATCAAAAGTTTTCCCATATTTAGAAACTATGTGACCAAGGAATGAAATTTCTTACAACCAAAACTCACACTTGATGAATTTACCATACAACTTATTTTCTTTTAAGTTTTGCAAGATAACCCTTAAATGTCTTTCATTCTCCTCTTTAGTTTTAGAAAACACCAATATATCATCAATGAAAACCACAACAAACATATCCAACAACTCTTGGAAAATTCTATTCATAAGGTCCGTGAATACAGCATGATCATTGGTTATCCCAAAAGACATTACTAAAAATTCATAATGGCCATATCTTGTACGAAACACAGTCTTCGGAATATCTGCTTCCATTACCTTCAGCTGATGGTACCCCGATCTCAGGTAAATGTTTGAAAAAAACTGAGCTCCCTGGAGCTGATCAAAAAAATCATCGATATGAGGCAAAAGATACTTGTTCTTAATAGTGATATTATTCAAGGCACAATAATCAATGAAAAGTCTCATAGAAACATCTTTCTTTTTAACAAAAAAAATAGGAGCACCACATGGTGATGTGCTAGGTCGAATGAAATCTTTCTCTAATAAATCTTGCAATTGCTCCTTCATCTCTTAATGTTTAGTTTGAGCCATTCGATAAGGGGGTTTTGAAATTGGCTAAGCATTAGGAACTAAGATAACAACAAATTCAACATCCCGATCTGGTATTATTCTTTGAAACTCATCGGGAAAAACATCAGGTTACTTATTTACCACTGGCACATCATTAACTTGAACAGTTCCCTTGTTTTCAACGATATGTGCAAGGTAACATTAATTTCCATCTTTTACAAGTTTCTCGGCCTCTTGATATGTTATAAATAGTAAGGGTTCATTCTTGTACACAAACTGAAACTCTTTCTGAAAAGAAACTTATTTAGCTCTACAGTCAATCTTAGAATAGTAAATAGAGATCCAGTCTATACCCAGGATAACATCAAACTCTACTAGAGGTAAAAAATTAAGGTTTTCAAGTAGGTTCTTTCCAAGGATAAGGATTGGAAGATTCTTATAAATTCTTTTTCCCTCAACATTTCCCCAGGTGTTTTTACCACAAGTTCAGGAGTAATTTCTTGAGATGGTATTCCCATTTTACTAGAAATGTTTTCAGAGATGAAAGAATGTGTAGACCCCGAATCAAACAACACACTGGCATATTCTGAAAAAACAAACAAAGTACCCGATACCACATCATTTGATGGCCCAACATCTACTAAAGTAGTTTCATAGGATTTCACCACCCCTTTATCCTTGTAGTCTAACTGCTTCCCATCACTCAAGATCATTTTCGGACACTCGTTTTCATAGTGACCCATCTCATTGCACTTAAAACATTTCACTAACTGTAAATCAAATTTGGTCATACCATCACCCCGATATTTTTCAGTGCAATCACGAGCCTTATGTCTCATCTTACCGCATCGATAGCACTTTCTAGAATTCAGAAGACATACCCCATCATGCCTTTTACCACATTTATCACAAACTGGAAACATAGTTTTCTTACCATCAGACTTTTTTGAATAATTCTTCCCTTTCTCCTGCTACCTCAATCTCTTCTTCTTTTGGTTATTATAGAACACTTGATCATCGAAAAACTCCATTTCCACCTTCTCAACACATCGAACAAGATTTTCATAACTTTTGAACTCACGAGAAGCTAATTCCCTTCGATATTTTGGCTATAATCCTGAGTAAAAATGACTGATTTTACTATCAAGGTCTCAGATAAAATGTGGAGCACACCTTGAAAATCGAGTAAACCTTTCTTCATAGGAAGCCACTGAGTCTTCCACTTTCCTCAATTCCAGGAAATTTTTTCCATCCATTGTTGAAAAGCCTTAGGAGAATACTTCTCAAGAAACATACATTTGAATTCATCCCAGTAGAGAGCATAAATCTCATCAGCGTCTCTGATATTTTTAACCATAGACCACCACTGATATGCTTCACCCTCCAAAAGGTAAATAGAAATACTAACATTTTTATTGTCTGAACATCCCATGACATTGAAAACCTTCTCCATTGCTTTAATCCACCCTTCATCTAGCACAGGGTGAGATGATCCTCTGATTGATGGGGGATGTTGGCTCATGAAATGTTCCACCACTGACATGTTCCTCTGCGGTTGATCTGGTTGATCTCGTGCATGGATACTGCCACCATTTATCGCTTGAGTCAACTGTGCCACTACTGCAACAATCTATTCAGTTCCAATTCTGACCATCTCAGGAAGCTGATTCAGAAGGTTATTTCCTTCTGTATGAATTCCTAGCACTTCTTCCCTGTTTCCTCTACAGAAAACCATTCTGAACAAACATGTCTTAGATGAAGCAACATGGAAATCTTTAAATGCTATATCATTTCAATTTTACCATAATAAAAAAATATTTTTGGATAATCAGTTAATAGAATTATAACTCCTAAAGTTATCTAAACCGACCTTTGATACCAACTATAAGGCCCCATCCTTAAACCTTACTTAATCTTGAGTTATTACAAGATTACACATTGAGTATCTTTTCAGGTTTAGATTTATAGAGAATTAGATCATAAAACATTTATTACATTCCACATTTAAACAAAGTGGTTACATAAAAGATAATATTAATTTTTCCCATCAACGGAAACATATTTAAAATAAAACATGGATTCTTTCTTGACACTTCTTTGACACTATCATCATATCATGTAACTTTCCCTTGACCTATGAAAAAAACAATTCAAAAACTTCAGATTAGCATAAAAAGCTCAGTAAGGGATATAAAAATATGGAAAGGAAACATGAGTACATGTATACATAAGAATCAATGAAATCATACATTACCCATAAAACATAAGCACTATAACATACCTCATCAAATCATGAATAAATCATAGAAATATTAAGACATAAAGGTAACTTGAGGCATTCATAACATTATTACGTAGGGAGTAACCCTCTTGGTTACTTTTGGAATACTCATCATAGTATATTCCCTAAATCTCTTCGGAGAAACCTTAACGTTTAACTCCTTCGCGTTACCCAATTCATTGGAGAGCTATATCGGGCTCACCCACCCTTAGTTTATCACAGAACCACCCATCTTCATAATTATTCCCAAGAACCATAACATAATCGTATAACATAAAACATGAATAAAGGAAACATAACATTTCCACCTTTCAATCACAAGATATCAAAAAAAAATTGATATAAAAACATTATGAAAACCATTTTCAATACAAAAGTAAAACATGGTATTTATTTTTCATTCAAAAATTGTTATGGCTTGTAGAGGAATCCGAAACTCAAATAATTGTCACGGTGGTGGAGAAGTCGTTGTCGTCGCATACGTACGAAAACAAACATTCCCTTTTTTCATTTAGTAAATACTTTGTATAAAAATATTCCTTTTGAATAATCGTAAAAGTCAAAGGGTTTTATACACCGTATAAAAGAAGGTTGTGTATAAAACAAAATATGCCTCAATGAAAGGAGATTTAGACGGATTCCCATACAAAGATAATTTCTTAAATAAATTAGATCTATTATGTGTATTCACAATATTTATACATAAATAAATTATAAATACAAGATAGTACATAATAATATCATGAGATAATTTTAAAGTAGGACATTAACCCAAAGAACGGAAATTGGGTTAAGAAGTTCCCTTACCTCGTGTCCGACATGACTCAGTTGCTCTTTAATCTCCTGAATAATAAACTTGAGATAATTTCTACATGCATAAAAACCTTTTTAAAGTTCATTATTCCTTTAATATCACTTATTACCATGTTATGAACACTATGTAATTATTTAATTTAATAATGGTTGTTTTGTCAATCATTGCTACTTGAGTCAAAAACAAACTCTTTATAATTACAAGTTTGTTCATGGGGTAAAATATCCATTATATCCATAATTATATTCCTTATTTAGATATCATATATATCATATGTATCCATTATATACATGCATTTATAATATTACATAACATTTAGATGTATGAAATGAAATGCATTGTTCCTGGAGACGGTAAGCCGTACGTACGCATTAACGCTACTTCCATTCCTTTTTCATATTTAATGGAATTGAAACATAATGATACATAATAGTATTATAATTACAGTATGGTATCATATATAATATCATTAAATCTATCCTTTAAATGTACCACATATGGTATTAACGAATCAAATCACTTTGAGGGGGCGGTAGTCTGCACTTCCTAAAATTAAGATATCACGTTTACCCATAATGGAAACCATAATGTTATGACAAAAATGAAAAATACAGAAGCTTAAGGAAACAATAATCATATTATATATCATATATAAATATAGTGTCATCCTAATGGACACCTTTAAGGTGTTGTAATAATGTTGAAAAATCATTGTTTTGTGAGGCAGAAATTCACCATCCACAGAAGTAGTATGCTCTTTAACCATTAGATGAAGGTGTGTGTAAGTGTAGCTCGAATAAATCTTATAAAAACATCCTAGTATATGTAAAATACTGGATTTGTTACAAAATAAATGAATAAAAAGAGTTTATGGGGTCGGAGAATCAAAATTAAACAAAAGAACACAAGTGAATACATTACCTTAAAATCGGGTAACTCCCTTTGGTTTGAACCAAAAGGGTTTCTTGAAGAGATTACTGCCTAAGGTAAGGCTTCTAAAATGAGGAGAGGGATGTGGAGAAAAGAAATTATCAGAGATTGGATGAGCCAAATTCTTGATAGGTGTGGGTATGGGGTAGAGGTGGGGGCCTTTTATAAGAGAAGAGGAGGAGCACTCTTGGAAAGTCCTGAAAAGTAACATTATTATAAAATAATTTTCAGATTTTAAAGGTCCCACTATTATATATTTCGAGGATAAGGTGATAATAGTTCTAAATCCACCCATCCAATAGGTTTTTGACATGTTTAGGTCTTAACCTTTTCATTATCTTTTCATTTTATTTAAATCGTTAAATAATGATGTAATCGCTGGATCATCTTGGTGTCATAAATAATATAATTGTTTTAATGTCTAAAAATTATTAAACAAATATCATGGGGTCGGAAATATTTTTATCTTTCTAATGAATATTTATAGTAAAAAATATGACTTGTATAACTTCATGTAAAAAATGTTTTAGTAAAACAATACATGTTTGTGTCATTTTTACTTTTACTTTAAATAAAAGGCATTAATGTCATTATCTTACCCAAGTGGCTCCATGGGGTCCCGAAAATCTAAAAATGGGTTCTCTTGGTCTTCCATGACAGATCCAATAAGGGTAGGACATGTGAAAAGGTCATTTCATATTATTAAAACATTATTTTTACCTTAAAGTATACTAATTACCTCTAATCGTGATTAAAAACATAAAAGTTACTATTCAACAAAAAATTATTTTAATCCCATTGAACCAAATTTTACTTCCTAATGAAAACCATGTATGTCGGATTTTTGATATTCAAAACACAGAGGTGGTAAAATTTCTTTTAAACGAAAAATCAGTTTTTTATGTACCACTTAGTGGTTTCACTATTCATCAAAAATTGATGTTTTCAGAAAAATACCAAAACTTCACCCTAAGATATATTTGATATTCTGAATTAAAAAATGATGTATATTTTAAAAAACTCAAAACATATAATTTACAATAATTAATTTAATAATTAATTCCCACTGTCAGAACAAATATCGTGTTTTTATGAAACAATATATATTAAAAGATTGACACTAGTTTAAGTCGAATTTTAAAGTGAAATTAATTCCAATGACCAATATTGGATTAAATGGTAAAAATAAATTCTAATTTCACTTTAAAACAAATTCAAAAGATAATATAATCATATAAATAAATTAGATTAAAAAAGGTTTTGAATTAAAATACAACATTTTTCACTATTCATTAAAAAATGAACATTATCAGAAAAATACCAGAAATTTATCCAAAGTAAATTTCAATGTCCCAATCATAACGAATAAGTTTATTTTGACAAATATAGCTTACAAAAGTTTCAATAGATAGATTCAAAAATGGTTCACCATCAAAAGGCGGTAAAATAATCTTTTAAAAATATTAGAGAATTCCATGCTTAAGATTGGATTTATTCTCATTTTAAGCCTCTAAAACACTATCTAATTCATAAATAGACATAGATTAGAATATCTATTATTCATTACTTACTTGGGATGTTACAATTCGTATATTAAAATACCATTAAAAGATCAGTTTAACCTTTGTTGAAGGAAATACCATTTCCATTTGGGGATCAATTTTTTAAAATTTAAAATATACAAAAATAATACGAGAGTTTTTTTAATTAAACACAATAACATAGAATGGGGGATTCCAATAAAAGTGTATTTTAGGGTTGGTGTCCAAGATAAAACTTTTTTTACTTTTATTAGATGTATATTTGATGTATTAAATATTCAATTAAACATCTTATTACATATTTTTCATTATTCTACATGACTATATTAAAATAATCTCATATAGTATTTGTTAAATTGATAAGTTCATAATAGTTTCCCACTATTATGAGAAAGTTGAAGTGCTATTATAAAATTATTAATATAGTTTTGTGGTTGGATGACATACTAGGATGATAAACATAGTATAAAGACCATTAGGTGTGAGTACTCATAAGAAGATGGGAGTTCTTATCTTGCAGTTTTCACATAATAATCTCCAACATAAGAGATCATGATAACAGACCTGCAAGTCAGAATTATACATGTTTTTGTGTTTTCAGATATTTCTTTCTGCCAGCATGTGTAATGGTACCTAGAAATTAATATTTTCATTAATTCAGGTCACCACTTAGACACTAATATTTTCTAAAGAAAACCATCATGTCATATGTTGGTAGGACGTCGGTAAAATATGGTTTGTCATGAATGACATGTTATTAATGGATAGGATAATAAAAGATATTTTCCCTTCCATATTTATAAAAGTTTTTATCTATACCCTTTTTTTAAATAGAATCATTACCCTAAATTCTATGTCCATGGTGAAATGATGAGTTTATTTCATAAAATCAAGGAACGATGTTTCAATAATATAGGTTAATGACATCATTATGTAGCCTTCTTGATGATATTATGTGACAAAGAGTTTATATTGTATAATGAGTATTCGTATGTGGTTTTCATCATTGCAACATTATGATCATTCACTTCGGTTCCTCTAACCATTTCAATAAAGTAATAATGGACTTTTTCAAATACCACATACTTCCTAAGAAAAATAATTCTAGAGGGTCACACACTATCTATATCTCGGGGTCTTGATAAAATTCTATTTGAATATTATTAATATTTTAGTTATTACTCTCAAGGATGAGGAATAATTATATTTATGTTATAATGATCGCATAAAATAAATTCATATTTCTTCACAGGGTAGTGAAAAAAATATATATTTATTTTATTGAATGTTAAATATATATTTATATAACAAGATTGTGAATAAAATATTTATTTAATAGAATAAAATATTTTTTCATGTGTTCTATAAATAAAAGATGAGTTCAAATGGATCCAGACCACATCTGGTGATATAATAATTATTTATGAGTCGGTAAATATTATTTTCTCACATTGGGAATGTTCGTGCACCAAAAATTATTAATTATTGTTTTAATTATTATGTGTTATAAGATTTATTTAATGGTTATAATTATATTTAACTTCATTTATGTCTTTCTATTGGGTAATTTAAATCATAACTATATAAATAACCGGTTGTGTCTATTGTGTAATTCATTTGAAACCAATTAAAAATTTGGGAATAGAGAATTGTTTCACACAATGAATTATCTCTATAATTCTCTTCCTTTATCCCCCTCTAGAATGAAAAACACAATAGTTAATTTCTTCAAACTTTTAGAACAAAAGATCAAGAATGAACAACACAAGACATTTCATTCATCATGCAATCACCTAGAGAATGGGGGGGAATTTCATGAAGACCTTTGAAACATGTATGGATTACTGGTATTGGGATTATACCCTTGGATAGTTGTATGGTAAATGAAGGAAATCATATAAGGGCTTTTTGAATGATCAACACTCACTAACGATTAAATTTGATATGCATGGGTATTTGAATCATCATTTATGAAATAAATTAGTTATAAATATGAGGTTAAATATACTTTCTATTCGATTCGGGAAATGTTTATTAAATGAAACTTTAATATATCTCTAAAAAAACACACAAATTCGCTAGGCTTTGAACCAACAAGTGGTATCAGAGGGGTCATAATTAAATTTATAATTACTAATTTTATTACTAATCGATGCATAATTATATTTGGATTTTATTTCATAATATTCATTATTAAATTCAATTTCAAGTAACAAGATATTGATATATTGATCATGTTAGTTTAGTGTTTCAATTTTTTTGTAGTTTATGATTAAAGTAAATGTGACTGAATATTCCATTGAAAAGTCCCAAATCAGTGGCTGGTAAAACTGGGTTAAATAGTTTTGGCGCAAAAAACCATAAGGGAGAAGGTTTATAAGAAAATCTCTGAAGCTACCTCATGAAGACCTTTCACGGAGCACCGTGGCCATGTGTGCCCGCTGCGATTCTAGGAGGCGAGATGTGATGAGAGCCCCATTGATGTTCATGATCCCTCCATGAATCCAAGAGGTGGGATACGCTGTGAGACCCATTGACATTCATGATCCCACTGTGAATCTAGGATGTAGGATGCCACGCGAGAACCTTTGATATTCGCAAGCCCACTATGAAGCTAGGAGGTGGGATGCTCTGCGAGCCCCATTAACGATCGTGATCCCTCCACGAAGCTAGAAGGTGGGATGATCCATGACCCCCTTAGACGTTTTTGAGCCCATCGCGGAGGAGAATCCATCATCACGCCGAGCGAGCGCTGCTCTACGGTGCCTCCTGCCCATAAATACTAGCCTCCCCAATACCCAAAGCATGGATCATTCAACCTTTCCTCTTACTGGATCTCAAATAATGAAGAACTTTGTGTTCTATGAACCATAAGCAGCTCCAGGTACTTTTTCTCCACGAAGTGCCTCCACATTGCCTGGTTTTCACCCCCTCTTTTGAGAGAGATACCTTTCTGAAGCCCATGGGCCATTGTGAAGGAAGGAGATACTCATGGGGACTCGGGTCACCATGGAGAATTCATGCTTCACAAATCACCCCCCATGCACATTTGACTCAAATTCTAAGGAAAAGTCATTGTGCCTTGTGATGCACATTGCTTCCCAAGACCATTCTTAGAAAGTCACCCATGATTCGTAGGTATTTTCTTGGTGAATTACTTTCCAATTCGTGAAGCACCTCTTCTATGTACCTATGCCCTATTTCTATGCTAGGCCACTTCACTTCACGAAGCCCTCACCTTCACGAATCCCTTTCCTTTCATGGAGAACCAGATCTCTACGATGCCTCTACTCGTAAACCCCTTTGCTCTGCAACTCCCGCTCCCGTGCAACCTCCTAGGTTCGCATGAAGCAACTTCAGAGTCCACTTAACACCACTTCTTTTTGCTTTACTTTGCCTCATGCTTATTCGCATAGGCACGATAATGGTTATTGCTTCTTCGCATAGCCACACTAACATAGAACCACCAATGGTTCACTCCATAACACCCCCTATCCAGGGTGTTTCCTGTCCTTTATCTTCACAAAGGTGCAGAGGGTACCGTTTATTTATGTCCTAGGGGTGTGGAGCGAACCTGCCTCATCCGAGCTGCAGGACGTTAAACTACCACGAACCACCATCTTCAGCACATGACATTAAAATGTGTCTTCTCCCCATGCATCCTATGTAGGTAAAGGGAAACCATCTTGGTATAATCTCATAGCCTTTCTTTCAGGAGGTAGTACCCCTACTCTTTCTTTCTTCTTCGGTGTTAAAGGCTGGAACAGGGCATGGTGTGGAACTGTGCTCTTCCTTTCTTCAGGACCAAATCCCTCTCCCACTGGGGCATTGTCATGATCGGTCCTCCATCCTAGAGTAAGTCCCAACCTATTTGGGCCGCTAACCATGCATCGGCCCCCGTTTCCTCTTTGAGCTGTGATTACGTGTAAGCCCCCACTCTATTTCCCACTGACGTAACTTTCGCAACGTTATCATCAGGACTTTGTTGTCTCTTGTTTTTCACACCGAGCATGACTCATGTGGGATTAAATAAAGCACTAACCATGACCTCAACCCTGGGCCACCTAGATAATAAGCCCCAACAACCATATTTGAACTGCGAGGAATTTGATCCTTTCTAAGTCAAGGTACATAGGAAGCCTTAATGAGGTTCAAGACCAATTCCTACTCTGTCCCAACCACCTTTACATCGGTACACCAAGCCCCGATATATGAACTATGAAGACATAGATCCTTGCTAAGGCATGGTATGTAGGAATCCTCCCTGAGGTTCATTCCCAACTCCTACATGGTCTGGACCACCTTTACATTGGTGCACAAATCCCCCATATCCAAACTATGAAGACTTTGATCCTTTCTAAGGCAAGGTGCGTAGGAAGCCTCCCTGTGGTTCAAGACCAAATCCTACTTGGTCATGACCACCATTACGTCAGTGCACTAAGACACCTTATCCGATCTACGAGGACATTGATCCTCGCTAAGGAAAGATACGTAGGAAGCCTCCCTAAGGATCAAGCTTAACTCCTACTTGGTCCCGACCACCAATACATTAGTGCACGAAGCCCCCATATCCGAACTATTAGGACTTTGATCCTTGTTAAGGAAAGGTACATAGGAAACATCCTTGAGGTTCATGCCCAACTCCTACTTGGTCCCGACCACTTTCACATCAGTGCACCAATGCCCCCCTCCCGATCTACAAGGACTTTGATTCGCACTAAGGTGAGGTACGTTGGAAGCCTCACTGAGGTTCAAGCCCGACACCCGGTTGTTTCGACCATCTTCACATCAGTTCACCAACACCCTGGGTATCCTAGAGTGTATGCCCCACACCATCATCCAGAACTACATGGTCATTTATCATTTCCAAGCCACGATATGTAGGAATCCTCCTAGAGGTCCAATCCCTCCACCCATTGGTCACTCCGACCCCCTTTACGTCGGTGCACCAAGCCCCCATTCTGAACTACATAGTCTTTTATACTTGCTACGGTGAGGTATGTAGAAAACAACCCTGAGGTTCCAGCCCAACACACGATCATTCTTACCACCTGCACTTTAGTTCACCTTTGTCCTGCAAGATGTTAAACTGTAAATGTCATGTAGTGGAAAGCCGTTTTCTCCCTCAATTAGTTTTAATCCGTTGTATCATGATCAGTGGTAAGCTGTTGTGTCCCCTATTCGACAGAAATCTATTGTAATCCCTTCACTGGGACCCGTATATTTGGTCCTTCCTAGTGGTGTGAGACCAATCCGGGATGCTAACCACACGCACGCCCAATATATATCATTGGGTTGTTGTCCTACGTGTACACCCCAATTCATGCTCATTGCATGATCTTTCCCATGATCATATGTGTCTCAAGAAGGCCATCCCCCAACTTAGAGGTTCCAAATCCTCTAGGTCCCATCCATGCATTCATTCTCATGGTTTTCCTCCTTATATGTCCTATCCACCTCCTAAACTACACGAACTTTGATTCCCTGCCACTGGGATACATAGGAAGTCTCCTTGAAACTAAATTCCAACATTACCGTCTTCCTCACGGAGGTTCCATCAAATTCACCACCCATTTCACTCTGTACCCCCATCATCTATCATGATTCTTATCTGAGCCGCCACACCATAGTAAGGTCATGTCAACCCACCTACATCAGAGTTTCCTCTAGGGGATTCACTCATCTGATCCACTTTTTTCAGTGTTCTGATTAGTCTGATCCATCTTCACTAGACATTAAACTTGTGGCATACCCTATGTTAAACATGAGAAGCTTAGGAAAACATCAGATACATGCCCATGTAATATGATTCCTTGCCTTCGATGTGTGATTCCTCGAGCTTCCACACCCTTGAGAATCCCTATATTAAGGGACAAAAGAGAGATGTGCCAGTTTCTTAGCGCCCATACATGCCAGTGATGCCCAACGTGGCTAATCCCATGACTGAAGGGGGTTTTCCTTAATCGGACCTCTTGGAATGTCCCGATAGAAGCAGTGTAATTAACTGGTGTCCATGAATATATGTCCCTAGGAATACTTTCACGGACAACATCTTAAATCTATAAGGGAGACCCGAACTAGGTGACACATTCTGAGGAGGAATCCACAGAAGGAAGAATAGAAATCACATCATCCCGTTTCGATCAAAGAGAAAACAACCCCAAAAAAGTGGCGGATTATGCCCACCTTTGGAAAGTGGGAATGCGGGGAAACAGCTATGCGTCCTCACAAACAGATGTGTGCACCCCGAAAAAAGCGTCATAAATAGAAATGGTGAACCCGACATGAAATGCTTCTCCTCAATATAGAGATTAGTAGTGCTCGATGCATCAACATATTGATGTGTCAACGGATCCAGTTATCTGGTGTCGGGTCCCGCAAAGAAAATAGTTTTCTCAATATGAACCTCACCAGGGGTTAGGGCAGTAGAACATTGGGCATCCCATTCTGTGACATGTCCGCGTGGATCCCTCTTTTCAGTCATGGAAGATGGAGTGGATCCGGGGCATTGTTCATTAATTCCTTTTTTTCAGCACTAATGAGTTAATCTCCCTTCTCCTCATGAATCATGTTGCTACACTCGGAATGCGATCATCGCCTTCACACTGACGCGGGGGTTGGGCCATAACCAATGTGGCAGTCTCTTGTGGCACAACCTCTTCTACAACGACCTCTACACCCATGGCCCTGTGATGCCCACACCCCATCTTCCCATATGAGGTTAATCAGTGGAGGGTAATCAGCAACCTCATCTACCGTTTTGAGGAGGAAGGCATAATACCTACCGGAGATATGTCGTGCCTAGATATAGAGGCATCCACGCCTCATCGCTAATGCTTCCCCCAAGGGCTGCACAGGGAGCCGCTGCCCCCCACGCCGAAAAATAACCATTTCAGGAACCTCTCCCTGGAACGCTTTGATGTCTCTTTAACTTACGCTGATGAGGTAGGGGATGTTCGGCCCAGCCTGGTCAGTGTCCCAATCAAGGGGCTCCCAGCGAGGTCACCCACCCGACAACATTAGTGTCGCCGCCGGACCTTGCTGGATGAGGAGCAGGTAAGCCACGTAACTACACCACCAGCTCCTGTTCGTCTAACCCAACGCCGGCGTCAGGCGCAAGCTGAGGACGCCCACCCAGGGGTGTCAACGTCGATGACTACTATGGCCCATGCCACCACTGATGCATATCATTAATTCCCTGAATACATTGAGCAGGGGAACTTATATGCTCGACCAGTATCGAGGCCCCAACTACCCCACGGGCAGGCTGGGTCAACTCTCTTGGTCACTGGCATGAACAGTGGCTACCGCAAGCTAACCTGCTGTGATTCCACTTTGTACGAAGGTCATCTGCCTACCACTGTAATGGAAATTGTGGGAATTACCCACTTCGAGGCTTGGCATGAAAGTCTGCCTCATACCACCCTCAATCCAAATGAGGGTCTTCCTCACAGCAGTGACGCTCAGCGTAGGGTTCTCTCCCATGCCCATTACACTGCGTATGGGGTCATTCCTCCTTCCACCATCCGCAGGTGTAGGGACGTTGCACATCTGGTCTCTCTCTTACATGGGGATCCTCCCCATATCATATCAACAGTTGGCGATGTTACTCCCTACATCATCAACCAGATGGATGAAGTTCTGCCTCACTCTAGTCGCGCCCATCATGGAGGTCCTACCCATGCTCAGCTAGGCCAATACAAGGACCCTCTTCATACTGAGGCCACCAAGGGAATCATACATGGAGGTCCTCCCCATGCTCCTTCCAGTTCCAGAGTAGCTCTTTCCTGCTACAGTGCTACCCATGGTGGTCATCCCCATGTACCCTTTGACATCTGTCCCGGTGCACCTCACACCCCAACTTTCCCAGGTGGAAACCCTCTCAACCTCAACACCAGTGCAGTCAAAGGACCTTGTGTCAGAAATCATCCCTGCCTTGAGGAACCACTAAGGGGAAGGAAGGCCGGTTGTTGCCTCTATAAGATGAATTCTGGGAGGGTCTGTATAGAGATCAAACCAGTACACTTCTCAGACTCCGAAGCGGAATATGACTCAGCACAGGAACCCTCCTCTCACTTAGCCGAGTCAAGGGATGGGGCAGGAATGAGGCACATCAGAATAGTACTCCCAGAATGCAAGGTCCATACGATTCCCACCTCCCTCCATAGGTATATCTAGGAGGATGAAAATCTGGGGACCCCACAGGTTACGTTCGTGCAATCACCACCATCATCACAAGAAGCGCTCTTTACCTCGACAAGATATCATGGAGAACCATTTTGGGGACCAATATTGTTTGAGAAAAATCACTGCCTATTTCCAGTAGCCCTATCCCCTGATCCATGAACTGAGGATGTCAGCCCATTTTATTGCGACGTAACAGCCAGGTCACTACACTCTTTGGAATACAACATGAGATACGACGGCCAGTCAGCCTGCTAGCCATACTCTCCACCGGCCAGCCTGCCATTCCATTGGTCTGCCTCAATACCACTACCGGTTCCTTAGCCACCTCTAGTTTAAAAGTGGGTAAATAAAGGGATAGACCCATAATTCGAGCCGAGGAGCTTATGGAACATCCTCGAAGTGGACCACTTCCCCGAGATGTTTTGGCCCATGGAAGTGCCGAATTATTGCGTGTCGGAATCCATCACCCTATAAGAGTTTGAATGTTTCTTCCAAACCCTTTGGGCGACGCACTTTCCCCATCATCATCGACGAGTGGTTTATCCCAGGAACCAAGTGAATCTTGAAGATATTAGAAAGAAATGTGGCCTAGTCAATCTAGCTGTATTCCCAGTGGACCAGCGCCCTGAGTCAATAGGCCACCATAATGTCCTCCATGATCAATGCACTCAAAGTTTCAAGATACTCTGCAATATAATCTGAGAGGCTTGCCCCCATTTTCAAGTCTGTAGCTAGGGGCAGTATGCTGCCCTCCTTTTCATTCATATCCGGCGGCTTCCCGACCTACTAGGCAATATCACGGACATTCCCCAGGAAGACTCACGATCAACATGGATGAAATAGTGGAAAAGGAGGATGATTTTGAGCTTCTTGATGGGGGCATACCCCCATAGGTGTGCCACCACTGTTGGACCCCTTGGGGAGGGTTACTTTCCAACAAAGGTGCATACCAAGGCATTAGTACTCAGCGAGAATTCTGGAAAGGGTAAAGAGAAGGTCGAAGATGCCAAGAACTCCAACCCATCTACCTCAATACAGAAGATAGAGGAAGACTCTGAGAAGGCTACATTGCACCAAAAACATGCTGAGCACAAGAAGATAGTCAATGACCTCTTGGCTAAATGCGCTGCAGGGTGACGACCAGACTACGGTGATTCGAGGCCGTGGAAGACGGGATATGAACAACTTACCCTCTGCGAGCTGCCTCGAGGCTACATTTACCATCCTTCTACTACAGATAGGGTTGAGGATGGAACTTTGGGCAACAAGGCATGATATTTCACCCCTATCACTTCCGAACAACATGACAATCCAAGGGACCCATCTCGAGCTCTTCCAGCTTCCCCAAGTGTCCTACCGCCAGTCGCCCCATGAGCCGCTGGGCCTGCCTACTATGTTGAAGAACCCGCCAACGCGCTCGTGGTTAGGGGTCCCCATCATGACCGGGACCCCCGCCCAGCTGATATAATGGTGGCACTCATTTTCCACCTAGAGGAATTCAAAGCATGACACGTGGTAATCCTACCCGATGGAAAACCAATTCCAGCATTGGTGGATGATATGTCGGCACCTCCGGGTTTTTGGGAATCAAACCTTATCCCCCTTTAATGGGATGGTGGACCTGCCGCAGAACCTGGACCACATCAACAAAAGGTGTGGTCCCATGTTAGGGACTCTAGCTCAATAGGAGGATACTAAGCTCCACTGTTTTGTTCAAACATTCGAGGGGCCTTCATTCGTCTGGTAAAACCAGCATCCCATCTGATCCGTAACAAGCTGGGAGGACCTCTGTAGGCAATTCCATTACCAGTTCATCTCCACCACGTGGAAAACGAGCATCACATACCTATTCATGTGAAAACAATGTCCTGATGAGCTTGTCGCAGACTTTATCACCCGGTGGAAAGGGATTACATATTCCCTTGACATGACACTGACTTGGGATACATTTCTAATGATGTATGTAGGGAACATCAAGACAGAATTGGTTCCCTCTTTGATCACCCAGAACTACCCCAGACGATTCTAAGACTTCCACGATATGGCCTAATGTCTAGAAGAAGTCATGCAACAATCTATCCAGGCACATCCTTTTCCCTTGTAATTCCCGAAAGAAGGCTTATAGATCCAAGCCGCCACGCTGGCCCAATTAAAGGCCCCCCAGACAGCTTGAATTATTACCGGTGAAGCCACCTCCTCAGCCTTACAGAGGCCCACTACCACAGGTTCAGCATCTATCCAAGCAGCAGTTTCCTCAGAATCAGCATGTTCCCCCACGAAATGCGCCACCTCTACCTTGGAAGGACAACCAGGCTCCACCTCCTCGAGAGGCTCCTCCAGCCCCTAATCCGGGCCAAGCTCCAAGGCCCCCATTTTTGGAATGAATAAATTGAACCTCCTCATTCAATGGGGATCTGGTCCATAGTTATTTCTAAAGTGCCTTGGAATAAGGGATTGTGTGTTTGCAAAACTGTAGAAAGCCAGAATGGAAAACCTCACTTATCGCCCCAACTACTGACTCTATAACCGGATCATAGGGCACACCCTCAAGAGGTTCTATGTGTTCAAATACTAGCATCAAGTCTAGGTCGATAACAACATATTCAGACTAGGCTCGGCCCCAGAATAAGTGGCATGTCTCATCGTAAGGCCAGACTGCCGAAGCGACAATGAAGGAGAGTGGCAGCAGGTTTCTAACAGCGAGTCCCAAAAGTATGATGACTGGATGGCTCAAAAAATGGTTGATAGTGCATGTGGTATCATTATTTCAAGCCTGAACCATCCGGGGCCTTTAGAAACTACAGCTTCTACTTCTGCATCATCATCTCAGCCGACATATTCCCAGAGGAGCAAGCATTGATGGTGCAAGGGAAAGCAACGCGCCCACTGATGCCATCATTGTCCCGTACTCTCACCAAATTAATGACATCAGATATAGGGATTCCTCCCAGAATCCAACCAGTAATGAATGAATCTTCAAGTGATAGTCAGGGGTATGCTTTTGTTTATACCGTGGAGTTGTTATATCCCTATACAACTCCCATCAACAGGGAGCGCCAGGCTAACCTCCCCAGCGTCGGTAGCCGACACAAACTTCAGTGGAGACGCGACCATGTAAGTCATAAAGGAACATCATTTGGCACCTCCAGTCAGGTCGTGCATGCCACTGAGACTAGAAAGCAGGCCCAGTGTAGAGTTCAGCATACATAGCCTCCTCATCTGGTGTCACCAGGCCCGCCTCCACTGCCTTTTGTGTTGCTTGATCAGGCAGAGCCACTTTGACCATACCGCGACCAGCCTCTCCCTACCATAGTATGATCTTAGTCATCTTCCCTTCATATAATAGCTACTCTACGGGAATTAACTAGTGAGAAGGAAGATATACAAAGCACCAACCAGCCGCTCGCCAAGCCGGTTGTTCCGGTCATGCCTCCTGTCACAGAACGGTCTCTTGCAAGCAGAAGATTGCGCCTGACTCAGGCGTATGATTTTCTCAAGCACCTTGTTGTCATCCCAGGGATTCATTCCATCCTCGAGGCCCTTCTCCTATCACTAGATATGTTTGAGCCCCTCGCTGAGGCTTTATGAGTCCCCGACCAGTTTGAGACGGAGGTAGCAGCTGCAGAAGCCTTTCCCATTGAAGTAGTCGACAACGCTGAATGTCATGACCTCATTTCATTCTCTAAAGAAGATTAAGGCTCTCCTATACAAGGGAAAATCCTCCCACTGTACATCCCCAGAAAATTTAATGGCATGGTGGTTTTCCACTGTCTTGTTGATACCGGCTCTGGGATAAACATTATCTTGAACCAGACACTACAGAAGATGGGATTATCAAGAGATGACCTGACTCCCTCCGATTTAAGAATACAGGGATATGATAGGACATAGTAGACCCCAGTTATTAAGATCCATTTGTAAGACCCAGTTCAGTGTCCAAGTTTCTAGCACCAAGTTTATGGTTGTTTCCCTAGATACGGCTTACAATGCATTGATGGGCAGACCATGGCTCCACCTGCGCATGGCGGTCCCCTCATCATATCACCAATTCCTCAAGTAATCCCTCAATGGTGGAGTAGGCGTACTTCAAGTTGATGTGTCTCCTTTCACATATTTCTTAATCCCACTACCTAGATAACTACTATTACAAGAGCAAAGATAAGCATATTTAGGCCAGTGAGGTTGAACCCATCGCAGTTACAACAGAACCCTGGGCAGGTCTGGATGATGCCGACGTCTTCCCGATCTAACAATTAGAGTCCAAAACCCCCTAACATGGGGAAATGTTTTTCTGTCTCTAGTACACAGGAGAAGTATATTCCCAGGTATAAGTGACAACACCTCATACTTCTACACAAATGAGGCTCAAGTGATCATGTAGCCTCCAACCCCCGTAAGGTATCGGGATGTCCACCCCATGGAAACATCAGTATGTCATACATGTCTATTTTTCTGGCCTGGAATTAACGATCCCAAGCTGACATGGCACTATTTCTTTGATATCATCAAGCATGGATCCTTGGGGTGAAGACTAGATGGGATCAGGACGATATCCTTCATTGATATGGTTTCGGCAGCACCGAAATCTCCCGATGTAGTGACCACTGCTGCTCAGGCTGGTAGCAACCTCCCATCGAAATCTGCCAACCTAGAGGAAGCTTCTCCCACTAGGGATCCCTCCTATGCAATCAAAGAAGAAGATCTAGAATATTCTCCCTCTACCTTTGAAAAGGGTGTCTCTGCCACGGTTGATGAACTGGTACATGTGAACCTTGGTAGCGAGGCAGATCTGAGACCCACATTGATTAGTGCCGCCACGCCCTCGAAGAGAAACAGTGGTACATGGATTTCTTGAAACAGCATTTTGATGTATTTTCCTAGATCTATGATGATATTCCAGTACTAGATCCTTAGGTAGCCATCCACCGCCTTGTTCTTCCGGAAAATCATATTGGGTTAAAGCAGCCTCCCAAAAAGATACACCCCTGTCACGGTTCCATGGTCGATGCTATAGTTGACAACTCATTAGTGCCAACTTCATCAAGGTGGTCTAGTACCCCAAGTGGATAGCCAAAATTGTGCTAGTCTGGAATAAGAATGGACAGAATAGAGTCTGCATCGACTTCCACAATCTCAAAGGGCACTACCCAAAGGATTATTTTCACCTTCCTGTGAATGAACTGCTGATTGATTCCATAGTTGGGTTCCAAGACCTTTCCTTCATGGACGGTTATTCTAGATAAAACTAGATCCAAATGGCCCCTGATGATGAGGAGTCCACATATTTCTGGGAACCTCATGGTACGTTTAGTTTCCAAGTCATTCCCTTTGGATTAAAGAATGAAGGTGTTGCCTGTCTTCTGGCCATGCATTGTATATTAAATACTATCCTTGGAACATTGGTGGAATGCAATGTGGGAAACATGGTGTTCAAATACCACCAGTGTCAGGGCCATCTCAAGGACCTCGAGAAAGTGTTCGGCTTCGTCCTCTCCCACCACCATATGATGAACCCATTGAAATGTGCCTTCGGGGTCACCTTGGGAAGTTCTTTGGCTTTTTTGTAAGGTGTCGGGGCATCCAGATCGTCCCAAAAAAGTTCAATGCCATCAATCAGATACCCCCAAGAAATATTCAGAGTTTTATGCTTTCCCAGTCCACTTAGCCAACATATGACGATTCATTGCGAATCTAGCCATCTTGTGTAATCCCTTTTCTCAGCTCGTGAAGAAAGGCTCGGCCTATGAGTGGGACAAACAGTGTTTGACCTCATTCGAGGAAATAAAATAGTATCTACTCCAGCATCCAGTCTTGATGGCACCAATCTCTGGAAAACCACTGATCCTGTACGTGACTTCCCTGAAACTATATCTTGGTTCCCTTCTCACCGAGAACAACAATGAGGGGATAGAAAATAGCCTCTACTACCTCAGTGGTATGCTCATCGATACAGAGACCAGATACTCCCCATTGAAAAGAGATGCCTAGAATTGGTATTCACAGTACAAAAAGTACGACACTACTTGCATCACCACGAGGTACAACTATTGTCTCGGGTAGACCCACTGATGTACATTCTGAACCGCCCCATGTTGACTGTCCATCTAGCACAGTGTGCAGTGATTCTTCAGCAATTCGATATCAGGTTTTTCCCTCAAAGAGATATTAAGGAACATGCATTGGCAGACTTCCTTGCTGCCCATCTAGCTCATGATGACAAGTCCTTGGATATCATGTTTCCTGATGAAGCAATCCTCTCAGTAGATCATGCCATTCCATTTTGGAAGATGCACTTTGACGGTGCTTCCCGCATCCCCACCAGAAGGAGGCTCAATGATCTCAAGTTCAACAGGGTAGGCCTTGGTATTGTCTTTATTAACTCGACGCAAGCCATTCTGACTTACTCATTCTTTTTTTCAGAAGGTTGCACCAACAATGAGGCAGAGTCGCAGGCTCTTATCACTGGCCCCAAGAGGGCCCTCGAAATTGATGTACCCCATTTTCCGGTGAAAAGGGATTCCGAACTGGTCATCAAGAAAATCAATGGTGACTAAGTAATAAAAAAGTCAGAGCTAGTACCATTATTGTAGTGTGCTCTCTAGCTATTGGCCTAATTCTCATCTCAGCTAGAAACTACTCATGTCCCTCGATCATAGAACGGTCGAGCAGATTCCCTGGTCGGCCTAGCTACATCACTTGCAGAACCTGAGAAGGATGATCTGATTATCGACATGGCACATCAGAGAGTCATTTTTCCCATCACCTAGATGATGACGAAGGCATGCGGGTAAGCAAGCATATTTTTGGGGCCTCCACGTCAGAGCCTCCAGGTTCCTCCGATGGAGTGGTTGAAGTGACCCCCGAATGGAGGGCCCCCTTTTTCGAGTATGTCCAAAATGGTTGCCTCCTGGCTGATCGGGCCAAGGGTGACTGAATACGATGCCGTGCGCGGAATTTTACCCTCAAAAGTGGTCCCAATATTGAAGATACCCTATAAAAAGCGCAGTTTAGATAGTGTTCTCCTCCATTGTATCCAAGGAGTCGAGCTTTCGCAAGTTATGCAGGAGGTTCATGTTGGTTCCTACGACACCCACCATACTGGGCTGAAGCTATATCACCAGATCCGTAGAATGGGGTACTTTTGGCCCTCCATGATCCATGACTGCATTGGGTTCGCCAAGAGATGTCACACGTGCCAAATCCATGCTAACATAATGCATCAGACACCAGAACCACTCCAATCTCCGAAGTATTCTTGGACATTTTTTGTGTGGGGACTCGATGTTTTGGGACCATATCCACCAGCGACAGCTCGCCAGTACAGGTTCATCCTGACCACCATAGAATTCTTTTCCAAGTGGTTAGAGGCAATTCCTCTCAATGAGGTCAAGGATCATTCTATCGTTGAATTCGTGAGATCAAACATCATCTATCGATTTGGAGTTCCTCATGCCATCCTCACTGCTAACAACACCAACTTCCGAGTAGCTGAGTTCAAGAAGTTGTACGCCATGTACAAAATCCATTCAAACAAAACCTCTTTCTATCATGCGAAGAAAAAATGGAAAGATTGAGTTGTTCAAAAAAAACCCTCTCTAACATTTTGCAGAAGATGGTTGGTCAGAATAATAAGAGTTGGCCAGACAAGATCCCCAATGCCCTCTAGGCTTAACGGACGATGACTCGTAATTCCTTCCAGGTGACCCCATATTCCATGGTGTATGGAGATAAGGCCATCCTGCCCATCGAGATCCAGCTGCCTTCATTACTCACAGCGGTCTATTAGTTGCAATTTCCAGATAAGGTATCCAAAATTCATCTGGCTAAATTTAACGAAATGACGAGAATAGGCTTCATGACCTGCACAATCTTGAAAGGCATCTGAATATGATAGCTAAAGACTTCAACAAGGAGGTTCACCTTTTCTCTTTCCTACAAGATGGCTTGGTATTGGCTCTCTGGACACCGATGTTATCTGAAAAAAACCACCCAAGTTGGATCCCAAATGGAATGTAACTTACATATTTCATAGAGTTTAACCTAATGGTACATACTCCCTGATGACCATGGATGGTGAGCATATAACTCCTCCCACCAATGCCAAGTTCCTCAAGAAATACTTTTCCTGATCCACCTGGTCCTGCATGACCTTAATCTTCATGATGGTTGTGCTTGACCTTAAACTACATGATGGTCCTGCATGACCCTAAACTACATGATAGTCCTTCACAACCTTAAACTCTATGACGGTCCCGCATAACCCAAAACTGTGTGATGGTCCTTCATGACCCAAAACTGCTTCATTCTGCATGACGATAAACTATATGTCATCCTACAAGATGTTAAACTTCGCCCCTATAATTATTTGTGGCTTGATTCCCATCCTTATGGGATACATAGGAACGCTTAGACATTCTATTTTGAGCCCAACCCAAAACATTTCCCTTCGAATATCCCCACTGGGAATGATTTTCTCGGAGGATCCTTGCATGATATAATGTAGTCTTCCATAGCCCCACTCATGCCAGGATTTCAATGATCGCACCATGTGCCCACTACGCATTCTTATATCCTCTCATGTCTTCATTGTACGATGCTAAACTACATGGCCTTCAAGAACTAAGTACGACATGATTCCCATCTGTATGGGATACGTAAGAATGCCTAAGAATTTTTCTATCGGCCCATCCCAAACACCAACATCTCCCCTTGGGTCAAGACATATGGTGTGGTGTAGGATTTTCCCAAAATTCAGGTCGACCTCATATAGATCCTTCTATACATTCCACAACCCGAAGGTGTCCACCTCTTTAAAAAATGCGCAAATCTATGATTCACCCACTCCTTTGATTGAGAACTACATCATCTCTCCCATCCAGAATAGCCCCCGAATGGTAGGGATGCTAGGCCCAAGGGCTCTCCTACTAATTTGGGCCAATTCCCTCGAGGATAATGAGAAAAAAATTGATACAAGTCTCACGTTGCAAATATAGTCAGTGGTAGATTCTCATTTGTTGTTCCCAGTCCAGGTCACTATAGGGAAGTTATGTTTCGAACATGGTCAACAGCTATCCTTTTCCACCCCAAGATGCCCCAAACATTGAGTGTAGTGGTTCATTGTGCCACTTTGTATCTCCTAATGATGAACTCCCTTCAAGAGATTCCAACAATTAAACCCCTATATGATAGAGAGAGCTGAGTCCAGCTCCTTATTTCCCACACTAAGCACTAATTATGTGGGATTACAAGATTTGATGAGGCGGTAACCACACAAGAGGTCATATTTCTACCATTGTTTGGGATGCCCAGCCTTAGGCCCCTTGTCCTTTTTCAGCCCCTTGGCCCATTATGGCCCCTGGCCCAAGTTCTCATGTAGGGTTATTTGGCGTGGAGAGGATTTATGTCCTCATTCATGTCAGGCTATTTCTCAATGCCACATAGATCTCATTGAGACATCCCTCCCATCATGTACCATCCATACTGCGAGAACATGCCCCACCATGCTTTGTGTGCCACATCATGGTCCCCCGGACCAAGTTCTCTTAAGGGATTTTATGGTATGGTATGGGGTTATATCCTCATTCATGTTGGGTTACTCACCGAGCCATACCCCTCCCTTGTTTTAGGTATCTTACCTCTTTCTTTGTTAGTGATGCAAGACGGTAAACTGCACACTGGTCGGGACTCTCTGTCCAAGAGCCAACCTTAGGCCCCTCGGCCTTTTTGGGTACCTGACCCAAGTTATCGTTTAGGGTTGTATGGTTTGGAATGGGATTATTTCCTCATTCAAATCGGGTTACTCGCCACGCCGTACACCCCCTATGTGTGGGGTACCTCACCCATTTGTGTCCTTACTGCATGATGGTAAACTGCACATTACACTTTGTAAGAACTACGTACGGCGTGATTCCCTTTCACATGGGATATGTAGGACCGCCTGGAGTCTTCGGGTCCACCCTCAACTTGGCCCCTTGTCCCCATTTCCCCTAGGGATAGGGGTATATAGTGTGGTATGGGATTATGTCTTCATTCACATCATGTTTTTGTAACAACCACGCCATTTACCTCCTCCTTCTAAGAGTTTTCCATCCCCTTGTTCTATACTCATCTTTTCAAATCAGTCACTCTGAAGATGATCCCCTAAATCCCCTTTGGTGATTCACTAATGCGCCCAAGGGTACTCTGGTTTAGCACCTAGAATGTTGGATTCTACTTGGATTGCTTTCACCCATTTCTCAGTCTTCGTGTTCCCCTTCATTAGGGATCCCATCACCTTTTACACCCAATGGGACCCCCTGAGTGGCATGGATTCTATCCCCAAGGGTCGTCCTACTATTACGGGCCAACATCCTCAAGAGTTTAGAGAAAAAAGTTGATACAAGTCCTACGTTGCAAAGATATCCAATGGTCGATACTTTATTGTTGTTCCCACCCCAGGTAACATGATGTGGATACTCTGTTTCGAACATGGTCAACAGTTATCCTCCATCGTCACTCCAACCCCAATCTGCCCAAAATGACAGTTACATGACACACATCCCTTTCATCCTCATTATGTTCATGTAGAATATCGAGACTCTGGGTACTATTCCTAAGTGTGTGTCCACACGTTAGGAGGAAAAATCCACAATAAGGCAATCATCCAGGGCTCCACATCGATTACCATTCTGCGTGCATTCTAGGTACTACAATGAAACCTCTTACACCCTTGTTTCCCACAACGAGCACTGTTAACGTGGGCTTAGGGATTGGGTTGAGGTCTAATATTACATTGAAGGATTCCGCCCATCTATGGTCCGAGCACTGAGACCATAAACTAAGATCTATTACAGAACTATGTATTGCTTGATTCCTATTCACATGAGATACGTAGGAACACCCGGACATTTCTTCTTCATGTATAGCTCAACTGGGAACTAGTTTCTCTTGCCCCTTATCCTATAATCTCTCCTAGCCCCTCGGCCCGAGGTTTACCCCTCGAAATCATGCACGGTGTGGTGTGGACTTCTTCCTCGTTCATGTCGAGTATGCTTTATCATGACGTGTGTGTCCCCATTGGAACCCCATCTATCCTGTAGACGTTCAATCCATATGGCGTTAGACTATGATGCCTAGTCCCACATGACTTTAAACTATTGCATCTATCCTGCACGACGTAAAGAGCGCGTGTTTGGTCCCATCACATTCCCCTAAACTGTGAATTTATCATCCTGGTCGCACGACGAAAAACAACACAGCATTTTCGTGCCCTTACTCATGGGACATCATCTTTGGTATCGGTCAAACACCATACCATTTTTCAATTCCTTTATTTTTCTTGATTCTTATTGTGATTCCCAGATTTTCTATTCTAGGCCCATATCCTCATAAAAAAGCATCTTCATTCAACCTAAAGGGAAAACAAGACATTTCAAATGTCGCTTCATTTGGTGTGAGGGCTAGTCCAACACACCCTTTTTCCCTGGAACAAGATCCTTACCATGCCACACCTCAGAACTATGTATGGATTGATTCTCCGTCTTATTGGATATGTAGGATCGCCCAAACATTTTTTGTCTCTGGGTCCAGCACCAGGGATCCAAAATCATATCCCCTCTCTTTGGCCCTTGGACCTGAATTCTCTTAGGAACATGAGGTTTAGTGAGTACCTCATGGTTCCTCACTCAGGTCAGGTAGAAAAGACATTTACAGGTGCCTCCTGCATCTTTTTCCCAGCGTGGTCTGAGCTCTATGACCTTAAACTAATATCTCACAATGGGAAAAAATGCATCACGTTTGGCTATTTCGGCACCCTGTGGATGGTCCATTAGATAAATCCCCCCTTAATGGTCTACCCCAAGACCTTAGGTTGAAGGAATTCAACCCCAAGACCCAAATTCTTAGGAATGGATTTGACTCCCTCTTTTTTATACGCCTTATAGTCGTCTTCATATGCGTTTAGGAAAAGAGCCTGATGTGTGAAAAATTCACAGGGATATTCCCCTCATCACATGTTCAAGATTTGGAGCCTGTTATTTAGATCCTCATCCTATTCCACATCCTAAGGTACCCCCTTCACGGCCTGGTCTCATGCCACCTCGACTCACCTACCGTTTCGGGACAACATCCCTAATGAACCTGGATGACATTTGCGACAGGTCATGTGTTTCGAACATGGTCAACAGTTGACCCTCATTTTTCTATCCCCATTCCAGGCTAACATGATATGGATTTTGTGTTTCCAACACAGTCAATAGCTATCCCCTATCATCGTGCGACCATCATTGCAGTCCAGGTTTCGAGCATGAAGATTCACATGTTTCCACTCCCTTATGTTCAAGTAGAATTCCAGCATACTCGGCTTTACTCATCAGCGCATTTAAGAGCGTTATATAAGTGGGTCAGCATCAGTGAGACATCAGTCATCTAATGCCCCATAATCCCTAATGTGTTCCTACCTATGCTAGGAATGTCTCATCACTACTTCTTGTTTCCTACATCGAGCACGACTCACGTGGGCTTAGTAGTTTTGGTAGGACATGTACTGGCACTACCATTGCCACACATGCCTTTCCTCGTCCCCCATGACGATAAAATATGCTCTCAGAACTATGTTCGGCTTGATTCCCATTCTAATGTGATACATAGGAACCCCCAACATCCTGCCTATGGGTCCAACCTCATAAACCATAATTCAAGTTTCCCCTTCTTTTTCGGTCCCCTAAACTGAGCTCTTTGGGGAAACATGAAAATGCGGGTTTACCCTGAACATGTTCGGGATGCCCCACGATAAACATTGGGGGGTGATAGTTTCCTCTCCAAAGTGTCCTATTCAAAAGTATTTTTGATCCTTAATCAGGCCGGTGTATCCACCTAATGTTTTACCAACACCGTGGTATAATTTCAATAGTGTTAGACTCTAGTTGAACAACCCATCACTCCACTCTCCATGCTTTTCATTCCATTTATTTGGAACCTCATCCTCTCTCAGACCTAAAGTAATCCCCTAACAGTATGGATGATCAGCCTATGGATCACCTAATTTCATGGGCCAGTGTTCTAGAAGACTATTCGATGAAATTCTGGGTCAGGCCCCATGTTTCGATCATGGTTAGAGGTCGACCCTCATTTTTCATCCCCATTTCAGGATAACATAATACAGATTCTTTGTTTTGAATGTGGTCAACAGTTATATTTTATTTTCACGAAATCCCCACAATGTTCTAAATTTTGGGGTATTGTAATTCAAACTTTTTATTCCCTTATGTTTGGATTTCATCTAGTTCCCCTGGCGTTACCCCACTTAGGCACAAGACCATGCCGGGAAAAAGGTAATTCAGATGTTCTAAGAGCTATATTCTCCGGTCAGGTCTCCCGTTCTCCTCCCAAAAATCCAGATTATTTTTTCAAACCCCCCGAATGCCCGAATCCTAATTTTCACTCTTATGTTTTAATGGTAGAATAAGGTGGTCGTCCCCTGTTTCTCTCATCAGGAACGACCCACGTGAGATTAAGGATTGACTATTGGAAGATCCATGAATGTAACAGTATTTCATTTAACTAACACAAATAATGACACTCATGCATGCAATTGGATTAAAATAATCAAATCATGAAATTGAATTCAAAGGTTACAGGCATCACAACACCCTAGGATCGACCCCTCCATTAAATGGTTTGTCCACATTAAAAGAGCATAACAGCTTTTCCACCCTCTGGCTGGTGGCGTCCAGGATTTTCTGCCGCCTATTCAGCTCCCACACCTCCTTGGAAGCAATCGGGCATAATATATTAGCTGCAATCTGGGCCCGCTCCACACCTATCTAAATAGAGAACACTTCGCAAAAGGCTCATTTCATGCCTTCCTCAACCTATGCCAACAGGGCCTTCAATCACAATATTATCTCAAATTGCACGTTGAGGGAGGCCAAGTTCTTGTTCGCCCGAATCTGTAGCTGTTGGACCTCATCTTCAGCCTCCTAGAGACTCTTTATGTTTACCACTTTCCTCCACTGCCAACCCACACCGAGTCAACAGTCATGCTCATGAATATTCTCCACCATAATATCTCAGATGATCATGTAAGGATGTTGGGCATCCACTCCCCCAACACACAGTTTTTGCAGTCACAAGTGAAATCTATCCATCTCATCTAGCCATAGTTCTTGGGGGTGTCATCAATGAATCCCTTGATCTACTTCCATGATCGGTGATAGACTATTCTGATGTCCTCTGAGGAGACAACATTCTCTAGCATATCAATGTGGCATAGCCGCTTCCCTAAAACCTGAGTGAATATTCAACGGAACCCTCTAGGTGACCTCCCCTAAGGATGGCTCTGCTCTTCTAGCTTCTGGGACCATCGGGTCCATTGCCAATTCTGCCTCTCCCGGAATTTGTACGAGCCCCGCCGCTACGGCAGCCCCGCCAAAGTGAGATTCCCTTGTCGTCTTCCGACCTAGAAACTGAGGTTTGGGAGGCACACCATCATCAACTCTAATGTTTTTTTTCTTCAGCATCTCCCCCAGGGGGGCTGCCTCACAACTATGGGCATATTCCTTCACTAACCTGACCACAGCGAATGGTGTGGGAAGCTAGTTCTGTATCGTCCTGTATTTTCGTGTGAACATAAGCCACATATGACTCATCACACTCGGGTGTTCCTCATAGCACACCCCCAGATAGACCTGTGGGGTAAGTCACTGCATGCTCCAGAATTTCCAAACAAATCAGTGTGGGGTGTACGGCTCACAGAGTGGCTCACAATCCATCCTTATCACCAAAACTACACCTCGAAAGGCCTGGAGGTAGGTACGGTGATCCTCTATTCCCAGTACACCATCAATGAATACCCTTCTTGTCAACTTAAACGAGTGGAAATTGAACTCTTACACCTTATCTATTCTATTCAGAACCCATGGTGTGGTCGGCTAGGCTGGAAAGCTCCTGAAAGCGTTCTGAATGTTTGAGCAGAAGTTCGATCCAGGAAGGGAAATGGGGTTCGAGTATTCATAAACCCCTCTGACGTGTGCCACTATCCACCCATACAGAAGGTGGAATGACTCTCATATTATTTTTAGCCTCTATCCCTCACTGATATTCCATATCATCATATACAGCATGGCGAGAATCGGGATCATGAGGTTGAATCTTCCTTCTATTGCTAGCATGGATTCCATAATGAATGTTCTTGGCCGCACTCTCATGTTGGTGTCCCTCATTAGTAGGATCCAACCAATATGAGAGCCGCGATGAATTCTTCCATTCTAACTATCAGTTGTTGTTCGGTGATGATGCTAAATACCTACTTCTTCCACTGGATTCCCGCCAAATGCCTCTAGTATGAGTGCTCCTTACTCTTGGCCCCCTTCGGGCAAGTTTTAGGCCTCGCCGCAAACATTCTGTTCTCAGGGAAGCTCATGAACTGTTTGAACCACCACTTGGAAAGGACTTACCCCATCGCCTCTTTGTCCTCTCACAGTACAAGATTCATCAAAGCCATCCCCTATGGTGACATTTTCCCTAGGTCCCCCCACGCACTCATGACAGTGAAAAATTTCTCATACAAAGCCCCCAGTGTCGGGACCCTGGAGATCTGGTGGACGTCCCACAAGATGATGCCAACTTCCCTATGGTGAAAATTGAATGTGTTGGTCCAAGATGAACACCAACTCAATAGCTTCAGCATCAGCTACATCGGCTTGTACATGTGAAAATGGGAGGCCCAAGCCGCTCATATAGGGCCAGACTTTTCAACTCTGCCCCAATCATCTAACACGAGGCTCCTACCCAGTTATCCCAAGACCAATCATCTATGATGTTTCCACCCCGGTACAGGTCCAACTCCTTAGACCAGCCCTTCTCCGGGTCCCCCAGAGATGCCTTCAATATCATCTGATGCATGGGGGGAGACGTCACTGGCTGTAACCCCTTCCCATCAATGTTATTCAAGTGGTTGTATAAACAGTCAGCAATGACGGTTGTGAAGTCCTCCCAGGCATGACCGTCAGCCACCATGAACCATCAGCGTTGGCACGACGTACTCCTGAACTAGTAAGCTGGTTCATCCCGACTCCCTTTTTTGATGAAGACTCCATCCCTCATCCTAAATCCATACAAAGGAAACCTCTTTCATGAAGGGTAGTTCCACTGGCTCTCTGATAGCAACTCCACCAAAGAACCATGGTCATAGTGGCTCCAAACTAGCTCTCATAATCCTAGGTTGTTCACCATATCATCACTTTGCGCAGCATCTGCAACAACCCCTTGGGAGGCTTCTTGACAATCCATTCAGTCTTTTAGGTTGGTACGATTGTTTTTATTCGATCACGAAGCTCGTTCGCACAGCGCATTTGTGGATTCTGTTCGCGTAGCCCTTCCTTGGCCTCAGAACGGGGAGTCGTGAAGCACACAGATGCGAAGTCAAGGACTCGCTATGAGATGTGAAGCTAGAGGCCCGATTCGCAAATAACAGTCGTGGAGTATGCAGAGCATCATGAATAGAGAGTGATAGAAGCCAAAATCACGAAGGAGAGAAAACAAATAAAAGTCACCCCCCATTTATAGAAGCTAAACCTCGCCACATTTCGGCATGTCTAGACCATGGAGAGCATCACTGTGTGCCTAGATGACCTATCACTTTCCCTCCCAACAATCCTCCTTTGTGAGAAAGCTTCATGAAACGGTCGAGGAATTAGTGCAATTGACCCTCAGACTTTGACCCTTGATTTCCCCTTGGCTCCAAGTATGAGGGGGGCATTTTTAGAAGCCAAAAATCAAAATGGAGAAGGTTTATAAGAAAGGCTTCGAAGATACCTCATGAAGACCTTTCGTAGAGTTCCATGGCCCCGTGAGCCCGCTGCGAATCCAAGAGGTGGGATGCGATGTGAGCCCCGTTGATGTTGGTGGGCCCACCACGAAGCTATGAAATGGGATTCACCACGAGCCCCATTGATGTTTGCGAGCCCCCCATGAATCCAAAAGGCATGACGAACCACAAGTCCCTTTTACATATGCGAGCCCACCGCGAATCCTGGAGGTGGGATGCTCTGCGAGCCTCGTTGAAATTTGCGACCCCACCGAGAAGCCCGGAGGCAGGATGATCTATTAGCCCCTTTTTCATTCGCGATCCCACCGTGGAGGGTAATCAATCTTCGTGCCAAGCTAGCGCTTCTCTATAGTGCCTCTTTCCATAAATACTGGCCTCCCCCTAGGCCCAATGCTTGGATCATCCGTCCTTTCCTCTTCCCAACTATAAAATCATGAAGCACTTTCTACTCTGCGAACCATGAGAGGCTCTAGGTACCTTTGCTCCATGAAGTTCCTCCTCTTTGACATGTTTTCACACCCTCTTTCGAGAGGGATTCCTTTCATGAATCCCACAGGCCTTCACAAAGGAAGGAGATCCTCACGGGGACTCAGGTCATTGTTGAGCATTCTTGCTTAGCAGAGAACCCCACATGCAATCCTGACTCAAATTCTATGTCCGATTAACTATGCCTCACGATGTGCATTGCTTCCCAGGACCATGCTTCGTGAGGCACCCATGCTTCGTAGGGTTTTTCTTTGTTAATTCCCTTCATCTTTTCGAATCACCTCATCTATGCATTTATTTCCTATGTCTAGGGTAGGCCACATCACTTCGCAAATCCCGTACCATTACAAATCCCTTCCCTTGCATGGAGAACCAGAGCTCTACAAGGCGTCTACTCGTAAACCCCATTGCTCTGCAACTCCCTCTCCTGTACAACCTCCTAGGTTCGCACGAAGCAACATAAAAGTCCACTAGGCACCACTTCCCGTTGCGTTACTTTGACTCATAATCTTTCACATAGGCACACTAATGGCCATTGCTTCTTCCCCTAGCCACGCTAATGTGGACCCACCAATGGCTCCCTCTATAACACCCCCTAGCCATAGAGTTTCCTGTCACTTCTCTTGACCAGGTGCAGAGGGTACCGGTTATGTAAGACATTGGGGTGTGGAGAGAACCTTCCTCGTCCAAGATTAATGACGTTTAAATGCCAAGAACCGTAGTCTTTATCAATGACGTTAAAATGTGACTTCCCCCCATGAATCCTACATGGGGAAAGGGAAACCATCTTGGTATAAGCACCTAGCATTTATTGCATTAGGTAGTACCCCTACTCCTCCTTTCTTCTCTGGTTCCAAAGGCCGGAAAATGGTGTGGTGGGGAACAGTGATCCTCTTTTCATCGGTGCCAAATACTCTCTTGTAGAGCGTTGTCTCCATGGGACTTCCATCCTAGAGTAAGTCCCAACCTCTTTATCCAGCTAACCACGCATATGCCCCTGTTTCCCCTTTGGGCTGGGATTATGTGTAAGTCCCACTCCATTTCCCATGGACTCACCATTCACGATGTGATCATCAGGTCATTGATGTCTCATGTTTCTCTCACTAAACATGACTCAAGGGGGCTTAGAGAAAGCACTAACCATGAAATCCACATTGGGCTGCCTAGAGTGTAAGCCCCAACAACCATATCCAAAATATGAGGACTTTGATCATTACTAAATCAAGGTATGTAGGAAGCCTCCCTGTCGTTCAAGCTCAACTACTACTTGATCCTGACCACCTTTACATTGATGCACCAAGCCCCCATATCCAAACAATGAGGAATTTGATCCTTGCTAAGGCAAGGTACATAAGAAGCCTCCCTAAGGTTCAAGCCCAACTTCTACTTGGTCCAGAACAACCTTTACATCGGTGCATCATGCCCCCATATCTGAACTATGAGGACTTTGATCCTTGTTAAGGCAAGGTACATAGAAAGCCTCCTTGAGGCTCAACCCCAACTCTTACATAGTCCTGACCACTGTTAAATTAGTACACCAAGCCCCCATATCTGAACTAAGAGGACTTTAATCCTTGCTAAGGTAAGGTACGTAGGAAGCCTCCCGGAGGTTCAAGACCATCTTCTACTTGGTCCCAACCACTATTACATCAGTGCACCAATCCCCCATATCCAAACTATGAGGACTTTGATCCTTGTTAAGTCAAGGTACGTAGGAAGCCTCTCTGAGGTTCATGCCCAACACCTACTTGGTCCCGAAAACATTCACATAGTTACACCAATTCCCCCCTACCGAACTACATGGATTTTGATCCTTTCTAAGGCGAGGTACATAGGTAGCCTCTCTGCGGGTTCAATACCCACACCTAGTTGTTCCGGCCATCTTCACGTAGGTTCACCAAAACTCTAGGTAGCCTAAATTTTAAGCACCAAACAATCATCTTGAACTACATGGTCTTTGATCATTGTCAAGGAAATGTATGTAGGAATCCTCCATGAGGTCGAAGCCCGCCACCCATTGGTCTCTCCGACCCCCTTTACATAGGAGCACCAAGCCTCAATTCTGAACAATGTGGTCTTTGATCCTTGCTATGGGGTGGTACATAAGAAACCTCCCTAAGGTTCAGGCCCATCACCCAGTCGTTCCAACCACCTTCACGTCAATTCACCTTCATCCTGAATGACGTTAAACTATAATCCACAGGAAGAGGTAAGCTGTTGTGTCCCTCAATCAGCCGTAAGACGTTTTATCCTGATCAGCAGTAAGCCTCTCTGTCCCCAATTCAATGGAATGTGATTTTAATCCCCTCATTGGGACCCGCATCTTTGGTATATCCTAGTGGCGTCAGACCAATCCGGGATTCTAACCACATGTATGCCCCATACACATCATCAGGTTGTTGTCCTACGTCTGCACCCTAATTCAATCCCTTCACCTAATCATTCCCTCGAGAATATGTGTCTCAGGAAGGACATCCCCTATCCTAGAGTTTCCACATCCTCCGGGTCCCATCCACGCATCCATTCTCAAGGGTCGCCTTCTTAGAGGTCTCATCTCCCTCCATAACTACACGGACATTGATTCCCTACCACATGGATACGTAGGAAGTCTCCCTAAGACTCAATCCCAACATTATCGTCATCATCACAGTAGTTCCATACCATTCAACACCCATTTAAATTAGCACCCCATCATCCATCTTGATTATTACAGAGTCCACCACACCCCTGTAAGGTCATGTCAACCTATCTACATCAGAGTTTCCTCCAGTGGTTGCACTCATATGGTCCACTCTTTTCAATGTTCTTATCAGTCCAATCCATCTCTACTGGTCATTAAACATGCGGCATACCCTGTGTTAAACATGGGAAGCTAAGTAAATCCTTAGATACATTAAAATGGAATAGGATTCCCCGCATTCGATGTGGGATTCCTTGGCCTTCTGCGCCCTCGAGATGCCCTAAAATAAGGGACAAAAGACGAATGCACCAGTGTCCCAATGCCCAGACACCCAGTGATGAACAACGTGACTAATCCCCTAACTGAAGGTTTCTAGCCTAACTGAACAACTTGGAATGTCCTGACAGATGTAGTGTAACTAACTGATGTCCATGAAGATATGGAGCTAGGAAGAGTTTCAAAAACAATGTCTTAAATCTATAATGGAGACCCGGACTAGGTGATGAGTTCTGAGAAAGAATCCATGGAAGGAAGAACAAACATCACATTATATCGTTTTGATCAAGGATAAAACGTCCCTGAAAAAGTGATGGATGTCGCCCGCCTTTGGAATGAGGGAATGTGGGGCCATAGCTGTGCGTTCCCCATAGATGGATCTGCGCACCCCAATGAAAGCGTTGGAAACAATAGTGTGTGGCCAGAACACACATTGTTAGCCTATGCGAAGTGTATATAGATATAGTGGGTAATTAATTACAAGTGGTGATTTCATTTCACAAAGTGTGTTGACAGGGACATCTTGGGAAATGAAAATTAGATACATGGTTTTTAGTTAGAATTCATACACCATGTAGTCCAGCAGAGTCCATACATCGAAGCCTCAACCGTGTGACTAAGATATAAAGAAAATGAGTTACATGGTATGTTACAATATGTACATGGAGTGTAGTCTCCCATTAATGGAAAAAATTAAAGTTAAATTAAATTATAAATTTCAAGATTAAGACATTATTTTATTGACAATAACACCATTTCATGTTTTAAATTTTAAAAATGTTTTTAAATAATTTTAAAATTATCAAATTTTTATTGTAATTAGTATTCCATTATTGGTTTTAGCATTTATTTTACATGAATTCCATTAATTATGAGTATCTCAAAATAATATATTTTTTTCCATAAAATTAATGTGAATTAATTTTTTAATTAATTAATTTATGAATATTTATCTTAAATAATAAACAAACCAATTAAAGAATTCTAGTTTTTACATTTGTGTATTCGTTGCTTGTGTGACCATCTATTAGCCTTACCAAGACCTATGTATGTGTTGAATTGTTTTTAATTAAATTTATAATATTTTTTTCAATGATTTAGTATTAAGATAAAATATGAAATATCAGTCGTCCCACCCTCTATTATTATGTTGTAAATGCATGTCTAAGGATATTTATCAAATTCCCTTTAACCAATCCTTTGGTTCCCCCCACCTATATGTGAGAAATAAATATTTTTAATCAATGGAGCATCCTAAATAAAATGGGGAAAATTCATGAAAGAATCATAATGACCCCAACTCGATGATTCATAGGTGGACACGTGTAATTTTTTAGATCATTCCATGCCCGACATAAGGAGTTATTTCCCCTAGGTCATAGAATTATTTAATATCCACTCATTAAATAATCCATTAGGTAAACTCATATTCAGTTCAATTAATTATTTAATTATTTTATGTCTAATGAATTAATTATATATTTACTAGTTGAAGACCATGATCACATAAAAGAATGAATTAATATAAAAATATGGAATTTAAATAATGTTGAGTATTCATATAAGTTTTATCCCAACATGGTTAATTAATTACATGAACATCAACATAAATATCAACATGACTATTAAAAGACAAAATAAGATAAAAATAAATTCATAATAATATAAAATCCCTCAATCGAATATTAAGTAATTATAAGGCTTCTATTACTTGATTAGAAACAGAAATCAATAGAACTATGTGGTTAACAAACACTTGTTGGGATTGTTACTTCTATAAGGGGAATTTTAATGAATCTCTTTGGTCAAATTAACCGTTTTACATAATGTGGAGTATGCCTTCCTAGAAATGGTGTAATTTGGAGGAATGTGTTGTGAAAATCCTAGTCAGTATTTATGGAATGGAGAGTCCACACAATAGACGAATGAGTTGCAAGACTATAGTTGACAATGAAATTCCTACCAAAATTCTTTCAAAATAGATTGTGGGAAAACTCGGCCCCCTGTGACAGCACAAACACCCAGCCTTAAAATGGCTATTGGATTCTGGCTTTCCAGGTGCCACCAGTTACCCCGTAGAATCGTGGTCCCCAACCCAAGGTCCACCCACGTGGCCGAATGGGTCATCTGACTAATGACTATCCCCTCATGCCAACACTTGTTCATTCTAGTGTGAATTTTCCTCACTCACACACACCATGGGAAACTTCCCAGAAGGTCACCCATCATGATCACTATTCTAGAGAAAAAACACTTAACTATGGAGTTCAAAACACGTAGGCTCCTAAAAAGGAAGATCCACCTTGTTTACATGAGACATATCATTTAGTCATTTATCCATTTATCATTTATGGGTGTTACAATCACCCCCCCCCCCCATTAGAGCACAATGTTCTCATTTTAAGCCCTACATATCAACCTAGGAAGTGCAGCGCACTTAAGGCTAGGTACCACCTATGATACCAAATGTGTCAACTGGGCCCCCATGGATAAAATAGACACCCTGCCTTAGTATGGACATCGGGTTCTAGCCCGCTAGGTTCCACCCTTTGCCCCGCATACACGTGGTCCCCACAATAGGGTCCACCCACGTGCCCGAACGGGTCATCTGAAAAATGAATATCACCACAGGACATCATATGTCCTTTCCAGTGTGCTTTGTCCTCACACACACACACACTATGAAACATCCCAAAAGTTCACCCATCCTGATCAGTACCCTAGGACATGAATTCTTAACTGTGTAGTTTTTATTAGGTAGGATCTCGAAGAGGAAGGTTCACCTTGTGGAAAAGAATCATATAATTTAGTCATTTAACCATTTATCATTTAAGAGTGTTAAAAATTGACTAGACCGTATTGGGGTTATGTGAAGTTTAATATGTTTCATTTTCAATATAATGTTATAGAATATCGAAATTCCATGTTCAATGGGGATGGAAATTGGGTCATGTTAAAATATTTGGAAATTTAATAAAATAAATTAATTATTTCTCACAAAATATATAGTCATTAAATTTAATAATAATCAGTTCTTTTAATTATAGAATAAAATGGCAAGCTCACTCACCCTAAGAAAAAATATTTGACAAGGACAATCTCATCGCTAGTAGAAACATGTAGGATTGTTTAAGATGCCTTCGAGTTGTTCTATTCCATGAATATAAATCGTACGTACTAGAATCCTCAATTCTTAATCCATCTACCTGAGAGGCGAGTGATGAAGCGTCACTACTCTATGAAAAATATATGACAAACGTAGTATTTTTTCAATGACTGGTGCTTTCATCTATGTATAATGAACTCATGAAGTCTCCTGAAAACATGCATGTGCATAGTACACTTGAGAACCTCTGTGGTCTTTACCAAGATAGAGCTAGATATGAAAAGTTTGATAATTTCAAAGATCTCTTTTAGAGTAATCGATGAGAGGGTTCTGGAGGTAGGTGTCATGTATTCAAGCTCATAAGATACTTTGAGAATCTAAATTTTCTAATGTTTGAAATGTCTGATGAACTGGGAACCTATCTCATTCTCGAATCACACACTTATAGCATCTCTAGTTTTGTTATGAATTTTAATATGAAGAATATTTATAGGACTCTAACAGATATTTTTATCCTCTTTCACCATGCAAATAGTGTCATGAATACTTTAAAAGTCATCTATTATTATGGGGAAAACCATAAAGGGAAATCAAAGAGATATAACCCCAAATCATCATCACACCCTTCCAATAAGAAAAAGATTAAAGAGGTTCCAAGGAAATATGATGCTCTCTGTTTCAAATGGTATTAAACATTGTCATGTTATTGACTATGATGAAATATTTTCACCAGTTACAAAGTTCTAATATATTAGATTTAAACATACTGTTTGGCTTATCTTGAGTATGATATTTTCAAATGGATGTAAAAAATCATTCGTTAACGGTTTCCATTAAGAATATGTCTACATGACAAAACCAAAAGGGTTTGTGACTCCAACAGATTCCAATAAGATATAAAAGTTTCAAAATTATATTTATGGAATAAATTAATAATCTTGGTCCTGGAAAAATCGTTTTGATAAAGAAATAATTGAATTTGGTTTTATAAATAATAAATGTCGGCCTTCTGTCTATAAATGGTTTAGCGGGAGTACAATCATTTTATTAATGTTATTTAATTATAGAATTTTTTTTATTACAAAGAAAATTAAAATCTTATAGTATATTATGAAATGGTTGAATAAATTATTTTTCAGGAATGACATGCGGTACGTAGCATATATTCTTGGAATCACGATACATCATGATATACCCAAGATATTTCTCTGCCTAAGCCAAAATACATTCCTCGACAGGATTCGGAAAAATTCACAATAGAACAATCCAAGAGAGGATTGTTGCCAACATCACAAGGAATACATCATTCCAATAAAATGTGGCCTTAGACAAATGAATAATGAAATTTATTGGCTAGTATTCAATACACATAAGTGATTTGGTTGATCATGTATGGTATTCTATGTACTGGAATGGATATATCCTATGAATTATGTATTATTTGAAGATATCAAGCTGATCCAGGTGACCACCATTGGATGGAATTCAATACTATCCTTAAGTATATGTCGCATACTAAGAATATGTAACTAGTTTTGAATGGTATGAGGTACTAGTAATTAGAGGATATAGGGATTCTAGTTTGTATACTAGTCAAGATAAAATGAAGTCCCAAACGGGATACATCATTACTTTCAATGGAGGTGATGTGAACTTGATGAACACCAAGAAGGATGTGGTATCAGTTTTTATAGTAGTGTCTGAGTATATAGAATCTTATGAGGTAGCTAAAGAAGCAGTTTTGAAGAACAATTTCATCCAATAGAATGATTTGGTACATAGTTGTAATGATCTCATCTTGCTCTATTATTATAAAACTCCAGAGATGGCTTTAGAAAAAGATCAATATATATATCAGCAGATGAAGAACATACATTATATGTATCATCTATTGAGGTATTTTTCTCAATGAGGTAATGTTTTAGTGAGTAGTATTTCTGTGCAAGACCACATGGAAGACCCCTTGAGTACAGCGTTGACTTGGTAGAAATGTGATTATTATGTCAGCTCTAGAGGACTAAACATCCTAGGCAGTTGTATCTAGTCAAAGTGGGAGTTTGTTTGTGTTTGTGTCCTATAACCAACTATTTTTACATTCATTACAAGAATATTTGATTGATTAAATATTAAATTAAACATCCTATTATATATTGTTCATTTTTATGTATGATCGTAATGTAATAATGTCCTAGAGTATTTGACACACTGATAAGGCCAAAGTAGTTATCTTCTATAGTAAAAACATTAATGTGTTATGAAAATATTTTCAATATAGTTATGTGGTTGGATAACATACTATAATGTGTCACATATTATATATACCCTTATGTGGAACTACTCGTAAGTAGATGAAACTTATTCTCATGATGTTGGTAATTGGTAATCTCTATGATGTTATATTATGAGAACAGACCATCCAGTATGAATTCCACTTATCTAGCCATCATAAGATATTCTTTTCTGTGAGAATGTGTAATGTTCCTTAGAAATTAATATTATCATTAATGCATGTCATGACCCATGTTCTAAGATTTTCTAAAAATGGTCACGCCATTTATTGGTGGAATGTATGGTACTTTGGGTGCACAAAAATTGAAATGTTATTAATGTATAAGTAATGAAAAGATTTCTCCCTTCCATATATATAAATGTTGATATCTTGTACCTTTGATTGAAATAAAATAACCACCATAAATTCCATGTCTATGGTGTAATGGTGAGTTTATTTTTAATAGTTAAAGAATAATTTATCGAGTATATAGGTTGATGACAATGTCAAGAAACCTGCTCTAAGTGATTATGTGACAATGTGATTATAATACATAGTGAGAACTCTTATATGGTTATCATTATTGAGACTTTTTTCTCCTCCTCATGGGTTCCATGACCCGTTTCTAGATAGTGGTCTTGGACATCATGGAAGCTCGCATAATGCCATGGAGAAATAATCCTATAAGTTCACCGAATTTATGTTTTTGGTGGTCTCAATTAAACATAATTTTAATTTTATTAATGGAATAAACATTATTATCAATAATTAAGACTAATTTATTTACGTTTCACTGATCACAAAAAATAATTAAATGTTTATTCATTTGATTGTGAATAAAAAATATTATTTTATTTCATTAAATATTTATTTACTAGTTTTTTCATATAATATTTATTTAATATAATAAAATATTTATTCTAGATATTATTAAATAAAATAGGGGTCTGAATGGTCCATGACCATGTTAGGTGATAAAACAGTTTTTTTGAGTCGGTATATGTTTATTATCCAACATACGCATGTTGGAAAACCATAAAATAATAATATTGTTATCATTATTATTATATGTCATGGGATTTAATTAATGGGTATAATTATATTTAATGGATGTTGTTAAATTAAATATGGAAACTACAATCCCAACTCTATAAATTGATGGATACACCTATTGTGTAATTCAGTTGAATCTAATTCCAAGATTGGGAGCATAGAATTATTTCACACAAAGAATTCCCTATCGACTTCTCCTCTTATCTGCCTCCGAAAGAAAGAGAAACACAATAGATAATTTCATTAATGCCGAAGAACGCGTATTCATGAACAAAGAAGGGAATCAATTTTATTCGTCATGCTAATACCTAGAGAAAGAGTGGTATTGTTTAGAGGCCATTGATGAACATGTGGATTACCGCTAGATGGATTCTACCCTTGGATCTTCACAAGTTAAATAAATTCAATCAATAAGAGAGTTTTCTTATGATCAACAATCATCAATGATGAATTTTCTTATGCCCATTTATTTATTTCTCCAGTTATTAAATAAATTTATTATAAATTTAATGTGAAATATCATCATTCTTGGTTTCTAGGAATGATTATTAAAATAAATGTTAATATATCACCAACCAACGCATGCTTTGACTATTCCATGAAGAAATAGAATAGTCATGGTAGAATAAAAAGTAGTTCTGGTGGATTGTGTTCAAACAATTTTATTTTCACACTTTTATTAAAGCATATATTGTTTGGGAAATGAAATATCAATTCCATATAAAACATTTTATATAAAGTAAAATAGGGATAATAATTAGAAGAATTAATATTTATAGAATAGTAAATTTATTATTGAATATATTTTAATTAAATAAACTGTATTAGAATGAAAAATTTTCAGACCACAGAAGAAATGAATACTTTTTCCATAAAAGAAAGATAATATTATTTTAATGTTATAATGAGATAAAAAGATACACATACATTTATATAATATGAAAATAACATGGATTAAAAAATTAATTATTTTCATTATATAAGGAAATATGTAATTTCAATTAATGTAAATTCAAGTAGATGAATTCCTGAAATAAAATGAGATAATAAAGGAAATCCCTTACCTAAAGTGAAACTTTCCCGCATAGTGGTTTTAATCTCATATATAATGACATTATATATTCTATAATTACAGACTCGAACAATATACAAATATATAATATAATAAATTATCCACCTATAACATTTCAATACAATTTTATAACAATTTTCTATTCAAATCTCACTTTCAAAATGATAATAGTAAACATTTTGTGAATGATTCGGTTCAGTAGTTTTAGTCTTTGAATATGGATCGTGGTTTGATCATATATAAAATTTTTCTAATTGAATTAATATTATATATATTCCATATATAAATATTTATAATCATATATTTAAGGATAACACGAAAAATGAATTGTATTACTTAATGGAGGTTGTAGTCCACACATATAAACGATAAACATTTTCATTTTCTTGAAGGGAAAAATTAATATTGTAAATGAAATATCATATATAAATAATAATTATTATTTTTAAATTTTAATATATTTTCATCAATCACATATTTATTAATATCCATGTGGTATGGGGATAAAAAAATGAATTTCATTTCTTTCAGGATATTGAAAATATTACATATGCATGACTAGTGTTTTCCCCTTCTATGGGATAGAAAAGAGGGGTCAAATGGTTTTCAGAAAATATTAATAACATATAATTCTTTTATTGATGAATTATCAATTATTTTACGAGTAATAAAATATATTTATGGTATTCATAATAAGAATTAAATTTAAAGGAGTCCAAGAAACAATTACTTCTTATTTGGTATATCTCTTATGTATATCTTCTTAACGACCCTTCGAATGTTGTTATAATACTTATAGGACCTATACTACATGAAATGGGTTGTTTATTATATATTATTTAAGATTATGTTGATTTCTGTGATGAATATGTTGTATGTAATATAAGAGACATGATACATTTTTATGAATGGATGAAAATAAGTGCATGAAATTAATAAAAAGAATCAATATAATAAATTACTTTTTTTATAAATGTAGAATTATGTATCAATTAATTAAAATAATGATATGTTATGGTTGGAATCCTTTAAAAAATTCTAGATATGTTTCTTTTGTATTATAAATATTAAATTTAGGTACAATATGATTGTTAACAAATATTAACCTTAAACACGGTAACAAATTATACAGTATTAAAGGGTTGTAATCTTATATATAAAGTCGTAATTTTATCATAATTGACCAATGGATGAAATTTAAGACAGTGTTTATTCCAACATGTCCTACTAAATGATTTTTTTGATTTTCAATTGTTTTAGGAATATATTATTTAACATTATATACTATTGATGTGATTTTAAGAACAATTCTCATAATTTTAATTTAAACTAATCAAGAATGTAATTAAATTGTAATTTATTATATTTAACACCAAAAAATACATCATAGTTAACTAAAAATTTATTTTTAAAAAATAAATCGTCTTAAATGAAACTCTTTTAATATTTTTAATGTTATTTACATTGATTTATCCACTTAGTGCTAAAGCATTATGTCATTATTGGATTAGAGTGTAAAATTATTATATAACAAGAAAATATTAGAAATATGTTACCCCATTAAAAAAGTAATTTATTCCTTAATTAAAATTTAATATTAATTCAAAAATATATATCACTATGTTAATATATAATATGTATTTAAAATAAAGAGAGTGACATTTTTTATTTTTTCCTTTCATAAAATATTATATAGGTTATTATTAATTAAAATTTATCAAATGTCCAAAAATTTGAATACTAGATGTTTAGAGATGAAATATGATATTATTAATTATGATCATTAATATTATTAAATCCATTTTAATATATTAATGTTCTATAGGTGGTAAAAAATTTATTTTATAATATACCCACAAAATTTGGCTGAAAATAGTTTCTTAAAAATTTGGTCTTAAGTCTAAATTATTTTTAAATCAATCTCAAATATAGTATTGATCCTAGTGGTAAAAATTTTATTAAAATTATCAAAATAATAATAATGAGATTTTAAAACCAATCCAAATTAATGTTAGGAATTCAAAATTACGAAAATATAATATAATTTTCTTTAAAAGTTTATATTTTCAATATTCATTATAGTATCATCTTTTTTCGAAAATGTTCAAATATTTACCCTAAGATATTTTTTATATTATTATTTAAAAAATTGTAATCATTTTTATGAATTGATATTTATAATTGTGGAATAAATGAATTATAATATTTTTCTCAAAAGACAATTAAAACCATTTTCGAATAAAACATATTATTGAATTATAAGATAACATTTTTGAGAATTGAGTACATATTTGCATCAAATTAATAAAATATTGGTATTAAATAAAATCATTAAATATCTCCTTTATAATGTAGTTAATCCAATTAATAACAAAATATACAATGGATATGAAATAATAATATTTCAATAGTACATTGTGGTTATTTTAAAGTCGTTGGTGCATATAAATAATGTTCTCATATAATATTTATTTATTAAAATGAAATTATATCATAAAAGCATAGGTTTTTACATTAAATCCCCATTATAATAATTTCTCAATTAAAATTCACTCACTATAATACAAATGGTTGTGGAAACTCTTACATTACCATATCATCTAGTTCCCACTAAGCATCCCCATATTTATGTTTTCACCACAAAAATTTGACCTATTTAGTTGTCTTGATTCATATAACAATTTATCTATTATGTAGAATATCCATCAATAATTCCACATACGATTTATATTATTTTATTATTATCTCATATATGTTTAGTACATGTACAAGATCAGGTGTATACATCCATATGAGAGACACATAAAACACATCATGATTTTAACAGATATTTAGTGGAAATAACATGTGATATAGTACCATCCTGATATGATCAAGAATTTATATGGGAACAATGATTTCTGATCAAATTCACATTCATTAAAAATATCATAAACTCATTCCAATAGGATATTTGTTTAAATACCTTATCATGAACTTTTAACACTAGAACTCACTGAATATTTTCAATATAATATTTTTGTCGACTCTGAACTCCCAAATATTTGCATTTGAATAATAGTGACATTATCGGGAATTTCAATTGTAATACCATCTCGTAATATATTCATTTCTCCAACATCATCCTAATGAATTTGATTCTTTCACATCTCTGTATAGAGGGATTCATAATGTGCCTTCTGGGTACTTATGTTAAAGATATTATTGAATAAAAGTTCTACCAAATGATGGTGTTGATAAAATCCACTATTGAAATACTAAATTAAAACTCTAAACATGACTTATAGAGTTTTCATGTTCCTCTAAAACATTATATATATTTTATGATGATAAAAATTGTTGAAACACTTGTCATTATCCAAATTCTATGGAAGAATTATCTAGAACTTCAAGGTAATTCTAGGATCCCGATCAGATATGATTGAAAGTGGTACTCCATGAAATCTTAAAACATCATTAATACATAACCATGTAATGTGATCATGATATAAAAATTTTCTACTAGTATTAAAATTCACATATTATTGTGAGGAAAACAACTAAAACCCTAGAAGAATCATTTCCATTATGTGTTTTTGAAGTTTGATGGTGAACATAATGCTATTGTATTCACATTTCCATTTTGAAATTGGTAACGTTCATAACATAACATTTCAATTATATATCTCAATTATAAATTTCCTAAAATAGTTGAACAAATATACATAATCTACAATATATATTTTTATATAATCTCAGTACAAATAATCTTTTAGATCTCCATGCATACTTGTACTAATATGATGAATAGAGAATGAAAAATTACGTGTTATGACCAACAACACCTTCTTCAAATATAATATTGATAAAACACATGCCTGGTTCTAGATCTATTTTATTCTATCATGATCATGGATAGATTTGAATCATTTCTTTCCCCCTTCATTAATTCAACATCTTAGATATTTACCATGGTAAAAATCCCAAAGATATATGGCTGGAAATTATTTTTAGAGGGATAGATTTTGACCACTTTCATAAAAAACTCAACATAAATCTTCCTAAAATATATAATAATTTTATCATTTTTAATCCATGTTAGTTATAAACTAGCATATTGTTTATCAATCTGATCATAATCAACCTTCTTCAGAGTCCTATAATGTTAATGTATTAACAATTCATAATAATTGAAGAACTCCAACATTCTACCCTATAACCTAATCATATATTTTAAATACTTACTTCCAAATTTTAGGATCAATCTATATATCGAACATATCACATTAGAAATAATTCATTCATATCTTTAATTAAAAATTTACCTCTACCAGCTCCAAATCCTGATTCAAGTAATTTTTCTCAAAAATTTTAAATTGGAGATATTTACAATATATCATAATATAATTCTAAAATAGGATATATCATTGTAATTTATTTTATGAATAATAATATATAGAAATCCCTCCTTTTATGCAAGGTAGTGTAACCATAGGAATATTGACTAAAAAATTATTCATTTCTATTAAATAATTTACTCACTAACCAATAAAAAAACATAACTTCCTTTGGAATCAACATGGTGAGTATATTAGATAATCGTCATAAATATTTCACAAAGAATATACATTACCTAGATATCACAAGAAAACAATAAATCTCTGTTAGAATCATTGTTCTAGATCATTAATCAATAACATTACCCTTTGTTGGATTCACCGATATACATTCATATGAAAATATATTACCTAATAATGAGGGTTTAAAACCAATCTTCATTATTTATAAATTTTATAAATAAATTCCCATTCCTTGGAGGTTTCATCACAATTCTCACATATACATCATGTAATTACATTATCTATGAATACTGAATAATATCATCAATAAAATATACTACAAACAAATCATGTTAATAAGTAAAGATATTATTCATCAAATCCCAGAAGATACCAGGATCATTCGTATGTCCAAGTGGAATTAAAATAAATTCATAACAACCATAAAATGTACCATGGTGTTTCTTGGGTATGAACTCCATCTTGAAACATATATGATGATATTAAGATTTATGTTCATTCCTGTAAAATTGTTTTTGTCCTTGAATTTGAAAAAATATATAATCAATAAAGTGTATAAGATACTTTTTATTATTATTAATCTTGTTATGTTCTTGATATTCAATGAAAAGATTCATTTACACAAATTTCTTCTTACAAATAAATTTGGGAACTCCATGGTGGATAACTAGAATGGATCATTACCTTATCTAGATTACCTAGACGTTTATTCTATAATTCAGAAAACCCAATTGGGTTAATTCTCCACGGAGTCATTAAAATAGTGGTATCAGCACGTATGAATACGATTATTAACTCAAATTGACGACTCATAGTAATACTAGAAAAATATCCGTCAGATACATCAGTAAAATCCCATAGATTAGACATACCCAACATGTGGAGTTTCTCCCAAACCATTAGTATTAAATATCCCAATGGTATATGTAATGAAAATCCATATAAAGAAAATAGTTTCCCTCAGGGTTTCAGTTTCATCTATCTGGATATTAAAAATCATAGGTTGATTCATAATATTGAATGTAATATCAATTATTTGATGTTCTTTATAGAATATAATTTAAGTGGTCCAGCCCATGACAAAAATTATATTTAATTAAAAAATAATAAGAATATTTAAATTTTAATGAATTACATTCCAATACACGTATTTTAGTGGGAATAAATATATTTTATATGAGATCATCTTACTATTAGAAATTTCAAATTTTAATAAAATATTTAATCATTGAGATAGTGATGTGATTTCATTATAAAATTAAACAGATATAGTAGAGTGGGTATGACCAGAATCAAATTAAAGATGTTTAGTTTATGAATTGAAAATATGCTTACCTTTGACCCCATTGTGATGACGTTACACTTCATCTATCATCTTTTCATGGGCATGGTATTTTCCAAGTGGCCTCTAATATTTTATGTTTCCAAATTGATATATATATTGGATTGAATAATAACACATATCATTACAAAAAAATCACATGATAATTTCATTTTATTTCAACTCCTTTTATTAAAGAAACAAATGTCCCTATTCTATGCATTAGAAAAATCTCTTGATATCATTATGTAATTACCTAGTTAATTATTTCCATAAACTATTATGTTAAAAATTCCATCAGACTTTTTTTTTCTTTGAATTATTACTTGTTTTCTAGTTCATATAATACCTCTAATTTGTTAAATTCAATTGATGTTATAATAACAAGAAAATTATTTAACATTACTCAAGGAAATTAAATAAATATCATCATATGATTAAAACATTTAAAAAAAATTAACCTTTGGATATTCAACATCATTCCATTAACAAAATGCTAAATCATTCATTTCAAATAATTTATATAATATGTATTATTTATAGCTACTCATATAAGATTATCATCAAACAATGTCACACCATCTTCTATCATATTATTTAATGTGTGGAACTTCCTCACTATTTAAACTCATTATTCTCAATTGATGTATTTTTCAAATAATATCACTATAAAATTTATCTATTCCAGGATTTATAATTATCTATCTTCTTTAGTGTCTTTGATCAATGACAACTATTTATCAGTATCTCCTTTCAATCAATATAATACCATAATAACCATTTAACTATAAATACATTTGAAATCATAGAATATATTTTCGAGGGAAAAACTCAATAGTTCATAGACTAATATATTATTAGTTACATTAAAATATGTACTATTATGTCAATTGAAGGTATACCAAAATATGAATCACACTGTGTATCATCATATCATTCAGTATAGGAATGGTTAATGGTCATAAATTGAGTCATCTTTCATAATATTTCCTTCATCTATGTAATTCTAACCTCGTTTATATTGGATTTCATAGAAGAGAAATCCATATATTGACTAAGAGTGTTCATTACTATTAATCTATTGGGTTCCATCACTATAAAATAGGGAAAACTATGTTATTATGTAATCTTCATGAACATTGAGAGGTGAATTAAAAATTTATGTTATAGTATTCTTTTTGAAATACTATATGGGATTATTTTAATTCTTATGTTAGATATTTTTATTTAAAATCTAGTTCAACATTTTCCAACCCATTTTTATCTGATGAAAAATATAATAACATAAAGTTTCTATCCTATAGTTCTTTATACATTATTATAATTGTATAAAATGCATTGGATCTAATTAGGGAGGATCAATCTTCTTAAATGTATTTGAAATCAATATAAATTCATGATTCCTATATTTCATTGGTAACAAAAAACCACTCATAATATACATTATTTCATCCTTGATATAATTAAAAATATAATTTTTAATAAATTATTGAATGGAAAAAAATTAAGAGTGAGATCATTTCCCAGTGAGGTTTATATAAAACAAAAGCTATCATGAAGAAATAATGAAACATTAAAATGGTTGACCAAATAATAAAAAATATCATTTAATAAAAAATTATTTTAATAATAATCGATGCCTAAAAACATTGAAAACACACGTATAATTAAAAGAGGAATCTTAATAATGGAAATACATAATTCTGTAAATTCATGATTAAGGCCTCACAACTAATATATCGTGAATTTTACCAGTATGGCCTCTCAACCAAGAAATCATTCTTAAAAAATGGGTATTTTTAAACCGACCCGCCATTTAATATGGAAATAATATTGTATTTTATAATGATTCAAGTTTATGAATTGAAAGGCTATCTACTACCAGGCCCCACCCATCAATTTCACGTCATAATCATTACTTATATTTTGAATGGTCAATAAAATTCAATCAAAAAATTCATTATAATTAAAAAAAATTATATTAAATCCTAAATATATAATATAGAAATCAAAAGTTAAAAAAAACATATAGAGTAAATATATTTATTTTTTCATTATGCCATGTCCCATATAACTTCAATGAGGGTATTCATAGATAGATATTTATTCACAAGATCACATGAGCATTTTAGGGGGGAAACATGACTAATTTTTTAAGAAGATATTTTAATTCCGTGAATTTAAAAAATAATTGGAAAAAATTAATAAAAAATAATGATGGAATATTATAGAGTAATCATAAAGATATATTATTCAAGATAATGGGAAAGTAATTCTATGTGGTGTTCGTTAAAACTAATATTGTGTTCACGATTTTAGTAAAAACTTCCATGTTTGGAAAGATACATCTTGATTCATTTTAGAAAATTATTATAAATTTATAACATGAGTAAAAATGTATTTAATAAATAAATTTATAATATTATGATGATCTATTCAAATTATTTTAATTATAACATTGACATGGACAAAAAATAATACCAACAAACAATGAATTAATGTTTTTAAAAAACATTATCATGATCTTTGGAAGTACCAAATAGAAGATTTTGGTAATATAACATGAAAAATAAATTAATAATATTCTGATAATTAAATGAACTGTATTATTAGATATGGATAATATAATTTCACTCAATTTAAATTCAGGAATAAGAAATATAACATCTCATTACCGTTTTGACAGGTATGCCTTAAAAATTGTTTATTTTTCATTTTACGTTGATAGAGGTTGGGTGGAGTTTTGATTGCAAGGATACCTATAATGGTTAAGTTAGATATTTTTTGGATTCTAAACATTAAATAATCTTTTCAGGCACACTGCTAGAGGGTTACTCACTATTTAACATGCTTACACATCTTGTAATGGTCCTACAAACAATTGATGCAAGACATAAAATTCTAATGGGTACATGTCATGATTTCTCACTAAATGTCATGATGGAATTATTTATTTATTTTTATTTTGGAGTTTCATAATTTATGTTTAGGTTATATGTATTTATAGGTTATTAAATTTAAATGTTTCATGACTTGTATTGGAATTACATGTCATGTAATACACCGACCGTAACTATTTAAATAGGAAGTGCAGTTGTTTATTCCTTTTCCCTCCATTACAGTCTCATGATCATTGATCTGATTCATTCCATATATAATCTCAAACCTATTTATCCCTTTCAAATCGTTCGGGTTGGATTTGAATCTTCATTATGCTTTCAGTTTATTTAGTGATGTGTTCTCCCTCATTTGTTGTGTTCTTGTCCTTATCCTCTGGGGGGTTTTCAATGGATCATCATAGAACTCATGTATATATGACTTTTTTTGTTGGATCATACATTTTGGTTTAGTTTAGAGGTCTTCTTCACCTTCTTTCTTGTTGACGAGCACAATTGCATGTTTTGTGTTTTGGGACAAGGTCAGTGGTTCCCTCCTTGGTATCCAAATTGATTATTCCTAAACTCCCTGATTTATATAAATTTCAGACATAAATTGAATTTATTAAATTTTATTTCTATAAAATTTATAAAAAACCTACAACAGTGAATCTGAAAACTTTTAATGGATTTTTCAAGGAAATATAGAAAACACTCAATTCCATTGAATTGGGGTGTGGTTATGGTGTTGGTAAAATTAAATTGTGGATTTTAAATTGTGGATTTTATAGAAAATATTTCAATTAAATTAAAGAATTTAAATGTAGAAAATTAATTCTAAAATTGATGAAATTGATTTTTAATGGATTTCAAGCTTTTGAAAAAGGCTTAAAATGATTTCATAGAAACCCGGTTGTTTTAACTTGTGAAAGGGAATATTATTGATCAATACACATTTTTTAATGAAAAATTTATAATTTTGAAATGGTTAAAAGGGATATAATTTTATTTCAAGTAGTCCAAAAACACATTTCCCATCATGTTAGAGCACATTCAATCCATAAGAAGGCGGTGACTTATTTGGATACACTCTATGCTATTACAACATTCTAAAAAATACCTTCAGCAGGTTACATCCCCAAAGGAAGGGTGGTGGGTAGACTCTGTCCAGAATCAAGGGATATGAGTATACACATTTTCTGAGATTACATAGATATTGTGGCATCTTATAGATGGTTAATACTATCTTACTTTGTTGTAATATGACCATGTTTCTCTCTTGTTTAATTATATATATGATATAAATGTTTTGAAATGTTATAAAACTGCTTTACTTTCCATTATTAGATTTACATAAACTGTTTTATTTAAATATTTATTTGTTCCACGTTTTAGAAATATCAAATCCTTAATAAAGTAAAGAATGTTCTTTAAAAGGTATTTTTCATTATTTGGAAACTGTATAACATGATTTCTTTTAATATTCTCTTGAATTTCCAAAAATATTTTTTTTTAAAATTTAAATCTTTTAATTGGATAATATACATTTGTAATCTATTATGGAGTCTTCGGAGGTATCCAACTATGCTTAGGCTCAAACCCAAATTTTTTACTTTGTTTGTTTGTAGACATTCTTATTCTAGGTTTGAGAAAATAAATTAGATCTATTAGAGGTGGATATAATTATTGATCTTGGATCTTTGTGAGTCGTGTCCTTAGGGACCATGGGGTTGTTTTACCTATTTTATTATTAGGTTGTAATACATTGAGATTATTATGACAAATTATGTTATGCTACATTACTCTGAGTGGAGTTTGTTTTGTATGCATATTGAATTGGTTTTCTTACATCTGCTATGGCTTGTGGAAAAAATAATTACAACACTAACATTTATAATTACAGGTGCTAGTCACAGAATCATGGGAAAAGGGGATTTCCTTCAAGCAATGTGATGGCTGGCTTGGTTATTGAGTTATTAGGGTGTTTGAGCTAGTTCGTGACAATGTTTTATTAGATACTACTATTGATATTTTGTATTGAAGCTAGTATGAAATTTTCAAATATTCTCTGGACTAAGGAGGTTGTTGTAATTGAGTTCACAAACATCCCTCACCTCAATGATCTTTTATGCTTTAAGGTTGGTTAGGGAATTAAATCTAATGAATTAGTTATATTCATTTCCTTATTTAGATTTGGATAAACTAGAATCCAACTTTGGTTATTCCATATTTTGGAAATATCATTCCTTGTTTATTTGTTTTAATGTAAACCTAATGTCTTCCTTATATCTAGTGATGTAATTTAGTATCATGACTCCATGAATATGTGAAAATACAATCTAGGAATAAGCTACTATAGAACCCCAATGAAGAAATCATTCAGTGGACCAAGATATTGTTTAGGTGATCGTGTGCACTATCCATTCATAGGGATAGGCACCATCCCCAGTCCTCTTTAAGGATAAAGATATAGATCCTCAAGGAGATGTTCATCGAAATAGTTCTCAATATTTCCTTCACTAGAAGCCACCAATTTTCAAAGGCTCCACTAATCCTCAACATGCGGAGTAATTTTTGAGAAATATAGAACCTATGTTTGGGATAATGGAAACATCGGACATGATCATAATAAAGTGTGCCACCTTTATACTAGAGGAACAAAAATGAGATGGTGGGACATTATCGTGATGTTTGGGAATAATGAGTGATTAGAGTGGAAGGAAATAAAGGTTATTTTCACTAACCATTTATATCAATAGTTGATGGTATTGTCTATGGTAGTGATGTCTTTTAATTTTTAGAAATCTGAAAAAATGATAATCGAGTATTAAAATCACATTACTAGGATCTTTTTTTCTTTCATGAGATGGTATCTAATGAAATTATTAAGTATAGAATGTTTTACGTAGGACATTGATTAGATATCCATTCTCATGTTTTCTTTCTAAAGCTTCCCACTTTTGCGGATGTGATGAATAGGGAGATGAAGGTTGTGGTGGACCCGGTTGTAAATTCTGGGTTGATAGGAGTTCCAATTTATCCTAGTTGTAACATTAGTTCCATCAATGGAAAACAGATTTATAATTATTGCCATGGTAGTTCTTGAATGAATAGTCATTCAGAATCTTCTACAACACCTAGAATATGTTCATAGACCTACTATTTTTGTGGCAATCTAGGTCATTTTAATAGGGTTTTCACTGAGAAACCCCTGAACTATTTCTCTTACAAATGTCCAAGAAACTGCTAGATGTTCTGATATCACTTATCTACTCCACATAATGGAACAAGGTTATCTTCTTATCCTTAAACCGAGGGGCCATTGGATGTTTCACGTATAATATTTTTCCAGCTATAGGCATCTGTAATGAATATTCTTCACATAGTGGAAGAGTATCCAGATGATGCAGACACAGTTCAAGATATTGTGAGAGGTAAAATTTCTATAGAATCTTCACAGTGATTTCCCTAGTTGACACTAGTGAATCTCAATAATTTATTTCAACCAATATAGTTAATATTTTTAATCTTATTATGGAGTTACTATCTTGTGAAATGGATATTACTACACCACTTTGTATTAAGAGAGGGAAGGGTCTTCATTGTTCATCTTATTTCTTCTCTCATTTAGATTTTGTGTTTTCATGGAGTTTTTTGGTTTATTACATGATATATCTTATCATCTTATTCAAGATTGATAGGCTCAATTCCAATAAATTTTGATTTTATTATTATCTTTGATGGGTCTACCTTACAACACCCAGTTGTCTGCCTATTATCTTTCATGGAGAATAGGACCTAAGTATGAGGAGTGTCAAACCCACTTATCCAGACTTGGAGAAAGTGATATCAGTGATTTCTTTTGATCTGGAGTAGGATTTAGTGTTTGGGGATCTTCCTGTAGTCGTCGTTGAGTATCCCATCATTATTTCTTTTAATTTATTCTTTTTGAATTAGTGAGGGATGTTGAGTTTTAAATTGATTTAATTATTTTTACTAAACCAATTTCATTTCCCTTTTACCACATGGAACTAGATTAACTATAATAGTTTAATTTACTGTTGGACAATCTTCTGGAGAAAGGCTTTATATTCTAGACTGTGTCCCCTTGGGTGGAGCCGGTTCACATCGCTAAGAATGCTAATGGATCCCTTTTCGAATGTGTTGTTTATTGGAAACAAAATAGAGTAATGATAAACAAAAAGTATCCATTTCTATATATTGATGATCTATTTGATCAAATGAAAGGATTGAGGTTCATTTCAATGATCGATATTTATTTTGGTTACGATTTGTTGAGGATAAAAGAATCTGACATTCCAAAAACCACCTTTCTGGGCATGTATGTCCATTATTATTACCTCATTATCCTTTTGGCATGAAAAATTCTCCTATAGATTTATGGAATTGATTAATGAGATCTTACCTGAGTAGCTAGATAATTTTGTAGTGGTATTTGTTGAAACAATCCTTGTTTAGTGTAATTCTATGATGGAACATATGAATCATCTAAGAATAGTTATGAGTTTTCTACGAAGTCAATGACTCTTTGGTAATCTATTTAAATGTGATTTTTTTATTCAAGAAGTGAAATTATTAGGACATGTAGTCTCTATGTAGGGTGTATTAGTTGATTCTCAGAAGGTGAAGGCTGTTAGGACTTGGGAGAGGCCACAGAATGTCATCGAGATCTAGATCTTCTTGGGATTAACTGGATATTACTGTAGATTCGTGAATTACTTCTTAATGTTTTCTTCTCCAGTGACTATATTATCAGGGAAGATGGTGAATATTTTTTGGGATGTTAAATGTCAACATTCTATTTTTTTGAGTTGAAATGTATTTTAACTACTTCACCAGTGTTGACTATTCCATATCCTAGGAAGAGATATATTGTATTTTGTGATGCATCAGATCATGATTGTGATATTTTATTATACATGTAGAAAATGTAGTTTCTTATGAATATTTTTATATTAGGACAGATGAGAAGAATTATCCTACCCATGATCTTGAACATGTAGTTTTGATATAGATGCTTAAGAGTTTCCAACATTAACTTTATAGGGAATGTTATACCATTTTTTTAGACCACAAAATAGTGAGTTTTATCTTCTCTATAAAATATTTAAACCTCCACTAGAGGCATTAGGGGGGAGTAGTTGTAGTCACTCTAATTTGACAACACATATACCATGGGAGAGTGAATTTCCTTGTGGATTCATTAACCAGAAAAAATTCCACCCACGTAGTTAATGATTCTTTGAAAGAATGAAATTTGATGGCTCTCATTACATAGTTTCATATTAGAGTTCAAGGGAAAGGGGATGACGTTAATTTTTCGTCATTCAGTTATCATTTTATCTTCTTGAGATAATTATTCAATATCAATATCTTGATGATTAATTCCATATCCTTAAAGACTCTCTTTATCGTGGGGAGAAATTTTCCCAATGGTCGTCCTCCAAAGAGGGTGTTCTATTTTATCAGAATTGTATCGATGGTCCATTACTAGGAAGTAAGGGTTTAAAGGGGGTTGTCATAATTACCAGTGGTCATTGCACCTAGGAACAAAAAAATTCTCTATGATATACGGTAGAAGTACTGGTGGCTAGGGATGATGTGAGACATTGCTAAGTTTACCACTCATTGTTATGTGTGCCAACAGGTTTGGACTGAGTACAAAAAACCTTCAGGTTTGCTTCATCCACTTCCTCTCTATACCTAGAAGTGGGATGATATATATAAATAATTTTTGGTTGGCTTTCTTAAAACCTAGGGAAATGAGAATGTGATATGGGTTGTGATCAACAAACAAGCCATGTCAGATCACATTATACCCATTCATGATATAACCAATGTTCAAGAGTTGGGAAGTCTATATGTGAGAGAGATTTTCTGTTTTCATTGTAGTTTCATAAGACATAGTTTCTGATATAAATCCTTGATTTAATTATATCATTTGGAGAGACCTTAATGTGGAGCTGGTATATCAAGTTAATTTGAGCATGTCCAACCATCTGTAGTAGGATGGCCAGTTAGAGAGAGAAATATAGATTCTTGAGAATATAATTTGTCTCTATTTTCTCAACTTTAGGAAGGATTGGGATGGTCACTTTGGTATGGATGAGTTATATTATAATAATAGAATATAGTCTATGATTAGGATTGAAATATTTATGGTATTTTATGGACATCCCTATAAATGTATATTATATTGGTCATAGGTTGGTGAAAGTTCCTTTTTAGGACCATTCGTTTTGAAAGGGATGACAAAAAAGATTCAGCTGATTCATTAGAGGATGTTGACATTAGAGAGATGACATAAGTCTTTCAATAATTGAAATTATATACCTTTGGAGTTTTAAGTTGGAGATCATGTTCTCTTGGAATTTTCACCCCGGTTGGGTCATGGATGGCTTGGGAGGCAAGGGAAGTTTTCTCCTCGTTTTGTGGGACCATTTGTGGTTGTTGAGAAGTCAGGGAATTTTACATACCATTTATCACTTCTAGAACAGTTGGAGTTGATAAATAATGTATTCCATGTATCAATATTTTAATGTTTCACTTTGATATATCTCACATTTTGAGTTAGAGTAATCTTGAGATAGGACCTAATTTATATTTAACTGAATGATTAGTCATGGTAGTTGATTTTGAGACTAATGTACTTTGTGGGAGAATGATACATTTGGTTAGTGTTCTATGGCATTATGGTTCTGATAATCATGTGTTGTGGAAATGCGAGGCACCAATGATAGAATAATGTCCTCATCCTTTTGGCAAAGAATCTTCTTAATATGATTTCTGGGTACATAAAGTGTATATGGTGGGGAGGTTGTAACATCATGTTACCATTTTGATAGGTATACCCTGAACCATGTCTTACATTTTCCATTTCATTTATGTTGTAGTGTAGAGTTTGGATTGGGAGAACACATATAATGGTGAAGTTAGATTTTTTTTGGATGCGTGCCTTCAAATCTACTTTTTATACAAATGGACACATGGCTACATGCTGTGTAATAGGCTTACATGACGTCTAATGGTCCTTTAAATGGGTTGTGATTAGCTTTGCATAGTGATGGGTACACATCGGGAGTACTCACTACATGTTGTTATGGAATTAATGATCATTTTTTAATTTGGATCATCAGAATTTGAGTCAAGGTGGCACATTTTCTGGGATTACAAAATTTAAATGGTTCACGATGTGTATGGGTGTTACACATCATTTAATACCCTAACTAAACATTTTTTATAAAGGATGTCTGGTTGATTATTTATATCACCTCCACACCATACACAACATCCATTACCAATTTCATTCCATTGGTGATCTCAAACTGGTTCAACCCTTCTAAATCCTTTTGTTTTTCTTTGGATCATTATTACACTTGCACTGTGTTTTCTAGGTAAGGGTTCTCCATCATTTGTTGTGTTTGTCTCCTTCTCCTATTTTGGGTATTCAATATATCATCTGGTAATTAATGGATCTATATCCTATGTTGTTAGATCACATATCTAGTTTGAGTTTTTTAGTTCTTCTATACCTTCCTTCTCATTGACCGGGGTCATTATGAGTTTTGTGTTTCGGGAAGAGGTTTGTGGTTCCATTCTGATTGGATAAATTTATTATTCCAGAAAATGCATGATTTTTTTCAAATGATGATTTAAATTAAAATTCTCACATTTTCTATTAATAAATTTGATAAAATCATTATTCCAATGAATTTTGGAGATTTGTAATGGTTTTGGAAGAGAAATTTAGAAAACCCCACATTCCAATGAATTGGGATGTGTTTACGGAAGTTGTATTATTTAAATTGATGATTTTAAATTGTGGTTTTTATGGACGTTTTTTCAACTAAATAATTCATTTTAATAGTGAAAAATTAATTTTGAAAAGGATTTTTTTATTGGATTTCAAACATGTGAAAATGATTTAAAATTAATTGATATAAACCCAATGGTTTTGTCTTGTGAAAATGTAATGTTTGTTTTATTAAAACCCAATTTGGATTGAAATGAAAAATTGGATTTTTGAAATGAAATAATGGAATTTAATTTATTATAATATGTATTAAAATAAATTTCCAATCATATAATAAAACATGAATGCCTTAGGTGGCTGGTGAGTTATTTGAATACACTATATACTATTAAAATGCTCAAAAATATATCTACGATGGATCAGATCCCTAATTGGAGGTTGATGAGTTGGCTCTGGCCAATGTTAGGGGTTCATGCTTAAATTCATTTTAATGATATCACCTATAGAGTGTATATAGGTACTCTTTCCTTTTAAAAATATCATTAAATGATTTTAAACATAGTAAAACATCATATTAAAACCTAAGGATCGTAATGTATATTTTTTGGGATGACTAGGTACATAAAACATAAATCATGGAACTAAATATAACATTTGTTTATTTAAAAATCACAAATACCCCTTATATTCCATTTTGATCATATATATTTATAGGATAACCTGGAGATAACATGAATAAAGGGATGAGAAAAAAATATCTGTAAGGGAATAAACATAAGAATAATGAATTAAATCATGGGATAGAAGAAAAAACATAATGATATAAAAAGGTATGAAACATATAGAATCACATATTATAAACATGGGATCATATAAACAAGAATTAATAGTAATGTGTCAGAGACATAACAATGATATTAGCATGATTCAAGTCTCGTCTCACATAGAGGAGCATAAGTCAAGTTTAACCACCAAGTCATTTGCACATAGTAGCAGGAGTCATCGATAACTGCCAAGACTGTTGCACAGAACATCTCTTGAGTATCTAAAGTACCAAATGAATTGTAGTAATTTATTTGGGAACCCATTATAAAATTTCCATGAACATTATTTCCCCATTAAAAATCATACATTATCAATCAAACATAAACATAAGGGTTGCCTGAGGAAATAATTAAGTATCATATTCAAGTCATAATGCATAACAAATGGGAATATCATAAAATTTTCAATAAAGGAAAAAAATTAGATCATGCATGGAAATTAATAAGGTATAATATTTATTTATCATGATATGTGATTTCAATTTAAAGTGACATCATGAAAAAACACCATTTAAGAAACTTTAGAATAAAAAAACATTAGTGTGGTTTTAAGAAAAAACCAAAAATCAATAAAAATATAAAAAGGAATAATCATTTATGTAAAAAATAAAGTTAAAGAATAATGTTTTCAAACAAGTGTTGATTTCTTTATAAAATAAATTGTGGCTGAAAATAGATTATAGGGTTCCCTAGAAATTGGGTATGAATTTGGGAAGTTCCCCTAAAAGAGATTTGCTTATCGGGAACTATTTATGAGCGATCAACTTTAAAACATGTAAATCACTAAAATGGATTGATGAATGGGTCATGATTGTGGAGTGGTAAAAATACATTGAATTTATAATATTCACATAAAAATATAATATAACATCATTTGGGTAATATGAATGATAGATCAACTCGAAGGAATAAAGGATGTTTGAGTATAATCCCTTACATTAAGTCTGACGGTGTCCTTCAATTGATCTTGATGTCATGAATAATAATATTACATTGATTAATTATTATTTATAGAACCTATTATTGATTTAATTTATTTATTATATCCTTATTAAGATAATTTGTGGCCTTTTTTATGGGTTAATAGGTTTAATTTCATTTTTTGAAGCATTTGTTTCTTTGGTTATTATTATTGTTTTACTTATATGCAATTATGGATAAACATGTAAGATGAGAATTATTACACATAATTGGTGTTATATCATATTACTGCACATCAATTATATTTTATGGTTAAAAAATTCATTTGTTAATTTGAAGTGATTATGTATCATTATATAAAACTTAATAATAACCGTTTTGGTTAATTTTCTGTTTTTTGTCACACCAAACACAATTTAATTTATAAATTCATATTATGGGTAAAAATAATAAAATACCATAAATTATACATAATACAAATATTATATTCAGGTTCAACCATAAAAATTGTTTCATTACCATAATTGAATACGTTTATAGAAATTCAAAACTCGTCGTCCTTGAATGTGATAAATTAACACATCTCAGATGGTGTTTTCATTCATATTATAAAATTTGGGGAATGAGAGATGATGATGAATTATTTCATTATCATAATAGAAATAGAAAACATTTATGGGAATGTATTTATCAAGAAATTTATATGAATGGAGGTGAGGAAATTAAAAAAAAAGAATGGAAGTTGAAAGAAAATAAATGAAATGAAAAGATGAATTTACATTATGAATATATCATTCTTGAGAAACTCTTTAGGGGTGTGGATTTGGTCATCTAAAGGATCCAAGGTTTTCTGGACATGGTTTAAGGTATTATAGGGAAATTTGAGAGGAATTTGGACTTGGATCCGGGCTTCATAAGAGTGAAGAGAATTGTGGGGCTATGGTGGTTTTTATAGTGGAGGAGAAGACAGTTTTCTCTATATTTTATTCATTATTTTATTATATTGCTCACGACAAGTAGTATTTTTTACTTTGGTGAAAAAAACTATTATATATGCATGTGATATTGAACCCAAGGTTCCTACATCATCCATGACTAAGTATATATTGTATTTAACATATAATTTATATATACAACAAATTATTATATTTTACAAATCACAAAAAAATCATGTATTTCATAAAAATCACAAAAATTCACCCCAACCCTTTTTTGATAAGTAGAATTCATAAATGAGCTCCATTTTATGAAAATAATTTACAAAATATGTGAAATTTAATTTTTAATTAAAATTATTATTCAATTGAAAAATTAAAATATCATATTTAAAACATCCTTGCTAACACATTGAATAATTAATTATGGTGTCTTAAAATTACCATATAATCATAAATAATAAAAATAATTATTTATGAATACTTTTAATGAAAATAAATTTTATTTTAATTTATTAAATTAATCATTAAATTGTAATTAATTATACATGTCTCACAAAAATACCAACACAATGATTATTTCATATTGTCACCAATATGATGGATAATTTTTATTTATACTTTCACTGGTAAGGTTAATTATTCAGATGGATGATTTACTATTCATAAGTGTCAGATTAAAATTCATATGGGTAGCATTATTACACATAAGGTTCGGTCACTATTCCCTAAAAATTATGTTTGAGTTATCAGACTCCAAACATCTTACTGATCAAAACTGTGTATATTAGGAATTTGAAATTAAAATCCCAGAAGTGATGGTATTATGTTTAAAATGTAAAATAGTTCTTAGTATCTCATTGTGTTTTGATTTCATGTGATTATACTATATGATAATTAAAATTCAATTTCCATTGATTAATCATTGGGTTGTTACATTCTTCCCTCATTATAAAATTTTGACTTCAATATTTTGTTTTGCATTCAAGATTGTAAATAGGTGTGGGTACATTTTATTCATTTCCTCAATCAGTTCCCATGTTTACTCTTTGTACATATGGTTCTGTCAAAATACATTAACTAGGTTAGTTTTATAGTTGAGTATCACTTTTTCTCTACGATCAAATACCTTCACTGGATTCTCCTCACAAGAAAGATCATTCTCTAACTATACCACCTCTGACGACAATACATGTGAAGGATATGGTATAAACTTCTATAATATGGACAAATATAAGATATTGTGTACATTAGACTACGTAGGTGGAAGTGCTAGTCGATATGTCACATCTCTTACATGATAAAAATTATCAAAGGGCCCAATATACCTTGGACTTAGATTTTCGTTCATCCAAAACCTCACAACTTTCATCCATAGTGATATGTAGTAGAATACCATGAATCCAACATTAATCTAAAGGTCTCAACGATGATTATCTCCATAGATATTTATTTGGTTTTGGGGTAACTTGATGTTATGTTGAATGGTTTTCACCTTCTCCACCATTTCTTCATCCATTTTAGGTCATAATGGAGTACACTCACTGACTTCATCCCAACATGCCAGTGTTCTGCACCTTTTCCCACAAAGGGATTTATATGGTTCCATTCGGATTCTTGAGTGGAAACTATTATTGTCAGATAATTAAATAAGTGGAAGATGTTGGTCTCATCCTCCTTTAATGTCCATATAACATTCTCTCAACAATTCTACTACTGACTGGATAGTTCTATCATATTTTTAATCAGACTGAGGATGATAGGCGGTACTAGAGTTTAGTTCAGTGCTTAGAGAATGTTGTAGAATTTTACTGAACATCATAGAGAATCTAGGATCTCTATCGAATACAATATATATTGTTACTCCATTAAACTGTACCACATATTTGATATATATCTTTTCTACTTGATCAAACTATAAGTACCCTTGAATTGCGATAAATTGAGATATAATTGTAAGATAATCTAGAATGACCCATAAAACATTGTTTCCTATGGATGTCCTTGGATGTATAGTGGAAAAGTACATGGTGGTGTTCTCCTACTTCCATGTTGGTTTGGGTAGTTATTTTATTGCCCAATTAGACTTTTCTCTTTCAACCTTCACTGGTTAACATACCAGGAACATTTATGTATATTCAACAATCTCCTTTTCCATATGGTCCCACCAAAAGATCTTTTGATGATCTCGATACATCATTATGATCCCTAAAAGAATATAGAAGGTTAAGCTATGAGAATAATTCAGAAGATACTTCCATATCTCTGGATAGTATGGTACACATAATCATGAACCAAATCCTAAAACACCTTCCTTGTAAAACTAGAACTCAAGGGATTTCCCATTTTTTGTAGCTTCCACCCTTTTCTGAAATTCCACGTCATTTCTTCCAGAATACTTTATTTTATCCATGATGTATGGTTGAGAAATATTTTAAGAAAGGATTTATGATGTTTCTACCTTAATGATTCACATTTCTATCCTCTAAAAAAATAAGACTATTGGATCCTTTTTAATTCTCATAATTGATAAAGATAAAAGATTCTTTCTACATAGTGAATCTACAAGCTTATTCACCATAACAGAATGGTAGAGGATTGAGAACTCAAAATCCATGATGAGATCTAACCATATTCACTGGGGAATATTATGTTCTTTAAATTTTAATATATATTTTTGACTCTTATAATACGTATATATCTCACACTTCCCCCCATAGAGATAATGTTTCCATATGTCCAATTCAAATATCATAGTCACTAACTCCAGATCATCCATGGGAAAACATTTCTCATGTATTTTCAGAATCCTTACTTCATTGGAAATGAGTTTACCATTTCAGATTCGTACAGAACCTAACCCCTTATTTGAGGAATAACTATACAACCAAAACATTTATTTGCTTATCGAGAGTGTGATTATCGGTGGAATGATAAACCTCTTTTGGGGATACTTAATGATTTTCTCACATTCATGATTCCAGACAAAAACCACCCCTTCTATGTTATCTTGGTCATTGAGTTTGACAATCATGAAAAGTTGTTCTTAAATCGTCGATAATACAGATATAGACAAAAACATATGTGTATCTCGGTAAGAGATGTTGTCCTGGGCCACTTTTAAATTTCCTTTATCTTGGAAGTGTCCATAGATATCCTATTACTGGTGATAACATTCCCCAAGAATGATACTTCCTCTATCCATAACTCCCATTTTCTGTACATTGCATAATTTTTCTCCCTTAAAATATTATTTAGCATAGTATTCAAATTTTCCCCATGTTCTTACTTGGTCTTAGAGTGTATCAAAATATCATTAATAAATACTACCAAAACATTATCAAGGTAATCTATATATACTCTATTCCTTAAATCCATGAATATTTCTAGATATTTTGTGAGTTTGAAGGGTATCACTATGAACTCAAATTGTCAATATGTTGTTTGAAATTTATTATTGGAAATATCTACCTTCCATTCCTTTAATTGGTGATATCCTAACCGAAGGTCCACCTTAAAGAAATTTCGGGCCCCAAAAATATTATCAAAGTTGTATGCTATCTGTGACAGGGGATACTTTCTATTTATCATGATATTATTTATCTCATAATAATAAATGTACATGAACATTAATCCATCCTTCTTCTTGATGAATAGGACTAGAGAACCCCCATGGTGAAGCACTAAGGTGTATAAAAACCTTCTCTAGATTCTCCTGTAACTGCATCTTCAGATCATCAAGCTATATGGTGGCCATTAAATAAGCTGTATTTGATATAGACATAGATCCAAGAATACGTTAAATTGAAAACTCAACAACTAGATCAGGAGGAAGACTAGGAAATTCTTTATGGAATATATTAGTGCAATCCCTCATGATTGGAATATCTTTGAGAAGTATCATCTCCATTATCTTAATCATTTTATAAAGACACATGCGGCCAAAAGGTATCATTATCCACACATGAGATGAAGATTTTGAAGAATATTCCTCTTATTCATTACACATATACATGATTGGAGGACACTCTAGGATGTGAATAGTGATCTTCCATTATAGACAGTTAATTTTGGAATTTTATATAGATAGCCAATCCATTCCAAAAATAGTATCGACCTCAAATAGAGGAATTATGCCATGATTTCGTGGGAAGTTCAGTCAACAATAATTTTCGGGGAGGAGTTGTAAACCATGGACGTAATAATTTCCTTATTCAGAGTTCACACCGATAATCCAACCTCTATATTTTGAGGCAGTGTTTGAATAGTTCAACTAAACATTCAAGATATGAAAGAATTATTTGAACTAGAATATAATTGTACATTCTTTATTCTTTAGTGAATAACCAGCATACCTGTCAACTCATCACTTTCTAGTAACAAATAGGAAGTAGTGATAGAATTATTCTTTCCTTATTTTGATGGAGTTTGTTGTTGATTTCCTAAAATATCACATGGAATAGGTCAATTGTTCACATAATTCCCATGCTCAATACAATTTTAACACTTCACTATAGGTTTAGCGCTGATATAAACCTTTCATTATTCTTCCACATTATTGTAATTATTCATATCTCATCATTAGTTCATTTCTATTTGTCCCATATTTTTATATTTAAAGCAATTATTTGTTCCCTATAGATAGATCCTAGGATTCTTCTTTCCACAATTTTTACACATGGTTAGTTTAATCTTCTTCCCATCATGGGATTTATCTAACGAACCACTCATATTAGACTAAATTTTCAAATGCTTATCACAGGGACCACAAGACCACTGAGGGTCTCCGATCACCATTTCAATGATGAGGGCACAATGGAAAATCACATCATAACTATCATTTTCCCTAATCCCCAACAGTTTTCATATACTTTTTATTAGTTAGAAAAATAATAAATCCACCTTTTTATGTTCATGATAATGTAGGAGGCGTATAATCCAAGCCTTGTGAGGTTTTCTTCACACACCATGATGGACTCAACTTACTTATAATTTAGTTCTAGGACCCCTCTTTACATCTTGAGATAGAGGGTTCAGGGAAAATATTTATTGGAAAACATTTTCTTGAATTCCTCTCAATCTGTGGAATCAGTATCCTCACAGGTGATCGAATTCTTGATCAATATCCACCACTGATCATCTTCTCCATCATAATGATAAACTGTCGGCACGAAATTCTCTTTTTCTGGGCACTGAATAATAGATTATATCATTTTAAATGGATTTAATACACTATTCTACGAGGAGGGATTCTTAAGATACACTAACCATGAGAAACCTTTTCTATGTGAAGGATTAAATGGAAACATTATATTTCCATAAAGAATGAAGGTGTTCCACATGACTCACGTTATTATTCATAACTTCAGCCAACTGATCAAGTACATTCATAAAGTATTAAGAACCTATTCCCATCATATTTGGCATAAAAAATAAAAAGCATCACATTCTCAATTACATTGATTGTGGGCATGTGTTCTTCTATTTCTCACAATTAGTTAAAGAAATTAAGGTACAATTAAAGGGATTAAATACATATCGATTATTTATAAAACAGAACGTTAGACCTAAAAGATAAAAATCTTAAAGGAATATTATATCCTAACTTGTGATTCCCAATGTTCAAATCTAGGATTTCCTTGATATATTTCTAAAATTATATTTTTTGGGGATATTTTATTTATTCTTTTAATAATAGTTTATACTATGCCCCTGAATTTTCCAATGCATATAACTAAAGACTGTCAAACCATGAGTGCAGTAAAGCCCATTGTCGTACACCAGTTCCCATTTGAGTCTATCTAAGAGCATTGTTTTATGGTTTTACACCTAGATACATCAATACCATATCCATATATACTTATTCGTATCTGTACATGGATGTATGTTCTTGATAAACCACTTACTAAATACTTACAATAATTTAGGAATATTTTATTATACTTCGTTTCATCCATAAGGATTTTACTAATGTTAATTTTTGTTCTAGTGTGCTCATAAGGGGTAAAATGGCCATTCTACCATAGTATATGGTCTCAGATAACATTATTGATCACTCTGTTTGTCCCAAAATTGCTTGTTTACACCAGGACCATATTTTTTTACAATTCTAAGTAGTCATAGTTTTGTACAAATATATATAGTTTAATTAATTAAATATTACAAATTTTATGTGCTTTTGGGTGGAAATATCACTTTAATGGAGTGTCAGATAGATATTATGCCTCTATGGTTGTGTCTTTATTAGGGGTTATTACCTAGGAGAGTTATAAACTCACCTTGGGTTCTATGAATTTGTACAAGTATTATGTGGTGGATTAATTAATTAATTATCTAATCAACATAAAATAAAATGGTCCCCCACCCCATTTGGGGGTTCCCATTTACATTAGAAGAGGGGATGGGTTCTACAATATGTGCTACAATGAGACCAAGAGGGGCAGAAGAAAAAAATTCAACCAAACTTTATCCATGGAGTAGATCGAGACCAGATCAAGTTGGAAAAGTTCTAAGAGATTATTTAAACAAAACTCTTTGGTTCATACACCACGTGGTAGGACGGTTTTCATTTTTATGGCCCAAATCCCCTTATATTAGTTTTTTTATGTTTAAATTATTTTTTTAACTCTAGAGACCCCATAAGGGTTGATCTTTGCTTATTTAGAGAAAACTGGGGGTTCTAGCGTAGTTTAGGGATTTCCCAATCACAAACACTGACAACCCAACATGCTATTTTATGAACACATTTCCTGTGATCTTCTTATTCGGTGATGAAGGACTTTTCATAAGTACACGCTGTGTATTCTAAGTACACGTCATGTGGTGATACATAGATGTGTGTCTAGTCCTGTGAAAAGAAACATGAAATGATGATTTTTGAAAAGTACATGCCTTTTATATTAAGTAAATGTCATGTAGTATTACATTGGAATACCCATTTCTCTCTATTGATGTAAATTTGAGTGTCCTAGAGGACGGATGAGAGTCCATGCCATGTAATCTAACGTACACCATGTAAATTCTATAGCTGGGTGGTTTTGTCTATTATGTACCCTGGAAGTGCGAATTGGGCATGTGAGTAGTCCATTATTAGTATTTTTTCTTCTACATCACAATGGTGGGATCCTCTTATCATATTGAGGTCATATAAAAGGGTTTTCAGAATAAATGTTTTATAAGGAGGATTTCCTTGACGGTTAGGTTCAAAATCCTTATGCGGGTTGGGTTTTGAGCTGGAAGAAACATTTGAGGGTTGTGAGCTCATTTTGTTTTATTAATTAAAGTAACCATGGTGTTTTCAATGAGGTTTCATAGTTGAATCTTAGAATATAGGATTTGAGTTGTATCTATGAGATGATCTTGGTTGTCCTTTTGAATCGAGACTAGTGACCTGAGGTTAGAACAATTATGGTTTAGAGCATTCAGTTTAGGATTAGGGATGATGGATCTATTGGATATTGTTTGACTCCATAGGATATTTGTTATGAATGGGTTTCTTTGTGGTGATTTGTTGAGAATTAAGTGCTCTTGATGATTCCAATGTAGGGAAGGATTCTGGTTATTTGATCATTTCATGTCATGGTTGATGGTTGATAAAACATGTGTGTCATGGGATGGATATTGTACACCTTTTTTGGCATGTCATTGATCATGGATTGGTTGGAGGACATTGGAGGCCTATTGAGGATGATTCCTGTGTTAGGTCGTATCCGGAGAGTTTGGTGGTTACCAATATTTATGGATGCATCAGCTTGTTTATAGACCTAGAGGGTCATGTGTGGAACAAATGTTAACAGAACCCTAAATGAGTGTCGGTGCCTTGTAGTATGATTATTCGAGTTCATTGGTATCCTGGATGATGTATGAGATGACCTGGTTGAAATGTTTATAAGAGAGATGGATTAATGTCTATACCTTGTTACATTGATTTTGAGGTTAGTATAAGGATTATTCTATGGGGTGGTTTGATATTGTTGGGCTGCAATTTTTTGGAACCCAGTTTACTAGAAGTGGGAATGACAGTTGATAAAGATAGGAAGATGATCCCAAGGTATGGTTCTAGATATATGTGATTTGTGATTATTGTCCTGTGGATTTGTGTTCATACCGATAGATGTTTTGTGGTCTTAGTTTTGGAGTGAGGTTCAATGAATGTTTATTTATAATGCCGAGTATAGTGGATGTGAGGAAACATGTATGTTGTTTTGTGGGAGGATGAGGCTTTGGGAAGGTGTAGTTTACATCGTGGATTAGTTCCAAGACTAATTCTCTTTGGAACAACAACGTTTCTGTAAGAAATGATTAAGGGAGGGTTGTACATAGGGTTATGAGTATCGGTTGGATTCATGGAATGATGATCCGTGTTTCTTAACCCCTGATTAATGGTTTTCGGAGTATGGAACGATGCTCCACTCCCTAGTGCATCATGGTTTTCATGGAAAGGAAAAAATCTATTGAACCCTATGGGTATGGACATTGAATTCTATATCAATGTTGGGATGGTCCTACATGACATTCCATGTCCCAGTTGGATTCATGGATTGATGCTCCAAGATTTCCGACTTGTGACCCAGTGGTTGGGATGGTCTAGCATGGTGTACCATATCTTAGTTGGACACTTGACTGAGGGTCCTTATGTGTTGACCAGTGAGCTTTCTGAATAATAGATAGTATGTTAGACTGATGCTTCATGAATGGTTGATTTGATATATTTATGGTTTATGTGTTGGAATGATTCTCTATGTACTATGGTAATGATACATGAGATATACGTCAGATTGAAGGTCTGGGTTTTGTACTACTCATATGTGGAAATGGGAAGAGATGGGTCGAGGATCCATGTATGATAAAATGTCTGGTTTTGAGAACAAGGTATGGGATGAATTAGATTAGTGTACCTGGTGAAACGGACTCTCATAAGATGGGTTTATGATTTTTCATTTTGGTTGTGGATTCCATGGGTATTGATATCATAGTTTGTGTGGGTTGAACAGTCCTTTAGACGATCTCATAAATATTCTGGAATTATCCATAGATGGTATGGTCGATCGAGGACTTTGATCTACAGATCGATGGTTGTTTATTTATAGTTTTATCATGTTCTATATTTACTTGTTAGGTGATATTACATGAGAATCCACTTATGGAAGAACTTTATAGGATCCTCGTTGGGGGTTTCCTACTGATATTTATTTCTAACCACCTGTACGAGAACCTCAGTGTGTGTACAACCCTTCTTTTTTTACATTTAGGTTGATTATAGATGCATTATGGATATGGTGGAGGCCCTAGATTTCATGGGTGAGTGAGATGCTTGTGTGGGGTCTACTGGTTGGGCCGGAGCAGCATGATGGGGTACTAGAGATCTGGTATGTGTTATAGATGGTTTTGGGTATGGAGCCTATTGTATTAGTTTTTTGTTTGTTTATATATGTGTGATCATCCCAGTGGGAAATTATGGTTGTATGTATTACATGGATATTAGGGACATTAGTGTATATTAATTTTACTAACGAACATTTCAGTTTTAGTTTATTTATTATTAACTATTACTCTGATGTGAATTATATTTGGTTATTTACCTCTTGTTATGAACTCTGGTATGGGGGTATCGTATCCTAACGGATACAACTTAGACCACTTCCTCTAGTTGATAGCCAATGGTGTACGAGTAGGTGCACTTGATGTCATGTGGTGAAATGGCTCGGAGCACCATTTTAGTGGCTACTGGGCTGGGACATTACAAAGTGGTATCAAAGTAGTTACATTCCAGTTATTACACATTTTGGTAATTGGTAGACCTGAGATGTAGGAATGCATTAGAACATGTGATGGATACTACATTGGTGCATCACAAACACATGTTTTGGTAGGATGTACATGTTACTAGGGATTGGGATTGATGTTCTAGATTAGAAATTGTATAGTTCCATATGAGTTTTCTCTCCAAGTGGTGCACATATTTTTGGTATTTGACGGGTTATGATGGATTTTTGGATCATGGATCATTGGAAAGAGTCCAGTGGGTTGTTATTGACTCTTGTACATTGAAGTAAAAATGTTTATCGTGCATCAAGATAGAATAGTAGTATCCCCATTGTATAGTATTGCTCGTTTGTGATTTTACATATTTCTTTCTGATGGATGGTTCTTTGGATCTATGTTGATATGATCAATGGTGGCGATACAGGTTTAGTTTTGTGTATCAATAGTGCAGTGACCCAAGTGGGTCAGTATAGTATCAATGTATGGATATGGACCCCTTGTAGATGGGTTTGGGTGATGTTGGAGGTATGTTCAGGTTCTCCATAGAGTAGTCTGATGTGCCGGTGCTTGGAGAGGACATACAGCCAATTTGTTGGTATATGACACCTTCATGGTGAGGGATCCTAGTGATTGCTATTTTTTATTGTTTATGTCATGCGATGATGATATGGGTAATTGAGGATGCCCCATGATTTTTGACATTCTATGAGTCTTTTTGGACATAGGTTATTGGACATAGTGTTGTGATGTGAGACATGGTCGATAGGGATATGTGAGAGAGCCTAGTGGCCATTCTAACATGACTCTAAAGATGGGATTCTAGGTTGTTTGACATATGATGGTGACATATGAGGGGGGTCAACCAGGATATGTGAGCCTTCAACTGTGACATGCACATATGGGTGTTTTGGACTCTTGAAATTGGTTCAAGATGGGTTCTATTGGGTTTGATGCTTAGGTTTTATGGAAACCATTTTGTTTTCTGATGGTGTTCATGTGTGATGGTATCATTTTATACTGGTTTGTTTCAAGAGGGAAGGTTGATTCAGGTACCATTCCATGAAATGGTTTTGTAGGGGACTTAATACTAGTGGCTTGGGATTGATCAAGGGTAAAGAATGTACTTGAGTTTTCTTGGTTATGTCTTTTGAGATGGGATTTTTGGAAAAGTGTAACATTAGAGCCAGGATATGTTCTATTTCTAGATTACACTATGGTGTATAATGGTTATATGATATTAGAAACATAGAAATTCAAGCACAAGTGAAGGTTTTTATCATTTGGTTTGTGAATTAGACATTGTGGGAGCATATGTATGAGGTTCTACAGTTTTCATTGATATTGTGAGCGGGATGAGAAGTTTTTGTTGTGTGCTTAGAGGCATGTGGGAATGCAAAAAGAAGTACGTGGGATAGAATTGTGATGTTATGGATGGATGGTGTTTTGAAGGTATTTTTTGATGACGTCTTAGTATGCTCACTATTTATAGAAGATCATACCCAACATCACGCCATCGTCTTGAATATGCTAAGAGAGAACAAGATTTTTTTCAATTTTATATAGATCGTTAATTGGGTAGATAGGGGGCCTGCAATGAGGTTTTCCTCCAGTAGTTGTGTGTGTGAAACTGTATGGTGGGGGTCACACCAGACAATTTTTTTGAGTGAGGTATCTATGATGGTAAGATTTCGAAAAATAACACCGGTGATTCTCATAGATGCTAGGAATGGGAAATATTTTCTATTTTGTTTTGCTACTCTAATGGGAGAAATTTTCTCATGCCTAGCCCCAGGTTTTGGACGTGATTAGGGCACAGTCTGAGGAAAATATGTTCTCTATGTGGAAATGATAAGGTTAATCCTATGGTTGGGAGTACTATATCAAGTATGTTGGTGTGAACCTAGTGTGGGAAAGGTCTAGGATGTTGAGAAGATCTGGTCGAGGTGGTCAATGGGCTACTGAGAATGTGTTTTGATTGGTGACTTCCTCGATGGAAGCGTCGAAGTTTAAAATTGAATGATTTGGGTTATGTTCCTTGGTTGATATCACCATAAGTTTTATAATGAGTTATAAATGAAGATTTTTTATATTGGGATGGACGGGTGTAGCTTTCAATTATCCTAGTGGTTTGTTAATAGTGGAAAGTGAAGGATTGGCTTTTGACGTGTTGCATCCCCTCCCATTGATGTTATAAAGAGAAACATGTAAGGAATATTTGGGTATAACCCAACATGTTTAGATTTTTTTGATAGCCAATGTGGGTTAGGATGTGTGTATAGAGGAACACTAAGGATTCTCAGGGACGATAAGGATTATTGTGTGGTGGTTTTAGAGATATGAATTTTATGGATTTTGAAATTCGATTAGAAACATTAATTTCTGTTCTTAGGTGATCATGAGGAGTAAAATGGTCATTTTAAAAAAGAATATTTTCTTGGATAATTTTATTTACCTCCACATTGGTCCCGGAATATAGTGTTTACACTAGGACATCTATTTTTTTGGAATTCTGAGTAGTTACTGTTTTGGTAGAGTATTAAATATTTAATTAATTAAAAGTTAAATTAGTTAGGTTGTCTTGGGTGGTTATAACTCTTGACTAGTGTGTCATTTTGTTATTATGACTCTTTGGATGAGTTCGTAATGGGGGTTATTACCTAGGAGTGGTATAAACTCACTTCAGGTTCTAGGACTCGGGACATGAGTTAAGTGGTGGATTAATTCATTAATTAATTAGTTAAAATAAATTAAAAGAGTCTCTCCACACCATTTGGAGGTTCTCATGCATGGAATAAGGTGGTAGTTGTTATCCCTTTTATTTTACAATCATATCAAGAGGGTTTGAATATGGATATATCTATGGAATTTGTCATTGGCATAGATCTGGACCAGGTCGTGGTGCAACATCTTTTGGGAGAGGATTTAGACCAAAAGCATCGGTGCTTACTCCATGAGGTTGGATGGTTCTGATTTTTATTCCCCAAATCCCATTATATAAGTTTTGTTCTATTTTAATGCCTTATTATGATCTCTGGAGACCCCATGGGGGCATTTTATTTTTATTTGGGGAAAATGGGGGTTAGTGGGGGGGTTCGGGGAATTTGTAGGGATTTCTCATTCAGTAATCTCAAAAACACATCCTGTTGTTCTATGAACACAAAAAGTGTGTTCTTACTGTTTGGGAAAGAATTAATTTTAATATTTAAACACCATGTACTCTGAGTACACGTCGTTTGGTGGTACACGAATGTGTCTACAGTCCTATGAAAAAGAACACTTAAATATGGTTTTTAGAATGTACATCTCATGTACTTTATTTACTTGTCATGTAATATCACAAAAGAAGAATGCATGTCACTCTGGCCATATAAATTTACATTTAAAAGAGGAGGGATGAGAGTATATACCATTTACTGTAAAGTACAATCCATTTACTTTTTCCAACTTAGATATTTTGGGTATTATGTGCCCTGGAAGATAGAATTGGGCTTGTGAGTAGTCCATTCAATGTATTTTTTCACATAGATCAGGATGTTGGTATAATATTGACATATTTAGGTCATATAAAACGTTATTTGGACTAATTTTAGTAATAAGGAGGATTTCCATGATGTTTGGATTTAGAATCCTTATGTGGGATGGGTTTTCAGCTAGGAGACCCAGGTGAGGGTTTTGAGCTTAGTGTTTGGTATAACATCTGTGTACCATGGTGTTTTCCATGAGGTTTATTAGATGAATTCCAGAATATAAGATTCAATTTGTATATATGGGGTCATATTGGTTTTCCTTGATAATAGAGATTAGTGACTCGATGGTAGAACAATTGATGCTTAAAGCCTTTATTTTAGGATTAGGGTGGATGTAGTAGTTGGATATTGGTTGACACCACAGGATTGTCATTATGGCATTGTTTCATTATAGTGATGAGATGAGTATGAATTACTCTTGATGATTCACTTGGAGGGTAGGTTTTTGGTTTAGTGATCATTGTCTTCCATTGTTTATTTTTGAGAATTCCTGGGTGGCATGGGATAGATTTTTGATACATTAATGGAATGTGCTTGACCATGGATCATTTGGTGGAAATTGAGGGCCACGTGCTAATTTTTATTGTATTAAGGCTTGGATCAGGTGTTTGGTGGTTACCATGATTTATGTATTCTCCATCTTGTGTGCGGAAACAGAGGGTTATTTGTGTAATTAATGATAGGAGAACCTTAAGTTGGTGTGTGTGACTTGTATTTTGATTATGGGAGTTCCTTTGGATCCTGGTTGATGTTTGAGATAATAGGGCTGAAATATTGATAAGAGAGATGGATTTTTATCCATATCATGTTACATAGATTTTGATTTTGAGACATATATTAATCCATTGTATGGATTGATATAGTTGGCTTACCATGTTTTGGAACCTGGTTTACTAGTATTGGTAGTGATGGATGATTGAGATGGAAAGATAATCTATCAGTATGGTTCTATATATCAATGATTGTGACTGTTAGACAGAGGGTCCAGGTCAATAATGATAGTTGGTTTATGATTTGTGTGTTAGACTGAGGTTTCAGACACATTTATTTATACTATTAAGTATAGTGCATGTGATGACACGTGTATATGGTTTGGTGACATACTGAGGCTCTATGAGGTCTAGTTTATAGCATAGTTTTGGTTTAAGATTGATTCTATAGGAATCACTGATGTTATGAATGGAATGATTAAGGATGGTTATACATGGTGTTCTATGACTTGGTTGGATTCATGGACTGATTCTCATTTTTTACAGACCTGTGATTAATGGTTTGGGAGTTTGGATTGATGCCCCACTCCTCGATGGATCATGGTTATTCCGAAAAGGACCGAATCTCTTGAACCCAAACATATGGAAATGGACTTCAATATTTATGTTTGGATGTTATTACATTTCATTCCATGTACCGGTTGTATTCATGGACTGATGCTCTCTATTTTTTAAATTTTGACCCAAGGGTGGGGTTGGCCAGACATGGCATATCGGATCTAGGTTGGACACATGGACTGAGGATCCTTGTTGGTCGACCGGTGATCTAGGTGAATTATCATTAAGATGTCACACCGATTATCCAGGCATGGTTGATTTGATATATAGAGGGTTTATTTTCTAGAATGATGCTAAATGCAATATGAAAAGTATACATGAGATAGACATCAGAATGAAGGTCTGGGATTGGTAGTAATCTTTTGTGTAAATGGGAATAGCTGTATCGAGGTTCTATATATGTGAAAATGTGCGGTTATGAGGATGCGGTTTGGGTTGACGTAGATTAGTATATTTGGGGTAAATGACTATTATAGGATGGGTCTCTGATTTTTTCAGGTTTCTTGTGACATCCATGGGTACAAATACAACATTTTTTTCAGATGCATAGTCCTTGAGATGAGCTCAGAGATATTCCAACATTGGTCGATGCAGGTATGGTTGATCGATGTCTTTGACCTATAGATCGATGGTTGTCTGTTTATATTTTTTCCCTTTTGGATATAATATCAGATGTCCCTATTTTTTATGTATGGACATATAGCTACAATTTATAGGGTCACTATTGGTGGTCGCCTATTTATTTATCTTTCTCACACCCTGTATGTGCACCTCAATGTGTGTACATACCTTCTGTTTACGTTCAAGTTGAGCATAAATGCACGATTGATAGGGTGGAGGCCCTCGATTGTATGGATGAGTGGGATGCTCATGTGGATACTTCTAGTTTGGCTAGAGCATCTTGACAGGGAATAGATGATTGGGTATATTTTAGAGATAGTGTTGACAGTGGGGTTGTTGTATTCATTTTTAATTGTTTATTTCTGTATATGTGATTGGCCAAGTGGGAATTACAGTTTTTTGTATTATGCGAATATTCGATCCTTTAGTGAATTTTCATTATATTAGAGAACCTTTCTGTTTTAGATTATTTATTATTCTTCATTACTCTAATGTGTATGATATTTTGTTATTTACTTCTTATTTTTCACACTAATATGTGGGTATAGTATCCTCATAGATACACCATAGACCCCCACTACTAGTCGGTACCCTCTAGCATATGAAGCGGTTCACATGAGGTCTTGTTGGAAACTGAATCAGAGTATCGTTTTATTAGCTACAGGGTTGTGAAGTTACACTAGTAGGGGAATAAACATAAGAATAATGGTTTAGCACATGGGTTAGAAAGAATAACATAATGATATAAAAATGCATGGAACATATAAAATCATAACATATAAACATAAGATCATATAAAAATGAATTCATAGTAATTTGGTCACTGTATAAAACATGAATTTTGAATATCTCAAGGATCCTTACACATATAGGATCACACATCAAAGTTAAACACCAATATCATTTCTCATGGTAGCACGAGTCATGGCTAAATGCTAAGACCATTTCACATATTTTTTCATGAGACATAACATTACCTAATTAATGGAAGCCCTATCTAGGTGAACCCATCCTAATATTTTAATGAATATTAATTCCACATACATAGTCGTATATAATCATTCATACATAAACATAATGAATACCTGTGGAATGAATTAGGTATCATATTCATGTCATAATTCATAACATATGGGTGTATCATAAAAGTGTCCATTATGTAAAGTAATTAGATCATCCATGGACATTAATCACTTATAAATTTCATTTATCATGATAATTAATGTAAATTCGATTATATATCATGAAAAAATATCATTTATGAATCTTTTGATTTAAAATATTTTAGTGTGGTTTAAGGAACATACAAAAGATCTCTTAAAACCGAAATGGGAAGAATATTTTTTATAAAACATGAATTTAACCATGTTGGTTTTCATAAAAAAATATTGGTTTTAAAAAACTAATTTGGTATTAAAAAATATTATAGGGTGAACTTTAACATGGGTATGAACTCTGGTAGTTCTATTAAACTGGTTTTCTTATCATGAAGTATTGAGGAGGGAACAACTAAAAAACATGTAAATACACAAAAGATAATGATGAAACGGTATTTATACATGAATTTGGAACATATAGACAACATTTATAATATTAACATAAAATGATAAGATAAAATCATATTAGTGATAATAATTGTAGATCAACCCGATGGAATAAAAGAGATTTGTGTAGAATCCCTTACCTTATGTCCAAATGTGTCCTTCACATGACCATAATTTCATGGATAATAAAACAAATTTGTTAATAATTATTCAAAAAACAATTATTTAATTAATTTAATTTATTATTTCATTATTAAGTTCATTCTTGACCTTTTTGATGGGTTAATTGGTTCAATTTCATTGTCTGGGAGCATTTGTTTCCTTGGTTCTCATGATTGGTTTACTTATATACACGGAAAGATTAACTTGTAAGATGGAAATGGTTGTCAAGAATTGTAGTTATATGAATTTAATGACCATAAAGTATATTATTTGGTAAAAAATTCATTTGGTCATTTGGAGTGAAGATGAATCATTATATAATAATTTAATGATAACCATTTAGGTTAATTGGAAGTTTTTCAACACATCGAACACATCTGGCTATATAAATTCATATCATGTGTATAAAATATTCCAGAACATTACACTAGACATGATACATATATTATAGTTTGATTCAACCATTATGAATTTATCATGACTAGAAATGATGATGGTAATAGAAATTGAAAACCCATCATTCATGAATGTGATAAATTAACACATGTCGGATGTTGTTTTCAGTCCTAAAATAAATGGAGGGGAACTGAGAGGTGATGCTGAATTATTAAATTATCATAAAAAATCAAATACATGTATGGTAATACAGTTATCCTATCAGTTCAATTAAATTTGGTGGAAAATAAAAATAAAAGAACGTAACTAGAAATCAAATAAATGAAACGAAAAGGGGAATTTACATCTTCAAGATATCTTCCTTGAAAACCTATTTAAGGGAGATTATTTCTTCTTATGAAGATAAAAATGGCTGAAAAACCAGGGAGAGGTTCTTAGGGAGATATTTGAGTAGGATTTGGACAAGGAACAAGGCATGAGATGATTTATGAGAAGAGGGGTTGAGGGTGGTTTTTAATGTGGATGAGAGGAGGGTTTTCTCAATATTTTATTCGTTATTTTTTTATTTTTCACAAGATAAGACAAAATATTTATTATTATTAAAAAAATAGTAATATATGTATGTGATTTTCAACTGAAGGTTCTTACATCAACCATGACTCAATAAATAGTGTATTTGACATATACTTTATATATATGACAAATTAATGTATTCTACTATACACCAAATTTTAAATTATTTTAGAATACTACCAAAAAATAAAACCAACCAACATTATATGTTTAGTATTAAAAAATGATCTCCATTTTATGAATACATTTTTCTAAATATGGGAAAATTAATTGTTATTTAAAATCACAATTTAATTGAAAATTTTGAATTTTAACATTAAAACTGCATGTCTAACACATTGAAAAAATAAATATGGTCACATAAAATAATCATATAATTATAATTCATCAATATACTTATTTATGAAAATAATTTCTGAAAATATGTTTCTATAAAATTATTAAATTAATTATACAATTTTAATTAAATATACATGACTCAAAAAAATACCAACACTATGATAATATAATTTTGTCACTTATAAGATAGATAAATTTTACTTATAATTTCATTGGTAAGGTTACTTATTCATGTGGAGTATTTACTATTCATAAGGGTTGTATTATAATTACTAAGGGTAACATTACTATTCATAAGTGTGAGTATCTAATTACCAAAATTTAATTTTATCTTATTAGTCTCCAAAACTCTAATTCATTGAAACCGTGTATGTTAGATTTTAAAAATTCTAATTATAAAAATGACAATATTATGTTTAAAGGCCACATAGTACTTAGAATTTCATTGTGTTGTGATTTCATGTTTTTATACAATATGAAAATAAGAATGTAATTTCCATTGATTAAACTTTGGGTCATTAAATTCTTCCCCCCTTATAAAATTTCACCCTCAGAATTTCATTTTACATTATATATTTTAAACAAGTACATGTACTTATCCATCATTTCCTTCTATAGTTCTTATATTGCATCTGCGTACTTATGGTTCCACCATAGTAATTTGACATGGTGTGTATTCTTTTTGTGTATAAATTTATCTCTATGATCAATATCTTCACTAGCTTCTCGTTTTAAGAAAGATCATTCTCCAACTGTACCACCTCTAGAAAAACGTACATGTGAAAGATCATTTATGTACAACTTTAAGATGGATACATGGATGAAATCGAGTACTTTAGGCATGGTAGTTGGAATTTCTATTTGATATTCCACAACTCCTACATGATGAAGAATCTCAAAGGGGGCGGTGTACCTAGTACATAGCTTTGCTTTCTTCACAAACCTCATGATCTTCTTCCACATAGATATACGTAAAAATACATGGTATCTAACATTAACATCAATGTATCATCAATGATTTTTGGCATAGCTCTTTGGTCAACATTGGTCTACCTTGATGCAATGATGAATATTTTTCACCTTCTCCCCCATTTCTTTGACCATTTCAGGTCATAGTATCTTATTCTCACTGACTCCATCCCAAAATGCCAGTGTTCTAAATCATTTCCCATAAAGGGATTTATATTGTTCCATTCAGATGCTAGAGTGGAAATTATTGTTGTAGGAGAATTCAACTAGTGGAAGATGTTTGTCCCATGCTTTTTTGAATTCCATAGAACACGTTATGAACAGGTCTTCGGGTGTCTGAATAGTTCACATAGATTGGCCATAAGTTTGAGGATGATAGGCTATACTGATGTTCAGTTCTATTCTAAGAACATGTTGAAGACTTTTATAGAACTTCGAGGTGAATCTCGGATCCATATATGATAAAAACTATAGTGGTACTTCATGAATACTTACAACCTCTTTGATATATATCCATGAATGTTGATCCAGTGATACATCCTATAAAATTGCAATAAAGTGGTATGTCTTTGTAAGATATTCCACAATGACCCATATAGCATTGTTTCTTCTGTATGTCCTTGGAAGTCCAGTGACAATTTCCATGGTGATGTTCTTACACTTCCATGTAGGTATGGGTTGTAGTTACATCATCCCCTTATATTTATATATTTAAAACATTACTTTTTGACTTTCCACGGACTTTGGTGCATATTCGGTAACCTCTTTATTCATATTATCCCATTATAAGTTCTATCAGGGATCTTGATACATCTTGGTTCTCCCTGGGTGAATAGAGAAGGATGATATATGGGCATCATTCAAAATCTCCTTCATTATCTATGGATAAGATGGTACACATAACTGTGACCCAAATACTACAACTCTTTCCTTGTCAATATTGAACTCAACAGATTTCACATTACATAATATCTGATGATACCTAGAAAACAACAAATCTCCATTATAGATGTCGTGTTAGGACACTCTCCAATTGATTTTTTCTTATAATGGTCAACAAATATCCCTTTTTTAATGGAAACATTCCCCATGAATGATACTTCATCCATACATAACTCAAATTTAATATACATTGAATAAATATTCTCTGTTTGCAATTTATTTATCACATTATTCAAATTCTTCTGGTGTTCCTCCTTACTCTTGGACTATATCTTGAATATCATCTATAATGTCTGTGATAAATTTATCATGGTGATCTCTAAAGACTCTATTAATTAAATCCATGAATATTGAGGGGAATTAGTGTGTGTAAAAGGATTCACTATGAACTCATAGTGTCCAAACCTTATTTTAAATGTAGTCTTGGGAATATCATCATTCCCCACCTTTAATTGGTGATAACCGGACCAAATGTCCACCTTAGAAAAATAACTGGACACATGAATATGGTCAAACAAGTCATATATCTCTGGGAGGGGATACATTTTCATTATAGTTCTTTTATTTAGATCATGATAATAAATGTAGAGGAACATTGATACATTATTATTCTTGATGAGGATACTAGATGTACCCCTTGGTGAAGCACTCAGGAATGTAAAACACTTCTCCAGATTCTCATGTAATTGCTTTTTAAGCTCTTATATCTATTTAGTGGCCATTTTATAAGTTTTCCTTAGTATAGGTAGAGATCTAGGAATAAGATCAATTGGGAACTCAAATATCAACCAGTAGGAATACAAAATAGTACTTCTGGTAATATATTATTGTAATCCCTTAGGATGGGCATATCATTGAGAAGTATCATCTCCTTTTACACAATAATTTGAGCAAGATATTATTTCTCAAAAGGAATAATCATCCAAAATTGAGATGATTATTTTATAGCATATTCATCTTCCTCCTGACAATTTTATATCATTGGATGATAATCTAGGATGTGAAGAGTTATTTCCATTTCCCAACATTTATTTTTTATTTTTTATAAAGATAGCCAATCCATGCCCAAAATAGTATCAAAATCCACCATAAAAAGTATGACTAGATTTAATGGGATGTTCAATCCACAAATATTTACCAGCAAGGAGTCATAAACATTGGTTACTATAATTTCTCCATTAGAATTTCTCCTAGATATCTGAACCACAAAATTTTGAGGTGGTGTTCGATTTTTTCTACTAAACCTGAATGATATGAAATAATGTGTTGAACCAGAATCACATAGTATTTTTTCAATTCTATAAGGAATAACTGGCATACCTATCACCAGATCATATTTCTGCTCCACCTCAGCAGTAGTGATAGCATAAGTCCTTCCTTGTTTCCATTGGGGTTGTTGTTGATTTCTTCTAATAACTACTTGGTTGGGGAAATTGTTTGGTTAATGCTCATGCTCATTTTAGTAGATACACTCCACAACAGGCTGAGTACTGATATGATCCATACTTTCTTCTTCCAAATAAGTGGACTTCTTCATATCCTTTTGTATTCCCTTTACTAGATGTCTCATCCTTCCACATTTGAATAAATTCATGGTTACCTTTAGATATTTCCATGTATTATTCTTCATATAATTTTGACACATCAGATGTTTGATCTTCCTTCCATCATGGTATTTATTTGATGAAAAACCAATATTGGGCTCCGTGTTCTTCATTTTTTGACCAGGCCTGTGAGACCACTAAGAGTATATGATCTCCATTTCAACATTGAGGTCAAAATAGATAATCTCTTTATAATTTTAAAATTACTTAGTCACAAACAATTTTCATATATTCAGCTTCAGTGTGATAAATAATGATACCCATTGATTTCAGTGTTCATGACAAAGATGAAAGTGAATCTTTTAAGACTTGTAGTGTGTGATTTATATGCCCTGATGGATACAACATCCTTCTATTAAAGTGAGGGATCTCTATTTTCATATTGAGATAGTTGTTTCAGGGAGAGTATTTATTGAAAAATATTTTCTTATATTCCTCCCAATCCATGGGTTGAATTAGCTCTTATGTAATCATATTTTTATCAGTGTCCATCACTGATCATATTCCCCATCAAAATGATCAACCTCTAGTATGAATTTCACATCTTCTGAGCACTAGAGTACATTGAATACCTTTTCAATGGAGTTAATCCACTGTTCTGCGATGAGGGAATCAAAAGATCCACTAAACACGGGAGCCCTTTTCAGTATAAAGGATTAAACATAAAATTTCCCTTTCCATAGAGGTGGAGGGTGTTCCAAATGATTAAAATTATTTTGCATTATGTGATACATCTAATCAGGTACATTCATTAATCATTTAGCACCCATTCACATTATATTTTTCATATCATTATAGAAATATTCACATTTTGTATCACATTTATTTTTATTTTGGGTTCTCTTATTTAACACTGTTAATTAATAAAAAAGAATATAAAATAAGGGGACTTGAATACATATCAAATAAGCATAAAAATTAAATCATTAAACATAAAATTATAGACTCTTTATGAAAATTATATCTTAACTTGTGATTCCAGAGGTATAAATCTAGGTTATCCTTGATCTATTTGTTAAATTATATTGTTATATTCTCTTTTTTATTCCCATAATAATGGTTTGCACTAAGATCATGAATAATGGTTTTTAGTAATCTCATTATTTCCTTGATAATGGGTTTGAGTTCATTTGGTTCTTATTCTGTTATATGATTTTTAAAATAGTATGTCATCATATTAGAAGCTATGGATTATAGTGTCTCATGTCTTGGAAGACTAGGTACAAAAAACAAAAAACAATGAACTAAATATAACATTACATTATGTAATATTCATAATGATCCCATTAATTCCATTTTTCTCATTCATTTTCATAGGACATCATGTTGATATCCTGGAAAAATGGATGAGATAAAAATACTTGTAAGGTAATAAACATATGAATAAAGATTTAGCAGATGGGTTAGAAGGCATGGACAAATGATATGAAAATGAATGAGACATATTGAATCATAACATATAAACATCAGATAATATAAAAATGAATTAATATTAACGTAAAAGATATATAAAACAATCCTTTATCATGATTCAAGTATCATTTCATTTACAAGAACACAAGTCAAGGTTAACTTCCAAGACAGTTGCACCTTGTAGCATGAGTCACAACTAACCGCCAAGACCATTGAACATAACATCTCATGAGACTAAATGTTACCCAATGCGTTGGAGTTCTATCTAGCTTCACCCATTCTGAAATTTCCATAAATATACATTCCACATACTAAACCATACATAATCAATCGTACATAAACATAAGGGTTACATGTGGTAAGAATTGTGTATCATATTCATGTCATAGAGCATAAAAATGGGTGTATCATCAAACCTCCCATCAAGGAAAGGTATTAGATCACGAATGCACATTTATAAGGTATAATAGACATCTCTCATGATTACTTATTCCAATTTTAGGGGAAATCAGGCATAAATATCATTTATGAAACACTTGAATTAAAGCATTTAGTGCGATTTAATGAAAATAACTTAGATAACATAAAACATAAAAGAGAATAATAATATATATAAAACAATAAGTGAAAAAAATATATTCCTTATAAAAATAGTGTTTTATAAATATAAGGGTTTCTTAAAACAAATTATTGTGTGCATTTGAAATTGTGTAAGAATTTGGGAATTTCTCTTAAATATGTTTCTTTATCTAGAAGTATTGAGTAGGAAACAACTTAAAAACATCTAAATACCTGAAAGATAATGATGAATAGTTTTTTATATGATTATTAGGAACATACAAAAAATATATAATATTCACAAAAAATTATAAGATAACTTCATTTGGGTAATAAGAAAGATAGATCAACCTGAAAGAATAAAGGAGGTTCAGGTGGAATCCATTACCTTATGTTCGATGTTGCCCTTCACATGAACTTAATGTACTATAAAATTAAATTATTTTCTTTAATTAGTATGTTTTGAACATATTATTTATATAATTTATTTATTATATCATTTTTTGTTCATTTGTGACTTCTTTGATGGGTTAAGAGGTTCACTTTCATTGTTTGGGAGCATTTGTTTCCTTGGTTCTCGTGATTGGTTCACTTATATATGTAAGGATGAAAATTTAAGATGATAATCGAGGTAAATAATGGGATTTATATTCTATTATATAAAATATATTATATTACTTGGTTTTAAAAATCGTTAGGTAATTTTTAGTTAAGATGAATCATTATATAAAACACGAATGATATCTGTTTTGGTTAATTGGCCGTTTTTTATAACATCAATCACATTTTCGTTGTAAATTATTATCTTGTGTAAAAGATATTACACAACCATAAATTATAAATAATAAATATATTATAGTATTTATCAAACATAAAAATGGTTTCAAAACAATAATTTAATGCATTAATATATATTGAAGGATTTTCGTCCTTGAATGTGATAAATTAACACATCTCAGATGGGGTTTTCATTCCTATTATAAAAGGAAGGGAATAATGAGATGATGAGGAATTATTAAATTATCATAATAAATCTCTAGTACATGTGTTTTAATGGATTTATCATAACAATCCGCTGAAAGGATGAGAGGAAAGAAAAAAAGGAATGTAACTTATAATAAATTCGATGAAATGAAAAGAGGAATTTACATCTTGAATATATATTCCTTGAAAATCTTTTTAAAGGAGAGTATTATGCCTCTATAGGAGACTGTGGGATACTAGACATGGTATAGGGTATTAGGGAGAGATTTGAGCATAATTTTGACAATACACAAGGCTTTAAAGTTGTAAAGAGAAGAGGGGGTGAGGGTGGTTTTTATAGTGGAGGAGAGGAGGGTTTTTTCACTATTTTATTCATTATTTTATTAATTTTCACAATACAAGAATTAGTATTGATTATTATGAAAAAATATAAATATGTTAATTTTAGTTCTAACCCAAGGTTCTTATGTCATTCGTGAATCAATAAATAGTGTATTTATCATATAATGTATATATACAAAAAATTCCTATATTTTACTATTCACCAAAAATTCATGTATTTTAGAAAAAACCCAAAAATTCACCTCAACCAATTATTATGTGTTGAATTTAAAAATGAACTCCATTTTAGGAAAATAAATTTCTAAATATGTTAAATTTCATTTTTAATCAAAATCATAATTTAATTGAAAAATACAAATTTTAAAATTAAAATTTTCTTTCTAACGCTTTGACAAATAAATTATGGTTACATAAAAATATCATATAATCATGAGTCATAAAAATACTTATTTATGATTAAATATTATGAAAATAAATATTATTTTGAATTATTAAATTATTAATAAAATTGTAATTAAAAATACATTACTCAAAAAATACCAACACTATGATTATATCATATTTTCACTAATGTGATGAATAAATATTATTTATAATATCATTTTTAGCGTTACTTATTCACTTATAATTTTTACAATTTTTAAGGGTCATATAACTATTAGTAAGGGTGTCATTACTATTCACAAAGGTTAGTTACTATTAACCAAAAATTATGTTTGTCTTATTGTAACCCAAACATCTTACTGATCACAACCATATTAGTCATATTTTTGGAATTCAAATAATAGAAGTGACAATATTGCTTTAAAATGTCACATAGTACATAGTAGTACATTATTTTGATATTTCATGTGATTAAAATATATTATAATAAGATGGGAGTTTCTATTGATTAATCTTGCGGTTGTTACATTCTTCCCCACCAATGAGATTTCTCCATTGGAATTTAGTTTTACATTCATACCCTTAAAAAGATGTGTGTATATTTCCTACATTGCCTCCTCTAGTACCCATGTTGCCTCTTCTTACTTATGGTTCAGACATAATACTTGGACAAGTGAGTAGTCTTGAGGCAGAGTAGATTATCTATACGATCAATGATATTCACTGTATGATCCTATTAAAAATAATCATTCTCCATTTATACCACAAATGAATATAGAACATGTGAAGGATATGGTTTGCACTTCCTTAAAAGGGATAAATGGAAGACATCATATACTTTAGACATGGAAGTTGTAAGTGCTACTCGATAGACTATAGCTCTTACATGATCTATAATCTCAAATGGGATAATGTACCTGGGACATAACATTATTTTCTTCCCAAAACTCATTAACATCTTCCATGGATATAGGTGGAGTAATAAAATGTCTCCAAAATTAAAATCAAGGTATTAGCAATGATTTTTTTCAATGATCTTTTTTTTGACTCTGGGATTCCTTGATGTGATGTTGAATGATTTTCACCTTCTCCACTTTTTCTCATCTATTTCAAGTCCTACTATCTTATGATCACGGACTTCATCCCAACATGTTGTTTTTTTCACTTTTCCCATAAAGGGATTAATATGGTTTCGATGAAATTTTTTAGTGGAATGTCTTATTTAAGAGAATTTAACGAATAGAATTTAATCGCCCCATCCTCATTTTATGTGTATATAACATTCTCTCAAAATTTATTCTAGTTTCCAATTAGTTTTCTCAGATTGGATATTAGATTGAGGATGATAGGCCATATAGAAGTTCAGTTTAGTTCTTAGAGCATGTTGGAGACTTTTCGAGAAGTTTGAGGTGAATCTTGAATCTCTATCAAATACAATAAATAGTGGTACTCCATGTAACCTTAATAATACTTTAATATTTATATATGTGTATGTTGATCTAATTTTAATTCCTCTCAAAATGTGATAAAGTGGGCAGTATTTGTACGATGGTCAATAATGGCCCATATTGTATTGTTTCCTCTGGATGTCCTAGGAGGTCCGATGAAATATTCGATGGAATTGTTCTCCCACATCCATGTTACAATGGATAGTGGATGAATCCTCTTTTTATACTTCTATCATTCATCCTTAACTTCTTGACATAAAATTCACATTTATGTATATTCACTAACCACTTTCTTCATATTGTCAATGAAAAATTTCCCTCAGAGATCTTAATAAAACATTGTGCTCCCTGGGTGAATTGAGACAGTTGAGCTATAAGCGTCATTCAAAATATTTTTCATTATCTATAGATTGGATGGTATAAAAAATCATGACCTAAATATTATAACTCCTTCTTTGTCAAACTTTTACTCATTGGTTTTCTCATATTTGAAAGCTTCCACACTTTTATGAATTTCTACATCATGTCATTGAGAAACATTATTTTCTCTATGAGGGATGGTTGAGATATGATTTGAGAAAAGATGGATTATGTTCCACCCATAATTATTCACATGTCCTCCCACTACAAAAATATGAATATTGGATACATATTAATTCCCAACATTGATAATGATGAATAATCATCTCTACATAGAGCATATTCCACCATGTTTTCCTTACCAGGGTGGTAGTGGATTGAGTAGTCATAATACATGATGTTCTCTAAGAATATTAACTGGAAAATATTAGTCTATTTATGTGTGAATATATATTTTTGAATCTTTTAATCAGTATATATATCACACTTCTCTCCATAAATAAAATGCCTCCATATTTTCAATGAAAATATCAAAGCTTCCAACATTAGATAATGTGTGGAATAGTTTTGTTCATGGATTTTTAGCTTCATTGAGATATAGGTTGTCACATTATTGTTTTTCAATAGCACAAAACCTAGTCCCTTTATTGAAGCATCACTGTAAACCACAAAGAGTTGTCAACTTATTGGGGGTGTCAGTACTAGTACAGTCATAATCCTCTTTTTGAGCTGTATAAATCATTCCTTACATTCTTGAGTATAAAGAAATATAACCCACTTATGTCTCATCATGGTCATTGGTTTTTAATATCATGAAAATTTCTTCAAAATCATTGATAATACCCGACTACACCTAAAAAGTTGTGTATCATCGTTCCGAGTATTGTCCTGGGCCACTCTTCAATTGCTTTTTTCTTGGAATGGTCAACAGATAACCCTTTGTTGGTGATAACATGCCCCGAGATTGATATATCTTCCATCTAGAACTGACAATGACTATACATTTAATTATTTTTCTCCTTTCACAATGACTTTAGTACAATATACAAATGATCCTTGGTTTCCTCCTTGATCTTGGAGTATAATAAAATTTCATTGATTAAGACTACCACAAATTTTCATTCTAATCTATAAATACTATATTCATTAAATCCATGAATATTCCTGGATCATTAGTGAGTCTGAAGGGAATCACTATTAAATCATTGTTTCCATAACTTGATCAAAAATAAGACTAGGAGATATCTTCCTTCCCCACCTTCAATAGGTTATATCCTAACTAAAGGTCCACCTTAGAGTAATAACTGGCCACACAAAGATGATCAAGAAAGTTATCTATCTACGGCAGGGGATACTTGTTCAATATCAATATTCTATTGAGCTCACAATAATCAATACATAGGAACATTGATCCATACTTCTTTTAGATAAAGAGGACATGTACACCCCACGGTGAAGTGGTCGGGTGTTTAAAACCCATATCCAGATTCTCCTATAACTACTTCTTTAGCTCTTCCGGATCAATGGTGGCCATTCTATAAGGAGTCTTCGATATAGGCATAGATCCATGAATAAGATAAATTGAGAACTCAACCTCTCGATAAGTAGTATGGAAATACATTTCTTTAGTGAATACATCAGTGTAATCTCTCATGATTGGAATAACATAAAGAATTATCATATCCTTTGTCTCAATCATTTAAGAAATATATTCTTACATAAAATTCAGCATTATCCAGACATGAGATGATTATTCTAAAAGAGATTCATCTCCATCGTTACACTTGTACAGGATTTGAGGATACTCTAGGATTTGAATATTGATCTTCCTTTCCCGATAGTTAATGTCGGATTTGTATAAAGATATCCAATCAATTCCCAAAATACCATCGATCTCCAATAGGGGATATATAACAAGTTTTTATGGGGTGTTCATTCCAAATACAAATTTCGAGGAGGACTTATGAACCTATGACAGAATAATTTCCCCATATAGGGTTCTCAGAGATAACTCAACCTCTAGATTTTGAGGGTGTGTTTGAATAGTCATTCTAAACATTCATGATATGAATGAATTATTCAAACTAGGGTCCAATATTTTGTTCAATATTCTTGAATAAATAACTATCTTACATATCACCACATCATTTCTTGTCTCCACCTTAGCTGTAGTGATATAATAAGTCTTTCCTTGTTTCCTGGGATGTGTTTTTGATTTCCTTCGAAAACCTTTGTCTTAGGGAAATTATTTCCATTATTCCCAAGTTCCGTATAGTTATAACAGAATACTACATGTTAAGCATTGATATGAACCTTCCTTCCTTCTTCCACTGTATTGGAATTCTTCATATCACTTTGATAGTTCTTTTCAAGATGTTCTATCTTTCCACATTTTATTTAATTCATAATTACCTTGAGACAGTTCCCAAGATGCTTCTTTCAACTATTATGACACTTGGGAAGTTTGATACTCTTCCCATCATGTGATTTATTTGTATAACCACCCATATTAGACTCAATTTTCTAGTATTTTCACCGGTCCCATGTAACCACTATGAGTCTATGATCTCCATTTCTACCCTGAGGGAACAACTGAAAATCTGTTCATAGCTTTCAAACTCACAAATTTCCAAAAAAAATTGTAGACTTAGCTTTAGTATGATAATTAAGCAATCCAAATTTATTTTGGTGTTCATGACACTATCAGTGACATATATTTCATGCCTTTGTGATGTTTTCTTTGTACACCCCGATGGAATCATCTTCTTTCTGATAGAGTCTAAGGAACACTCGTTCCATGTTGATACAAAGGTTTGAGAGAAAATATATATTGAATAACATTCTCTTTAATTCCTCTCAATAAATGGAATCAATTTTCTCTTCGGAATTTGTATTCTTGATAAATTTCCACCACTGATCATCTTCCTTATAAAAATGATAATCCAACAGCATGACTATCTCTCCTTTTGAGCACTGGTGGACATATAATAAGTTTTCAATAAATTAATCCACTATTCTGTGAAAAGGGGATTAGAATATCCACGAAAAATGAGTGGCCTTTTCTGCATGGTGAAATCAATGATAACATTCTCCTTCCTCAGAGGATTAGGGTGTTCCAGATGATTCATGTTATTATTCATAATGTGATCTAGCTGAGCAAGTATTATCATGATGTTTTGATCCCTATTAACATCAAATTCTGAATATCATTAGCGATGTCTTCAAATTATATATCATATTTCTGTTGTCACATGTTCTTCTATTTCCTGTCATTAACTAAGATAAGAGAACATTAAATTAGAGTTCTTCAATACTTATCTATTAATCATAAAAAGGAACCATTAGTGAAAAAAATTTAAACACTTAATGAAAAAGAATATGCAAACTTATAAATATATAGGATTAAATATAGATTATCCATGATCTATTTCTTAACATATATTCTTATGGTATCTTTTTTATTCCATTAATAATGGTTTTTTACAATAATCATTTATTTACCAAATCATTTTCCCCGGGATTTTCAAACCATGAGTTCAACAAGGCCCATTGTCGTGCACCTTTTCCCACTCGAGTCTAGCTCAAAGTGATGTTTTTGGGTTTTACCCTTAGATAAATATGTTCCATAGACACATACACTTGATTATATATTGACAGTGATGAATTTTATTGATTACCCACATATTCTGTACATACCAAAATTTGGGGATGTTTTCTAATAATTTATCTCATCCCTATGGTTCTTACTAAAGTTTTCTATTAATAATCTCCAAAAATAACTAAAATTTCTTATGATACCAACTATGATTACTTTATACTTATACATGTATAATTACATGAGATTAATAATAGTAAAGAATCATATTACAAGATAAGGATCATAAAGTCTATTGTCTTGGAAGAATAGGTACATAAAAAATAAATCATGGAACTAAATATAACATTTCATTATTTAGTATTTATAATGATCCCAAAACATCCATTGTTCTCATACATATTCATAGGATAACCATGGAATAAAATTATAAAATGGGAGATCTATTAATCCCAGTAAGGGAATAAACATAAGATACATATTTTTCACATGGGTTAGAAAGGCATAACAAAATGATATAAAAAGGCATTGAATATATGGAATCATAACACATAAACATGTAATAATATAAAAATTCATTAATATTAATTTATAATTAGTATAGAACATGACTTTAGCATGATTCAAGTCTTATTTTATATAGAGGAGCACAAGTCATGGTTAACCACCAAGGCTGTTTCACATTGTCACAGGAATCAAGGAGAACCCCCAACACTATTGCACATAACGCCTCATGAGACTCTACATTACTGAATAAATTGGAGAACTATCATGGATTACCCATCATAACAAGACCATTAATATACTTTCCACATATAGAATCCTACATAATCAGTCATGTATAAATGTATGGGTCACCTGTGGAAAGAATTGGGAATCATATTCATGTCATAAATCATAACAAATATGTGTATCATAAAATTGTTAATGAAGGAAAAAATTAGACGCTGCATGGAAGTTAATAAGGTATAATAGGTATTTATAATGAAAATTGATTTAAATTTTTATAGATATCTTTCAAAATGATAATTTAAGAAACTTGATAATAAAAACATTTTTGTACGGGTGAGGGAAAATACGAAAGATAACATAAAAAATAGAATGAAATAATATAATATATATATGCATAAGTGAATATAGAAGGTTTTAATAATATAAATATTTGTTTTATGAAAATAATGTTAGATTAAAATAAATTATAGGGTGCACTTGGAATTGGGTAATAATTTAGTATGTTCCCCTAAATGGGTTTTCTTTTTTGGATGTATTGAAGAGGGAACCACAAAAAAAGTAAATCCTCGAAAGACAATGATTTAAGTGTCTTGAAACATGAATTTTTTAAATATAAAAATCATTTATAAGAATCAAAAAATAATATAAGATAATTTACTTTGGCTAATAACAATTATAGATCAACCAGAAAGAATAAAGGAGGTTCGGGTAGAATCCCTCACCTAATATCGAAAGGTGTCATTCACAAGATCTAAGTGTCCGGGATAATAAAATTACAATCGTTAAAATGTATTTATAGATCCTATTATTGATTAATTGATTTATTATATACTTATTATGTTCATTCATTACCTTTTCTGTGGGATAATAGGTTCAATATCATTGTTTGGGATCGTTTATTTCCTTGGTTTTTGCGATTCTTTAATTATATACATGTAAGGATAAACATGTTATTTGAGAAGGGTGGTCTAGAATAGGGGATATATGTTATGTGTTAAAATCGACAATACTATATGGATATAATATTCGAAAGGCCATTTTGGGTGAATATTAACCCATATATTAAACTTTAATGATAATTGTTATTGTAAATTGGCATTTTTTTATCACATCGAACACATTTTTCTTTATAAACTCATATCATGTGTACAAAATTTTAAAAAGAATTAAATTATAAATAATAAATTTCATATTTTCTAGCTCAACAACCAGAATGTGTTCATGAACATAATTTAAGATGGTAATAGTAATTGAAAACATGTCTTCTGTGAATGCGTTAAATTAACACATGTTGAATGGTTTTTTCATTCCTAATATAAAAGTCGGGGAAATTATAGATGATGATTTATTGTTATATTATCATAAAAAAATTCTAGTACATGTAATGTATTGGATTTTTCATAATATTTTTATTAAAGGATGTGAGGAATGAAAACTGAAAGAATGGACCCTGAAAGAAAATAAAATAAATGAAAAGAGGAATTTACTTATTGAATATATCATCCTAAATAACCTCTTTAGGGAAGAGGATATTGTCTTTTGAAAATACTGAGGTCTATTAGACATGGGAGAGGTGATTAGGGAGATATATGAGAAAATTTTGTACTGGGTACATGGCTTGAGAGGATGGAAGAGAAGAGGGATGATGTTAGTTTTTATAATGGAGGAGATGAGGGTATTCTTAATATTTTATTCAATATTTTATTATTTTTATCATGAAAAAATAGTATTGATTCTTGTGAAAATAAATAGTAACATGTGCATGTGATTTATAACCCAAGGTTATTAAATCAGGCGTGACTCATTAAGGAGTGTCTTTAACATATTATGTATATATATAACAAATTACTATATTTTACTATTCACAAAAATTCAAGTATTTCAAAAATATCTCAAAAAACTACCGCAACAATATTTCAACATGTATAATTAAGAACTATATTAAATTTTATGAGAATAATTTTATAAATATTTGAAATTATTTTTTTATTAGAATAATAATTAAATTTAAAATTACAAAATTAAAAATTAAAAATGCAATTCTAACATAGTGAAATATTAATAAAATTATCCTAAAATATTAATATAAACATAATTCATAAAAATAATTACTTATGAATACATTTTTTGAAAATAAACTTCCACTTATATTTTTAAATTGATCCTAAAATTATAAATAAATATACATGAATCTCAAAAACAACAACACAATGGTTAGATCATATTTTCACTTAAAAGATAGATAAATATTATTTATACATTCATTGGTATGGTTACTTATTCACATGAAACAAATTTCTATTCATAAGGGTCATATTATTTTTTATATTGGTAAAATTACTATTCATAAGAGTTAGTTACTTTTCACCTAAAAATATGTTTGTTTTATTAGACACTAAACATCTTACTTGTCACAGACGTGTATGTAAGATTTTGGAAATTCCTATCCTAGAAGTGACAGTATTTTGTTTAATGGTCACATAGTACTTAGTAATTAATTATGTTGAGATTTCATATGATTAAACTATTTTATAATAATAAGCGAATATCCATTGATTAAACTTTGGCTCATTACATTATTCCCTACTACATAAAAGTTTCCCGTTAATATTTGTTTTACATTCTAAGATGTAAATAGGTATGTGTACTTTTCCTTCATTGCCTCCACCAGTTCCCTTATTCCTATTCATACATATGGTTCCTCCATAGTAATATAAAAAGGTGAATAGTATTTTTTTTGTAGACCATTACCTCTATGAAACAATATATTCACATTATTCTCTTTGTAAAAAAGATTATTCTCCAACTATATGACCTATAAAGATAGTACATGTGATGGATTTGGTATGTACTTTCATAAGAGAGATACATGGAAGGCATATTGTACTTTAGACATGGGAGGTTGAAATGTTAGTCGATATTCCAAAGCTCCTACAAGATCATGAATCTCGAAGGGTTTGACGTACCTAGGACTTAGCTTTCATTTCTTATAAAATCTCATGACCTTCTTCCATGTTGATATGTGAAGGAATACAATTCCTCCAACTTTAAACTCAATGTCTTGTTAAAGATTATATACATATATCTATTATCGACATTGGGATTCCTTGATGTTCTTCTGAATAGTTTTTAGATTTTACATCATTTCTTCGACTATTTCATGTCCTTGTAGATAACACTCACTGACATCATCTAAACATGTAGATGTTCTTCACCTTTTACCATAAAAAATTTATATGGTTCCATTCAGATGATGGAGTGGAAACTATTATTGTAGAAGAATTAAACAATTAAAATATTATGGTTATATAATCCTTTGAAGTACATATAACAAACTCTCAAAATTTCTTCCAATGTGGGAATAATTTTCTTATATTGGCCATCAGTTAGCGAATGACAGGTTGTACTGAATTTTAGTTCAGTACTTCGATCATGTTGGAGACTTTTCTAGAACATCAAGATGATTCTCAGATCCCTATTGGATACAATAAATAGTGGTACTCCATACATCCTAACAACCTATTTGATATAGATCCATGAATTTTGATCCTATGAGATGTCCTTTCAAATTGTAATAAAGTGATTTGTCTATGTAAGATGACCCCAAATGACCCATGTAGAATTATTTTCTCTAGAGGTCCTTAGAAGTCCTATGACAAAGTCCATGATGATTTTTCCCACATCCATAATTTTATGGGTAGTGGTTTTATCATACCATTAGACATCTATCTTTCATTCATTATTTTATGGAACACTAGGAACATTGATGTATATTCACCAATCTGCTTCTTCATAATCTCCTGGAAAAAGTTCATTCAGAGGTCTCAAAACATCTTTCTACTCCCTGGGTGAATAGAGAATGTTAATAGTCATTAAAAATATACATTATTATCTCTGGATCAGACGGTACAGAAAATCGTGACCAAAATCAACCAACTCTTTCCTTGTCAATCATGAACTCATATGATTTATAATTTCTGATAGCTTCGACCCACTGTAGAAGTTCCACATAATTTCATTGATCATACATTATTTTCTCTATCAGGAATGGTTGAGAAATAATTTGAGAGAGGATTAATGATATTCCTCCCTTAATGATTCCCATTTCTATCATCTATAAATATTTGATGATTGGATCATTTTTAATTCTCATAATTGATAAAGATGGATGATACATTCTACTAAGAGAATCCACCACATTATTTTCCGTAAAAGGATGGTAGTGGATTGAGATAACATAATCTCTGAAGAACTGGAACCATACTCACTCATTCACAATATGGTCATTCTAGGTGAATATATATTTGATACTCTATTGATGATTATATATCTCACACTTCTCCTAAAAGAGATAATACTACCAGATTTTCAATGCAATGATCACAGCTGTCAACTCTAGATCATTTCATGGGATATTTTTGTTCATTGATTATTAGATTATTTGAGGTGTATGCTATCACATTATCATTATTCATCAAAACACAACCTAATACATTCTTTAAACAATCAATTTACACCATAAGGTTTTCTCTACTTATCGGGAGTGTGGGTACTGGGGTTGTGATAAGCCTCTATTTGAGCTCTACAAAGCATTCCCCACATTCATGATTCCAAAGAAACATCAACTCCATCTATGTCAACATGGTCATTGGGATTGAAAATAATGATAATTTATTCACAAATCATCGATAATACCCTTCTAGTCCAAGAATGCTTCAGATCTCTGTTACTGATGTTGTCTTGGGCCACTATTCAATTGCCCCTTTCTTGGAAGAGTCCATAGATATCCCTTTGCTGGAGAAAACATTCCGAATTATTGATAGCTCCTCCATCAATAAGTCACATTAACTATAATTTTCATAATGTTTCTCCTTTTGAAAATTCATTATAACATTATTAAAAAGCTCTTGGTGTTTCTCCTTTCTCTTGGAGTATAACAGAATATCATTTATAAAGACTACCAAAAATTTGTCAAGTTAATATCTAATGATTGTATTCATTAAATCCATGAATATGTCTAGATAATTTTTGAGTATAAAAGTCATAAATATGAAGTAATAGTGACCATACCTCTTTAAAAAGACAGTCTGGGGAATATCTTACTTCCTCAACTATAATTGGTTATGTCCTGACTGAATTTTCACCTAAGGGAAACAACTAGTCCCATGAAGCTGATCCAAAAATACATCTATATTTGGAAGGGGATAATTATTCTTTAACATTAAATTATTGATCTCACAATAATCAATGATTAGTTGCATTGATATTTCCTTCTTCGTGATAAATAGGACTGGTGAACCAAATGGTAAAGAACTCGGTCATATAAAATCTTTTTATAGGATCTCTTGAAACTACTTATTTATCTCTTCTTGCTCTATAGTGGCCATTATATAAGGTTTCTTTGATATAGTATGAGATATAATATTTTTTCAATTTAGAACTCAACCACTTGATCAGGAGGAAGACCATGAAATTCTTCAGGGAATAAATCAGTGTAGTCGCTCATGATGGATATATCTTAGAGAAGTATAATATAATTTATCTCAATCATTTGAACAATAAATGAATTCACAAAAGAAAGCATTATCCACACGTGAGATTATGATTCTTAAGGAGATTCATCTTCTTATATACACATGTATGGGATTGGAGGATACTTTGGGATTTGAAGAGTGATCTACCTTTCCTGACGGTTAATGTTGGCTTTGAATAAATATAGCAAATCCATGCGCAAAACAGTATCGAACTCCAACTAATGTAGTTTCAAAAGATTTTATAGGAGGTTCAGTCCACAAAAATTTACAAGGGAGTATTTATAAGCCATTGATGTAATATTTCCCCACTGGGTGTCTCAACCTACCATATTTGAGGTAGTTTTTTAACAGTCCTACTAAACTGGAATGATATAAAAGAATGCAATGAACTAAAATAAAATAGTACATTCTCTAATATTGAATAAATAACCACTGCACATGTCACCACATCATTTTCTGGCTCCACCAAAAATGTAATTATAGCGTAAGTCCTTCCTTGTTTCCTTCTTGGTTGTTTTATATTTCCTACGACAACCCTTGTCTTAGGAATATTTCTTGCATAATACCCATTTTCCATATAGTAGAAACACTACAGTAAAAGATAAATGTTGATATGAATGTTCTATTAAATTTTTTCAATAGTGGACTTCTTTATATCCCTTTGGAAATTCATTGCTAGATGTCACATCCTTCCACATTTTATGAAATTTATGGTTCCCTATAGAGAGTTACTAGGATGCCTCTACCCACAATCTTGATATGTGGGATGTTCAATATTCTTCCCATCATGGGATTTATTTTCCAAACCACCCATATTAGACTTCATTTTTTGATTTTTTTTCACTAGGTCCATGATACCACTAATATAACACCCTAAACATTTTTTGGTATGTTGCTCTTAAATACTATCTATTAATTAGATATCCCATATTTCAGGAAGCACTAAGTCTTTTGTGAAACAAAACATTACAGGAGAAAGTTATATGATATTCATCAGACATAAATTTTCATCTTCTATGTTTTGAATTTTGAAAAACAGTCATCTCGAGTTGTGACCAGTAAGTCATTTAGAGTCTGATAGAACCAACATCATTTTTTATGAACAATATCATACACTTATGAATAGTAATATCAATATCAATATGACCCTTATAAATATTAAATAGTGATAATATTTTATTTTCTTAAGGTAATAAGATAATGATAAGTTAATTAATTTTTTAATGTAATACAATACTAATAATACCTTTACATTGTTATTTTTTTTATTTAACATTGATTATATTTTAAAAAATTAAAAATACATAAAAAATAATTTTCAAAAAAAGGAGTTCATTTTGGAATTATACACGTCGAAAAATGGTTAGGGTGAATTTTTGGGATTTTTCTAAAATAATTGAATTTACGTGAACAGTAAAAATACAGATTTGAGTTATCAGTAGTTTAATGACATCATAATGATGTAATAATTAATATACAGGTCTAGTAGAATTTATTACAGTAACTTATCACATGATGTGTCCCATGTTAATTAAACCATGGGCAAATACCATGGGCAAGCCCATGGTTTTTCCAAAACCACTAACTAGGTGTCCCTATTAATTAACAAAATACTCTCTCTTAATTACTATGAATACCCACTCACCTCCTTAGTTTTAATTCATTACAAACATAATATCTTCGATTATATGGTGTTATTACCTCTCTAGAATTCCTCCTAAGGTGTTATTAAGCCCCCAAGTTCTCATCCTTCATGATCTAGGTGTTACTCTACAAGGTAAGGGAATCCTTCATTCTCTTCTTTTAGTCGACACTTCCTTTATGTTAATATTTGATTTTCTATTATCATTTGTTGGGGTTTGATTTGATGTATTTTTCTTAGTATCCTTTTGATTTAAATATGATGAGATAACATTTTTCTCTAATCATTCCATTTTATGAATTTTTAAGCGACGACATTTGGCTGCCAAATTTTTGTACGGGATTTATCACCTTCTTTTATTTTCAAGTTCATCCCTTTTATTTTTCTCTCATAAATTCCTCTATCAAAATGACCATGATAAACTCAAGTATAATCTATATAATGGAATAATATCATGTTAATGGAGGAAATATCATCAATATTCTTACTCCCTCTCTTTTATTTTTTATAAATGAAATCATCGTCCTTAAGGTTCTAATTTATAACCTTTGTGGATGACAGAGTTTCGTTCTTCACTTTCTCCTACATTACTGGTCATGAAACTATTTTAATGGTTTAACCAGATATGAATATATTTATTTTGTCTCATTTATTTTCTGGAATCCTTAGACACTTATAATATAATATAATAATACAAAACAAGTTCATTATTAACAAAATAGCCATGTTAATCTGAATATTTGTAATAAAATTTTAACTAATGAATCATCATCATTGTATATAACCCAAAATCATTGATATATCCTAAATTTGTTTAATAAGATATATTAACAATTACATATGTTTAACCACATTTCAAATTAACATCCATTCCTGAAAACAAGTAAACAAATCATGAAAACTAAGGAAGAAAATTCATCAAAAACAAGAAAATTAAACCTCCTAAACCCATAAAAAGGTCCATGAATGAACCTAATACGGTTCTAAAAAATCTATTAAATGTAAAATATGTTCTAGATTTATTAATTAATGAAGATAAATTTTATTATTTAGGTAATTAAAACAAACGAAGAACACACTCGAGCATAAGGTAAGGGGTTTCTCATCTCACTTTCTTTTCAGTGAGATTTTCATTGTTCGCTACTTATTTCATGTGTCTGGTATATGAGTACTTCCATTTGATATATAGTAACATTATTATATTTACATTCATTTTATTAAATGATTGATTTTAGGGTTATTAAGATCTGGTCATATGATTCGACCAATTACATTGTGGTGAGATTCTTTGTCTCAACTGATATTTTGTTGTGACTATCTTTGTGTTGTGCACCTAATAATCGATATGTGGTGTACCTACTGTCCATTTTAGATCACTTTAAATTTGAAATTATATTGAAATTAAATATCCATAATCTCATATCATGGATATGTTTGTTTTCTAAACTGTATACCATTTTACATACGGTGTTTATTTGAAAAGTTATTTTAATTATGGAAATATTAATGAATTAGTATAATATAATATATAAAGATATTAAAAAGGAATATTTCTCATTTATTGAATAAATATATAAATAATTATTTGGACATGAAGTGGAAGTTGGGGCCCGCTATAGCCTCTCGATGCATCGGTAGGTCTCATGAGACAAATCAGTTCACAAAAAACCCTTTGAGATTGTTTCCAAAAATCAGACGGGTTTCTACCCATAGAACTAAATCATTTTAATGGTATTATGGTTCCATGTGCTAGATACATGAAATCCAATTAATAAGCATTATATTTATTCATTATCAGTTTTTATTACTATCCATGGGATTTTCAATATGACAAAATCTATGGATGTAGGCCCATTCTAAGTTTATTAATGGTGTCTGTTTTTCATGTATTCACCATGCCATACTTGTTAATGATTTAGTTATAATTGATTCAGGATTACACAATTTTTAACCCTTACTGAGCATTTTAGCTCACCCCTTTCATTTTATACCTTCAATAGGTAATGAAGAGGATATCATTTATTGAGTTCCTGTGGATGATGTTTTTAGTTTTTATTATGTATTGTATTTTGTAACCTTGTCCAATGTAATTTGAGTTACATTTATGTTTATAGTTTCTTAGAGAATACTAAACAGATCATTCCATTGGGATTTCCATTCCTTCAAAGAATTCCAATATAACAAGTAATGCACCGTCTTAGATCTAGAGGGGTCGGGGTGTTACAGTTGGTATCAGAGAAAGTTTATTAGGAAACACGGAAATTAGAGTAGAAAATGTATAGTAGTGAACAATGTCATAGTGTAGTATTTGAGGATAAACATACAATAATGTACTAGTATTTTGGTAGGTAATAGATTATGTAGATTTTTTATGCAATACATCTCTGTCTGGATATTAGCTGGTAGAGGCAGCTCTGGCACAGATGTATCTAGGGATAAAACCTGAAAACATGACTTTGAGCTAGACTTGAACGAGAACTGGTGCACGACAACGGGCCTTGATGCACTCTTAGTTATGGAATTCTCAGGGGATATGCCTAGGATAATTATCATTTTCTTTACAATCCATTATGAAGGAGTTTAATGTAATTTTTTCCATAGAGGAACCATTTTTATAAGTTTATCTATGGATAGAATTTCAATATATGTTGAGTGATTTTCTATTTCAGATTCATTAAATAATTCTGTGTATCCCATTATATAGAAATGTCATCTAATGGAATAAGGGGAATCAATACTCAGGGGTAAGGTAGGGATCTCCCTACTGAGCAAGTCAACAGAGTAAATGTTGGAGAATATCAGATCATGACTATATTCAAACAACTTACTCAATTATTAACTAATAACCATTCCACACATGTGTTAGATCATTTCATGCCGAAGAAGTTCCCATATTTCAGTGGGACTACTAATAAAGTGGTAGCTGAGCAATGGATGAAATCCCTTGAAATTATATTCCTGGTATTAGGATGTAATGAAAATGAAAAGGTAGTGCTAGCAGTATATTGTCCCACAGGCGACGTAGATCAATGGTGGTCCCCGATTCAAAATACCACAGAGGAATAAGAAATAGACGATATGGAATGGAGGAATTTTAAGAAAATATTCATCGAAAAATATTTCCCTCGTGAGTAACAAACTAAAATTAAGAGGAAATTCCTTAGCTTAAAAGAAAGGGAAGAAGACAGTGTTGTAGATTATGAGGCTACTTTCACAAGGTTGTCCAGGTATGCCGTAGATTATGTACGTGACTCAGCCGACAAGATTGATCATTTATTTGAAGGTCTTACACCATGTCTTCGAAGGGTACTAGTTTCTCATTCATTTTCATCATATGATGAAATTGTATCATGTGCCATCAATACAGAGAGGTAATTTTCTAGATCAAATCATTTCAAAGGAAACCAAGATATGAAGCAGTACTCTGATAGCAAAGGAAAATGAGAAGCACCAAATAAGATCAAGGGAACAAAGATATTCCATTTATGTGAGAACTATGGAAAGAATAATCACAAGAAATTCTTGTAAGGCATTGGATTCTGCTATAACTGTAGAGAAAAGGGTCCTCAATCTGATGAATAAAAGGGGAAGAAACAATTCAATGATATTCAATAATACTACTGCAGGGAGATGAGACACTATGAAAAATATTGTCCTATGCTCCAAGGAAACATGCCTCTAAAAAGCCAAGAAAACAAGGGAGATCCTATATGATTACAACCGCGGAGGTTTCTGTTCATATTGATATAGTGGAAGGTACTTTAATTGTTTCGTCGAACATAGACAACACATTATTTGATTCTGGATCATTGAATTCATTTATATCTTCTTAGTTTTCCAAGAAAATTAGATATGTCCAATTTTATTTAATAAAGTAGTTTTCAGTCAAAACTCCCAGGGGATGTATCATTGCAACAAAGGCATGTCGAATAGTTCCCCTCCAGACACCAAAACATGTTTTAGTTTCTAACCTTATCATCATACCAATGACTGTATTTTATATAATTATCGATATGGATTGGAAATCAAATTATGATGTGAAGATTTATTGTAAGAAGAAGGAAGTTAGAATTTCTGAAAATGGTGTAGAATACCTTGTCTTTAGGGAAGAAACATCACCACCTAATTCTTATCTAGAACCACCCCTAGTATCTCTACTGAACGCAATACTTGGAGAGGAAGATAATCCAATAAATATGGATGAGGAATGAAATATTAAAATTGATGATTTTCACATAGTGCAAGAGTACATTGATGTATTTATAGAGGATTTACCTAGACATCATCCATAGTGGGAAGTTGAGTTCTCTATGGATTTAATTCCAGATTCAAGACCTCTATCAAAGACTCCCTATAGAATAGACACTGTGGAGTTAGTGGAGATAAAGAAACAACTAGAGGATTTTAATGAAAAGGGATTTATTTTACCTATAGATTCTCCTTGGGGAGTCCCGATCTTGTTTATAAAAAAGAAAGATGTATCCATGAGTCAAAGCATTGATTAGAGGGAAATCGAAACTATTACAATAAAAAAAATAAGTACCATCCACCCCAGATTGATGATTTATTTGATCAACTTCATGGAGCTCAATAATTTTTAAAAATTGAACTTCAATATAGATAAAATCAGCTACGTGTGAGGAAGGATGATATTCCAAAGATATCATTTCGAACCAGGTATGGGTATTATGAGTTTACAATGATTCCTTTTAGACTGAAAAATGAACCCTCTGTTTTCATGAATTTAATGAATAGAGTTTTCAAGGAATATCAAGATAACTTTGTTGTATTATTCATTGATGATATCCTGGTAGACTCAGAAAGCTATGAAGACCATGAGAATCACTTGTGGTTTATTCTGAGAACTCTTAGAAGAAATAAATTATATGGAAAGTTTCGAAAGTGAATATTCTGGAATCAATCAGTTTCTTTCCTATGCCATATTGTCCTTAAGGATGGAATCCTATTTGATCCTACAAAGACAAATGAAATCCAAGAATGGCCCATGCCAATAAACATAACCGAGGTATGTAGTTTTATTTCCTTAGTAGGTTACTATCAGCGTTTCATTCAGAATTTCGCCTGCCTAGATAACACGCTAACCAAGCTCACACATAAGGGAGTTATGTTTGTGTGGACAAAATAATGTACTGAAGGCTTCGAAGAATTGAAAAGAAGATTTTTCAATGCTCCAATTTTGACTCTTCTATATAGAAGTGATGGATATTTAATATATAGTGATGCATCAAAAAAAAGTTATGGGTTTCACCATTATGAAAAATGATAATGTTATTTCTTATGCATCAAGACAGTTGGAGACCCATGAGAAAAATTATCTAACTCATGATCATGAGTTAGCAGCTATAATCTTTACTCTGAAAATATGAATACATTATCACTACAGTGAAGGATGTGATATTTATATGGACCACAAGAGTTTGAAATACATTTTCACAAAAAATGAACACAACATGAGAAAAAGTAGATTGCTTTAGTTACTCAAAGATTATGATTGTTCAATACACTACCACCCAGGAAAGGAGAATAAGGTGGAATATGAATTAAGTAGGAAGGGTCATGGACTTTTGAATCAAATGAGAATTGAGAGAGATCCTAAATTTTAGAATCTTCTAAAGATGGATGTGTGAATTGTTAAGGAAAGGGAAACATCATTCCCCTTCCAAATGATTTCTAAAGCATATTTGTTAGAGAAGATAAAATTCTATCAATCTGATGATGAGAATCTGAATAAGAAAATTAATGATATCAAGGATGGGAGACTGGATGACTTCATGTATGATAAAGGAGTTCTAAAATTTGTGAAGAGGTTATGTGTTCCATCAGTACCTGAGCTAAAAAGGGAACTATTAGGCGATGCACATAGCTCAAATTTCTATATACACCCGGGTAGCACCAAGATGTACAAATATCTGAAGGAATATTTTTGGTGGGATAATATGAAGTGGGAAATTGTTGACTACGTGTCATGGTGTCTAGTTTGTCAACAAGTTAAGGCAGAAAGACAACATCCCAAAGGATTAATGAAACCATTACCTTTTCCAATGTGGAGTGACACCTATAAATAATGATGCAATATGTGTAATTGTTGATTGTATCACAAAATCAGCACATTTTCTTCTTATAAGAGAGGACTTACCACTTGAGTTCCTGAAAAAACTATATATTATTGAAGATGTAATACTTCCTGGGGCACCTCTATCAATTGTATCCGATCGAGATCCCCTATTTACATAAGAATTCTAGAACAGTCTCCAGAAATCATTGAATACTAAGCTTCATAAGAGTACTGTTCATCACCCTCAAACTGATGGACAGTCTAAAAGGACTATTCAAACTCTAGAAGTCATGTTGTGGTTAGGCTCTCTTGACTTCCATGGTATGTGGGATCAATACATTCCTTTGGTGGAATTTTCTAACAACAATAGGTTTCATTTTAGTATTCAAATGAATCCATATGAAGAATTATATGGAAGGTGATGTCAGACTCCAACTTGTTGGTGCGAATTCAGTGAGAGGAAAATTATAGGCCCAGACATTATTGAAGAAACCACGAAATAGGTGAAGAAAATACAATCCCATATTAAAGAATCCCAATGTAGGCAGAAGAGTTATGCTGACAATAGGAGAAAGGACGTGTTATTCCATGTAAAAGATTGTCTACTACTAAAAGTAGCACCATGGAAGGGTGTCTTATGGTTCGTTAAGAAAGGGAAACTGAGCCCTAGGTACATCAGACCATTTGAAATTCCGGAACAAATTAGAGCTATATCATAGTGTTTAGAAATGCCTCCAATTCTCTCCAGATTTCATGATGTGTTCCACGTGTCATTGTTAAAGAAATACATGCCAACCCAACTCATGTACTCACATATGAAGAAATAGAATCGAAACCTGATTTTTCATACTGTGAAATGCCTATCAGGATTCTTGACACCAGGGAGCAGGTATTGAGAAATCAGACAACTCATCTAGTAATGGTTCTTTGGAGAAACCAAAATATGGAGGAAGCAACATGGGAACTAGAGTATTTATTGGGGAATAACCACCCACATATTTTTGGTGGGATTCATACATAAAATTCTGAGGACGGAATTCCTAAAGGAGGGAATAATATAACACCCCAAACATTTTATGCTATGTTTCTCTTAAATACTTTCTATTCATTAGTTACCCCATATTTCATAAAGGACTAAGTGTTTTTTGAAACAAAAAATTATAATAGAATTTTATATGCTATCCATTGAAAATAAATTTTCCACTTCTATGTTTTGAATTTCGAAAAACAGTCATCTAGAGTTATGGCCAGTAAGTCATTTGGAGTCTGATAGAACCAACATGATTTTTTGATGAATAGTAACATACCCTTATGAATAGTAATATGAATAGTAATATGACTCTTATAAATAGTAAATAATGATAATAATTTATTTTCTTAAGGTTATAAGATAATGAGAAGTTTATTAATTTCTCAATGTAATACAAAACTAATTATACCATTAAATTGTTTTTTAATTAACTTTTATATTTTTTGAAAATTAAATTAAAAATAAATGGAAAATTAATTTCAAAAAATGGAGTTCATTTTTTAATTCTAAACTTTGAAAAAAATTTAGGATGAATTTTTCGGATTTTTCTAAAATACATGAATTTTTTGTGAATAGTAATAATACATATTTGAGCTATTGGTAGATTAATGACATCATAATGATGAAATAATTAATATAATGGTCAGGTATACTTTTGTACAATATCTTATGATATGATATGTCCAAAGTGTCTTAAACTATGGGGAAATACCATGGGCAAGCCCATGGTTTTGCAAAAACCACTAACGAGATGTCCCTTTAAATTAATAAAAAACTCTCTCTTAATTACTATAAATACCCACTCACCCCCTTCATTTTATTTCATTCCAATCCCAATATACTCAAATATCCGGTGTTATTACCTCCTTAAAATTACTCCAAAGGTGTCCTCAAACCCTCAAGTTCCCATCCTTCATGATCTAGGAGTTACTCTACATGGTAAGGGAATCCTTCATTCTCTTCTTTTAGTCGACACTTCCTTTATATTTTCTGTTTGATTTTCCATTATCAAATGTTGGTGTTTGATTTTATGTGTTATTATTAAAGTAATTTTTATTTCAATATTATTAGATACCCTTTTTCTCTCATCATTTCATTTTATAAAATTTTAAGGTATGCTGTTAAGCTGTCGAATATTCATAAGGGATTTCTTACGTTTTCATTTTTTCAAGTTCATCTCTTTTATTTTTCTCTTCCCAAACCCTCTATCCAAGTGACAATAATAAACTACAGTATCATCAATATAATGGAGTTATATCTAGAAAATGGATTAACTATCATCAATATTCCTACTCTCTCTCTCCTTGATTTTTATAAACGAATTCAACGTCCACGTGCTTACAATTTTTATCCTTTGTGGACGATGGAGTTTCATTCATCACTTTCTCATTAATTACTGGTCATGAGACCATTATAATGGCTGAACCAGATAATAATATATATATTTAATCTCATTAATGTTCTGGAAACCTTATACACTAATAATATAATATAATCTTACAAAACAAGTTCATTATGAACAAAACGACCAAGTTAATCCGAATATTTGTAATAAACTTTTAACTATTGAATTACCATCATGGTATATATCCCAAATCATTTATATCTACTTAATTTTATTAATAATATATATTAACAATTATGGATGTTTACCCACATTTCAAATGAACTTCCATTAATGAAAATAATTAAACGAATCATGAAAACTAAGGAAGAAAATGCTTCAAAAACAAGAAAATGAAACCTCTTAAACCCATAAAAGGCCATGAACGAACCCAATAAGGTTAAAATAAATCAATTATATGTATAGGAAGTTATATAGTTATTAAATAATGATGAAAAATTTTATTATTCATATCATTAAAACAAACTAAGAACACACTCGAGCATAAGGTAAGTGGTTTCTCATCTCACTTTCTTTTCTGTGAGATTTTCATTGTTCACCACTTATTTCTTATATGTGATATATGTGTACGTCCATTTAATATATATTAACATGATTATATTTATTTTAATGTTATTAGATGATTAATTTTAGGTTTATTATGTTCTTTTCATATGATTCAACCAATTACATTGTGGTAAGACACTTTGTCTCAACTGATATTTTGTTGTGACTAACTTTGTGTGGTGAACCTAATTATCCTTATGTGGTGTACCTACTTCCCATTTGAGATCAATTTATATTTGAAATTATATTTATATTAAATATCCATAATATCATATCATGGATATGTTTATTTTCTAAACCGTATACAATTTTACATACGGTGTTTATTTGGAATGTTCTATTATTTATGGAAATATTGATGAATCTGCATACTCTACTCTATACAGATATTGAAAAGGCATATTGGTATTTTATTGAATTAATTTATAAAGAATTATTTGGAAATGTATTGGTGGGTGGGGCCTTCTATAGCCCCTCCATGCATCAGTAGGTCTCATGAGACTAATCAGTTGGCGACCAACCATTTGAGCTTGTTTTTCAAAAATCAGACGGGTTTCTACCCAAAAAACTAAATCATTTTAACGGTATTGTGGATTCATGTGCCAGATACATGACATAAAATTAATAATAGTTCTCCTTATTCATTATGAACTGTTAATACTATCGATGGGATTTTCATTATGACAAAATATATAGATGCAATCCGTTTCTCAGTTTATTAATGGTGGGTGTTTTTCATTTATTCACCATGACAAACTTGTTTATGATTCAGTTATTATTGAATAATTATTCTTATATTTGTAACCCTTACTGAGAATTTGAGCTCACCCCTTTCTTTTTCTACCTTCAACTGGTGATGAAGAGGATACCATTTATTGTGTTCATGGGGATGCAATTTTTCGTTTTTATTATGTATAGTATTTTGTGACCTTCTCCAATGTAATTTGAGTTTCATTTATGTATCTAGTTTCTTCAATACTACTAAACTGATTTTTCCTTCTGGATTTTCATTCCCTCTAACCATGCCAATATAACATGTAATGCACTGTCTCTAGTCTAAAGGGGTCAGGGTGTTACAACTGAGGGTCTCTAATCTCCATTTCATCCTTGAGGGAGCAACATACAATCTCCTCATATCTATAAATGTACCAAATCACAAATTATTTTTCATATACATGGATTTATTCTGATAAATATGTGATCCACCTTGGGTTTCGTGTTCATGATAATTACAGATGTGTGTCTTTCAAGAATTTTTATGTTTTCTTCATTTGCTCCAATGGATTCATCTTACTTATGCTTAATTCCAAGGAACACTCTTTCCATATTGAGATGGAGGGGTTGAGGAAATTTTTTAGTGAAAAACATTTTATTGAATTACACCCAATACATTGAGTCAATTTCCTCCTGGGAAATTATATCTTGATCTGTGTCCACCACTGATCACATTCCCTAACAAAATGATAGACCACTAGCATGAATTTCTCTTTTTTTCACTACTTGAGGATAGATAATATCTTTTTAATGGAGTTAATAAACTATTCTATGATGAGGGGATCCAAATATCCACTAAAAATGGGAGGAATTTTCTATATAAAGGATTAAATGGAAACATTCTCTTTCATTAGAGTATGATGTATTTCAACATTATTCATTCTATTACACATAAATTGAGACAGCTGATCAAGTACTGTCAAGAAGTTTTGAACACTCGTTCCATTAAATTTGGAATATCATTAGAGAAATCTTCAGATTACCAATCACATTGATTTTAGGAACATGTTATTATATATTGTTTCCATGAACTAATATAAAATAACATAAAATTATAGGTATTGAGTATTTATCTATTAATCATAAAAAGAAAATATTAACCATAAAAGTATAAACTCTTAAAGGAAAAGTATATCCTAACATGTGATTCCATAAGATTAAATCTAGGTTATCTTTAATCCATTTTATAACTTACATTCTTATGGAATCATTTTTTATTCCCTTAATAATTGATTTTACTATGATCATGAATTTACCAAAATCATTTTTACCAGGAGTGTCAAACCAAGAGTGTAGATTGGCCTGTTTTCGGGCACCCGTTGTCGTTCGAGTACAACTCAAGGGTTTTACCCATTGATAAATCTATTCTAGATCCACATTCTATTGTTCATGTCTATATGGAGATGTATTTTCTTGAATAATCACTTACATTATATTAAAAAATGGTGATATTTTCTTACACATATCCACATCCATAATGTTCTTACTAAAGTGCTATATTCTTGTAATAAATAAATAACTATACCATCCTATGATACCAAATAATGTAATTACAGCTTTTAACAAATATCATAACATGATTTTATAAATATTAAATCATCGTATTATAAGCTAATCATCATAAATACTAGTTTCATGGAAGACTAGTTACCAAAAACATAAAACAAGGAACTAAATATATCATTTATTTATGTAGTCTTAATAAAGAGACCCTAAATTCCATTTTTCTCATGTATCATTATAGGATAACCAGGGGATGACATGAATAAAGGAATGAGCTAAAAATCATATTAATGAAATAAAAATAAGAAGATTTCTTTAACACATTGGTTAGAAGGTATAACATAATGACATAAAAAGGCATAGAACATATGGAATCATAACATATAAACATTGGATCATACAAGAATGTATTCATATTAATGTTGAAGGATCATAAAACATGGATTTTGTATGATTCAAGGATACTTACACATATAGGATAAAAAGTCAAGGTTAACCACCAAGACCGTTGAACATGGTAGCATGAGTCAAGGCTAACTGCCAAGACCATTGCACATAAATTCTCATGATACTCAACTTTATCTTATTCGTTAGAGATATATCTATTTGAACACATCATTAAATGTTCATGAATATTATTACTACATATATAATCATACATAATAAATCATAAAAAAACATAAAGGTTACACGTCAAATGAATTTGTTATTATATTCATGTAATAAAACATAACAAATGGGTGTATCATAAAAGTGTCCTAGAAGGATTGTAATTAGATAATAATGGGAAATTAATAAGGTATGAAGTAACTTTATCATGATATGTGACATCTATTTCTTGTCATATTATGAAAAAATATCATTCCAGAAACATTTGAATTAAAATATTTTAGTGTAGTTTATGGAAAATAAAAATGGTCACTTGAAATAGAAATGGGAATATTGTTTAATGTAAAAATAGAAGTGAACCAAGGAGGGTTTCATCATAAAAATCGTTTTTTATACAACTAATGGGGTCTTAAAAATTATTATATGGTGCACATGAAATTGGTTATGAATTTGGGAAGTTCCCTTAAATGGGTTTTCTTATCTGGAAGTATTGACAAGGGAACCACTTAAAACATTTAAAGCACCAAAAGTGAAAAATGAAAGGGAATTAATAAAGTAATTGTATACATATTCACATAATTTAAAATATTTTAATAAAGATATAATATAACTTTATTTTGTTAATAATAATGATAGATCAACATGGAGGAATATAGGATGTTCGAGTACAATCTCATACATTATGTCCGATGGTGTCCTTCAATTGATCTTAATGTTCCAGATAATCAATTACAATTCATTATTTTTTTTGAGAACATATTATTCATTTAATTGATTTATTATATCAACATGTTCATTGATGACATTTATGATGGGTAAGGAGGTTCAATTTCATTGTTTGGGAATGTTTATTTCATATGTTTTCACGATTGGATTACTTGTATACATGTAAGAAGAGAATGGTTTTCTAGAATATGAGTTTTATGTTATTATTTACCATTTAGAAGATTACATAGTTTTAAAATTCATTTGGTCATTTGGAGTGAAGATGAATCATTATATGAATCTTTAATGATAACAGTTTTGATTAATTGGCTATTTTTTATCACATTGAACACATATTTCTTTGTAAATTCATATCCTATGAAAAAAAAGATTATATAACCATAAATTAGACAAAATACATTTTTTATATTCTGGTTCAATCATCAATATGGTATCATGACCATAATTAAAGATGGTAATGAAAATTACAAACTCATTATCCTTGAATGTGAAAAATTAAGACATCTCAGATGGTGTTTTCATTCTTAGTAAAAAAGGAGGGAAAATGAGAAATGATGATGAATTATTAAATTATCATAACAAAAGTATGTTACATGTATGTTACAGGAGTTATCATAACATTTGGATTAAGGGAGGTGAGTAAATAAAATGAAAAGAATGGAACTTGAAAAACAATAATGGAAATGAAAAGAGGAATTTACCTCTGAAATGTATCTTCTTTTAGAGCCTCTTTAGGGAAGAGTAATAGTTTTTTTTGAATTTACCATGATATAGGTATGTGATAGAGGTTATTAGGGAGAGATTTCATCATAATGGTTTCTAGGCATAACGCTTGAGGGGAGTGCATAGAATAGGGGTTCTAGGGTGGTTTTTATAATTGAGGAGAGGAGGGTTTTCTCATTATTTTATAATTTCTCTCCAAAAAAGAAATGGTATTAATTCATGTGTAGAAAAATAGAAATATAATCATGTTAGTTTGAACCTATGGTATTTACATCATCCAAGACTCAATAAATAGTTTATTTAACAAATAATGTCTATATACAATAAATTATTGTATTTTACTATTTAGTAAAAATCCACATATTTTAAAAAAGATCCCAAAAATTCTCCCCAACCATTTTTCAACGAGTAGAATTCATTAATGAACACCATTTAATGAAAATAACTTTTTAAAATTGGTAAATTTAATTCTTATTTAAAATTAATTTTTTATTGAAAATTATAAATTTTAAAATTAAAACTACCTTTCTAACACTTCAAAATATTAATTAACGTCTCTTAAAATTATCAACTAATCATATGCAAAAGAAAAATTTAAGAATCAACGTTCTGAAAAAAAAATTATTAAAATTATTAAATTAAACATGAAATGGTAATTAAATATACATGAGTCACAAAAATAGAAACACAATGATTATGTCATATTTTCACATATACAATGGATAAATTTTATTTATACTATCATTGGAAAGTTTAATTTTCCATGTGGATGATTTACTATTCATGAGGTTCATATTACTAATCATTAGGGTTACATTACTATTCATAAATGTCAGATACCATTCACCAAAAATTATGTCTATCTTATCAAACTCCAAACAACTTATTGATCATAACCATGTATATCTGATTTTTTAAATTCAAATCACATAAGAAATAATATTATGTCTAATGGTGATATAGTACATAGTATTTACTTTTTTTATTTCATATGATTATTATATTTGAAAATAAGAAGGTAGTTTCCATTTATTACACTCCAAGTCATTACATTCTTCCCCCATTACTAAATCTCTCCCTTGATTTTTCGTCTTATATTCTAAGCTGTAAATTGGTCTGGTACTTTTCCGTCAATGACTCCTCTAGTTCCAATGATTCGTCTTCATACTTATGGTTCCTCCGTAGTACATTGACTCAGTGAGTAGTCTTGTAGTAAAAACATTATCCTTATAATCCATGATCATCATAGGATGCTCCTCTTATGAAATATTATTATCTATCTGTATCACCTATAAATACAGTACATTTGAATGATCTGGTATTTACATCCTTGAGATGGATAGATGGAAGACATCATATACTTTAGACATAATAGGTGGTAGTTTTAGTAGATATTCCACAGATCAAAAATGATCAAGAATCTTGAATGGCTCAAAAATCTGGGACTTCTCTTTAACTTATTCCCAAACCTCATGACCATCTTCCATTGAGAGATACAAAGGAATACCAAGTATGAACCTTAAAACTCCAGGTCGCATCCACTATTTTTTGTATAGATAATTTATCAAAATTGGGTTGCCTTGATGATATGATAAATAGTTTTCACCTTCTCTACCATTTTAGATAACACTTCTACTCCTAGTAAATTACACTCATTATCATAATCCCAACATGTATTCATTCTACACCTTTTCCTATAAACGTGTAAAGAACTGGAAATTTCAAAGAAATTTTTTTCATAAATACTTTGGAATTTTACGAGTCAGCAGTTTCTGATGGCGCCTGATTTCGAGGCCCGTTGTGCCCGGAATAATTTTATGAAATTTTGTTCGGGTGTGTTCAATAAACGTATGTTAGGGTTTTTCTATCTTTCAAATTGGTACTTGGAATTGAAATCCGAGGGCACCAATGATCTCATGACGCTATTATTTGCTTAAGGGGACCATTATCGCAGTTGTGTTTTTTGCGGGTTAAAATTTATAATTTGGGGATTTGTAGAAAATTAAATAAAATTGTTATATTGAACAATTTTATTTATGAGGTAGTTTTTTTCCTCCAAAGGGGAGTTGGGGTGGGGCCCACACCCCACATAACCTCCCATGAAAGGATTTAGTGTGGTGGAGCCCACACAAACCCAGACCCTTTTACCTCCACTCAACTCCCTTTAACTCCTCTTTAGTTTTGACATCTTCCCTCATTAAGGGAGGAGCCTATCTACCTCCCACCTCGCTTGAATGTGCCAACTCTTGACATTAATTAATAAAATTTAATTAATCTAGTTTTTATTTAATTTGAAATTCATGGCAAGTTTATAATATTGGGAGCCTTTTATTTCATTTGTGTTGGGAAATATTATATTGGGGAGGCTCTGGAGAAATAGAAGAATAGTGTTCATTCTCTTGACGAAGAACACCATTCTTTAACGTAGAACATCTCTGACGAAGAACACAATGATCTTCACCAAAAACGCACCCTCTTCGGATGCACCCCGACGTCAATAGAATCGACATCCGTATTCTGCGACATTTGACTTCCACGATGCTCGTCTTCCGCGGCTCGTTGACGTGCACCGTTCTTCGAATCAAGGTAGGGGTTTGTATGATTTTAAGTGATTAAATTTTACCATGTTCTTCAATGAATTCCTTGGATTGTCTTTTTCCATCTTCTATCGCATAACGCGGAGGGCGCGGGGCAAATAAACATAGCCCGACGATCCTCCGTTGATCCTTGTTTTATTATTAGTGATGGATGCGGTGGTGGAAAAGGTGATGACGACCGAGGGCGGTGGTGGAAACACTTTCCGCACGCTTTCCCATTAAAGGACCGCGACACTGGGTGTCGTGTGGGTAGAGGAAACCATGGCCTGCATCTGCGAGCCGCTCAGACGAAGAAGAACCGGCCGACTTTAGCCGGCTGGGCTGGAGAACTACAACGCCCCTTTGGCACCGCACTGCGGAGAACCTATCCCTCGCTCTGTGGGCTGTTTCGGCGGGTGAACCGGCCCGCAGGCAACCGTCCAGGTTGAAGAAGGCCATGACACCTGAAGGTTACACGTTGAAGAACATCGTCCCAACCGTAGGGGCCGCTCGCGCCAGAGAATACCGGCCGACTTCAGCAGGAAGGTCTGGAGGGGCGACGCCGCTCGGCTCTGCCATTTCAGAAAACCGGGGGTCGTGCCCCCCGATCCGCTCGGACATCCGCGGGTCGGTCCACACCCAACTAGGTTGGGTCGTGCCCCACAAATCCAAGCCACGCCCCATCGGGCTAGGCCTACCCATTATCCTGGTTGGACCTGCCGAGCCAGGACGGGCCGACCCGCCAGCCCACTGGGCATGATGGGTAGGGCCCGTTTCGCTTAAATGTAAATAACTTCTTGACCGTACTTCCGATCGACATGCCGTCTGCAGCACTGGGACCCTTACAATGAGGTGATAATTTTGCGATAATCAAAGGGAGTCTTGGAAAACATTGAAAACCAACCAGGTTTGGAATGAGCGTAATTCCAATCGGGCCCCTAGAACAGAAAAGCCAATAACTCTCAGACCGGTCGTCCGATTAATGCGCCGTCTGTTGCATTTTGTTCCTTTTGATGAGACAGAACTTCGGGATACATCAAATCTAGACTTCGTGATAGTTGATGTATCAAACCCCTTTGCTTGAGGAGTGGACCCTCCCAGAATTGGTCGTGTTGTGTGCGGTAACTCTAGAGCTGGCTACAACTACTTTGACTACTGTACTGGAATCCTCTGTGGGTTTGACAACGATGACTACTATACTGGAATCCTCTGTGGGTTTGACAGTGATGACTACCATGCTGGAATCCTCCGTGGGTCTGACGGCGATGACTACTGTTCTTGTATCCTGTGTGGGTCCGACTGTATTGACCTCTGTACTTGTATCTTATGTGGGTCCGACAGAGTAGCTGGACTTGTATCATGTGTGGGTCTGATAGCTTAGTTGTTCTTGTATCATGTGTGGGTTAGACAACTTAGATGAATCAGTGACTACATATTATCATCTCTATCACTATAAGAAAATGTATACCTATGTGAGCTGATTCTTGACATTAAATAATTATCATCTATGTGATTGACTTCTTTCCTATGTGGACTGGGTTTTTCTTGGGCTCGAGAGTTGGTGCCGAACTGAGATTGATAACTTAGGTATATGTGTGGTCATATACCTATGTAGGGATGGTTGATACTTTGTGGTTGTATCTTTATTTTGTGGTAATCCTTTGTGGATTCTAGGAGACATTCGGGGTTCTCAGGGTCCTCTACTGAGTATTGTATACTCACCCCTGCGCGGGCTACGCCCGCACTACATTGTGTTGGATGCAGGCGATGGACAACACTGATCGGGGTAGAGACATGTAGAGGTGGACGAAACCCGGAGGTGGACTACTTGGCAAGACGTACACGGAGTAGACAGACAGACCTGAGGTGCTGAGGAGGCCATCTGTACCAACCATTCAGGTGGTATTTCAAGAGGATGACTCAGTAGTTACTATTTTACATTACTATAGTTGTACTAGCTTTTCAGTTGTACTATACTTACTGTTGGGATTGTATTTCTAGCCCCATTCCTTTTAACACTTACTTTTGTATACAGTTTTACTTAGTGCTTACTTCAGTTGCATACTCTGTTGTGTTTGTTTACTTTTATAAAGGCGATGCCTTCCCAGTTTAGGGATTTATGCCTTTGGTTCTAGTTTCCAGCCCCTGGCCTATGGAAGGTGGGTTTGGGGTAGTCACGGCATGGGCCCCGAGGACGAGTCGTGACAAATTGGTATCAGAGGAGTCGATTCTACAGCAGAACTTAGACCCTGATTCCTTTCTGTGAAGCAATAGTGTTATGATTATTGAGTGTGTTTTCAGTCTAGGGAGTCCAGTTTTGGTGCAGCCGTCGACGTATCCATAAACCAGGACCCTGACCTCTGATTTCTGACTCAGTGCACGAAAACACTGATTGCGTGTTTCTTTCAATTGAAAAAGTTTTCTTCATGATTACTTTGTGTTATCTCACCCGGTATACTATTTTAACCATGGAGCACCTATTTCTTTTCAGGATGGCCCCACGAAGGCATCCTGCTAAGGTTCCGAGTAACATACGAGATGAAATCCCACCGAGCGACGAGGCCTCGGTGCAGGGCCCCATCACAGCGGGGGCCCCAGCGGTACCACTACACACTGGGCCACTGATACCACAAGCTCCGGTAGAAGAGAGTGCACGCTGCCTGAGTGCGTTTCACAAGTTCCAGCGACAGAGGCTGCCCCAGTTCCACGGAGAGATGAACCCACAAATAGTTGCGGATTGACTGGAGGCTGTCGGGAGAGTTTTCATATTGGTAGGGACACCATCTGACATTATGGTTATCCTTTCCGCGAGTCTCTTTAATGCCACTGTAGTCATATGGTGGTGCCTAATGCTCCAGGTGCATGACAAGTCATCATTACTTTGGACAGAATTTGAGAGTCTCTTCCGCTCGGATCTTGTTCGAGCCACCCTCCGTGCGATGTGGATTCAAAAGTTACTTCATCTGCATCAGTGCATCATGATAGTATCTCAGTACTCATCATGGTTCACAGACCTCTCATGCTACTCCATGGATATGGTACATGGCTTGTTCTTCAGGGCCCAGACCTTCGAGCATGGACTCAAGCACGAGATCAGAGCTTTGACGATTCCCCTCTATATTCTGACGCAGGCAGGGGTAATGGAGAGAACCCTTCTAGTGGAGAGTTTCCTCGTTGAGTTTAGACCAGTAGCGAGACCCACCATAGGGCTACACGTAGCATATTATTCTATAGTTGGTAGTAGACAGATGTCACAGAGGTCTAAGAGGACCAGCCCATCAGGTGGGTGACCTTAGGATACATGTTTGGTGGTGTGGGGCTCACGAAACAGAGTGAGTCTTACGAGTAGCAGGCAGTTCTATGCAGGTGGCGGGCAGGGCCACATGGATCATGACTACCCGAACCTCCTTGAAGATGAACAGAAGATAGTAGAGGGAACTCCCAGGCAGAGGTAGAGGTTCGACCATAGTGGTCCACCGGGAGCAGGCGGACGTGCCAGAGGAGTCGGCCAAGTAGCGGGTGGTTGAAGATGTTTCGAGGTGCTACCACCACCACCACCTGGAGGTCCACCCCGACCATAGGGAGCTGGCCGATAGAGGCAGGTTCATCTCCATGCAGTCGAGACCTACAAGAATGGCACACCTGAGATGATTCGAGGTACTATCTATGTCTACTCCACCCTTGCTGTAGTACTTATAGAAACATGTTTTAGTCATTCATTTATTGCTGCTGCCGTTGTTCAAAGCATGGAGATTCCAACGGATCCATTGGCTCGATCCTTAGAGGTAGAGACTTCTACGGGAGCATACTCGATGGTTATGCACTGGTGTCGACAGTGTGAGCTTACTCATGTAGATGAGAGCATCAGTTGTGATCTTCTGGTATCGACATCGAGGCCTTACGACGTCATCCTGGGTATGGACTGGTTATCCACAGTTCATGCTTAGATTGACTGTATTAGGTGCAAGGTGTGGTGTATCCGCATGGATGGGACCAGGTTCAGCTTGACCAATGAGAAGGGAGCCTTATCAGTGCAGGATGGACTTACGCGGAGGAGGGGGAAACCAATCACACATCAGGTGGATAATCATATCCTCGGAGCATTTGATGTGCAGAGTCTGAGTTTTCCTATTGCGGTGGATCATTATGAGTATTTTTTCCTTGAAGGCATTCTGGGATTACCTCCTCACAGATAGGTAGACTTATTCATTGATCTGTACCCCGAGAGAACACCGATATCTACTCCAGCATATCGTATGTCTTTCACCGAACTTCTTGATTTGTGGTTATAGCTGGAGGACTTGCAGGGGAAGGGATTTATCCAACCCAGTTTTTCACCGTGGGCATCTCCGATTTTGTTCACCAAGAAGGCGGATGGGATCTTGCAACTATGTGTCGAATACCATCGCCTGAATATGGTGACCGTGAAGAACAAGTACCCACTACCGAGGATTGATGAACTCTTTGACCAGCATAAGGGAGCACGATGGTTCTAGAAGATAGACCTCAGGCCAGGCTATCACCAGCATAGAGTTCAAGACGTGGATGTGTAGAAGACGACCTTCAGGTGTCGTTATAGCCACTATGAGTTCTTGGTTATGTTTTTCGGTGTATCCAATGCACTAGTAGTGTTCATGAGTCTCATGAACATGATCTTCCAGACTTACCTCGATCGATTTTTCATAGTCTTCATCAATGAAATACTGATTTACTCGACTACTGAGGATGAGAACACCTTCCATTTTCAGGTAGTACAAGACACACTCCAAGAGAACTTGATTTATGGTAATCACTCAAAGTCCCAGTTCTGGATTTGAGAGGTTCGCTTCTAGGGACACCTCATCTCAGAGGCTGGGGTAGCAGTGGATCCAGAAAAGATCGAGGCAGTGCATGCTTGGGAGACACCTTGGAGTGTGAAATAGGTGCAGAGTTTCCTAGGTTTGGCTGGGTACTATCAAGGATTTGTGCCAGAATTCTCCAGATTTGTATCATCGCTTTCAGCTTTGACAAAGAAGGGGAAACCCTTCGTGTGGTCAGATAGATGCCAATAGAGCTTTCAGAAGCTGTGGCAGAGGTTGACTAGGTCGCCCATCTTGAGGCTACCAAAGGAGGGCTTAGGTTACGTGGTTTACTACGATGCATCAGGGACCAGAATCGGGTGTGTCCTAATGTAGGAGTGAGTGGGGATCGCGTATGGTTCACATTAGTTGAGGAAACACGAGCATAACTATGCTACCCATGACCTGGAGTTCGTAGCAGTGGTCTTCACCTTGAAGATTTAGTGGCACTATCTGATGGGTGAGCACATTATAGTATACTCTGACCACCAGTGTCTCAGGTACATCTTCTCATAGAAGTACTTGTACCTGAGATAGCGATGTTGGCTCGAGTTCCTCCAATTCCATCACGTTGAGATAGTCTATACTCCCGAGAATGGGAACATTGTAGCAGATGCTCTCAGTAGGAGATCGGGCATTCAACTACTAGGAGAGGCGACAGAGCAGCTAACTATATTGTAGATATCCTTTGTGGATATATATGGATCATCCTTTCTTAGTCTCTCATAGTCACTCCTCCACTTCATCAGCGAGTCAGAGAGGCACAACGAGGGGACGATGATTGTGAGACGTGATGTGCTCATATATCTTTAGGGAAGGCGCCAGATTGGTTTTCTGATGGTGGTGAGCACGTCATTATTTTCAGAGGACGTACCATGGTACCAGTTCCATTAAAGGATGAGGTGTTGAGGGAGTTTCACACTTCCTCTCTATCGGTACATCCAGAAGTGGCGAAGATGTATCAGGACCTCAGACGACAGCACAGGTGGCCGGGTATGAAAAAGGCTGTAGCAGATTTTGTATCATGGTGCCTCACTTTTCAGCAAGTGAAGGCAGAGCACCAGGTACCAACATGTTTGGTACAAACTTTAGAGGTTTCTGAGTGGATGTGGGATGGGATAACCAAGGATTTCATGACGGGGCTTCCACATTCTTCCAGAGGACACGACTCTATATGGGTGATCATTGACCGACTCACCATGTCAGCCCACTTCCTACCGATCAGAGAGAAGGGCTTAGTAGAGAGCTGGGGATGCCTCTCCATTCAAGGTATTGTACGACTTCATGGTGTTCCATCAACTATCATCTCCGATCAAGATTCTCATTTCACTTCCAGCTATGGTAGGGGTTGCAGGAGGCTTTTGGGACACAGCTTCGTTTGAGAACCACCTTCCATCCTCAGATGAACGATCATACTGAGAGGACAATTCAGACTCTCGAGGACATGCTCCATGCATTTCTCATTGACATTGGTCACAGATGGGAGGATCACATACCCTTGGTGGAGTTTTTGTACAACAATAGCTACCACTCCACCATCGGGATGGAACTATACGAGGCACTGTACGACCGACCCTCCAGATCACCTCTGTGCTGGACTGAACCAAGGGATTCAACACTTGTAGGCCCATAGATGGTTCAGGCTATGACAGAGAAGGTATAGAACATATAGAATCAGATGAAGACTACACAGATCAGACATAATTCATATACTGATAGGGGATAGAGACCACTAGAGTTCGAGGATGGAGACCATGTCTTCCTACGAGTCTCACCTCGAGGAGGCCTATAGATATTTGGTTGGGGCGGAAAGTTATCTTCGTGTTTCATCGGACCATTTCAGTTCCTCGGTAGGGTATGTGAGGTGGCTTACCACCTAGAACACCCACCCCAATTTCACTGGGTGCACGATGTTTTCCATGTATCTCAGCTGAGGAGATACGTGCACGACCCATCCCACATCATCGACCATGGGGAGATGGACATCGATGACATGGAGACATTCACGGAGGTCCCGGTGGAGATCGAGGATCGATAAGAGTAGGTCCTATGCTGATAGTTGATTCCTCTAGTGGGCATTCGCTGGTAGCATGGGAACCTCAACGAGAGCACATGGGAGCAGGAGGCTCAGATGCGTGCTCAGTACCCCCATTTGTTTCCCTAGTGTGTTTTGTAGCATTATCGGGATTTAAAGTCCTGAGGTGGGGATTATGTAAAACCTGGAAATTTCAAGGAAATATTTTTCTTAAATACTTTGGAAATTTTATGAGTCTGCAGTTTCTGACGGCACCTGATTCTGAGGCCCGGTGGTCCCGGAATCATTTTCTAAAAATTTGTTTGTGTATGTTCAGTAAACATAAGTGTGGGTTTTTATATCTTATAAATCGGATCTCGGAACTAAAATCTGAGGGAACCAATGAATTCGCAGCACCGGTATTCTCTTAAGGGGATCGTTACTACAGTTGGGTTTTATGCGGTTTGAAAGTTATAATTTGGGGATTCGTAGAAAATTAAATAAAATTGTTATATTGTACAAATTTATTTATGAGGTAGTTTTTTACCTCTAAAGTAGATTTGGTGTGGGACCCACACCCCACATAACCTCCCATGAGAGGATGTAGTGTTGTGGAGCCCACACGAACCCAAACCCCTTCACCTCCCCTCACCTCCCTTTAACTCCTCTTAAGTTTTGACATCTTCCCTTATTAATGGAGGAGCCTCTCCACCTCCCTTCTCTCATGAATGTGCCAACTCATGAGACTAATTAATGCCAAATAAATAATCTAGTTTTGATTTCATTTGAATTGCATGGATTTTTTTTAATATTTGGACCCTTTTATTTCATTTGAGTTGGAATATATTATACTGGGGAGGCTATAGTGAAATAGAATAATAGTGTTCCTTCTCTAGAATAAGAATACAATTATTCAATGAAGAACATAATTCTTCAATGAAGAACATCTCTGATGATGAACATGCAGATCTTCTCCAATGATGAACCCTCTTCAGATACACCCCGACGCCGACAGAATCAACGTCCGTATTCCGTGATGTCCGACCTCTGGGGCGGTCGTCTTCCATGGGTCATTGACATGAAACATTCTTGAAATCTATTTAGGGGGTTTGTATAATTTTAAGTGAATAAATTGTACCCTGTTATTTGTTGAATTCCTTGGTCTGTCTTCAGCTATCTACTCTCTCCTAATGCGGAGGGCGCGGGCTGAACAAACATGTCCCGACGACCCTCTGTTGATCCTTGTTTTATTATTCACGATGGTGGTGGTGATCGAAAAGGTGGCAACAACCGAGGGAGACAGCGACAACGACGGCTGCGCGCCGGGCCGTTAGAGGTCCACGACACTAGGTGTTGTGCGGATAGAGGAGACCACGGCCCACATCCGCGGCTCGCTCGGCCGAAGAAGAACCCACCGGCTTTAGAAAGCCGGGCTAGAGAACCGCGACGCCCCTTTGGCGCGGCGCTGTGGAGAATCATGGACTGCGCTTCGCAAGCTGCTTCAGCGGGTGAACTGGCCGGCAGGTGGCCGGCCTGGTTGAAGAAGGCCACGGCACACGAAGGTTCCATGTGGAAGAATAGTGTCCTGCCTGTGTGGGCCGATCGAGCTAGAGACGACCGGCCCACCACGGTCGTCCGGACATGAGGGGTGGCACTGCTCAGCACCGCCATTTTGGAAAACTGGGGGCCGTGCCCCTCCTAGCAGAGCCGCACCCCATCGGGCTGGGCTGACTTCTTAGCCGGGTCAGACCCGCCGAGCCTGGACGGTCCGACTCGCTAGCCCACCGGGCTTGACGGGCAGGGCTTGTTTCACTTAAATGCAAATAACTTCTTGACCATCCGTTTGATAGACACGCCGTCAACGGCACTAGGACCCTTAAAATGAGGAAGTCCTTTTGCGATACTCTAAGTGAGTTTTGGAAAACATTGGAAAAAGTCCAGGATTGGAATGATCGTAATTCCAACCGGGCCCCTGGAATAGAAAATCCAATAACTCTTAGACCAGGCATCTGATTGACGCACCGTCTGTTGCATTGGGTTCCTTTTGATAATACGGAACTTCAGAATACACTATCTCTGGTCTTTGTGACAGTTGGTGTATCTACCTCCTTTTCTCGATGAGCAGAACCTCCTGGAATCGAGTGTGCTGTGTGCGGGAACCCTAGAGCCAGTTGCGACTATGTCAACTACTGTACTGGAATCCTCCATGGGTTTGACAGTGACAACTACTGTAATGGAATCCTCCGTGGGTTCGACAACAATGACTACCATTCTGGAATACTTTGTGGGTTCGACGACGATGACTACTATTCTTGTATCCTATGTGGGTCCGACAGTATTGACCTCTGTACTTGTATCCTTTGTGGGTCCGATAGAGTAGTTGGTCTTGTATCCTGTGGGGGTCCAGTAGCTTAGCTGGTCTTGTATCATATGTGGGTCTGACAACTTAGATGAATTAGTGACAACATCTGATCATCTCTATCGATATACGAAAGATGTATACCTATGTGAGTTGAGTCTTGACTTTCAATCATTATCATTGATTTGATTGGCTTCCTTTCCTGTGTGGACTGGGTTTTTCTTGGGCTCGAGAGTTGGTGTCATACTGAGATTGATAACATAGGTATATGTATGGGCATATACCTATGTAGGGATGGTTGATACTTCATGGTCGTATCTTTATTCTGTGGTTATCCTTCATGGATTCTGGGAGACCTTCGGGGGTCTCAGGGTCCCCTACTAAGTATTGTATACTCACCCCTGCACGGGCTACGCCCATACTACATTGTGTTGGATGCAGACGATGGACATCACTGATCGGGGTAGAGACATGTTGAGAAGGACATAACCCGGTGGTTGACCACATGGCATGACGTACACGGAGCAGACGGACGGACCCGAGGTGCTGAGGAGGCCATCTGTACCCACCCTTCAGGAGGGATTTTCGGAGGACGACTCAGTAGTTATTGTTTTACTTTACTTAAGTTGTACTAGCTTTTCAGTTGTATTGTACTTACTTTGGGCTCGTATTTCTGGCCCCTTTCCTTTCATCACTTACATTAGGATACAGTTTTACTTAGTGCTTACTTCTGTTACGTACTCTGTTGTGTTTGTTTACTTTTATAAAGGAAATGCCTTCCCAGTTTAGGGATTTACTCCTTTGGTTCAAGTCTCCAGCCCCTGGCCTAGGGAAGGTGCGATTGGGGTAGTCACGACACGGGCCATGAGGACGGGTCATGACAAAATAGCTTTTTATGGTGCCATTTAGATTCTATATTGGAAACTATTGTTGTAGGAGAATTCAACTAGAGGAATATGTTAGTCCCATCCTCATTTTAAGTCCATAAAACACTTTCTCAACATGTTATCTAGTGTATGAATAGTTTCCTCTGATTTAACATAATTTTGATGATGGTAGGTCGTACTGATGTTCAGTTTAGTTCTTAGACATTGTTGGAAACATTTCTAGAATATCATGGTGAATCTCATATATCAATATGATACAATATATAGAGGTATACCCCAATCCCTTCCACATTTTTTTATATATATCCTTGGATGTTGATCCAATGAAAAGTCCTCTCTAATTTAGATAATGTGAGATGTCATTGTTAGACCATCTATAATGACACATATATAATTCTTTCTTATGGGTGGCATTGTATGTCTAGAAAAATCATCTATAGTGTCGTTCTCCCACTTCTATGTTGGTATGGGTAGTGGTTTCATCATCCCCTTTGTCCTATATATTTCATCCTTTAGTTTTTTACATACCATGAACATCGATGTATATTCTGTAATCGCCTTCTTAATATTTTCCATAAAAAATTCTCTTAGAGATCTCGATAAACCATTGTTCTCCCTTAATGAATAAGAAATTTTGAGCTATGAGTTCCATTAAGAAAGATCATCCTTTATCTCTATATTGGTTGGTATACATAATGATGACCCAAATATTATAAATCCTTCCATTTCAATCTTGAAATCAGTGTATTTCCCATTTATGATAGCTTCCACCCCTTTCTAAATTTCAACATAATTTCCTTGATCATCCTTTATTTTCTCCATGTGGGATGGTTTCCCAATCATTTGGGAAAGGTTCAATGATGTTCCTCCCTTAATTATACACTTTTCCATGTTCTTAAAATCTAATAAGATTGTATCCTTTTTAATTGTCAACATTGATAAAGATGGAGCATTCCCTCTACATAGAGCATCCACCCCCTTATTTTCCTTCCCGGGATGTTATTGAATTCAGTATTCATAATCCATGATGAGATCTAACCATCTTCGCTAGTTCATATGATTATATTTTTACTTGAATATATGTTTGTGATTCTTGTGATTATTATATATGTCACACTTCTCCCCATAGAGATAATGTCTCTAGATTTCAATTCAAATGTCACAATCGCCAACTATATATCATGCATGGGATTGTTATGCCCATGGATTTTTAGATTCCTTGAGGCTTAGGCAATCAAATTAACATTTTTCATCATAACATAGCCAAGGGAATTATTTGAATCATTTTTGTACACCACAATGAGTTCTCAACTTATCAGGAGTGTTAGTACTCATGCAGTGATAATACTCTTTTTGAGAACCTTAAAACATACCTCACATTCTTGTTCCCTAACAAACTTCATTCACTTTTGTGTTATCTTGGTCATTGTTTACTGAAAAGGTTATAAGTTCTTCAAAACTATAGATAATACTTGGATAGAACTTCAAATATATGGATATCTGTTACCGATGTTGGTGTGGGCCAGTCTTCAATTACCTTTGTCTTGGAAGGGACCACAGATATCTCATTACGGGTTGTAACATACCCAATGATGAAACATCATCTATCTAGAACAAACATTTACTATACTTTTCCAAAGAGTCTCCCTTCAAAAAGTCTTCATCTCAATATTAAAATGCTCCTCATGTTCCTCCATGATCTTGGAGTATATCTAAATATAATTGATAAAGAATACCATAAATTTTTTGAGTTGAACTCTAAATAATATATTTATTAAATCATTGAATATTAATGGAGAATTAGTGAGTCTGAAGGGAATCACTATGAACTCATAATTTCCATAACTCATTTGAAAGGAATTCTTGTGAATTTATTCCTTCTTCACAATTAATTTGGGATATCCTGACTGAAGGTCTACCTTAAAAAAATAAATGGCCACACGAAGCAAACAGAATAAGTCCTCATTTAGTAGAAGGGGATACTTTTTATTTATCATGATTTTATTGATATAAGGATTATTAATACAAAGGCACATTGATCCATCCTTCTCCATGATGAAGAGGACTGGCACACCCCACTGTGATTCACTTTGGTATATAATACCCTTAACTAGATTCGCCTAAAACTACTTCATCATCATTACCATCTCTACAGTTGGAATTATATAAGATTTAATTGATATAGTAAGAGATCCAAGAATATGTTCATGTGAAAACTCAACCAATCGATTATAAGGAAGACCAATAAATTATTTAGGGAATACATCTGTATATTCTTTTATGATGGGTATTTCATTGAAAATTGTTATATCCTTTTATCAATCATTTGAGAATGATATTATTTCTCAAAAGATATCATTATCCACACTTGAGATGATGATTACCAAGTATATTCATCTTTCTTTTTACAATTTTATATGATTTTAGGATACTTTGGGATATAAAAAGTGATCAACCTTCCCCAACAGTTATTGTTGGATTTTTATAAAGATATCCAATCCATGCCCAAAATAGTTTCATACACCACCAGAGTAAGTATGAAAATATATTCTGGGAGGTTCATTCCACAAACACTTATCAGGGAGGATTTATAAACCTTGGATTTAATAATTTCACCATTGTGAGTTCTCATAGATAACTTTACCTCCAAATTTTATAGTGCTATTCGAATACATCTACTAAACATGCATGATATGGAAGAATATTTTCAACCAGAATCAAATAGTACATTAACTAGTATTCATTGAATAACTATAATACCTATCATCATATCATTTTCCAGCTCCTCCTCAGCAGTAGGGATTGCATAATTCCTTCCTTTGTTACTTGTAGGTTGTTATTTAATTCCTCCAACAACCCTGGGTTTGGGGAAATTGTTAGCATAATGACCATGATCTTCACAGTTGTAAAACTACACTACATGATGAACATTGATATAAACATTCCTTTCTTCTTCCACATTAGTGGAATTATTCCTATCCCTTCAACAGTTCTTTGTTAAATGTCCCATCCATTCACATTTGAATAAATTTCATGTTCCCTTTTGACAGTTCACATGATGCTTCTTCCCATAATTTTGATATGTGGGATGTTTGATCATCCTCCCATCATGTGATATATTTTTCCATCCACCAATATTAAACTCCATTTTCTGATCTTTTTCACTAATTCTACAAGACCACTAAGATTCTCTATTCTTAATTTAATCCTTGTGGGATCAAACGAAAATCTCCTCGTTACTGTCAATGTCCTGAATCACCAACGCTTCTCGTAGACTCATCTTTAATCTGCTAAAGAAGAAATACTCCTTTCATTTGGTGTTCATTGAAATGTCGGAGTCTTATCTTGGAAGCCCTATGAAGTTTTATCCAAACACCCCGACGGACCCATATTCCTTCTTCTTGAGTATGAGGAACTATATTTCTATCTTGATTTGTTAGATTCATGGGAAATTTTTATAGAAAAACATTTTCATGAATTCATCATAATCCATAGAATCAATTTCTTCCTGGGACATTATGTTCATTATTAGTGTCCTCTATTGATCGGTTTCTCCATCAAAATGATAGACATCCAACACAAATTTCACTTCTTATGATAACTAGATGATAGAGAATATCATTCCAATGGAGCTCATATTCTATTCGGCGATGATGGGACTATATGATCCACTAACCCTGGGAGGATTTTTCTATTTGAATGTTTCAATGGAAACATTATATTTCCATAGAGGAGGAGTAAGTTCTACATGATTTATATTATTTTTCATAACATGAGCGAGCCAAGAATGTAATTTCAAGAGGTTTCGAGCACCCATTCCCATTATATTTGTGTTATCATTAGAGACGTATTCACAATATCTCTCAGATTGATTGTTGGCACTTGTTCTTCTATTTTTCTCCATTAACTACAAAAAAATAATCTACAATTATGGGTCTTGAATGCATATATATTAAACATAAAAAGGAAACATTAAACATAAAATTATAAACTCTTAACGGAAATCTATGTCCAAAGATGTGGTTATTAAGGTTTAAATCTAGGTTTCCCTTGATCTATTTCATAAATTATATTCTCATCAGATCTTTTTTACTCCCGTAACAATTGTTTTGTACTAGGATCTTGAATTTACCAAATAATATCACCTGAGAGTGTCAAACAAGAAGGGAATCAAGGCCCATTGTCATGCACCAGTTCCCATTCAAGTCTATCTCAATGATTTCTTCATAGTTTTTAACCTTATATACATGTTTACGACACTTTCTTCGGGGCACACACATTCGTCTTCTTGTGAGCGACAGGCGTGGATTTTGTTTTTCCCCACATTCCCGCTTTCCAAAGGCGGGCGACATCCGCTGCTTATTCAGGGACGTATACTCCTTGATTGAAACTGGGATGATGGGATGTCAGTTCTTCTTTCCATGGATTCCTCCTCAAAACTTGTCACCTAGTCTGGGTCTCCCTTATAGATTTAATGTGTTGTTGTGAAACTCTTCCCAGTGCCATATTTCTATGGGTGCCGGTTAATGACATTGTTTCTATCAGGACATTCCAAAGGGTCCGTTTAGGGTAGTAACCTTTAGTTGGGGGAGTAGTCACGCCGAGGCATCAATAACGTGTCTGAACGATGGGGAATTGGTGTTTATATCTTTTGTCCCTTATTATAGGGCTTCTCGAGGGTGCGGAAGCCTGAGGCATCCCACATCGAGCGTGGGAAATTATATTCCACAGGCATGTACCTGAGGTTTCCCTCAGCTTACTATGTTTAACACAGGGTATGCTGTAAGTTTAACGTCTAGAGGAGGCGGATCGGCCTGATCAGAGAACTAGCTGGAGTGAATCAGATTGAGGAATCCCCCTTGAGGTAATGCCGATATCGGGGCCAGCCCGTGGGCAGCTCCTCAAATGCCGTGGAGGGGAATGGGGTGGCATGATCTCACCAGGATTTGGTGACCCGGGTAAGAATCAGGATGGATTATGGAGAGTTGAATGATGTGGAGGGGGAATGAAATGGGACCAATGCAAGGGTGACAGTGAAGTTGGGCTTGAGCCTCGAAGAGACTTCCTATGTATCCCAGTGGTAGGGAATCAATGTTTGTGTAGTTCGGTGTGGTACGCTGGAGGACCGATGTGAAGGTAATCCTTGGTCCGATGGGTGTTGGGCTTGAACCTCATGAGGTTTCCTACGTACCATGCCATAGCACAGATCAAAGTCATCGTAGTTCGGTATGGTGCACCGGAGGACCAACGTGAAGGGGGAACTTGGTTCATTTGGTGACGGTTTTGAACCTCAGGGAGGCTTCCTACGTACCATGCCTTGACATGGATCAAAGTCCTTGTAGTTCGGATTAGGATGAATATAGTTTAACATCACTCGGGACTGGGGTGAACTGACGTGAATGAGGTCGGAACGACCAGGTGATGGTCTTGAACCTCGTGGAGGCTTCCTACGTACCATTCCTTGACATAGATCAAAGACCCCGTTGTTCAGATGTACCATTTAGTGACATGCGGGACGGGGGCATGTCAGAGAAAAGACGTGAATAAGGACCTTGGCCCAGGTGGTTGGTGGGATTGAACCTCGTGAGGTTTCATACGTACCATGCCTTTCCATGGATCAAAGACCCCGTAGTTTAAATGGGATGTGGGTGTCAGCAAACCGAGGTGAAGAATGACCTTGGTCCGATGAATGATGGTCTTGAACCTCAGGAAGGCATCCTACGTACCAGGCCTTGACATGGATCAAATTCCATGTAGTTTGCGAGGTGGCAGTGTCAGTGAACCGACATGAAGGTGGACCTTGGTCCGATGTTTGATGGGCTTGAACCTCATGGAGTCTTCCTACGTTCCATGCCTTGACATGGATCAAAGACCTCATAGTTCAAAGGGCTTCATCAGCGAACCGACGTAAAGGTGAACCCGGGGTTCCACGGGTGGTGGGCTTGAACCTCAGCAAGGCTTCCTACGTACCATGCCTTGACATGGATCAAAGTCCTCGTAGTTTGGGATGGTCACAACGGTGTACAGCTAGACGAGGAAGGAGTTTAACCTCATGCGGGACAAGGGTGAAACCTGACGTGAATAAGGACGAAACGACCGGGTGGTGGGCTTGAACCTGAGGGAGGCTTCCTATGTACCATGCCTTGACATGGATAAAAGGCCCAATAGTTCATATGTACAGTTTAGCATCCTGCGGGACAAGAGCATACAGTTTAATGTCATGCTGGACTGGGGCATTTCCATGGTCGATGCTTACTCTAAGTCCACACGAGTCGTGCTCAATGTGAGAAACAAGAGGCAACAGGGAGATGACGATCACGTCGTGAAGGGTGAATCCGTGGGGAGCGAAGAGGGGCTTATGGGTTAGGCGGCCCATGGTGTTGGGACTTACTCCAAGATGGAGGCCCAAAGTGTGGAAAAGCGCAGCGGGAGAGGGATTTGGGACCAAAGATGGAAGGTACCTCATTCCCTATCGCTCCCTCCACTGTCCTTGGCAGTGGGGAAGTACGAAGGTGCATGGGTATTCCCTTCTGCAAGAGGGTCTAGAGGGCTTACACCAAGGTGGTTTCCCTTCTCCTGTGGACATATGCCACTCTAATAAAGAGGATATCATCCCCTGTGTGGGTGATTCCATTCCCGTGGAGACGAGAAGCGTAAAGAATGTCCGAGATGGGGGGACCCTGCGTGCGAGGCATGGGGTCAGGTCATAGTTTAATGTCATGTGTTGAGGATGAGGTGCTTTGTAGTTTAATGTTTTGCTGCTTGGATAAGGTGGGCTTACTCCGCACCCCTAGGACTTACATAACTGGTACCCCCTACCCCTTTGGGGAGGGAAGGTACCGGGAATGCCTTATAAGAGGGGGAGGGGGTCATAGAGCGAACCATCGAGGGGTCTACATTAGCGTGGCTTTGCGAAGAAGGAATAGCCGTTAGTGTTCCTATGCGAAGAAGCATTAGGAAAAGAAACGCTACGGGTGGTACCGTCCATGGGACTTTGAAATAACATCGTTCAAACCAGGAGGGTCACACGGGAAGAGGAATTTCCAAGCAAAGGGTTCCACAGGCAGGGACCTTGTAGAGCTTGGATTCTTTGCATAGTGGAGAGAACTAGAATTGGGGGTTGCTTCGCAAAGTGGAGTGCCTTGACCTTATCATGGGGCAGAAGTGTGAGTGGGAGGTGCTTTGCGGAGTGGAAGGGTGTTCGCAGAGCACAACCTCGTGAAGAAGAGGTGTCTCACGAAGCAGGGTGCTGTGAAGTAGTGTGCTTCATGATGTAGAGTGACCATGCCTTGGCATGTGGATCACTTGTACAGAATGAGTGTTTCGTGAAGCATAAATGCTCCACGGCTACCTGGGTTCCCTTGGAAATCCCCTTCCTTCGCGTAGGCCCTTAGGATTCACGAAGGGTAACCCTCTCGGAAGAGGGGATAAAAACGAAACAAGGCAAAGGGATCTTGCAAAGAAAAAATACGTCGCGGAGCTCATGATTCCCGTGGAGAAGGTTTCTTTGCAAATCGTGAGCTGAGAATCTGAAAGGTCATATTTTCTATCTCCTGAACTCAGGGGGAGCTCGGTATTTATTGGAAAGAGGCGACGCAGAGCAGAACTCACGCGGCGAGAAGGGGGCCTCGGTGGCATCATGGCGGGTCATGAACGTCAGCCGCACTCGCGGAGGGGTGCCTCCTCCTCTCCTTCGCGGCGGGTCGCGAACGTCATCCCATTCGCGGAGTGTTACTTCCTCTGGCGCTTTGCAGCATATGCATTGCTCAGGGGCCCTCAACGGCCGTGCTTCGCGAGGCATCACGCATGCTTCCTTTTCATCTTCCCTTTGCGTCCAATATTTTGGAACCAACAAATCCCCCCCCCCCCCTCAGACTTGGAGCCGCATAGGCATCAAGGGTCGAAGTCTGAGGGAAAATTGCCAAAATTATCGGCAATTCGCGGTGCTGACTCACGAAGAGAGCGCGCGGGGCGGACGGCGGCTGCGTGGTCCCGACGCGCCGCGGGGCTCTGCATGGGCGGGACACACCGTCAAGCTTCGGGGTAGCCGCCTATAAATAGGAGTCAGACCTCTCTTTTTTCCTCTTGTGACTTTTGTCCTTTTGCGCTCTCGACTTCGTGAAGCTCCGCGTACTCCGCATCTACTCCCCGCGTCTCGAGCATCACGGCGAACCGCGAGTCTCTGACTCCGTGACTACACCTAGCAAACTTATGTTTCCAAGCCGAGGCCAGGCTCCACATCTTGGCTTTGCGCCCAAGCATCGCGAGCGACTTTCACGAACAACCTCTGCTACCCGACCCAAATTTTTTTCCAAGTTCTAAAACTGTAATGTCCCATCAAGAAGCTGTGTTATGGGTGCATGTAGACACCGCCCAGAGGGATGAGATGGCCAACCGTCTGGGCCGAGGAGAGATGGTCCGAAGTAACTCGGAGCATGATTCTTTGACAGATCTCCTATCAGAAATCCATAAGAACTATCCATTGTACATGTAGAGACCCGTATCTTTACTTACATGGACTTTACATTACATTTTCGGAATACTTAGTAAATAACAAAAACACACACACAAGGATCGTAATAGTTTAGTGTCTTTGGAAACTCGGAACTTAATCTTCTAATCGTGATGAAAGATCTTCAATATCTCCCATAAAGATCTTCCCTTTTTTTTACCTAAAACCTTTCTTTATATCCTGGGGAAAATAAAACATAAAAGGGTGAGCTCAAATGCTCAGCAAGGGAAAATAAAGGAAGTAAAAATCATATCATATCTTTTTGAAAAGCACAACCTGCAAAAGAGATCATAAAATCTTAACATGGAATAAATCATAGAAGTGAAAATGAGATCCCCATAATCATAACATGAAACTTGAAACTTTGTGGCATGCACACATAATCATGGAAAATCATTTCTTGTTAGTCATGACTCATTGCCAAGACTATCTTAGTGGACAAAGTCCCTTTCTGAACCGAGTTCACTCCTCGTTTCAGTCCTGTATCACTGAACCGAAATAACCTTCCGTTCCAGCCATGTCTATCTCATTAGATATAAAATCATTCCCCAATGCATTGGAGGGAGATATGGGTCCCATCCATCTTATAATGAATCCTTTCTTATGTGTGCCACATAATCATAAACCATACATCATAGCATAACCCATGTAATAAAAATGGGATTCTTAAACAACATGACATCATAATACAATTCATATAAGATAAAAGAATTCATAAAAATATTTCCATCACAACATAATCAAACCAATGTAATAATAGGGATAAAAACAGAACCCTTTTATTATCTTAGATGGAAAATAATTTTGATAAAATACTTGAACTCCATTCTTGAGGAAAATATCCTTTCTACTTCAAAAACATTTTTCCTTTCATAACATGTCATACGACTTTAAAATAAAAGAAGTTGATTAAAAATAAACTTGAAAACTTGTAAAGGAAGCTTCTTGGAAATAATGTTTTAAAAATCCATTCATTCCGTATAAGTTAAAAAAACATTCTTCTCGTACTTTTGTCGGAAAAGTGAAAAAAGTACCTCGTACGAAAAACGACAAAAGATTCCTTTCATATCTTTTACGAAAAACTCACCGAAGGGTAATATAGGATTTAAAAAATTGTAGGTGGATGGAAATAATATTACATATTGATGAAACATGTATGTGGATGATAAAATACACCCCAGTAAATACTTACGAATAAACAATCTCGGATAAAAATGAGATTGTGATATTTTCCCTTACCTTAGGTCCGATTTGCTTCGTATGTTTCCGAACCTCCTGTATAATGATTTAAATAATGTCATTGACTTATTACAGAATCATATTCATTGTTATGATATCATATATGGTTCACTTATGACATTATATTACCCGTTCTTTTGTAAATTCCATGTTAAAGAAGCGTTTTGGGTAAAATCATTTCATTTATCGTAGGTGTTTTGACTTGTTGTTCTTGACATTATTATTACTTATATCATGGTTTAATTACTTCCAGAATATAAAATATGATTTATATATCATATATATTCAGTATATATATATATATAATAGATAGATAAATGAAATGAAAAACACCGTTCATGGAGACGGTAGTCCGTACGTACGCATGAACGCTGTTTTCCTTTCCTTATTGTCTTGAATGGAAGTAAGTAGATGACATACATATATATATATACATAAATCAAGTAGCTTTATAATGTCATATATTTCATCATTATTTCTTATATATACTTTATAATAATTCTTAAATGGTTAACATGGAGAAAGAATCTCATCGCGTCGTGGAGACGGTAGTCCGTACGTACGCACGAGCGATGATATCATTTCCATAAATATTGAATTGAATTGGAGTGGATTATAAAAGATATCAGAATCAATATGATGTTTTAATAACTATTTATAGTTCTTCTTTACACCATTATACCCATCCATGTAAGGTGGTGGCGGAAAATAGATTACACCACGGCGTGGAGACGGTATTCCGTACGTACGCACACGCGATGATTTACTTTTTCCGTAGGATGGATAGAAGGTTAATTAGAGTTGTTTCATATTTATAATAACATATCAGTATATAAGAAATACTGATGTTATTACTTTATCATGAAACAACTAAAGAAGAAGAAGTTGAAGAAGAAAGAAGTTGAAAAGATCGGTAATGGATATTACCTCTTCTTTGAAACGCCTCTTTGAATCCTCCACTTAGGGAACTAAGATTGGTCTTTGAAGAAGACCAAGACCTCTAGTATTATTCTAGGGAAGTGGATAAGGGATTTTGGCAGGGGTTGGCCGATCTTGAGTGCTCAAATTGGTGTGAGGAGGAGGGGGAGGAGGTACCCTTTTATAAGGGAGGAGAGGGGCACCTTAGGAATTCTTAAAAATATTAATTTATAATAAATCTAACCCCACTTAAAAACCTCCAAAAATGACTCATATTCGAAGATTAGATGAGATAGGGTTGTAATATCATCATCCAATCAAATTTAGACATGTTTGGATCTTATTTTAAACCTTATCATTTTGATTTATCCTTATTTAATCTATTTAAGTTTATTTGTGGTAATAAAATTCTAAATTTTAAATTATAACAAATAATTACTTATTTGTTGTGAATTTTACATAATTGTTTACTTTATAACATTATAGACCATATAAATATAAATTTATAATTTTTAAATATTTTTGTGATTTTTAAACAATTTTATAATATGTTATTTTTGTAAAATAACAATAGTGTCAATTTTGACACTATTCATTTATTTGAAAATATATACAGAAGATATGTTCGAACTAAAAGCTTTAATATATTAATAAAAGGTCATATGTATCTATAAAATTATTTTATCACATTAAATCGTTCATATAATATTTATTTTATTATTTTTAAAACCATTTATTTGGTTTATCTCTGAATAAAATAATTACTACATCATTTTTGTATAATTATTTAATATACTTGTATGTTGTATAAAAATTTAAAATAAAATTCTATGATGTATATAAATATATTACCATTCACAATAATACTTTTACTCGAATTTATCATCTTAAAATCACAATATTTATATTGTTATATTTATTAAATTATGAAGGTGACAACTTTGGCATCATTTAAAATAAAATAATATAAGTGTCATAATCGCTTTTATAAGGCTCCAAATGGTCAAATATTATACCATTGGATGCTTACGGTTTACATTTACATGTCCAATAAGTTTTGGTTAGGTATTTGTGCATTTTATGGTCACTATTAGTTTAATAAAAACAATATTATTTATTTTTCACTAGATAAACAATTTCTGCATCACTATTGTGTCATAATTAATGATAATTATTTAATCCCTAAAAATTATAAATAAATTTATATGATGTAGATAATTTCATTAGATATCTGGAGACTATTCATGTTCGAAGTTTCATGAAGTTTATCACTAAATTAAAATTAATATACTTATAAAATTTTAGAGAGTGACATGTTGTCACTTTCTTTGGTTTTAATAACAATTAAGTTATTTTCATGGAAAAATGTCCATTAAATGATTCTAATCCGACCCTTAGATGATATGGGTCGACTTTTAGTCATCCAATAGGATTTTGACATTTGTTAGGGTAATTTTAAAATATTATATTTACCCTTAATTACCCGATTTACCTTTAACTATGGTAAATAAAATTTACCGTAGTTACTATTCATAATTCTCAAAAATAAAAAGTAGCTTATTAACATAATTTGGACCCACTGATTCCAAATATGGAATCCATTTTTCCAAATTCAATACACAAAAGATGATGAAATTAAATTAAAATTAATCCCGTTGTCGAAAGAAAATGGGTTTTTCTTTAAAACATTGCAAAAGATTGAATTGATTTAACCTACGAATTCAAGGTAAAATCAATGCTAATGACATACATTATATTAAATGGTAAAAATATATTCTATTTATACTTTAAAACCATTCAATATTATAATTTAACCACATAAGATATTACGATGAAAAAAGTTGTTTTTAATTAAAATATAGCGTGTTTTTACTATTCATTAAAATATGAAAGTTATCGGAAAAATATCAAAACTTTATCTGATGTAAATTTTTATATCCTGATTCAAAAGAAGAATATTATTTTGTCAAATTGAACATATAAACATGTCAAAAACTATATTTAATGTGGGTGCGCCATCAAAAGGCGGTAAAACTGCATTTTTTGAAAAATACTTATTTTACCTAAAAAATTTATTTTGTTCTTATACCATGTTCTAGAAATGTGTAAGATGAATAATAATGTTATAAAATTCAAAATTTATTTAATACTATTCATAATTGCTAGTTCATGACAATATTATAATAATATAACATTGTTAATTAAAACCCGGTAATGCGTACAACACACGCTATCGAGGAAGGTCGCGATTGCGTGTAATGCAAGCCAAGTCAGGGTTGCGTGTTGTTAAAGAATCCTTCGTTGTTTTGTATAACAGAATCCAACCATATTTCATTTATACATTTAATATATATATATATACTCAATGTTGCGTAGAATAACTATTATCAAAATTATGTGTAACACGGTCCAAGAATAGTGTTGCGTATACTGCAAGCTAATACGGTGTTGCGTATAGCGCAAGGTAATCTTGCTGTAGAATACAACATAAGACATTAATGAAATTAAAATAATATTTTTCATAAAATCTCGTGGTGTTACATTCTACCCCCCTTAAAATGAATTTCGCCCTCGAAATTCGTCGGGGTTATAAATGGTTTACTATTTGAAAGTTTCTTTGATAGAAACCCACATCGTAAAAAGGAATATCAAAACCAATCTTTAAAAACAAAAGTATGAAACGTAACGGTTACCCAAATAAACTAATCACTGGGTTTCCACATAGGTGAAAATATCGATATGGATGAGAAATCTAACCATCATGTTCTGATGGAGAGTGGTAGAGAACATGGCTATGGAAAAGCTAGCAATCACAAATCCATAAATTTGTGACGATCTAAGTTACGATCTGATTAATCAGATATAAGATCACTAGGACAACATTTGTGGTTTTCAAGATCGTTTCCCTAAAGTTGAAGAATTTGAATTAGAATATTTACTTTATTTTGGTACAATCTCACTGTCGTTCGTGCCTTGAACAATTTCCACTTCATCTCTTAAATAAATGAAGTTGAATTTGTTATTCGTGAAGTGTTAGTATGACAGGTCATTCCATCTGTCTCAAACAAAAGGTTAGCAAAAGTTATTAAATATACATAAGTCATTCTTTAGTGAGATTAATCATATATGGTTCCTAAAATGGACTTATACATCATATGTCATACCTCTTAATATAATAAAACTAGTTTCTACTAAACAGGGACTTCCTGTAGGCCAATGGTAGGCGATAAAGGCCAGTCGCACTTCGGTTGTGGGTTCGATTCCCACAGCCTTGTCCGAAGCGATGGGCTGTCGCCCGTCCTCAGGTTGTCCTTTTTCTAAAACTACATTACTATAACATCGAAAAACAAACAATACTAACTTATGTCGAACATAATCCATTCCAATATTTAGGCTTATCCATAATACTGCAGTCCACTCTCAGTGATTTAATACCATCGTTGATCCCCATATATCATAAGATATATTTTATTGGTCACATTCCAAACAGTCAAAGTCCTTAATCATGTATTCTCTTGAATACCCATTGAACCTTAGTGAAAACATGAATGCAGTTAAACGTTAACACTTTTCACATGCCAAAATCCTCAAAATTCATTATAATCAAACCATGATATCACTTAGTCCTTATATCAATCATGAGCTCATGCATACAATCAAACATCTCATTATCGTCTTATCCCTTCATTATGCGCATATCATCTACTTTCCAAAAATACTGGTACCATTCATCACATACTTTCAAAACTTAAGGAAAGACAACAATGTAACAATCCTTAGATGTCTCTTTATCCCATAGTACCATGAGATTACTTATACAACATTACACTTGATAAACATGTAATCATTCCACTACATTCTTAAACCATTGTCCAAGATTCAACAATTCTTTCATCTCACATATCATTTGTAGTCTCTTCATCATCATCAACATAAATACTTCCCATACGACCATACTGATTCTCTTCATGAGACATTCCCTTAGGGCACTGGTTTGTATAATGCCCGTACATTCCACATTTAAAACATTTAACCATTGTTGATGTCGTAGCAATACCATTCTCCTCATCCCTGGTGTTAACTGAACCTTTTCCTTTGCACTTACTGGCTTTGTGTCCTTCTTTTCCACACCCAAAGCATCTTCCAGTTCCTTTGAAACATTCTCCTTGATGCCTCTTCCCACATGAATTACATAGGGGAAATTGAACTTTCTTTCCTCTATGATCATCATGAAACTCCACCTTTCTCTTATTAGCCGAGTCAGGAAACTTACCAAATTTTACTTTATTGATCATATTATGAGATTGCTGATTCGGCATAATAATTATGTTTGGACTTCCAAATCCCATTTCATTATGAAGAATATCATTCCATTGTCCATCATATCCTCCATTATCGTGAATCACCTTGTTCCCAGCCATTTTCTAAAACCCAAAAAGAATAGTGTGAGAGGCAAAAATCAAAATAAAGGGGGATTAACTTAAATATCTAACATCTTTGGTTTAATCTAATATTGTTACCATAGTTCTAGGACTATATCCTATACGTATACTTATCCTTAGGGACATCCCTAGACATACCTTAGAAATATCTCTAGGGATCTCACTAACGTTTTCGCATCCTAGTTTCCAAAGGTTGACTAAACCTTTCCTCTGATACCAACCGTAGAGACCCGTATCTTGACGTACATTGACATTACATTACTTTTGCGGAATACTTAGTACATAACAAAAACACACACACAAGGATCGTAATAGTTTAGTGTCTTTGGAAACTCGGAACTTAATCTTCTAATCGTGATGAAAGATCTTCAATATCTCCCATAAAGATCTTCCCTTTTTTTAACCTAAAACCTTTCTTTATATCCTGGGGAAAAGAAAACATAAAAGGGTGAGCTCAAATGCTCAGCAAGGGCAAATAAAGGAAGTAAAAATCATATCATATCTTTTTGAAAAGCACAACCTGCAAAAGAGATCATAAAATCTTAACATGGAATAAATCATAGAAGTGAAAATGAGATCCCCATAATCATAACATGAAACTTGAAACTTTGTGGCATGCACACATAATCATGGAAAATCATTTCTTGTTAGTCATGACTCATTGCCAAGACTATCTTAGTGGACAAAGTCCCTTTCTGAACCGAGTTCACTCCTCGTTTCAGTCCTGTATCACTGAACCGAAATAACCTTCCGTTCCAGCCATGTCTATCTCATGAGATATAAAATCCTTCCCCAATGCATTGGAGGGAGATATAGGTCCCATCCATCTTATAATGAATCCTTTCTTATGTGTTCCACATAATCATAAACCATACATCATAGCGTAACCCATGTAATAAAAACGGGATTCTTAAACAACATGACATCATAATACAATTCATATAAGATAAAGGAATTCATAAAAATATTTCCATCACAACATAATCAAACCAATGTAATAATAGGGATAAAAACGGAACCCTTTTATTATCTTAGATGGAAAATAATTTTGATAAAATACTTGAACTCCATTCTTGAGAAAAATATCCTTTCTACTTCAAAAACATTTTTCCTTTCATAACATGTCATACGACTTTAAAATAAAAGAAGTTGATTAAAAATAAATTTGAAAACTTGTAAAGGAAGATTCTTGTAAATAATGTTTTAAAAATCCAATCATTCCGTATAAGTTAAAAAAAACATTCTTCTCGTACTTTTGTCGGAAAAGTGAAAAAAGTACCTCGTACGAAAAACGACAAAAGATTCCTTTCATATCTTTTACGAAAAACTCACCGAAGGGTAATATAGGATTTAAAAAATTGTAGGTGGATGGAAATAATATTACATATTGATGAAACATGGATGTGGATGATAAAATACACCGTAAATACTTACGAATAAACAATCTCGGATAAAAATGAGATTGTGATATTTTCCCTTACCTTAGGTCCGATTTGCTTCATATGTTTCCGAACCTCCTGTATAATGATTTAAATAATGCCATTGACTTATTACAGAATCATATTCATTGTTATGATATCATATATGGTTCACTTATGACATTATATTACCCGTTCTTTTGGAAATTCCATGTTAAAGAAGCGTTTTGGGTAAAATCATTTCATTTATCGTAGGTGTTTTGACTTGTTGTTCTTGACATTATTATTACTTATATCATGATTTACTTACTTCCAGAATATAAAATATGATTTATATATCATATATATTCAGTATATATATATATATAATAGATAGATAAATGAAATGAAAAACACCGTTCATGGAGACGGTAGTCCGTACGTACGCATGAACGCTGTTTTCCTTTCCTTATTGTCTTGAATGGAAGTAAGTAGATGACATACATATATATATATACATAAATCCAGTAGCTTTATAATGTCATATATTTCATCATTATTTCTTATATATACTTTATAATAATTCTTAAATGGTTATCATGGAGAAAGAATCTCATCGCGTCGTGGAGACGGTAGTCCGTACGTACGCACGAGCGATGATATCATTTCCATAAATATTGAATTGAATTGGAGTGGATTATAAAAGATATCAGAATCAATATTATGTTTTAATAACTATGTATAGTTATTCTTTACACCATTATACCCATCCATGTAAGGTGGTGGCGGAAAATAGATTACACCACGGCGTGGAGACGGTATTCCGTACGTACGCACGCGCGGTGATTTCCTTTTTCCGTAGGATGGATAGAAGGTTAATTAGAGTTGTTTCATATTTATAATAACATATCAGTATATAATAAATACTGATGTTATTACTTTATCATGAAACAACTAAAGAAGAAGAAGTTGAAGATGAAAGAAGTTGAAAAGATCGGTAATGGATATTACCTCTTCTTTGAAACGCCTCTTTGAATCCTCCACTTAGGGAACTAAGATTGGTCTTTGAAGAAGACCAAGACCTCTAGTATTATTCTAGGGAAGTGGAGAAGGGATTTTGGTAGGGGTTGGCCGAGCTTGAGTGCTCAAATTGGTGTGAGGAGGAGGGGGAGGAGGTACCCTTTTATAAGGGAGGAGAGGGGCACCTTAGGAATTCTTAAAAATATTAATTTATAATAAATCTAACCCCACTTAAAAACCTCCAAAAATGACTCATAATCGAAGATTAGATGATATAGGGTTGTAATCTCATCATCCAATCAAATTTAGACATGTTTGGATCTTATTTTAAACCTTATCATTTTGATTTATCCTTATTTAATCTATTTAAGTTTATTTGTGGTAATAAAATTCTAAATTTTAAATTATAACAAATAATTACTTATTTGTTGTGAATTTTACATAATTGTTTACTTTATAACATTATAGACCATATAAATATAAATTTTTAATTTTTAAATATTTTTGTGATTTTTAAACAATTTTATAATATGTTATTTTTGTAAAATAACAATAGTGTCAATTTTGACACTATTCATTTATTTGAAAATACATACAGAAGATATGTTCGAACTAAAAGCTTTAATATATTAATAAAAGGTCATATGTATCTATAAAATTATTGTATCACATTAAATAGTTCATATAATATTTATTTTATTATTTTTAAAACAATTTATTTGGTTTATCTCTTAATAAAATAATTACTACATCATTTTTGTATAATTATTTAATATACTTATTTGTTGTATAAAAATTTAAAATAAAATTTTATGATGTATATAAATATATTACCATTCACAATAATACTTTTACTCGAATTTATCATCTTAAAATCACAATATTTAAATTGTTATATTTATTAAATTATGAAGGTGACAACTTTGGCATCATTTAAAATAAAATAATATAAGTGTCATAATCGCTTTTATAAGGCTCCAAATGGTCAATTATTCTACCATTGGATGCTTACGATTTACATTTACATGTCCAATAAGATTTGGTTAGGTATTTGTGCATTTTATGGTCACTATTAGTTTAATAAAAACAATATTATTGATTTTTCACTAGATAAACAATTTCTGCATCACTATTGTGTCATAATTAATGATAATTATTTAATCCCTAAAAATTATAAATAAATTTATATGATGTAGATAATTTCATTAGCTTTCCGGAGACTATTCATGTTCGAAGTTTCATGAAGTTTATCACTAAATTAAAATTAATATACTTATCAAATTTTAGAGAGTGACATGTTGTCACTTTCTTTGGTTTTAATAATAATTAAGTTATTTTCATGGACAAATGTCCATTAAATGATTCTAATCCGACCCTTAGGTGATATGGGTCGACTTTTAGTCATCCAATAGGATTTTGACATTTGTTAGGGTAATTTTAAAATATTATATTTACCCTTAATTACCCGATTTACCTTTAACTATGGTAAATAAAATTTACCGTAGTTACTATTCATAATTCCCAAAAATAAAAAGTAGCTTATTAACATAATTTGGACCCACTGATTCCAAATATGGAATCCATTTATCCAAATTCAATACACAAAAGATGAAGAAATTAAATTAAAATTAATCCCGTTGTCGAAAGAAAACGGGTTTTTCTTTAAAACATTGCAAAAGATTGAATTGATTTAACCTACGAATTCAAGGTAAAATCAATGCTAATGACATACATTATATTAAATGGTAAAAATATATTCTATTTATACTTTAAAACCATTCAATATTAAAATTTAACCACATAAGATATTACGATGAAAAAAGTTGTTTTTAATTAAAATATAGCGTGTTTTTACTATTCATTAAAATATGAAAGTTATCGGAAAAATATCAAAACTTTATCTAATGTACATTTTTATATCCTGATTCAAAAGAAGAATATTATTTTTTTCAAATTGAACATATAAACATGTCAAAAACTATATTTAAAGTTGGTGCGCCAACAAAAGGCGGTTAAACTACATTTTTTGAAAAATACTTATTTTACCTGAAAAATTTATTTTGTTCTTATACCATGTTCTAGAAATGTGTAAGATGAATAATAATGTTATAAAATTCAAAATTTATTTAATACTATTCATAACGGCTAGTTCATGACAATATTAAAATAATATAACATTGTTTATTAAAACCCGGTAATGCGTACAACACACGCTATTGAGGAAGGTCGCGATTGCGTGTAATGCAAGCCAAGTCAGGGTTGCCTGTTGTGAAAGAATCCTTCGTTGTTTTGTATAACAGAATCCAACCATATTTCATTTATACATTTAATATATATATATATATATATACTCAATGTTGCGTAGAATAACTATTATCAAAATTATGTGTAACACGGTCCAAGAATAGTGTTGCGTATACTGCAAGCTAATACGGTGTTGCGTATAGCGCAAGGTAATCTTGCTGTAGAATACAACATAAGAAATTAATGAAATTAAAATAATATTTTTCATAAAATCTCGGGGTGTTACAGTACAAGAAGCCGCCCTTGTATGGATTCGGGCTGAGGGATGATGTCTTCATTCCTGAGGCAAGTAGGGACGAAACAGCTTGCTGGTTCAAGATCATGCCATGCCAACTCCAATGGTTTAGGACATCTGATGGTCACGCGCAAGAGGACTTCACACCCGTCACCGCCGACTGTCTGTACAACCATCTGAACAACATTGATGGGGAGCCACTGCAACTGGAGACGTCCCCCCCCCATGTACCGCACCATACCGAAGTCGGCTCTGCAGGATCCGAAAAAGGGGTGGTCCGACGAGTGGGACCTACGCCGAGGCAGTAACTTCACCAACGTCTGGGCATGGCCCTACTGGGTAGGTGCCTCGTGCGAGGAGTTTAGGGCCAAACTCAGGAGAGTGGGCCTCTACGAGGCGGCATGGGCCTCCAAATTCCACATTTATCAATAGAAACAGCTGATGTCGGAGTTGTTGAGTAGATGGTTGTCTAGGACCAACACTTATCACATGTACCATGGGGAGGTGGGCATCAGTCTGTGGGATTTCCATCATATTTCGGGGGTCCCGATCTTGGGGGCCATGTCTAATGAGTTCATCCCCATCATGAGCGTGTGGGAGGATCTGGAGAAGATGCCGCGACTGGCGTCAGAACTGATGGCACTGGTCCTGGGAGAGGACAAGGAGGCGGTAAGATATTTCCACTTTAACAAGTGGTTCAAGAAGTTCTTGAACTTCCCGGAGGATCGAGAGTTCCCTCTGAGGCCTCAAACATGTCCGAAAGGGGATAAATGGGGCAAGGAGCACTCATATTGGAGTCTCTTGGAGGACACCCATTGGAAGACTTAGGGTTTCAGTGTCAGCACTGAACAATAGCCAATACTCAGGCTGGCAGCGTTCATCGCTGCCCTTATCTACGGTTGGATCCTACCGGTGAGGGATACCAACATGGGGGTGCGACCCAGATCCTTCATCATGGCATCCTTGCTGGCCATGGGAAGGCGGGTCAATATGGGGATTCTGATGCTCGCGAAATTGTACAGGATGCTGCGGCATGTCAGCAAGGGAATGAAGCCACTGAGAATATGTGGGACCTTCCACCTTCTGTACGGGTAGATGGCGGCGCACATCAGGCGGGTTTACGAATACCCAAACCCTATCTCGCCACCAGGATCAAACTTCTTCCCTTCCATTCTGAATGCATATGGGAGCTTCCCAGTCCAGTTAACTGTGCCGATGGTGCTGAACCGGGTGTGGAGGGTGGATCAGTTCAACTTCCACCCATTTCCATTGCCGACAGGAGTTCTCATTGATGATGGTCAGGGGACCGAAGAGCAACAGGCCTATGTCCTGGCCTTTTGAGGTAGAGTCGTGGTGGCACGAGTGGACTATGAGCCGATCTGGGAGCCATACACCTTGCATCGGTTTGTGAGGCAATTCTAGTGCCTGCAGCGGATGACCCGCAAGTCCACTGGGAGGTGCGTCATAAGGACCACCCATGTGTAATGAGGCAGTTGTGGATCATGTTCACACAGGAGGATGAGAAAATGCGAATGGAATTTCCCCCATCCACCGCCACTTTGGGATTGGTGAAAGAGTATGCCATCAGCTGGGAGGCAGCTTGTCTAGGGGAGATGTTGAGGCAGCCAACTGTTCGGGCTGGTGATAGTGGGCTTCCCCTGTCCCGAGGTCGGGGTCGGAGGGAAGCAAGTGCCTCTCATGGTGGCGGGGCTGCCATGGCAGTGAGACCTGCACTTGCTGAGGATGCGGCAGCAGAGGAAGATCAAACAGTGGTAGTGGACCCGGTGGTTTTGGAAGAGCAGCGCCATCCAGAGGGGCGGCCACCAAGGGGGTTTCGCAGGACATCCACCCAGGCTATGGGGAAGTGGTTGCGCCACATCGACATGCCAGAGGATGTCGTCTTCCCGGAGGCCTGGGACATTTAGGATGTCAACCAGCAATTCCTCAGTCCACCTGAGATGTGGGCACACTTGAATCATCTTGGGATAGAATTACTGGGCATAGGCCCAGTCTGGGTTGGTTTCACAACGTCTCCGGCGGAGGCGGAGCAATACATGGATGAGCTGGAGGAATACGTTCACTCCAGTGGTGTCCCAGGACCTATGAAAGACTGGGTGAGGGTACTTCTGGATCGAACGGTTCTCCCACAACTGTCCACCGCTGATCTGAGGGAGTGCTTCCCCCTGCCGGAAGAATTGGAGGAATCCTCTCGGGAGGATGAGGCTAGCGGAGGGAACCCATTGGAGGAGGGAGAAGTCGGAGATCAAGACTCTGATTCCGATGATTTCGCAGAGGCTCTCGAGGTAGCATTCCGAGATTTTTACCACATGGTCCTATCTCAGCCCATCATGGATTTCTTACCAATATTTGAACCATGCATGAGAAACTTGTACGCAGGCCTCGCTCTCTCCCTTTGGCGGGTGATGATGTTGGACCTTCAGAACCCGCTCCTGCGGTTGCATTCAGTTCTGTGTCAGGAGGGGCTAGAGTACCTGTGGTGGCTCCTCAATAATCTCCAGACCTTCCGATAGTATACGGAGGGCCACACCTCGGGGTCACGTCAGCACCGACTCCAGAGCTGCACCAGGAGTTCTATCTCCATAATTTTTCTCCACAATATTCATTGTTGTCATATGTAGATCATGCCAACTGACATTCATTCCCTTCTATGTCGTACAGTTCTCTAACTATAATGGGTTGTTGCGGTAAGGCTAGTTGGGATGTCTAGTGGCATCCCTCCTAGGGGCATGCCTGTGATGGTAGAGATAGTCCCCCCATCTACCCAAGTTGCAGCAACCCCTATCATTGGCGGGACCACCAACGGGGTTGTGCACGAATTTAATGAGGTTGATCTCGATTATGAGGATCAACCGGACGACCCAAGTCCCACCACGCCTGCCCCGTCGCCAGATGTCGCACCAGACTCAACGCCAGACGCAGGTCCTGCCGAAGATTTCTTCCGGGCGTATCCTGCATACGAGCCTGCAAATCGCATGGATTGGGACGAGATGACCTCTTATGAAGAGGATAGAAAAAATATTCTATCAATGATCATGGATGAAAATCACGGGCTTTATCAATGACACCCCCCAAGCACTATGGATAAATAAAATAGACAAAATTCGCTCGCAGCTGTGAGAACTGTGCACTGGGGGAGTGGATGCCCAACGTCCTCATATAATCATCCGAGATCTCATGTTAGAGAAGATATGGGAATACGATTGCGGGATCAGCGTGGGATGGTAGAGGAGGAAGGAAACGAATTTCAAGAAGCTCCAGGAGGCTGAAAACGAGGTCCAACAGCTGCAGGCATGGGCGGATGAGGACTCAACCTCTATTAATACACAATCTGAGCTGATCTCGCGGTTGAAGGGCCAACTGTAAGAGGCAGAAGAGCATATGAGTTAAGCTTCTGGAGAGATGGCTGCCATTTAGGCTGACATAGAGTGGGCCCGAGCCGAGGCTGATGAATTGCGCCCCGTCGCTGATGAGGAGGAGCGAGAGGTGAGTCAGCTGCAACAATTCTTGGATGCCCCAAGTCAAAGGGTGGCGGAGCTGCAACACTCATTTATTGGGGTCAATCTATCAATGGGGGGAGTCTACCCCAAGAAACTGTAACAATTACAAAACCTTTAATGGTACTCTCATGCTTCGAATTTCTTCTTTATTTGAATGTCGTAGCATGCACGATTTCCACTGTTTTCATCGGTTCATTTCATCCTTACAATTTTTGGGGGACATCCGGCGAAAATACCCCAAGCTCACATGGGTTAGACCAGACGTGAGAAACAAGAGATAGTTGCCTCATCGTCCCATCCAACATAGGAGTGGAAACCAGGCTTCAGGCATCCGGGGTTTGGCTAACCGGTCCATATTTCTGGGAAGTAGGACATACCTGATCAGAGAAGGAAGTTATCAGAACAGCCAAATTTCCATTTTTTCAGTGTGCTCTTATACACGAATGGTGCAATACCAGGGGAACTGAAATTGGTCTGAACATATGAAAATGGGAAGTTTGAATCATGATACCCAAGATTCGGAACACTATGGGGATGGCGTGACAATAAAGGGAAACCGTTAACCGTGGTGAAAAAACGGTATCCTTACTGCATTAGCCTAAAATGGGGACAACAAATGAGGGTTGACCATTGACCATGTTCAAAGAACGAGACCTTGTTTCAAATGTTGTCGATCAATCGTTTGGGACGTTGGCCCAGGACAGTAGGTGGACCCTAGGTCGAGCATCCATACTTTTAGGGGGGTCCTTCCATACATGACCAGTCTTCCAGAACGTTGGCCCAGGACGGTAGGTGAGCTGATGCGGCATAGGACCAGGACATTAGGGGGGTCCCTTCAGACATGAAAGAGGATGGGGATCCGAATAATGGGCACGAAAAGCATGGAATATGGAGTGATGGTATGTTCGAACAGAATCCAACACTCATGTAATTACACCACCGCGGTGGGAGTACACCAGATTGGCCCATTAGTTTGATCATGGATCATTCCTTCTTTGAGACAGGGCCTCTCTAGCGAGGGCGTCTGTCACTTCATAATGTAATCTTGGGGAATCCTGAACTTGTTCAGGGTAGAGTCATAATTAAAAGGTCCTTTACGAGGGGTCTGGCCAGGGGGCGGAAAGGGGAAGAACATGATTAATGATTCGTATGGGCTGGACCCTAAGCAAAATACTAGGGTGTCCCTACGTATCCCATAAGGATGGGAATAAATCCACACATAGTTTTGGAAGCAGAGTGTAGTCATAGACCAACACTGACAGGTGAAATTCTGTCTGGCACAGGCTCTGGTGAATCCCATGATTAACATGGGGCATCCTGAACTTGTTCAGGGTAGAACCACAGTTTTGTGTCATGCATTGAGGACATATGGACTCATGTAGTTTAACATCATACGATAGGATGTGGAGTGAAAGAGAAGAGCCCAAGGAGCATATGGTGTGGTAGGTATCAAAATGACGTGAATGAGGACTTGGAGTCCAAATCACAACATGTACCCCCGAAGGAAACTCTTCAGGTCGAGGGACCAAGAGTGAGGATTAGGCTGGGCCCAAAGCAGAGTGGTCAGAAATTCCTACGTACCCCATTAAGATTGGAATCACGCCATACGTAGTTCTGAGAGCTTATTTTAACATAATGCGGGATGATGAGAATCCTGGCCGCATTGGTACACATCCTTCCAAAACTACTAAGCCCACGTGAGTCGTGCTCGGTGTGGGAAACAAGAAGTAGTGGTGGGATTTTCCCAACACATACGGGGGTAGGTTAGGGTGAGTGGACGCTCGGTGAATACTAGCCCAACAACACTAACACGACCATGTGGTGCACCTAGATACGTGAAGAGATAGAGCCAAGCATGTTGGAATTCCACTTGAACATGAGGAAGTGGAAATGTGTGAATCATGATGCTCGAGATTTGGATCACAATGAAGGTGGTATAATGAGAGAGGATAACTGTTAACCGTGGAAGAAACGCAGCATCTATATCGCGTTAGCCTGGAATGGAGACAGACACATGAGGCTCAACTGTTGACCATGTTTGAAACATGGGACCATGTCGCAAATGTCTTCAAGGATCCTTAAGGACGTTGGCCTGAAACGATAGGAGATCCATTAGGCCCAACATCCATGGAGATATCTTAATCATAGCATCCACATCATCCAAGGGTCCTTTTGGATGTGGAAGAGGATGATGATCCAAATAGTGTGCTCATGAAGCTTGATCATGGGATGAGGGGAATGTCCCCATGAAAATCCCACACTTCGGGCTCTTTTTCGAAACGCATATGAATATGACAATGAGATTTATTAGATAGAGGGAGTAGAGTCCTTTCCTATAGGGAGATATTAGTTTAGGTTCGTAGAATTCAGACCATGGTTGGGAGGAAACACAGGAGGCGCATGATGGGTATCTACAAAAAACCCGATGAGGATGGGAACCGGGGGTGTGTACGGTGCAGTGAACAACCTGACGTGAATGAGGACATAATCCCATACCACACCGTATGACCCCCCTTGAGAGAGGTTTTAGGTCAAGGGACTGAAAATAAGAGTTGAAGTTGAGCTGGGTCTGAAGCAAAGTGTAATGGCATTCCTACGTACCCCATGGGGATGGGGATCAAGCTGCATGAGTTTTGAAGGGTGGCACGGTAAGGTACCAGTGCCAGGGAAGAAGGGGAGTGCAGGCATGGACCTTGCACTAAAAGAAGCAGAATTTGATAAATCATGTTTGTCTTTTAAGGTGAGTGGTTTTTTTAAGAAACAGGCCTAGGGCAGCAAGCCCTGGTGTCACCACAAGAATCAAGCCGTGACAGGCTTTGAAAAATGGCACGGCACGTGACCAATACCCTACATGATGTCCTCTATAATGAGGTCATCACAATGCAGTGCTATTTTTCGTCGTGCGGCCAGGTCTATAATGTCACAGTTTAGGGTCCTGTGATAAGACCAAGCATGCATTTTAACGTCATGCAGCATAAACATAGCATAGAAGATTCTAGACGGGGGATGTGTACGGGGCTGTGTGACATAACCGATGTGAATGGGGACATAATCCCACATTATACCGTATGCAATCCCGAGAGAGGAACCTCTGGCCGAGGGGCCCACATAGAGGTGAGAGGTGAAGGAGGGAGATTAGCTTCCAAATGAGAGAGAAATGAAAATGAGACGTCCGGTCTGTCCTACATATCCCATTAGGATGGGAATCAACTTGAACATAGTTCTGAGGAGATCTTAGATTATGGCCTTAGAGCTCGGACTGTGGGAGCCCCGAAATACGTCGTATTGCAGCTTTTTCCCCCTGGTATGTAAAGGTGCACTGAGGGGTAGAGCCAAGATTGTCGAGATTTTACCTTGACATGATGGGGTGGAACATAGTGTGAATCATGTAACCGACATTCAAGGTCGGGAGGGGTTGGCGTGATGACAGAGGATTACTGCTGACCATGCTTGCAACACAGCAACCTGTCACATTAGCCTGAAATGGAGACGAACAAATCAGCATCGAACACTGACCATATTCTCAACATGGGATTTGTATCAATTTTTTGTCTAATCCTGTAAAGACCCGAAGCCTGACGTACATGGACATTACATTACATTTGCGGAATACTTAGTACATAAAAAAACACACACACACAAGGATCTTAATAGTTTAGTGTCTTTGGAAACTCGGAACGTAATCTTCTAATCGTGGTGAGAGATCTTCAACATCTCCTATAAAGATCTTCCTTTTTTTATACCTAAAACCTTTCTTTATATCCTGGGGAAAAGAAAACATAAAAGGGTGAGATCAAATGCTCAGTAAGGGTAAACAAAAGAAATATCAATCACATCGTATTCATAAGAACATAACATTTTGGAAATCTTAACCTGCAAAAGAGATCATAATATCTTAACATGGAACAAATCATAGAAGTGAAAATGAGATCCCCATAATCATAACATAAAACTTGAAACTTTGTGGCATTCACACAAAATCATGGAAAATCATTTCTTGTTAGTCATGACTCATTCCCAAGACTATCTTAGTGGACAAAGTCCCTTTCTAAACCGAGTTCACTCCTCGTTTCAGTCCTGTAACACTGAACCGAAATAACCTTCCGTTCCAGCCATGTCTATCTCATGAGATATAAAATCTTTACCCAATGCATTGGAGGGAGATATAGGTCCCACCCATCTCATAATGATACCATTGTTATGTGTGCCACAAAATCATAAATCATACATCATTGCATAACCCATGTAATAAAAATGGGATTCTTAAACAACATGACATCATAAAACCAGTCATATAAGATAAAGGAATTCATAAACATAATTCCATCACAACATAGTCAAATCAATGTAAAAATATGTATAGAAACAGAACCCTTTATTATCTTATATGGAAAATAATTTTGATAAAACACTTGAATTGAATTCTTGAGGAAAATATCCTTTCTACTTCAAAAACATTTTTCCTTTCATAACATGTCATACAACATTAAAATAAAAGAAGTTGATTAAAAATAAACTTGAAAACTTGTAAATTATGTTTCTTGGAAATAATGTTTTAAAAATCAATTCATGTCGTATAAGTTAAAAAAACATTCTTCACGTACTTTTGTCGGAAAAATCAAAAAGTACCTCGTACGAAAAAACGACAAAAGATTCCTTTCATATTCTTTACTAAAAACTCACCGAAGGGTAAAATTGGATCTAAACTATTGTAAGTGGATGGAAACAATATTACATATTGTGGGAACATGGATGTGGATGATAAAATACACCCCAATAAATACTTACGAATAAACAATCTCGGATAAAAATGAGATTGTGATATTTCCCCTTACCTTATGTCCGACTTGCTTTGTAAGTGTCCGAACCTCCTGTATAATGATTTAAATAATGTTATTGACTTATTCCAGAATCATACTCATTTTTATGATATCATATATGGTTCCTTATGAATTTATATTATCCGTTCTTTTGTAAATTCCATGTTAAAGAAGCGTTTTGGGTAAAATCGTTTTATTTATCGTAGGTGTTTTGACTTGTTGTTCTTGACATTATTATTACTTATATCATGATTTACTTACTTCCAGAATATAAAACATGATTTATATATCATATATATTCAGTATATATATATAGATAGATAAATGAAATGAAAAACACCGCTCATGGAGACGGTAGTCCGTACGTACGTATGAACGCTGTTTTACTTTCCTTATTGTCTTGAAATGGAAGTAAGTAGATGACATAAATATATATATATATACATAAATCCAGTAGCTTTATAATGTCATATATTTCATTATTATTTCTTATATATACTTTATAATCATTCTTAAATGGTTAACATGGAGAGTGAATCTCATCGCGTCGTGGAGACGGTAGTCCGTACGTACGCACGAGCGATGATATCATTTCCATAAATATTGAATTGAATTGGAGTGGATTATACAATATATCAGAATCAATATGATGTTTTAATAACTATGTATAGTTATTATTTACACCATTATACCCATCCATGTAAGGTGGTGGTGGAAAATAGATTACACCACGGCGTGGAGACGGTATTCCGTACGTACGCACGCGCGGTGATTTCTTTTTCTGTAGGATAGATAGATGGTGAAATAGGGTTGTTTCATACATATAATAACATATCAGTATATGAGTGATACTGATGTTATTACTTCATAATGAAACAACCTAAGAAGAAGAAGTGTAAGAAGAAATAAAGATGAAAGAATTGGTAACGGTAATTACCTCTTCTTTGAAGCGCCTTTTGAAGACCTCCTCTTAGGGAACTAAAATTGGTCTTTGAGGAAGACCCGAACCTCTAGGATGTTTCTATGGAAGTGGATAAGAGATTTTGGCAGGGGTTGGCCGAGCTTGAGTGCTCAAATTGGTGTGAGGAGGAGGGGGAGGAGGTGCCCTTTTATAAGGGAGGAGAGGGGCACCTTAGGAATATCTCAAAATATTATTTTATATTAAAGTAAAAATCGGTTTATAATGGTTCCAAAGGGTCTTATTTCGAAGATAAAGTGGGGATGGGTCGAAATACTATCAACCAATAGGATTTAGAACCGTTTAGGTTATTATATTAACCTTATCAATTAGATTTAACTCTAAGTTAAATAATTTAACTTTTACCGTGTCTTTTTGTTTTCTTTCACTATATGGTTAATACACTTACTATAACATGCCAAAAGAACCCCAAATTGTTTATTATTAATATATATATCCTTATCTAAGTCATTTGGCCGAACCTTAGATTTTTAGGAATAAAATAACAATTAATAATATAATATTTGATTTAAAAACTATTTTGTGTCAATTTTGACACTATTTGATATATGATTTTTGTGAAAGTCATAACAGAATTATATGTTCAAACCAAGTTGATTAAATCAACACTAATATATCATAGTAACCTAGAAAATTAGTTGAATTCATAAAAAGTCTCAAATTACATTCATTTGAGTATTTATAACATCAATTATGTTAATATTTCCTTAAAAGGGTAATTACTGCATCATCGTTGTGTCATAAATAAATTAATTTATTTAAAGTCTAAAAATTATAAATAAAATATCATTATGTAGGAAATCGTTTTAGCTTTCTAATGAATATTTATAGTCGAATTTATCTTATGTATAACCCCATATTAAAAATGTTTTAGTGAATAAAATTTGATTTTAACTCTTTTAACTCTTCTTTGAATTAAATAATAATAAATGTCCTAATCTAATCCAAGTGGGCCTAAATGATAATATTTTACACTTAAGGTTGTTTTTGGTCGAGATACACATGTCCAATAGAATTAGGACATGTGTTAGGGTAATATTAATATCATTCTTACCCTTAATTACCCTATTTACTTTTAACCGTGGTAAATAAAAGTTAAAAGTTACTATTCACCAAAAATTATTTTCATCTCATTGAACCACATTTTACTTACTGACATCAACCGTGTCTCTCGGTTTTTTGAAATTCCATTCACAGAAGCGGTAAAATTAAGTTTTAAGAAAAATTCAGTTTTTTTAACTACCACTTAGTAGTTTCACTATTCATCAAAAAAATGAAGGTTTTCAGAAAAATGCCAAAATTTCATCCTAAGATATATTTCATATTCCGAATTAAAAAATGAAGTCTATTTTACCAAATTCATAACATAGAAGTTGCATTAATTAATTTTATAATTAAATCCCGCTGTTAAAACAAATAGCGTTTTTTTAAGAAACAATATCTATCAAAAGATTGACACTTGTTTATGTCTGGTTTAAATGTGCAATTACATCCAATGACCAACATTGTATTAAATTGTAAAAATATATTCTAAATATACTTTAAAACTGCTCCAATTAATAATTTTTCACTATTAATTATTTCGATTAAAAAAGTTGTTTTTTAATTATAATTTAGTAATTTTCACTATTCATCAGAATATGAAAGTTATCCGAAATGTACCAAAATTTCACCTTAGGCTAAATTCGATACTCCGAATCCAAAAATGAAGTTCATTTTGAAAAATAAGATTTACAGAATTTTAAAAAGTGGTTATTACTATTCATACCGGCTAGTTTTAATAATATTTTAATAGCATATCGTTGTTTAGTGAAAACTCGGTATTGCGTATTACACACGCTATCGAGGAAGGTCGCGATTGCGTGTAATGCAAGGAAAGTCAAGGATGCATGTTGTGCAAGCTCCTTTTGGTGTAGCGTACAACACAAGACATTAATAAAATTAAAAAGAATATTTTTTATAAAATCTTGGGCTGTTACATTCTACCCCCCTTAAAATGAATTTCGCCCTCGAAATTCGTCGGGGTTATAAATGGTTTACTATTCGAAGGTTTCTTTAATAGAAACCCACATCGTAAAAAGGAATACCAAAACTTGGCTTTAAAAACTAAAGTATGAAATGTAACGATTACCCAAATAAACTAATCACTGGGTTTCCACATAGGTGAAAATATGGATATGAAAGAGAAATCTAACCATCATGTTCTGATGGAGAGTGGTAGAGAACATGGCTATGGAAAAGCCAGTAATCACAAATCCATAGATTTGTGATGATATAAGGTACCATCTGATTCATCAGGTATAAGACTACTAGGACAACATTTTTGGTTTTCAAGATCATTTCCCTAAAGTTGAAAATTTGAATTAGAATAAATACTTACTTTATTTTGGTACAATCTCACTGTTGTTCGTGCCTTGAACAATTTCCACTTCATCTCTTAAATAAATGAAGTTGAATTTGTTATTCGTGAAGTGTTAGCAGATCATGTGATAGAATGACTGTTCATTCCATCTGTCTCAAACAAAAGGTTAGAAAAAGTTATAAAATATACATAAGTCATTCTATAGTGAGATTAAGCATATATGGTTCCTAAAATGGACTTATACATCATATATCATACTGCTTAATATAATAAAACTAGTTTCTACTAAACAGGGACTTCCTGTAGGCCAGTGGTAGGCGATAAATGCCAGTCGCACTTCGGTTGTGGGTTCGATTCCCACAGCCTTGTCCGAAGCGATGGGCTGTCGCCCGTTCTGCAGGTTGTCCTTTTTATAAAACTATATTACTATAACATCCCATCAATAATATCAAAAAAACTTCTATCCTTAAACAATACTAACTTATGTCCAACATAATCCATTCCAATCTTTAGGCTTATCCATAATACTGCAGTCCATTCTCATAACATAGTGAAAATGATTACCAGAGATTTTATACCATCGTTGATCCCCATATATCATAAGATATATCTTGTTGGTCACATTCCAAACATTCAAAGGCCTTAATCTTGTACTCTCTTGAATACCCATTGAACCTTAGTGAAAACTTGAATGCAGTTAAAAGTTAACACTTTTCACATACCGAAATCCTCAAAATTCTATATACTCAAACCATGATATCACTTAGTCCGTATATCAATAATGAGATCATGAATACTATCAAACATTTAATTTTCTCCTTATCCCTTCATTATGCGCATATCATCTACATTCCAAAAATATCTTAATAACCTTTCATGGATACTGGTAACATTAATCATACACTTTTAAAACACAAGGAAAGACAACAGTGTAACAATCCATAGACGTCTCTTTATTCCAAAATTACACATGATAAACATGTAATCCTTCCACTACATTCTCAAACCATTGACCGAGCTTCAAAAATTCTTTCATCTCACATATCATTTGTAGTCTCTTCATCATCATCCACATAAATACTACCCATATGACCATACTGATTCTCTTCATGAGTCTTTCCCTTAGGGCATTTGTTTGCATAATGCCCATACATTCCACATTTAAAACACTTAACCATTTTTGATGTCGTAGCAATACCATTATCCTCATCCATGGTGTTAACCGACCCTTTTCCTTTGCACTTACTTGCTTTGTGTCCTTCTTTTCCACACCCAAAGCATCTTCCAGTTCCCTTGAAACATTCTCCTTGATGCCTCTTCCCACATGATTTACATAGGGGAAATTGAACTTTCTTTCCTCTATGATCATCATGGAACTCCATCTTTCTCTTATTAGTCGAGTCAGGAAACTTACCAAATTTTACTTTATTGATCATGTTGTGGGATTGCTGATTCGGCATAATAATGATGCTTGGACATCCAAATCCCATTTCATTTGGTTGCTCATGAAGAATATCATTCCATTGTCCATCATATCCTCCATTATTGTGAATCATCTTGTTTCCAGCCATTTTCTAAAACCCAAACAGAATAGTGTTAGATGCAAAAATCATAATAAAGGGGGAGTAACTTAAATATCTATCATCTTTGGTTTAATCTAATATCGTTACCATAGTTCTAGGACTATATCCTATACGTATACTTATCTTTAGGGGCATCCCTAGACATACCTTAGAAATATCTCTAGGGATCTCACTAACGTTTTCGCATCCTAGTTTCCAAAGGTTGACTAAACCTTTCCTCCGATACCAACTGTAAAGACCCGAAGCCTGACGTACATGGACATTACATTACATTTGCGGAATACTTAGTACATAACAAAAACACACACACAAGGATCGTAATAGTTTAGTGTCTTTGAAAACTCGGAACGTAATCTTCTAATCGTGGTGAGAGATCTTCAACATCTCCTATAAATATCTTCCTTTTTTTATACCTAAAACCTTTCTTTATATCCTGGGGAAAATAAAACATAAAAGGGTGAGCTCAAATGCTCAGTAAGGGTAAACAAAAGAAATATCAATCACATCGTATTCATAAGAACATAACATTTTGGAAATCTTAACCTGCAAAAGAGATCATAATATCTTAACATGGAACAAATCATAGAAGTGAAAATGAGATCCCCATAATCATAACATAAAACTTGAAACTTTGTGGCATTCACACATAATCATGGAAAATCATTTCTTGTTAGTCATGACTCATTTCCAAGACTATCTTAGTGGACAAAGTCCCTTTCTGAACCGAGTTCACTCCTCGTTTCAGTCCTGTATCATTGAACCGAAATAACCTTCCGTTCCAGCCATGTCTATCTCATGAGATATAAAATATTTACCCAATGCATTGGAGGGAGATATAGGTCCCACCCATCACATAATGATACCATTGTTATGTGTGCCACAAAATCATAAATCATACATCATTGCATAACCCATGTAATAAAAATTGGATTCTTAAACAACATGACATCATAAAACCATTCATATAAGATAAAGGAATTCATAAACATAATTCCATCACAACATAGTCAAATCAATGTAAAAATATGGATAGAAACATAACCCTTTATTATCTTAGATGGAAAATAATTTTGATAAAACACTTGAATTGAATTCTTGAGGAAAATATCCTTTCTACTTCAAAAACATTTTTCCTTTCATAACATGTCATACAACTTTAAAATAAAAGAAGTTGATTAAAAATAAACATGAAAACTTGTAATGTAAGTTTCTTGGAAATAATGTTTTAAAAATCCATTCATGTCGTATAAGTTAAAAAAACATTCTTCACGTACTTTTGTCGGAAAAATAAAAAAGTACCTCGTACGAAAAAACGACAAAAGATTCCTTTCATATTCATTACTAAAAACTCACCGAATGGTAAAATTGGATCTAAACTATTGTAATTGGATGGAAACAATATTACATATTGAGGGAACATGGATGTGGATGATAAAATACACCCCAGTAAATACTTACGAATAAACAATCTCGGATAAAAATGAGATTGTGATATTTCCCCTTACATTATGTCCGACTTGCTTTGTAAGTGTCCGAACCTCCTGTATAATGATTTAAATCATGTTATTGACTTATTCCAGAATCATACTCATTGTTATTATATCATATATGGTTCCTTATGAATTTATATTATCCGTTCTTTTGTAAATTCCATGTTAAAGAAGCGTTTTGGGTAAAATCGTTTTATTTATCGTAGGTGTTTTGACTTGTTGTTCTTGAAATTATTATTACTTATATCATGATTTACTTACTTCCAGAATATAAAACATGATTTATATATCATATATATTCAGTATATATATATAGATAGATAAATGAAATGAAAAACACCGCTCATGGAGACGGTAGTCCGTACGTACGCATGAACGCTGTTTTACCTTCCTTATTGTCTTGAAATGGAAGTAAGTAGATGACATACATATATATATATATATACATAAATCCAGTAGCTTTATAATGTCATATATTTCATTATTATTTCTTATATATACTTTATAATCATTCTTAAATGGTTAACATGGAGAGTGAATCTCATCGCGTCGTGGAGACGGTAGTCCGTACGTACGCACGAGCGATGATATCATTTCCATAAATATTGAATTGAATTGGAGTGGATTATACAATATATAAGAATCAATATGATGTTTTAATAACTATGTATAGTTATTATTTACACCATTATACCCATCCATGTAAGGTGGTGGTGGAAAATAGATTACACCACGGCGTGGAGACGGTATTCCGTACGTACGCACGCGCGGTGATTTCTTTTTCCGTAGGATAGATAGATGGTGAAATAGGGCTGTTTCATACTTATAATAACATATCAGTATATGAGTGATACTGATGTTATTACTTCATAATGAAACAACCTAAGAAGAAGAAGTGGAAGAAGAAATAAAGATGAAAGAATTGGTAACGGTAATTACCTCTTCTTTGAAGCGCCTTTTGGAGACCTCCTCTTAGGGAACTAAAATTGGTCTTTGAGGAAGACCAGAACCTCTAGGATGTTTCTAGGGAAGTGGAGAAGAGATTTTGGCAGGGTTTGGCCGAGCTTGAGTGCTCAAATTGGTGTGAGGAGGAGGGGGAGGAGGTGCCCTTTTATAAGGGAGGAGAGGGGCACCTTAGGAATATCTCAAAATATTATTTTATATTAAAGTAAAAATCGGTTTATAATGGTTCCAAAGGGTCTTATTTCGAAGCTAAAGTGGGGATGGGTCGAACTCCTATCAACCAATAGGATTTAGACATGTTTAGGTTATTATTTTAACCTTATCAATTAGATTTAACTCTAAGTTAAATAATTTAACTTTTACCGTGTCTTTTTGTTTTCTTTCACTATATGGTTAATACACTTACTATAACATGCCAAACGAACCCCAAATTGTTTATTATTAATATATATATCCTTATATAAGTCATTTGGCCGAACCTTAGATTTTTAGGAATAAAATAACAATTAATAATATAATATTTGATTTAAAAACTATTTTGTGTCAATTTTGACACTATTTGATATAGGATTTTTGTGAAAGTCATAACAGAATTATATGTTCGAACCAAGTTGATTTAATCAACACTAATATATCATCGTAACCTATAAAATTAGTGGAATTCATAAAAAGTCTCAAATTACATTCATTTGAGTATTTATAACATCAATTATGTTAATATTTCCTTAAAAGGGTAATTACTGCATCATCGTTGTGTCATAAATAAATTAATTTATTTAAAGTCTAAAAATTATAAATAAAATATCATTATGTAGGAAATCTTTTTATATTTCTAATGAATATTTATAGTCGAATTTATCTTATGTATAACCCCATATTAAAATTTTTTTAGTGAATAAACTTTGATTTTAACTCTTTTCACTCTTCTTTGAATTAAATAATAATAAATGTCCTAATCTAATCCAAGTGGGCATAAATGATAATATTTTACACTTAAGGTTGTTTTTGGTCGAGATACACTTGTCCAATAGAATTAGGACATGTGTTAGGGTAATATTAATATCATTCTTACCCTTAATTACCCTATTTACTTTTAACCGTGGTAAATAAAAGTAAAAAGTTTCTATTCATCAAAAATTATTTTCATCTCATTGAACCACATTTTACTCACTGACATCAACCGTGTCTCTCGGATTTTTGAAATTCCATTCACAGAAGCGGTAAAATTAAGTTTTATGAAAAATTCAGTTTTTTTAACTACCACTTAGTAGTTTCACTATTCATCAAAAAATGAAGGTTTTCAGAAAAATGCCAAAATTTCATCCTAAGATATATTTCATATTCCGAATTCAAAAATGAAGTCTATTTTACCAAATTCATAACATAGAAGTTGCATTAAATAATTTTATAATTAAATCCCGCTGTTAAAACAAATAGCGTGTTTTTAAGAAACAATATCTATCAAAAGATTGACACTTGTTTATGTCTGGTTTAAATGTGCAATTACATCCAATGACCAACATTGTATTAAATTGTAAAAATATATTCTAAATATACTTTAAAACTACTCCAATTAATAATTTATCACTATTAATTATTTCGATTAAAAAATTTGTTTTTTAATTATAATTTAGTAATTTTCACTATTCATCAGAATATGAAAGTTATCCGAAATGTACCAAAATTTCACCTTAGGCTAAATTCGATACTCCGAATCCAAAAATGAAGTTCATTTTGATAAATAAGATTTACAGAATTTTAAAAAGTGGTTATTACTATTCATACCGGCTAGTTTTAATAATATTTTAATAGCATATCGTTGTTTAGTGAAACTCGGTATTGCGTATTACACACGCATTGAGGAAGGTCACGATTGCGTGTAATGCAAGGCAAGTCAAGGATGCGTGTTGTGCAAGCTCCTTTTGGTGTAGCGTACAACACAAGACATTAATAAAATTAAAAAGAATATTTTTTATAAAATCTTGGGCTGTTACAAATCCCCTTGGGAGCGTTGGCCCGTAACGTTAGGAGAGCCCTTGGGCTTTGTATCCAGGCTATTCTTGGGGATCCCTTTTGGTGTGAAAGGTGATGAAAGCCTAAATGAAGGGGAACACGAAGCTTGGCAAGTGGAAGGAACTTGACCAAGTCAAATCTGACACTCATGGTTCTAGAACAGAATACTCTTAACATATAAGGGAATCACTGCAAGGAGTTGAGGGACTCAACATGAGGGCGTTCGAGAGATGGCGGATTCCAGGGAAAGGGGGAATAGTGCCAAAAACCTTGTATCATCCCTATATCCCCCCTTAGAGAGGGACATGCCAAGGAGCCTAGGTGACCAAGATATCGGTAGATCTCTAGTAGGTGGGGTTAGACCCAAAGTCTAGATATTCGGGTGGTCCTACGTATCCCATAAGGATGGGAATCAAGACATACGTAGTTCTTGAATATGCCTTTTAATGTCACATGAGACAAGAAATAGGAGTGCTAATTCTGAGAACTAGGTGCATGTGGTGCGGTTATTGCAAACCCAACGTGAAGGAGGACCTGATCCCACATCACTCCACGCAGTCCCATAGTCAGGGTCCCAAAGGCAGGATAGAAGAGACAAATTAGCTGAACTCAAGATGGGCCCAAAGACAGGAGGTCTGGGTATTTCTATGTATCCCATGAGGATGGGAATCGAGCCAGACATAGTTCTTAGGAGATCTTAGTTTTTGGTCTTAGAGCTCGGACCATGGGTGGATGACAACTTTCCAGGTGAGCGCAGACCTCAACCCGATCCCAAAGCCCACGTGAGTTAAACTCGGTGTGGGAAACAATGGGGGGAAGATCCTTATCACAATACCCGAAACATCCGTCGAGGGGAAGTCAGTGAAGATCCTCGAAGGACACCTCTAACACGGCTTTGTTCTCCTAACGCGCAGATGTGCACTGAGGAATAGTACTAAGAGTTTCGAAACTCTACATGGACATGATGATAATGGAGAAGGATGTGAACCGTGTAACCGAAGTTTTGGGCTTAGTGGGGTTGGTGAGGCAATGGATGATAAGTATTAATCGTGGTGGAAAACCGTTTCCAAATCGCGTTAGCCTGAGGAGGGAACAACAAACGAGCATCAACCACTGACCTTTCACAATGCGGGATTTTTTATCAAATTTTTCTCCAAAAAACCTCGGGGTAGTTGGCCTGTGACGGTAGGAGAGCCCTTGGGTGTTGTATCCAGGCCATTCTTGGGGGTCCCTCTGGGTGTGAAAGATGATGAAAGATCTGATGAAGAGGAACACAAAGCCTAAAAAGCAGGTGTAGACAAGTCCGAATAGAGTCTGACATTCCAGGTAACTAAACTAGAGTACCCTTAGGCATATCGGTGAACCGCCGCAAAGTGTCAACAAAGTTTTTTAGGAAAGCTAGGCCAAGGGGCCAAGGTGGGACAGAGATTTTCGAGAGATGGGGATGGACCCAAAGCTTAGACATTCTGGTGGTCCTACGTATCCCATAAGGATGAGAATCAAGACACAGGTAGTTCTATATGAGACCCAGGGGGCAGGATACCCTAACGAGGACATTTGCAGCATGGCGTATAACCTGATGTGAATGGGGACATAATCCTGCACCACACTGTACAGTCTTGTAGGAAAGAACCTGGGACATGGGGGGGGAGAGAAAAAAAGAGAGGCCAAGGGGCCTGATAGTTGGGTTTTGGTTAGGAAGGCCTGGCCTACTCTGAGATTAAGGTCTTACAGTGAGGACGATGGTCGGGTAATAGGAGTCCCTAGATGGAGGAGGTGTATAGTACGGTGAAAAAACTGACATGAATGTGGACATAATCCCTCACCACACCATATAATCCAAGTAAGAACTTGGGCTAGGCCCCGAAAAGGCCAAAAGGCCTGAGGCTGGGCCTCGTTAAGGTAATTTGTACGGCATGGTGGATGGACCAACTTGAATGAGGACATAATCCCACACCACACAGTACAATCCTTATAAAAGAATCAGGGTTGTACTCCCAACCGTTGGAACCACCCAGAGGGATGTTTGTCGCTTCGGGATGGGGCAGAACGAATCACTGCACTCGATGTTTGGGACATCTTGGGGTGGACCTGATGATCCGGGACACTGTTGACCATGTTTGAAACATAGCGTCTTTATGGTGACATGGTATGAGAGAAATTAATGAGTGTTGACCTCTGAACACATTCGAAACGTGAGACTTGTATCAGCTTGTTGCTTGACATCCTCAAGGGTGTTGGCCCGAAGATGTAAGAGGGCCCTTAGGCCAAGCATCTGTACTATTCAGGGGGCCTTCTGGATGAGGAAAGTGGAGGAATCCCGGTCAACGAGTGGGTGAAGCATAGCCATACCCATCTATGAGAAAGGCGAACATCTCCAAGGGAGGGGAAGTACAGCCGGGTCGAGGATTGCTCGACGTGAGTTGGGGAAAAAGTGTGAACCCTGCCATATGTCTTGACCTGGGGGGAATATTTTGTCTTTTGGGTTGGGCCAATATATGAAATGTCCGAGCGTTCCTACGTATCCCATGAGGATGGTAATCAATCCATACATAGTTCTTAAAGGCCATGCAATTTAACATCGTGCGGTGAAGATGTGGGAGGATAGAAGAACAGGAGTGGGCACATGGTGCGACCATTATAATCCTCGAATGAGTGGGGATAAGGATGACCACTCCTCATCATGCTAGGACCCTCCGAGGAAATTATCCCACGGGGGGAATAGTCAAAGAGAAAGCTTAGGGATGGGCTCAAGACAAGACGTATGATCGTTCCTACGTATCCCATTAGGACGACAATCATGCCATATGTAGTTCTTGAAGCACATTTTAATTTTGTGTTGGACGAAAGATACGTCTCATCTGGGGTAGGTTAGGTATGGCGGGTAACCTAATGTGAATGAGGATGTAATCCCACACCACACCGTACGATCCCATAAGAGAGCCTGAGTCGATGGAGGCCAAGGGGCCTGAGGCTGAGCCTCGGTCAGGAAGTCCTGACCGGCTTGCAGTTTAACGTCTTACAATAAGGATGGGGGCCAGGGGACCGAAGAGGAAAAAGGGCATGAGGATAAACCTCGATCAAGAAGGCCTGACTGGTTTGCAGTTTAACGTCTTACAGTAAAGACGGGGGAGATCTTAGTTTAAGGTCATAGAGCTTAGACCATTTTTCAATTTATCATCTTGGAGGACGATATCGCAGTTTAAATGTCATGCAGGATGGTGGTGCAGTTTAGGGTCGTGCGGGACCATAATGTTTAAGGTCGTGCAGGAACAAAGAGCTCAGGAAAAGTACTGCTTGAGGAACTTGGAATTGGTGGGAGGAGTTATGAGCTCACCATCTAAGGTCACCAAGTAGTATGCTCTATTGGGGTAAATCTTATGGATGATGTAAGGTCCTTCCCATTTGGGATCATGCTTGGGCGGTTTCCTACCGGGAATCATTGGTGCTCGAAGGGATAACACTAGGTCGTGTTATAGAAAAGAGACAAGGAGAACCTTCTTGTTGAAGGCTCTTGCTATCTTATTCTGATGTCTTTCTAGATTGTGCAGGGCAAGAAGCGTGTTCTTTTCCAATGCTTCCGATTTAGCTAGACCGATTTGGACCACCTTATTTGGCGCCTGTTGGTCATAGACTGCAGTGCATAACGATGGAAGATGGATCTCAATAAGCAGGACGACCTCATCCCCATACACTAGGGAATATGGGGTCACCAGGGTGGAATTGCGAGTTGTCATCCGATAATCCCATGGGGCGTTGGGGAGTTTGTCTGGCCAAATTTTCTTGTTCTGACCAACCATTTTCTGCAGAATGTTAGAGAGGGTTTTGTTGAATTCCTCGATCTGTCCATTCGCCTGTTCATGATAGCGAGAGGTATGGTTTGAATGGATATTGTATTTGGTGTAAAATTTCATCAGCTCAGCTGCTCAGATGTTGGTGCCGTTATCGATGAGGACATTGTGAGGGACTCCGAACCGGTGGAAGATATTGGAGCTCACAAATTCAACGATGGAATGGGTCTTGACCTCTTTGAGTGGAACTACCTCTTCTTACATGGAGAAGAAATCTGTAATAGTCAGGATGAACCTACACTGGCGAGCTGTCACCGGTGGATATGGTCCACGACATCGAGTCTCACAACGCAAATGGCCAAGAATACTTGGTGAAGTGGATAGGATTTGGCGGTCGATGCAGGAAGTTAGCGTGAACTTGGCATGCGTTGTATCTCTTGGAAAACTCAATACAATTATTGATCATAGAGGGATAGAAGTACCCCAACCTCTGGATCTGATAGGACAGCTTGGCCCCAGCCTGGTGGGAACTTCCGGAACAGGCATGAACCTCTTGCATGACCTGAGAAATCTCGACTCCTTGAATGCAACGGAGGAGAACACCATCGAAGCTCCACTTATAGAGTATCTTCTCAAGACTGGAACCACTGTGGATGGTAAATTGCATTGCACGGCATCGGATTCGCTCGCGCTCAGCCCGATCGTTCGGGAGGCAACCATTTTGGAGATACTCGACAAAAGGTGCGCTCCAGTCGAGAGTGGCATCAACCAATGTATTTGACGAACCCGAGACCCTAACATAGAAGGTCCAACTGTAAGATGACTTACCCGCATGCCGTCGTTGTCCTATGGGTTTATGGGGGGTAATGAATCTCTGGTGTGCCACATGTATGATCAAATCATCTTTATCGAGTTCTGCGAGCGATGCAGCTAATCCAGCCAAAGTTTCTGCTCGACCGTTCTGTGACCGAGGGACATGGGTAACCTATGGTCGGGAAGAGAACTAGTCCATTAGATGGAGGGTGCACTCCAGCAATGGCACAAGCTCCAGCTTCCTGACAACATAGTCTCCATTGACCTGCTTGATGACCAGTTCGGAATCCCCTCTCACATGTAGATGGGGCACATCGATCTCAAGGGCCTTCTCGAGACCAGTGATGAGAGCCTGGTACACTGCCTCATTGTTAGTGCAGCCTTCTGATAACAGGAATGAGTATGGAAGAACGGCTTGCACTGGGGTGATGAAGACGATACCTAGACCCACTCTGTTGAGCTTAGGATCATTGAGACTAATACCGGTGGGACTCCGGGAGGCACCGTCAAAATTAATTTTCCAACATGAGATGGAATGATCGACTAAGAAAATCGCCTCATCAGAAAACTCTAGATCTAGGGATTAATCGGCGGAGTTGGATGAGTAGCAAAGAAGTCTTCCAATGCTTGTCCCTTGATGGCCTTCTGAGGCACGAACCTGATGTCGAACTGCTGGAGGATCACCGCCCACTGTGCCAGCTGGCCAATTAACATAGGGAGGTTTGGGATGTATTTCAGCAGGTCTACCTGAGAGTACAACTGTACCTCATGGTGCTGTAGGTAATGCCAGGATTTCTACATGGAGAACACGAGCGCAAGGCATCTCTTTTTGATAGGGGAGTATCTGGTGTCCATATCGAGGAGCATGCAGTCAAGATAGTAGAGGTTGTTCTCTGTCCCCTCATTGTTCTTTTGGGAAAGAATAACGCCAAGGGACCATTCTAGGGAGGTCTTGTAAAGGTCCAGTGGCTTTCCAAAGACAGGTGGCATCAAGACTGGAGGTTGGAGCGGATACTGCTTGATTTCCTCAAAGGCATTCTAACACTCTTCTTCCCATTCATAGGCGGTGCCTTTCTTCATGAGCAGGGAAAAGGTCTTACACTCTCCAGCCAGATTCGCAATGAATCGGCGTATGTAGGCTAAGTGGCCTTGGAGACCTCTAAGATCTCGAATATTGCTCGGGGGAGTCATCTGGCTGATGTCCTTGATCTTCTCTAGGTCGATCTCAATGCCCTTGTATCTAACAACAAAGCCATGAAACTTCCTGGAGGTGACCCCGAAGGCGCACTTAAGCAGGATCATCTTCAGGTGGTATGAATAGAGGAAGCCGAACACATTCTCAAGGACCTTGAGATGGTCCTGGCGATGGTAAGATTTAACCACCAGATCATCCACATAGCATTCCACTAGCGTCCCGGGAATCGGCTTGAATATGCAATGCATGGCCTGCTGATAGGTGGAACCTACATTTTTCAGGCTGAAGGGCATAACCTGGTAACAAAAAGTACCTTGGGGAGCCCTAAAGGCAGTGGACTCCTCGCCCTCTGGGGCCATTAGGATCTAGTTGTATTCGGAATACCCATCCATGCTGGAGAGGTCTTGGAACCCGGCCGTGGCATCAATCAACAACTATGTCACTGAGAGCGGATAATCATCCTCCAGTTAGTGGTGATTGAGATCACGGAGGTCGATACATACTCTGATCTTTCTGTTCATCTTCCTTACTGGCACAATGTTGGAAAACCACCTGGGGTACTGGACTTCCTTAACGAAGCTAGCTTTGATAAGATTGTAAACATCGTCCTCAACCATGGCACCGTGAGAAGGGTGCATCTTTCTAGGAGGCTGCTTAAATGCATGATGGTTTTTCGGGAGACCAAGGCGGTGGACAGATACCTGGGTATCTAGTCCTATCATCTCATTGTAACTCCAGGCGAACACATCACGGTGCCGTTTGAGAATGTCCCCATACTGTTTCTGCTCCTCAAGGGGCATGGATGCACTGATCAATGTGGGTCTCAGATCTTCCTCGCTACCACGGTTCACTAGTACCAGTTCATCAACCGTGGTAGAGACGCCCTCTTTAAAGGCGGGGGGAGCACCCTCCAGATCCACCTCTCCACCATTGGAGGGATTTCCCGTAGGCAGAGCTACTTTTGAGTTATCAAACCATGATGGGCAGCTGGTGCCGGCTTGGGCAGCAGTGGTCATCATATCTAGAGACCCATGCTCCACTGAGACCATACCGATGAAGGCAGTCGATCATATCCCAGTTGGCCTTCGGCCCAAGGGGCCACGTTTGATGACATCAATGCAGTAGTGACGCATCGGCCTGAGCTGTTTGATTCCAGCCCGGTGGAAGAGATACATATAACGTACCACTGTTTCTATAAGCCTGACATTCCGATACCACCCATGCGTAGGTGGTTCCGGGATCACCTGAGTATGGTTGGTGTAGGAGTACGAGGTGATTTTACACTATCGCTTGGACATGGGAACATGCCTTCCTCATGTACCCGAAACAACAAAACACTGCCCCATTTCAGGGTTCATGGCCTCCAACTGATGGATCGGGAAGATGTAGGCATCATCCAGGCCTTCCCAGGGATCACCTGTGACCGGGGCAGGTTTATCCTCACTTGTTAGGATTTTCTTATCCATGATCTTGTAATAGTCGGCGTCCAGATAAAGGGCTTCACAAAAGGTGAAAGAAGACGCATCTCCTTGGAGCACGCCTACTTGTCCATTGAGGGAGTACTTGAGGAATTGGTGATACGATGAGGGGACCGCTACCGGAATATGGAGCCATGGACTGCCCATTAATGTGTTGTATGCGATACCCTGGGAGACAACCATAAACTTGGTGCTGGAAATTAGGCCACCTAACTGGGTCTTCAAGAAGATCATACCGACTGGGGATTTATTTTTCATGTCGTATCCATGGATTCTGAGGTTGGAGGGAGTTAAATCATCCTCAAACAAACCCTTCTTTCACAGTGTCCGAGTGGGGATTAGGTTAATCCCAGAACCCATGTCAACAAGACAGCGGCGGACTTCCACACCATTGAACTGGACAGTGACGTATAGTGGGAAAATATGACCATATATGGGAGGGTCTTCGTCTTTACCAGAGAATGAGATAACAGCCTGGAATTTGGAATTCTCAATTTCCTTAACATGGGAGGCTTCTGCTACTGCTACCTCCGTCTCAAACTGGAAGGGGATCCTTAGGGCCTCGGCAAGTGCTTCACGCATTTCAGATGATAGGAGAAGATCCTCAAGAATATAAAGCCTTGCTGGAATTCAGGACATGTGCTTCAAGACATCATAATTTCATGGCAACCTTGAACCTCTACTTATAAGAGGTCATTCTGCAGTTGGAGGCATAACGTGCCCTACCGGCTGGACCGGCGGCTGGCTGGCACTATGTACATCTTGTTGCCCGCTAGTTGATGCCTGAAGAGTACCTTCTAGATGAGGACCAAACAACTGATATTGTCCTGTATCCAAGCAAGACTGACCGTAGTACGGATGAGGCAGCTCTGCCTGATCTAGTAGCACAAAAGGTGGTGGAGGTAGATCTGAGGGAACCAGATGAGGTTGGGGGCACCATATGTGGTTGTGTGTGCTGAGCTCTACGATGGGCCTGCTTTCTGGTTTTAGTAGTGTGCATGACCAGACATAAAGCGCCCATTTTCGTTCCTCGATGACCCTTGTGGTTGCGGTTCCACTAACATTGACGTCGGCTGGGGACGTTGGGGGGGTTCGACTGGCATTCCCCCTCGTCGGGGGTCATATACGGGTTTACCAGCTCCACGGTATTAACCGAAGTGTACCCCTGGATGTCGCTCGAAGAATCATCCACCACTGGGTGGAATCTGGTAGAAATTCACATTTTGGGGATCATAAATTCACCAAGAGTACGGGATGATGACGACAGTGGTGGAGCGCGTTACTTATTCTTACGCCGTCACTGATTTCCCTTTTGGGAAGAGGTTTGCTATGATGATGATGCAGAGGTACTGGTCGCATCTTCTAAAGGCTCCGGCTGATTCAGGCATGCCCGAATGATGCCATAGGAGTGGGTGACAGTTTTACGGGCTATCCAGTCGCCGTACTTCTAGGACCCACGATTGGGAACCTGTTTCCACTCGCCTTTGCATTCACTGTCGATTTCTAACCCTACAAAGACACCTGCAACTTGTGTCGGGGCCGGGCCCAACCTGAATATGTTGTTGTCGACCTGGTCTCGAAGCCAGTCTTTAAACACATAACCCTGCATGAGGGTGTGCACCAGAATCCGTGGATAGGGGCAGTAGTTTGGACGATCGGTGAGATTTTCCTCTGTCGTCCTTCTGCACTCAGGTAAGCACACAATTCCTTTCTCTGGAGAACTTTGTAAGTAGCTAGGGACCTGATTCTCATTGATCGAGTATGTATGGTGCCTTCTTTCCGGATAAAGGGCCTTGGGAGACTGTCCCTGCTGAGGGGCCGGAGGGGCCTGCCGAGGAGGTGGAGCCTGATTGTCCCACCTAGGTGGTGGTGGTGCATTGCGTGGGGGAACCTGTCAGTTCTGAGGAGGTTGCTTCATGGCAGGAGAATGCGCTTGAGTTGGAGGGCCTCTATGGGGTTGCGGGTTCGGTGCCACTGGAAGTAATTCTAGCTGCCTGGGGGCTTCTATTTGGGCCACCGCGGCGGGTTCGGCCGTTGCAGCTCTCGTGGCTGGGATCACAGGGGGCAGCAGACGTGCCTGACTAGCCTGCGACAGAGCTTCCTCGAGGTGCTGATCCTTATCTGAGAAATATCATAACCCTCAAGGGTAGTTCTGGGTGATCAGGGAAGGAACCAGTTCTGTTTTGACATTCCCTGCACACATCGTTAGTAATTGCTCATGAGTCAGTGGCTTGTCGAGGGAGTATGTAAGCCCCTTCCACCGGGCGATGAAGTCCGCGACTCGCTCATCAGGCCTTTGTTTGCACTTGAAGAGGTATGAGATGCTGATATTTCACATGGTAGAGATGAACGGGTATAAGAACTACCAGCAGAGATCCTCCCAGCTGGTCACTGATCCGATAGAGAGCTGGTTGTACCAGACGAATGCAGGACCCTCTAATGTCTGCAAAAAACATCGAAGCTTGGCGGCTTCCTGCAATGCTGGGGTCCCCAACATGGGGCCACACATGTAGAAAATATGAGCCAAGTGCTACGGTGGGTCCCCAGTCGCGTTAAATGGTGAGAAAGTGGGATTCCCAAAACCCAGGGGTGCGGGCATATCATCCACCCACGCGAGATATGGCTTGCCATCTGGTGGGACTTCCACCTACCGCGTTTCCAACGCCTCGAGGCGGGCAATTAGTGCTGCCATAAAATCATCCAGGTGGGGGTCCTAGTCTTGATGGGGATCCCTAACTACGAGTGTGTTTCCAAGTTCTTCGACACGATAAATGGCTTCAATGGCTCGTGGAGCGACTGGCGGAATGACCCTTGGGTTGGCTAGGGGAACCCGGGCTGGATTCATCGGATTGCCTCGCCGTTCAGGAGGCTTTGGCGAGATGTATCATGCCCTCTTGTCGTGAGTTCCGGCCTCTTCCCTGTCTGCAGGAGTATCATGATCTGGGTTTCCTGGAGGCATCTCGTAGGGGCGGAGTTGTTCCTACCCCTACTGCCCCGGCTTAGGATCACCATAGTTGGGTTGTCTCTCGATAGCGCGTTCGGCTAAGAGTTTGTCAACCAGCCTCTTCTGCTCAGCAAGCTGGTGGCACAACGCAACCTTCTCGGGGTCTTCATCCATCTTCTTTATAGAGTTGGACGGGTCGGATTGTTTGACTGTTCCAACTTTCTCTTTACCATTACCGACATTTTGGTTGAGCACCAGTGGCTCGGTGGGTGCAGGGAGTCCTAGAAGGTTCCTCTGCTGACGAGTGACCCTTCATGATGGGTCCAACAATGGTGGTACACCCTTAGGGGGTAGGTCCCCATCGAGAAACTCCAGCTCATCCTCTTTGTCCACGATGTTATCCATATGGACCGCAACCCTTCCTGGGGGCATGTACTCAATGTCGCATAACGAATCGGGCAACTGTCAGATATGACTGAAGAGGATGGCGACATATTGTCCCCAGCCACAGACATGCACATGGGGGGGGGGGGGGGGGTAGCTTCCCTAATGATTTTTCAGAGTACCATGAAACTCTGAACGCATTTCTATTGGAGGGTGCTCTGGCGACCTGGTGACTCAGGGCGCTGGGCCATAGGAAGTGCAACCAAATCAACCAGATGACATTGATTGCCAATTTCCTCGAAGTAGACGTGGCTCCTAGGGTACAGAACTCGCTGATAAAAAAGACGAAAGTGGTTCTCCAATAGGGTTTGATGAAAGAACTTGACTTCCCCCTGGGTGAGGGATTCTGAGGCACATAAGTTCGGCGTGGCCACCGGCAAGAACTTCTCCGGGAAGTGTTCTGCTACGAGAATGTTCCAGAAACTCCTGGGCTCGGATTCAGGGTCTGGCCCCATATTTCCCCTTTCATAAACTGGGGGTTGCTGAGGGACCCATATTGGTACTGAAGAAGACTGCTGGGACAGTAAACTGGGTGGCGGAGAATACGGCGAATGAGCTAACTGGACGCCGATTTCCAGTCCATACTTCGTAGAGTGAGGTGACCTGACCAAAATGTCACGATACGATGGGCTGATATCTGTTGGAATTGGTGGTCTAGAAACAACTACTTTGTACTTTATTCATTAAATAAAATCCTTATCCCATCTTGATTGTTCTTCTGCGTGACATGTCATGTGATAATGTCCCAAGGACAGCTGTTGCATTAAAGGGTCGTAGAGGATCTCTGCTATGATGAGAACCCGAAAGTGCCATAACACTGTTCTTGATTGTATGTTTTATGGCTGGATGATATTATTTGAGGGACACAAATATTACAGGTCATTAGGGGTGAGGACTCATAAAACTTTGAGGCACCTTCTCATGGTGTGCGCCCTTGGTAATATCCAAGAGGATATTATGAGAACGAGACCCGCCAGTAGGAAATCCACATTTCATAGTGTCATTGGATGTTCTTATCTACGGACGTGTGTATTCATCCTTAGACATTAAGATTATTATTAATGGGTATTACAACTCACGCACTTAGATGTATTGAAAAAAACTGTGACGACACACTGTTCGCAGTGAGGTAGGATATGTTGGGTGCGTCACGAGTAATACCGCATTAATAGATAATGTGAGAAAGGATTTGTCCCTTCCGTTCCATAACGGAAGTAGATATCTCAGGCCCTTTCATGGAATTGATATAGCCTAAATAAATCCATGATCATGGAAAGGTATGGGCAAGTTCAATTCCGGGAAGTCAAAGAAAGAATAATCAAGCACATGGGTTGATGGCACTAGCATGCAACCCGCTTGATTGGAGTTATTGAGACAAAGGGATTATATTACACAGTAAGCGTTCGTAGGAGGTGACACAACATTTCAGCGTTAACTTCTTTCTCTATGGGTGCCTTGGCTTGTTGCTAGACGCTAACCTTGGACATTAGGCAGGCTCAGCCTAATTCCACTGAGAAAGAGGCCTAGAGGGTCACACACTAAGTGTGTGCATATATCTTAGTTAAATATTAATTTAACAAATTAAATAAATATTATTCCCGACTGTGGTTTAATTATTATTCAAGGATGTATGATCGCATTTATTTTGACACTAGTTATTCGAGAAAATATACTGTGGATAAAATAATATATTTATTAGCAAGTAATGCAGTTACATTTATTTAAGAAATAAATAGTCATTACTCATGGTCAAATAAATGTGGTGGAGAAAAATGGAAAATAAAAGTACACGTCGTGTATATTAAATATACACGCTGTGTAGTTTTATGGAAAACAAGTACACGCCGTGTATTAATTATTACACGCCGTGTAGTTTTTCCAATTGGGATTTTGAGGATTTAATATTGTTTTATTAAATGATATTTATTATAATCAGCGTGGGTGCATGTCAAGGAATTAATAATTCGACATGGGGGATTTCAATAAGAGTTAATGAAATAAATAAAATTCGTAACGCGTTTATTTATTGTCATAACTCTATTAACCTCAAACCTGATTATAAATATCTTCGCAACCCCAACATTTTTTGTGAGCCATTGTTGTGCACAACGGATTTGGAAATACTCTCAAGCCAAAAGTGAATTCCCTTTCCACCAAGAATGCCCTCAAGTTACGAGAGCAAGATCCTCCACCGGATCAAGGCGGTCGAAGGAAGACATCGCAAGCGAAGGTTCTTCTACGCTAGCACCCGGAGATCTCTTCGGCGACGTCCGGAGATACGTGACACATGTGTGGATCACCGCTAGAGGAATCCTACACTTGGATTCTATGACGCAACGACGGATCACCGAATCGTGACCGGACACATCAACGAAGAAAGAATTCCAACGAGGTAATTCTTATGCATTAATTAAATTAATTATAATCAACATATGATGATCCTCCCCAAGGGTTCCAGGACTCATCTTTTCTTTTCGTTCTTCATTCTATTCCGAAGATTCTATGTTTTATATCGTGACAGATCTCAGATTGAATATTGTTTAACAAAAAATTAAGTTGGGCAAACCCACCAATGCGCTTCAACTGCGCCCAGAACCTACAAGTGGTATCAGAGCGGGTCATATCGTTGGTTATAATTATTTAGTTTTTTTGGTGATTTAAGCATTTAATAATTTAGTTATTTCAATTCATGTTTAATCGTTCTGGAAATCTGAATATCGAGATCTATTCCTCCTCTCTCGTTTCACGTTCACCTCACAGAAACAGATTTTTCATTTAATTTTGATTAAAATAAAATAGAGGAACTCATCCGGAGGAGCCAAATGTTTCTGGCCGTATAACACCAGAAGACACGGCGTGTATTCGGAAGTACACACAGTGTAGTCTAGGTTCAATGCATTGACTGATCCGCCAAATTAGGCTGTGTATTGGATTCTTTCTAAGAATTTAAAACACCGTGTGTTGACCCGAAACAGGTGGCACACGGTTTCCGGAATACATGACGTATGGTCCAATGAACACGGCGTGTAGTCCCTTCGGGTTAGGGTTGGGTCGTGTACTCCGTACATAGCCTGCCCGGATGGAAACCGTGTAACGCGAAAACTACATGGCGTGTGTCCCACTGTACATGCCGTGTACTCCGACAATTTCCGAAGTACATTAACACGCCCTATCCCCGGGCATGTACTTCAGATGAACGATGAAGAAAAAGTACACGCCGTGTAGTCGGAACTACACACCGTGTACTCACCCAAATTACGCAGATTTATTAAAATTTATTATTATATTATACAAACCCTTGAGACATGTACCATGGTGCAGTCGTAAAGCTGAGGCACAACACGTGATAGGTGTTTTATATATATGTGTTTAATTTAACATCTGCGTAATAAATGGGAATTCTCCGGGTTGCCTCCAAGGTACAAGTTGTGTACAAGGATAATTTTAAATGAATTTATTTGTTTAGAATTATGATGGATGAGAATCTCAAGGAAATTCAGAAAAGGGATTTAAGATAAAAATATTGATTAATTAAAGATAATTAATTGATTCGAGCGTGATTTATCTTAAACAAGAACGGTTAAATAATTGAATGCTAGTTTTATTTATGCGTAAATATCGTTGCATGTATGGATGATCATGAGATAGACCGAGACCTTTGTATGTGAATGGTTTCTTTTAATTTATTTATTTAAATTGAATTTGTTGGCCTATGAGCCATATCCTCATTAATATGTAGGGCATGCGCGGCCAATGATTCTTTTATGTAAAAGCCCCTTTTTTCCCCTCACCTGCGTGTGAGATAAATGCATATGTAATTGATGGAGTTCCCAATCTAGTGGAGGTGGCTCAAGTCAGGAGCCAAGAGGAAATCAATCCAAGGAGATACAAAGGTGGACATGTGGAAAGCTGTAAACACGAACCCGAAAGGTTAAAGGTGTTTCTCCCCTAGGTCTTGGGTTAGTTTATCAACCGCTAGATAAACTAACCAATAGAAAAGCTCATGATCATACCATTTATTTTATTTCTGTCAGTTGCATGGTTTATTTATTGTGGGTGTGTTGTCACGATCACACAATTAATGAATTAAACGAGCATGCAAGATGGAACTAAAATAAAATTGTCTTATACGTAAATATTATCTTAGACATGGTTAATCACTTAAGTATATTCCACTTAATATTAACAAGCATGTAATCAAAGATAAAAAATGGCAATTTACGTATAAGGATAAAATCCCTCAAAATAAATATTAAGTCGTCATAGCCTTCCATAATTTTGGTTAGAATCGAACCATAGTTCAAAGTGCTTGACCAACCCTAGTTGGGGTGCTTTCAATTATCGGGGAATTCTAATTCAAGGTTTTGGGTTGACTTGACTTTGTTCGCATCAAGGGTTTACTGCCACAGCAGGACTTGGTGTGACCAAGAGGCAAAGGTTGAGGAAATCCAAAAAGGATTTCAGGATTGGGGAGTCCACTCAGTGGATCATGGAACTGCGAGTTAATGCAGTTGGCATTTGGAATGCCTACCTAAAACCCTTCAAGTTGCTTGACCAACCCTAGTTGGGGTAATGCGAAGGGCAATATGGATCCTTTCCACTAGAATATTCATGCAATAGAATATTCCGAATTCAATGGTGAGTGCTATTGGATTTCGATAAAATAGTGGGAGAAAAATAAGTATTAATTTATTTATTTGTCTCAATTTTTATAATAAAGTACTAAACCTTTGCTCATCTTAAATTGTAGAAACGGCAAGCAAATGACTTCAAACATATCATTGCGCACCATACTCGAAAAAGAAAACCTTCTCACCGGCACCAATTTCCAAGAGTGGCAGAGGCGTTTACGCGTCGTCCGTCGCCACGAAAGGAAATTATATGTGCTGGAAGAGCCTAATCCAGTTGCGCCTGGGAAAGAGGCTAGTGATGAGGAATTATCTCTCTACATGAAACACATGGATGATGCCACAGATGTCCAGTGTTTAATGCTATCGGCCATGTCTAATGAGCTCTTGAAGCAACATGAAAACATGGATGCATATAGCATGATGTCTCACCTTAAAGATCTCTACCTAGAGAAGGCGAGACAAGAGAGGTATGAGATCTCCATTTCTTTGTTTAACAAGAAGCTTGGAGAGTCTGCGCCAGCTGGGCCTCATGTGGTCAAGCTTATTGGCTACATTGAACGCTTGGACTTCTTAGGGATTAAATTCCCAGATGAGTTGCGTACAGATCTCATCCTATCATCATTTCCCAAGACCTTCTCTAGCTTCATTGTCAACTATAACATGAGCGGCAATGAGAAGAGTCTATCAGAGCATCCGACCTTGATTCGGCAGGTAGATAAGGACATGGGGCGTGACAAACCCGCGGTCCTTATGGTGAACAAGAAAAGGAAGGAAAAGGCAAAGGGGCCAAAGACTTATAAACGGTCTGAAGCCCCCGATCACCGTCCCTCCAAGAAGGGGAAGATCCAGAGGCCGGGCAAGGAACGAGAAACAGTGTGTTTTTCATGTGGCAAGCAGGGCCACTGGATGAGGAACTACACCCAGAAGCGTGGGGATGCTAAAGGTGCGTTCGTTATCGAGTGCAATCTTTCTATTTATACACAATGGGTATTAGATACAGCTTGTGGGGATCACATCTGTATTCAAATGCAGGAACCAAGTAGATTTAGAAAGATCGCCAGATGAGAGGTGGATCCTCAAGCTGCCAATGGCGCAAGGCTAGCTGTGTTGGCTATTGACGACTATCACCTCTCATTGCCAACTGGCATGATTTTGGTTTTACAAAACTGTTATTTTGTGCCTAGTGTTACCAAGAACATAATTTCTGTATCTTGTTTGGATATGGATGGATTTATTTTCAAGTTTGGAAATAAGGGTTGTCTCTTTTATAAGAACACCGTATGTTATGGTATGGCACATTTGAATAATGGTTTGTATGTATTAAATTACGAAAACCAAGTGTTGGAAATCAATAACGAAACAAACTCACATGACTCATACATCACCCAGTTATGGCATCACCGCCTTGGTCATGTGAACGAGAAGCGCTTGACAAAGCTCTGCCAAGATGGCTATTTAGACTCTACTGAGGTAAAACAACTTGATAGATGTCATGCTTGTTTACAAGGAAAATGACCAAGCCGCCTTTTGGAGGACAAGGTGAAAGGGACACAGAGATTCTAGGATTGGTACACACATATGTGTGTGGACCATTTCCAGTAGAAGCTAGAGGTGGATATTCTTACTTTATTACTTTTACTGATGATTTGAGTCGATATGGCTATGTCTACTTAACGAGGTATATGTCAGAGTCCTTAGAAAAATTTAAGGAATTCAAGAATGAAGTAGAGAATCAACTTGGTAAGAAGATAAAGAAGCTTCGATCAGATCGAGGTGGAGAATATCTGAACCAAGATTTCATCGATCTTCTACGGGAGTCTGGGATTCTATCTCAGCTCACTCCTCCTTATACACCACAGTGGAATGGTGTTAGTGAAAGGAGGAACCGCACCTTGTTGGGCATGGTGAGGTCGATGATGAGTCATGCAGATCTTCCATTATCCTTTTGGGGATATGCAGTACAAACTGCAGCATACATATTAAACCGAGTACCAACTAAGGAGGCAAATGGAATTCCACCTGAGTTATGGAATTGGAGGAAACCCAATTTGTCGCACACACGTGTATGGAGATGTGAGGCATTTGTTAAGGCCTTCTCAGGCAACAAACTAGAACCCCGGTGCACGAAGTGTATCTTTATAGGATATCCCTTGGAAACAAAAGGATATTACCTATATAACCCCCAAGACAGGAAAGTGACTATCGCCAGACAATCCATCTTTCTTGAGAGGGAGCACATCCTCAAGAAGGATAGTGGGAGCAAGATTCACTTCGACGAAGTTGATGCTCAAGATACACAGGAGTTGGTACGGGAACAAGTTCCACAGGTCCCCATGGAAGAGGTTCCAGAAACACATGTACTGTGTAGGAGCTCAAGAGAGGTAAGGGAACCAGAGAGATTTGGTTTCCTAGTCACCGAGGATGGTGAATCATTATTGTTGGACAATGATGAACCTCTATCCTACAAGGAAGCAGTAGAAAGCTCAGAAGCTGCAAGATGGCTAGAAGCTATGAATTCTGAGATGGATGCCATGTATCAAAACCAAGTTTGGGCTCTGGTTGATGAGCCAGTTGATGTAAAGCCTGTTGGATGCAAATGGGTATTCAAAAGAAAGCAGGACATGGAAGGTCAAGTTAGCACCTATAAAGCAAGGCTAGTGGCTAAAGGATTCAGATAGCGTCAAGGAATTGACTATGATGAAATTTTTTTGCCAGTTTCCATGTTTAAATCCATAAGAATCATACATGCCCTAGCAGCTTACCATGACTACGAGATTTGGCAGATGGATGTCAAAACAGCATTCCTTAAAAGGAACCTTCAGGATGATGTCTATATGACACAACCAGAAGGGTGTGTGACACCAGGTGAAGCCAAACGGGTTTGCAAGTTGCAGAAATCCATTTATGGATTAAAGCAAGCATCCAGGTCATGGAACATTCAATTTTATGAAGCCATAAAGGAATTTGGTTTCATTAATAACGAATGTGAGCCATGTGTTTATAAGCGGTTTAACGGGAATGTGGTTGTCATCCTAGTGGTATATGTTGATGACATATTTCTTATTGGAACCGACGTACCAACCTTATAGTCAGTTAAGGACTAGTTGAACAAGTGTTTCTCCATGAAGGACTTAGGAGAAGCAGCCTACATTCTAGGGATCAAGATCATTCATGATAGATCCAAGAGGTTGCTTGGACTAAGTCAGGGTACATACATTGACCAGATACTAAAGAGATTTAGTATGGAAAAATCCAAGAGGGGATTGGTTCCAGTGTCACATGGCTTACATCTTTCTAAGAAAATGTGTCCCCAGACACAACAGGAGAAAGATAGGATGAGCAAGATCCCATACGCTTCAGCTATAGGATCCATCATGTATGCCATGTTATGTACCAGGCTTGATGTTGCCTATGCACTGAGCATGGTAGGCAGATATCATGCAGATCCAGCAGAACAGCATTGGACTGCTGTTAAGACTATCCTTAAGTATCTAAGAAGAACTAAGGATATGTTCCTGGTGTATGAAGGAGATGAGGAGCTTGTCATCAGAGGGTATGCTGATGCTGGTTTTCGAACAGATCAGAATGATCTGAAGTCGCAATCTGGATATGTTTTCTATCTCAATGGAGGAGCTGTGAGCTGGAAGAGTTCAAAGCAGCCAGTTGTCACCGATTATACAGAGGAGTCTGAGTATATAGCGGCTTTTGATGCAGCCAAAGAAGCTGTTTGGATTCAGAACGTTGTCCAGGAGCTTGATGTGGTGCCTAGAAGTAAAGATCCCATTACATTGTATTGTGATAATACTGCAGTGGTCGATCTTGCAAAAGAACCAAGGGCACATCAACGGACAAAGCACATACTCCGGAAGTATCACCTCTTGAGGGATTTTTATCAAAGGGGTGAAGTTGCAGTGAGCAGAGTGTCCACGGAAGAGAACGTGGCGGACCCCATGACTAAAGGCCTATCTCAGAAGAAGCATGAATATCATGTGAGAGCTAGCGGGTTAAAGGTTGATAGTAGTTGGCTCTAGTCCAAGTGGGATTCTGTTGGAGTTGGTGGTCTAGAACCAACTACTTTGTACTTTATTCATTAAATAAAAGCCTTATCACATCATGATTGTTCTTCTGCATGACATGTCATGTGATAATGTCTTAAGGACATCTGTTTCATTAAAGGGTCGTAGCGGATCCCTGCTATGATGAGAACCCGAAAGTGCCATAACACTGTTCTTGAATGTATGTTCTATGGCCGGATGATATTATTTGAGGGACACAAATAATACAGGTCATTAGGGGTGAGGACTCATAAAACTTTGAGGCACCTTCTCATGGTGTGCGCCCTTGGTAATATCCAGGAAGATATTATGAGAACGAAACCCGCCAGTAGGAAATCCACATTTCATAGTGTCATTGGATGTTCCTATCTACGGACATGTGTATTGATCCTTAGACTTTAAGATTATTATTAATGGGTATTACAAATCGCGCACTTAGATGTATTGAAGAAAACTGTGACGACACACTGTTCGCAGCGAGGTAGGATACGTTGGGTGCGTCACGAGTAATACCACATTAATAGATAATGCAAGAAATGATTTTTCCCTTCCGTTCCATAACGGAAGTAGATATCTCAGGGCCTTTGATGGAATTGATATAGCCTAAATAAATCCATGGCCATGGTATGGTATGGGAAAGTTCAATTCCAGGAAGTCAAAGAAAGAATAATCAAGCACATGGGTTGATGGCACTAGCATGCAACCCGCTTGATTGGAGATATCGATACAAAGGGATTATATTACACGGTAAGCGTTCGTAGGAGGTGACACGTCATTGCGGCGTTAACTTCTTTCTCTATGGGTGCCGTGGCGTGTTGCTAGACGCTAACCTTGGTCTTTAGGCAGGATCATCCTAATGCCACTGAGAAAGAGGCCTAGAGGGTCACACACTAAGTGTGTCCATGTATCTCAGTTAAATATTAATTTAACAAGTTAAATAAATATTATTCCTGACTGTGGTTTAATAATTATTTAAGGATGTCTGATCGCATTTATTTTGACACTAGTTATTCGAGAGAATATACTGTGGATAAAATAATATATTTATTAGTGAGTAATGCAGTTACATTTATTTAAGAAATAAATAGTCATTACTCAAGGTCTAATAAATGTGGTGGATAAAAATGGAAAATAAAAGTACACGCCGTGTATATTAAATATACATGCTGTGTAGTTTTATGGAAAACAAGTACACACCGTGTATTAATTATTACACGCCGTTTAGTTTTTCCAATTGGGATTTTTAGGATTTAATATTGTTTTATTAAATGATATTTATTATAATCAGCATGGGCGCATGTCAAGGAATTAATAAGTCGACATGGGGGTTTTCAATAAGATTTAATGAAATAAATAAAACGTGTAATGCGTTTATTTATTGTCATAACTCTATTAACCTCAAACCTGATTATAAATATCCTCGCAACCCCAACATTTTTTGTGAGCCATTGTTGTGCACAACGGATTTGGAAATACTCTCAAGACAAGAGAGAATTCTCTTTCCACCAAGAACGCCCTCAAGTTACGAGAGCAAGATCCTCCACCAGATCAAGGTGGTCGAAGGCGGACATCGCAAGTGAAGGTTCTTCCACGCTAGCACCCGAAGATCTCTTCGGAGACATCCGGAAATACATGACACACGTGTGGATCACCGCTAGAGGAATCCTACACTTGGATTCTACGACGCAACGACAGATCACCGAATCGTGACCGGACACATCAACGAAGAAAGAATTCCAACGAGGTAATTCTTATGTATTAATTAAATTAATTATAATCAACATATGATGATCCTCCTCAAGGGTTCTGGGACTCATATTTTCTTTTCGTTCTTCGTTCTATCTCGAAGATTCGACGTTTTATATCGTGACAGATCTTGGATTGAACATTGTTTAACGAAAAATTAAGTTGGGAAAACCCACCAACGCGCTTCCTCTGCACCCAAAACCTACAATATCCATATCCTCTGGGGCAAGAATTGCAGTTACTAGCGATGGTTCCCCTTGTCGCTCGACTGCCATCGTTCCCCGAAATAGCTCTCTGTGATCTCTGGTTGAGGTAGAGGGTGATTTTGGTGACGACGGTGGTGACTGTACGGTCGGAACCTGCGGGATTCCCACCGTTTCCTCCTCCTGGATGTATCTGTGATGAGAAGTGGGAATCTAGTGGACCTCGCATTCTAGAAGGATGAGGTTGACATGACTTATTCTTACCTATTTCCTTAATTCGGTGAAGTGGGGGGAGGGTTCCGATGTTGACTCACATTCTGCTTCAGAATCTGAGAAGCGGGCCGGTTCAATCTCCATTTGGGCATTCCCAGGATTCTTCTTGTGGTGGCGATGACCCGCCCTCCTGCCCCTAGATGGCTCTTCGGGAGAAGGCTGGTTCTCGACATGTACTCTTGGGGTCGTTCTGATTCCATGAAGGAGAGGACATCCGCTTGAGACAGCCGGGGTGCGAGGGGAACCTGGGAAAATGTCGAAGGGAACATGGGAAGGACCTCCATGGACAGCACCTGAGAGGGCGAAGCCTCCATTGGAACCGGTGGGAGCATGGGGAGGACATCCATGCTTTGTGCGGGTGGAGTGAGGCTGACCATCACCCCTTTGGTTTCCAGGTCGAGGAAGACCTTCTCCATTTGTGGAAAAAACTTATGGAGGATCCCCACGTTGGAGGGGGACCAGATGGGAAATTCCTTCACATCAATGGTCGTGGGTAGGAGGAGGAATTCCATACCCAGTGTGATCGGCATGGGAAAGACTTCTGCGCCGAGTGTCACTGCCGCGGGGAAGGTTGTTATTTGGGTTGGGGGTAGCACGGGGCATACCTCCATGACGATCTTCAGAGCGGGGAAGGCCCACGCTCTTTGGAGTGGTGGTACAGGGAGGACCTTCGTACGGAGTGACACCACCAAGGGATGGTTCGCAACGATCAAAACTCGGGCCTGTGACCTAGAGAGTTGACCCAGCCTGCTTGTGGGGTGGCTAGGGCCTCGACCCCAGTCAGGCGTAGGGGTGTTCCTGCTCAATGTATGAAGGGGCTTCATGACAAACATCGGCGGTGGCTCAGGCGACAGTAGTTGTCGACGTCGACACGCCTTGATGGCCGCCCTCAGCTCGGGACCAACGTTGGTGTCGCGTCAAACGAACTGGTGTAGATGGTGTAGGGGTATAGCCTACCTTCCCTTCTGGCAATGCCGGACGGCGGCGCTGACACGGCCGGGTTGGGGACCTTTCCTAGAGTCCTTGGATTGAGACTCTAACCGGGCTGAGCCAGACCTCACCCACCTCATCAGCGTAAGGCGAGGAGTTGTCGAGGTGTTCCAGGTATAGTCTCATGAAACAATTGAACGTCGGGGCGGGGAGTAGGGGCTCCCTGCGCGGCCCTCAAGGGCAGCATTGACAGCGGGGCCTGGACACCTCCAGCTCCAGGCAGTCCATATCCCGAGTTGGGATTATTCCCTCGTCCATGTAATGACGTATGAGGTGGTTAATCACCCTTCGTTGGATGACTTCTGATGCGAAGAGGGGGCGTGGGCACCCCACCCTCGCAGATGCAGACACCGTTGTAGCAGTGGTGGAGCCACGTGGAGCGGCTGTGCTGCTATTGCCCCTTCCCCTGCGTAGGTGGGTGGACGGAGATCATTTCTCTGTAGCAGCAACCAGATTCTTGAGAAGCATGGAGATTAACTCGTCAGCACTAAGAGGAAAATATACCGACAACTAGTGCCTCAGTGTCATTCCGTCTTCTGTGGTCCTCAAGAGGGATCCACACAGACAATGTTTTAGAATGGAAAGCTCCACGTTCTACTGCCCCAAATTCTGGTGAGTTGCATGCCAGACCCGTTATTAGCTTGGCGGGACCCAACACCCGATATCTGGATCCGGTGACACGTCAATCTACTAGTGTCTCGAGCGCTACTAATCTCCACATTGAGGAGAAGACCTTCACGTTGGGTTCACTATTTCTATTTCTGATGCTTTCACCGGGGCACGCGAATCCATCCACTTGGGCGCGACAGGCGCAACTTTTGTGTTGCCCCGCATTCCCGCTTTCCAATGGCCGGCGACATCTGCTCCTTATTCATGGATGTCTGCTCCTTGATCGGAACTGGGATGATGGTATGTCGGTTCTTCCTTCCATGGATTCCTCCTCGGAACTCGTCACCTAGTTTGGGTATCTCTCATAGATTTAATACGTTGTTCGTGAAACTCTTCCTAGTGCCATATTTCCATGGACGCCGGTTAATTACACTTCTTCTGTCAGGAAATTTCAAAGGGTCTGTTCGGGGAAGCAACCTTCAGTTGGGGGAGTAGTCACATCGAGGCATCAGTAACGTGTTTGAACACTGGGGAATTGGCGTGTCTGTCTTTTGTCCCTTATTATAGGGATTCTCGAGGGCGCGGAAGCTTGAGGCATCCCACATCAAGCATGGGGAATCGTATGCCATAGGCATTTACCTGAGGTTTTCCTCAGCTTCCTATGTTTAACACAGGGTATGCCGCAAGTTTAACATCCAGTGGAGATGGATCAGCCTAATCAGGACACTAGCTGGAGTGGATCAGATTGAGGAATCCCCCTTGAGGGAATGCCAATATCGGGGCCAGCCTGTGGGCGGCTCCCCGAATGTCGTGGAGGGGAATGGGGTGGCATGATCTCACCAGGATGTGTCGGCCCGGATAAGAATCAGGATGCATGATGGAGAGTTAAATGATGTGGAGGGGGAATGAAATGGGACCATCGAAAGGGAAACAACGATGTTGGGCTTGAGACTCGAAGAGACTTCCTACATATCCCCGTGGCAGGGAATCAATGTTCGCGTAGTTCGGTGTGGTGCGCCGGAGGACCGACGTGAAGTTAGACCTTGGTCTGATGGGTGTTAGGCTTGATCCTCATGTTTTTTCCTACATACCATGCCTTATAACGGATCAAAGTCATCATAGTTCGGTATGGTGCACCAGAGGACATACGTGAAGGGGGAACTTGGTCTATTTGGTGATGGGCTTGAAACTCAGGGAGGCTTCCTACGTACCATGCCTTGACATGGATCAAATTCATCATAGTTGGGACTAGGTTGAATATAGTTTAACGTCACGTGGGACGGGGGTGAACCGACGTGAATGAGGTCGGACCAACCGGGTGATGGGATTGAACCTCATGGAGGCTTCCTACATACCATGCCTTGATATGGATCAAATACCCCATAGTTCGGATGTACAGTTTAGCATCATGTGGGATGGGGGTGTGTTAGATAAACCATGTGAATAAGGACCTTGGCCCAGCTGGATGGGGGGATTGAACCTCATGAGGTTTCCTACGTACCATGCCATGACCTGGATCAAAGGCATCGTAGTTCAAATGGGATGTGGGTGTCAGCGAACTGAGGTGAATAATGACCTTTGTCAGGTGAATGATGGGCTTGAACCTCAGGGAGGCTTCCTATGTACCATATATTGACATGGATCAGAGTCCACATAGTTTGGGAGGTGGCAGTGTTGGTGAACCGACATGAAGGTGGACCTTGGTCCGATGGTTGATGGGCTTGAACCTCATGGAGGTTTCCTAAGTACCATGCCTTGACATGGATCAAAGACCCTGTAGTTCAAAGGGATTCTTCAGCGAACCGACGTGAAGGTGAACTCGGGGGTCCACTGGTGGTGGGCTTGAACCTCGGGGAGGCTTCCTACATACCATGCCTTAACATGGATCAAAGTCCTCGTAGTTCAGGATGGTCACAACGACTTACCGCTGGACCGGGAATAAGTTTAACGTCATGTGGGACAAGGGTGAAACCGGATTTGAATAAGGCCGGAATGACCGTGTGGTGGGCTTAAACCTCATGGAGGATGCCTATGTACCATGAGATTACATGGATCAAAGACCCCGTAGTTCAGATGTACAGTTTAACATCATGCAGGATGGAGGAATACAGTTTAATGTCATGCTGGATGGGGGCATTTCCATGGTTGATGCTTACTCTAAGCGTGCGTGAGTCGTGCTCGGTGTGAGAAACAAGTGGCAGAAGAGACCTGAAGATCACGTCGCGAAGGGTGTGTCCGTGAGGAGCGAAGAGGGGCTTACGCATTAGGTGGCCCATGGTGCTAGGAATTACTCATGTATGGAGGGCCAATGTGTGGAAAAGTGCAGTGGGAAAGGGATTTGGGACCAAATATGGAAGGTTCCTTATTCCCTATCGCGCCCTCCACTAGCCTTGGTAGTGGGGAATTATGGAGGTGCATGGGTATTACCATCTGCAAGAGGGGCTAGGGGGCTTACACCAAGGAGGTTTCCCTTATCTCTTGGACATATGCCACTCTGATAAGGAGGATATCATCCCCTGTGTGGGTGATTCCATTCCCATGGAGATGAGCATCGTAAAGAATGTCTGAGCTGGGGGGACCCTGCGTGCGAGGCACGAGGTCAGGACACAGTTTAACGTCATGTGTTCAGGACGAGGTGCTTGGCAGTTCAACGTCCTGCATCTCGGACGAGGTGGGCTTACTCAGCACCCCTAGGACTTACATAACTGGTACCCCATTCTCTTGGGAGAGGAAAGGAACTTTCAATTCCGTAAAGGAGGGGGGAGGGGGGTCACAGAGAGAACCATTGAGGGGTCCATATTAGCATTGCTATGCGAAGAAGCAATAGCCGTTAGCGTGCCTATGTGAAGAATCATTAGGAGAAGTAACTCTACGGGTGGTGTCGTCCATGGGACTTCAAAATCACATCGTGCAAACCTGGAGTGTCGCACGGGAAGAGGAATTTCCACGAAAAGGGGTCCACAGGCAGGGACCTTGTGGAGCATGATTGCTTTTCATAGTGGAGAGAACTTGAAAAGGGGGTTCTTCGTGAAGAGGAGTGTCTTGGCCTTAGCATGTGGAAAAAGGGTGAGAGGGAGGTTCTTCGCGGAGTGGAAGGGTGTTCGCGGAGCACATCCTCACGAAGCGGAGGAGTCTTGCGAAGCAGGGTGCTGTGAAGCAGTGTGCTTCATGATGTACAGTGACCCTACCTTGGCATGTGGATCATTTGTACAGGACGGGTGTTTCGCGAAGCATAAACGCTTCACGTCTTCCCGGGTTCCCTTGGGAATCCCCTTCCTTCGCGTAGGCCCTTAGGCTTCGCGAAGGGAATCCCTCTCGGAATAGGGGCTCAAAACGAGACAAGACGAAGGAATCTTGCGACGCAAAAATACGTCATGGAGATCATGATTCCCGGGGTGAAGGGTGCTTCGCGATTCGGGAGCTGAGATGCCGAAAGGTCAGATTGTCCATCTCCCGAGCTCAGGGGGAGCTCAGTATTTATAGGCAATAGGCGCCACAGAGCAGAACTCACGCGGCGCGAAGGGGGCCTCAGTGGCTTCGCGATGGTTCGTGAACCTCAACCGCACTCACAGAGGGGTACCGCCTTCTCTGCTTCGCGGCAGGTCGCGAACGTCAACCCCTTCGCAGAGCGTTACCACCTCTGGTGCTTCTTAGTGGCCGCATTTCTCGGGGACCCTCCGCGATCGCGCTTCGTGAGGCAGCGTGCTTGCTTCTTTTTATTCTTCCCTTTGTGTCCAATATTTTGGCGCTAACAATACTTATATGCCAAAGCCACATCCACATGTTCATATCCAAACAAGAATGTATTTTCTTGATAAAGAACATACTCTATACTAACCAAAATTTAAGGATGTTTTTATATAATTTGTATCATCCCTTGGGTTTGTAATCATTTTCTCTATTCCTAATCAACAAAAATAACTAAACCATCCACTAACTCCAACTATAGAGACTCTATCCTTTTACATAGATCATTACATGATTTTAAATATAGTAACGAATCATATTACAAGCTAATGATCATAATGTCTAGTGTCTTGGATGTCAAGGTACGTAAAACATAAAACCTGGAACTAAATATTTCATTTCATAATTTAGTTTTCATAAATTTCCTCTAACATCCAATGTTCTCATAAATTTTCATATGATATCCTATGGATAACATGAACATGGTTATGATAATAAAATTCTAGTAAGGTAATAATCATAAGAATAATGCTTTAGCACGTGGGTTAGAAGGAATTACATAATGAAATAGAAAGACATAGAACATATGGAATCACAAAATATAAACATGGGATCCTATAAAAATGAATTAATAATGATGTGGAAGAAACAAAATAATTAATTTAGTAGGATTCAGGGCTCTCTTCACATAGAGGATCGATCACAAGTAAAGGTTAACTACCAAGACAATTGCCCATGGTAGCACGAGTCACAACTAACTGCAAATTCCATTACACATAATGTCTCAGGGGACTCATCATTACCCAATGAATTGGAGAACTATTTGGGATCACAAATAATAAAATTTTGAGTAATATTATTTCCATATAATGAATCATACATAATCAGTCATAAATAAATATAACGGTTACCCATGGAATGAATTGGGTATCATATTCATTACATAATGCATAAAAAATAGGTGTATCATAAAATTGTCCATGAAGGAAAGTAATTATATCACGAATGAACCTTAATAATGTATTATAGGCATTTATCATGATATTGTATGTCAATTTAATGTGATATAATGAAAAAATAGAATTTAAGAAACATTATATTTTAAACATTTTTGTGCGGTTTAAGGAAAATAATAAAGATCACTGAAAACAAATAAGGTAATAATATTTTATATAAAACTAGAAGTGAACTAAGAATTTTTTAGCAATAAAAATAGTGGGTTTATAAAAATAATTGGGGAATAAAAAATATTATAGGGTGCACTTTAAATTGGGTTAGAATTTAGGATGTTCTCTTAAATGGGTTTCCTTATCAATAATTATTGAGGAGAGAACCATTTAAAAACATTAAATTTCCAAAACAGAATATTAAAAGGGTCATGATACATGAATTTGGTACATATACACATAATTTATAATATTCTCATAAAAATATGATATAACTTCATTTGGGTAAAAAGAAATGTAGATCCACATAAAATAATAATGTAGGTTCAGGTAGAATCCCTTATCTTAAGTCTGAATGTGTCCTTCACTTGATCATAATTTCATGGATAATAAAATTGTATTCATAAAATAGTATGTATAAAACCTCTTATTCATGTTTTTGATTTTTTATAGACATATTATGTTCATTTGTGTCTGAGTCGTCTGGAATTGGGGATGGCCTCGTTGATTGATGGTTCAAACATTCCAATCATTTTATAACTCGTTTGTTCGTAGAATCGAAAACATCCAATGATTCGATATCCATTTGGACCTACCTTCCAATGGTAGGTTCTCATTTTTTTTGTGGACTGATGAGGCTTGGAAATTTTCATTGGTTGAGAGGATGGGAGTTCAGACTCATCATACCTTTTTGAGGGGTATTATTGTCTACTCTGGGACTCTCTTTATTGATTTAAGTTAAGTTTGTGAATCCTTATTACATTACCAAGTAAAAAATGAGCTTTCCTTTAGATCTGACAATCAATTATTGATATGTAGGATATTTAGAGAATATTGTTTATGTATTTGAGGTTCTTCATCGATATAGAATCATCTGTATTGGTTATAGATTCTTAGTCAATGGTATCATTCAATACATAAAATTCTCTTGGTCATTATGATGGCCATACTGGTTTTAAAGACACTCAGTGGGGCACTAGATGTTTATTGTCATTCAGAAGGACAAGTATTATTTTGGAGTTGGGATCGTACCCAAAGATGGGCTACTTACGTATCCTTTATTTAGAAAAGGAATCAGAACCCACGTAGTTCGAGTAAGGGAGTATGATTTTTATTCATGATTTATGGCTCAAAGAAAGATGTCATGATTACTTTTACACTCTAAGATCACGTGAGTCAGGCTCGGTGTGAGAAACAAGAGGTATTGGTGAAACCAGACAATTGTTCCATTAAAGATCCAATGATGTGGGGCATATATATATATGACTGCCCAAAATAGATGAATATTGTGTTTTACTTCAAGGAAGAAACCCATGAACAAGGTCCATATAGGTATATGTACTTTATGGAGATTTGGATACTCTAATATTGGGGCTTACTCCTAAAGAAGATTCCCAATTTAAGTGGGGGCATATGATTTTGTTTTACTCTTGAGAAGGAAGCCCAGATCAAAAGTAAATTAAGACTGGTAAAGAGAAATTAAGACTGATGCTTACTCCTAAGAAGGATTCCTAGGATAAGAGAACCATGGTTGGGGCTTACTTCTGAGGAGGAAGCCCATATTTTGGGAACTTGGAGACTGGGGCTTACTCTTGAAAAAGAAGCCCATGTTAAGGGAAGTATGATTAGGGCTTACTCCTAAGGAGGATGCCCAGATTAGGGGACATGGGGATTACTTTTAAAAGAGAATACCAAGTTAATGAGGACTTGGGGATTAATCCTAAGTAGTATGCCCAAATAAATGAGAATTTAGACTGGGGATTACTCCTGAAAAGGAGGCCCAACTTAAGTATTCTCTCTTCTTAAAGGATGAGGTTGAATAAATGAACACTCTAACTTTAGTGATGTAAAGTTGTGTAAATCACTAGTTTTTGAGAAATGATCCACATAATTCCTTTTAGATAAGAAAGAAAACAAAGAAATCATTCCATAAATGGATTTGGAGAGAATTCTGAAGGATTAATATTGAAGAGGATAGGTGGATAGGTGTTAGAGGGGTGAAATAGTCAGGTAGGGTACCCAAAAGAGAGGGGAGCGCAAGTACTGCATGGGCGTGCAAGTACTGCGTGGGGGCGCAAGCACTGGTCGGGTAGGTATACCTGCGCGACATCTAGGTACATGCATGGCATTCAATCCTTAGGGTAGAATTTGGGCGAATCTTGGCTCAAGAATTTTATACTAACCCTGGAGACTTCAAGAAGAGAGGTACGCATGTTAGGTGAAATGAGTATAGAGGCACCCAAGTGTGGCCATTTCCCTTAGGGTCTGGCCACCTAGGCGCGCAATTGTTGATGAGTTTCAACACATAGGACTTCCTCCCTCTCTTTAGATCTTCCTTTCTAGGTAAGAAATTACCTTAGAAGTGTTCGGAAGCTTTGAGAAGAGACTAGGGCACCGGGAGCTCAAATGTGAAGTTCTGGAATTTTTCTTCCTCGAAATGGGGGGCCCACAGGGGGTATTTATAGGCTAGAGAAGACCCTGGGAAATATTTACAGAGGGTGCGCCAGTCACCTGTGTGACCTTATTGGAACTTGCGCGACTCAAGTGCATTTGAACCTTTGTTCATGCCTTTGTCAATTTTTGATGTTTTTTCAAAGGATGAATCAATTTTGACTAAGGTATTTCCCTTTTTTTAGTCGTTAGACTCTGTGATGGAAAGAAGTGTCAAAAAATGTCCCCCCTCGGAGTTGGATTCGGAGAGAAAAGAGGATGTGACTCTGAGGTAAATAATGAAAAATAAGCATAGTTTTATTTTTACTATGATTATTATAAATAAACCTACAAACTTTGAATCTTTCCATTTCTCAATATTACCTAAAATTATACAATATGTATGTTTATTGAGCTGGAACATGACTTTTATTCAGAGTAACCTAGTCTTTTGTAAGAAGTTTAAAGTCGTGCATGTTGGACATAAAAATGATAATGTTTAAAGTCGAAATATCTTTGACCGAATGGATTAACATTGACTGAATTCCTTGAAAATTTATCTGGAAATATATTAGCATGTTCATATATGAGGGAAAATATTTAAACTATTACTTAAGAAAATTTGAATCTGAGGAATGATATGAAAAAAGGCTAAAAAGGCATTAGAAGAAGTAGTTCCTATGAATTAAGATACCATTATTTAAAAAACCCGTTAGGGGGTTGAATTATGCAGGTCCACCTAAGGGAATTGGCTGCATAGTCAAATGATAGTATCTTTTGGCTGACAGGTCCGTTAAATAGAATACTTATTCAAGGCCTCCTAAGGGAATGTGCTGCATAGTCCGGAAAAATAACTCTCAGAAATTTACATTCTATTGCTAAAAATCCAGTGGAAGTTTATGGGGATTCAAATTTTCCAAAGAATAGAGTTTGTTGTATGGAGAGAGGTACTTGAATATGGAGAAGATATTTCTAAACAATATTGTCCAAGAACTGGATGAATTTCACTCCTACAAAGGTCTGACCCAAAATTAGGGAAGAGAAATATAAACCATATACATGAATACTTTCAGATCATGAAAAATAACAGGAAACAAATAGGTTAAGGATGGCTATTTTTTGCGTATCCTTGCATATTTTTTATAAGAACAATAAGGAAAAACGAGGTTTTCTTCCCATGAATGAAGTTACCATTATCTGACAAACCCGTTAGGGGGTTAAATTATGTAGACCTGCCAAAGGACATTTGCTTCATAGTAAAATAATTGTATCTTTTAGATGACAGGTCCGTTATATAGACTGTTTACGCAAGGCCGCCTAAGGGCACGTGCTGCATAGTCAGGCAAAAGAACTCTCAGAAATTTGACATTTTGTGACCAGAAGTCTAGAAAAAGGGTATGGAGATATGAATATATTTAAGATTAGGATTGTGACACATAAAAATTGGTATTGCCCAATGTATGTAGAGATACACATATCAATGCTAACCATAATCATGTTGTGGTTGGGTCCGAAATTGAAATGCTGGACTTCACTACGTATCCCATAGGGATGGGAATCAGGCCATACGTAGTTCTTGAAATACAATTTGACGTTGTGTGGGACGAAAGTGTAATAGATATTAGTTTAAGGTCATAGATCTCAGACCATTATAATGAAAACATAGTGTGTGTTTTCATAGGGACTTTTCAGCTAGGGGACTGAAAGTGGAATTTGGGGTTAGGCCCAAAAGACTTTGGGCTGGATTCGAGGGACACTCAAGCGTTCCTACGTATACCATAAGGATGGTAATCAAGCTGCATGTAGTTCTTGAAATACCCTCTGTACAGATTTGGTTCGTAAAAGTGAAGGGTCAAAAGGGGACTTTAGTGCAATGATGGTTTGACCCATGATAAAAGGTTCAGGTATTGCCATGTATGAACATAGTCTTTGAAATATAACATGATTTAAAATCAATGTAAATAATGATTCCATCTCATGTGAAGACATCAAATAATGTTGTAGTTTATTGTAATACAAGAAAAAGGTGTTGTACAGTTTAACGTCATGTAGCAAGGACAAAAGAGAACCAATGTGAAGAGATTGGTTTTGGGCTTGAACCTTGGGAGGTTGCCTACATACCCATCCTGGAAGGCAAGGATCAAAGTCTGTGTAGTTCAATTAAATAATGAATTAGTGATCAAGTTGTTCTTGGGGACAACGACCTAAAAAATTGGTGTTGGGACTTACATGTGGTTAGCGGCCCAGAAATGGTGTTATGGTTGAAGTTTTCTCTAAGCTCACGTGAGTGATACTCGGTGTGAGAAACAAGAGGTAGAAACAACCATAAGGATTCACAGTTTAATGTCATGTAGGACATATAAAAGGACTATGCAGTTTAAAGTCTTGTAGTTAGGACTATTGGTTTTTCACAGTTTAGTGTCATGTAGCAGAGAGAAAATGCAGTTTAACGTCATGTAGGATGTATTACGGGATTTCTGTACATTTTAGCGTCATGTTGTTATGACGATGGGGACAGTATAGTTTAACGTCGTGTTGGAAAAAAGGGGGACTGTTCAGTCTAATGTCATGCAGTAAGGACAAAAGAGGACACATTTTAATGTCATGTTGGAAGTATTAGGGAAATTTTCACAGTTTAACGTCATGTTCGACGAAAGGGATTCCAATAGTTTAAGGTAGTATGCATGGACCGTTGGTTATGTAGTTTAACGTATTTCTGGACGTAAGGGACTACTGTACAGTTTAACATCTTATAGTTAGGAAGTCACAATTTAACATCGTGTTGGATGGAAGTGCTAATAGTTTAAAGTCGTATGCATGGACCCTTGGTGTATTTTTTGTTCATAAAAAATATATCTTCAGAAATCTGGCATTGGATTGAGTAGTGATGAGTTCTCCATCCATTGAGATAAAAGAATAAGCTCCATTGGAGTAGACCTTATGTATTGAATCAGGTACTTCCCATTTTGGCTCAAGCTTGGGAGGTTTCTTTGCTAGTATCATTGGAGTTCTATGAACCAATACCAATTCTCCCTGAATGAATGAATGAAGATGAAATTTTTTGTTGAAATCTTGTGCTATTCGATTCTGGTAGACTTCCAAGTGGTGCAAGGTGCACAATCTTTTCTCATAGAACTGTTCCAATTCATCCAATCACTTTTGAGATTGTTAATCTATAGATGACTGATCACAAATGGATACTCTGAGTGAGGGTAGTTGAACCTCAATTGGAAAAACTGCTTACGTTCCATATACCAATGAATATGGAGCTGACCGCGTTACAGTGCAGGTGGTGGTTCGATAAGCCCATAAAGCATGAAAGAGATTATCAGGCCATGATTTCTTATCTTTATCCACCATCTTTTGAAGTATATTTGACAGAGTCTTGTTGAAATCATATATCGGGCCATTGGCTGCTGCATGATACCGAGAGGAATGATTTGATTTAATGTTGTATTCTTGATAAAACTTCTTCACCTCAGATGAACAGAAGTTGGTTCCATTGTCCGTCAATATGGTATGAGGGACACCAAATCTGGTAATGATGTTAGACTTGAAAAATCTAACAATTCATTTAGAACTGACTTTTTTGAGGGGTATTGCCTCTGCCCATTTGGAGAGGAAGTCAGTAGCAGTAAGAATATACTTCAACTTCTTAGCTGTAGTCGAAGGATAAGGTCCTACTAAATCCATTCCCCATGTGGAAAATGGCCACGAGTATTTAGCTCTATGAAGCAAATATGGGGGTTGATGAATGAAGTTGGCATGTACATGGCAATGATGAAACTTCTTTCTGAAATCAACACAATCTTGCATCATCGAAGGCCAAAAATATCCAATCCATCGAATTTGATCAGATAGACTTGGTCTAGACTGATGGGCACCATAGACTCCTGCATGCACTTCTTTCATGACAGCCATTGTCTCTTCACCATCAATGCATCTGAAGAGAACTCCATCAAAACCCCTTTTGTAGAGAATTTTCTCTAGGTGATCTGGGCTATAATAAAGAGTGAAATTGACCACACATCTCCATACTTGTTCTTTTCCGGCTCTATCAGGCAGAAGTGTTCCATTTTGAAGGTATTCACTGATAGGTATCATTCATCCTATAGTACGACCATATGGTTTAGATATGGGACTAATTTAATTGATTTCCTCTGTTCTAGCTTGAACATAATGTGAAATTGTACGACTGTGGGCAATACTGATGGTTGTATCGTCCCGATTTGGATATTCCAGAGCTGTGGCTATATTATCAAGTGCATCAGCATGGAAATTTTGTGATCTTGGGACATAAGAAAATGCCGGTTCCAAAGGGAACTTCTCCATTAACTCTCTGACGTAATCATACAAAAGGTTTAGTTCTTCTGTTCGGATTGCGTAATCCTCATTGACTTGTTTGATTACCAGGTCTGAACCACCTTTCACTTTTAAGTGACAAAGTCGTTCTTGAAGCGCCAACTCCAATCCTACAATAAGATCTTGGTATTCCGCTTCATTATTTGTACCGCCTCCCAATAATGAGAATGAATAAGGTAAAACTTCATTTTCTGGAGAAATGAGCACAATTCCTAAGCCAACTTTGTTGAATTTAGGATTCTCTATTTTCCTCCCTGTTGGACTTCTGGAAGCACCAGCATAGTACATTTCCCATGTTGGAAAACATTCTTGAATAGATAATACTTCCTCATTAAGTAGTTCAATATCTGAAGATGTGTCTTCCACTTAAGGGTGTTCAACAAGGAAATCATCCAGAGCTTGGACCTTTATTTCCTTCTCAGAAACATACTGAATGCCAAATTGCTGCAAAATAACTTCCCACCTTTCCAAACGTCCTATAAGCATCGGACAACTAAGGATGAATTTGAGCAGGTTATTACGAGATACCATTTGGACCTCGTGATGTTGAAGGTAGTGTCTCATCTTCTGAACTGCAATGATTAATTCTAGGAAGCACTTATCAATACTTCAATATCAGGTTTCTGCTTCAAGCATAGTCCGACTGATATTGTGGAGGCTGTTTTCATTCCCAACATCATTCTTCTGAGCAAGAAAGGCACCCAATGATCGCTCTAAAGCTGACACGTAGAGGATAAGTGGTATTCCTTCAACAGGTGGAATTAGCACCGGTGGACTCAAGAGATATTTCTTGATAATATCGAATGCCTCTTGACATTCTTTAGTCCACTGGTAAGTGACTCCCTTCTTCATCAATTTGGTGAAGGGTAAACTTTTTCCGGCCAAATTGGCGATGAAACGCTGAATATAGGCCACGTTTCCTTGAAGTCCTATTAGTTATTTCAAATTTTGAGGAGGTGACATTCCAAGGATTGACTTTGTCTTCTCAGGATTGACCTCGATACCATAATGGCGTGTGAAGAAGCTAAGAAATTTTCCCGAGGTTACACCAAAAGCACATTTTAAGGTGATCATCTTCAAATTATGTTGCCGATGTTTGTGGAATATGATTATAAAATCATCCAAGTGATCAGAAGGTTTTTTGGATTTAACCACAAAATTGTTCACATAACATTCCACACACATCCACAGAAAGGGTTTGAAGATACGAAGCATGGCACACTGATATGGTGCGCCTGCATTTTTAGGACAAAGGGCATTACCTGATAGCAAAACACACCATGAGGGGATCGAAAAGTTGTAGATTCCTCATCTTTAGGAGCCATTCGGATTTGATTATATCCGGAATATCTATCCATGAAGGAAAGTGCTTCATAGCCAACTGTTTCTTCAATTAAGAGTTCTGTAATCAGAACAGGAAAATCATCCTTAAGACAATGCCGATTAAGATCTCTGAAATCAATAAAAATCTAATTTTCCCATTTTTATTTTTCACTGGGACAATATTATCCAACCATTTGGGATATTGAACTTCTCTGACCAAGTTAGCTTTGATGATTTTATCCACTTCAGCTTCAATTTTGGAAGCATAGGTTGGGTGTGTTCTTCTAGCGGCTTGATTGAATCCTCGATGTTCTTATGGAAAACCCAAACTATGGGTGGAAACATGAGGATCAATCCATGGAATCTCTGTATAGTTCCAGGCAAATATATCTCAATTTATCTTTAAAAAGGAAATATACATCTCTTGCTCTTCAAGATTCATAGACACACTAAATAAAGTGGGGAGTTGATCTTCTTTTGTACCTAGATTTATTTTTCTGAGTTCATCCACAGTGGGAAAGATACCCTATTCAAATGCTGGAGGATAATCCCTAAGATCTTACTCTTCTTCTTCAACATATGCTATTTCTTCTATTTCTACTTGCATAGTAAATGAAGAACCATAATTTCTATGATCAAGAGAGATGTTAAAATTTGAACATCTTGAAGAAGAAGCTTTCGTTTCCGACCCGATTGATGATGAAGGGTCTTCGTTGGGAAATAAAGAGGAGATGATGGATTGAGAATCGACATCATCATTTAAATCGGACATCTCTATAACCTCTTCTGGCCTGATTAGTGAAGTATATATTTGATGAATTTTGGCAGATGAAATGATGACATCTCCATTTGAGCCTTCATCATTGCTTAGTGAATCACCAATTTCTCCCATGATGTCTGGCTTCATTGCCGTAATTGACATTATGGTAGTTTCCATACGAGTATTTTGATTCGGGTCTATCCTATCAATTTGACTGATAATCAACACATAATCTGTACTCACATGTGTAAATGGGTTTACTGGAATCTTTTCCAAACCATATGAAGCATTAACCCTAGTAATCTTCCTTGTTGTGGATTTCTCCTTTCCCTTCATGTGATAGAATTCCGCCTCAATGTATTGAGATTCACATGTCTTGAACGGGGAATTATCACCATACAATGTCCCAATTTTACCATCGAAACAATATTTGAGACATTGATGGTATGATGAAGGGATAACTTCATGTTGATGTAGCCAGGGTCTTCCAAGAAAGATGTTGAAGGCTGAGTCTTGATCAATAACCATGAAATCTAAATTGGATACAAGATCTCTAAACTGTGTTCTGAGTGTAATTTTTCCCAGTGGTTCTTGTTCATTTTTATCATATCCTTGTAACATCTAAGTAGAAATAGATAAATCATATTTTTTAAGTCCCAATAGATGAAGTGTACGAATGTGGATGAGGTTAACTCTTGATCCATTATCAATGAATAATCTTCGGACGTATACACCATTGACCATTATAGATAAGTATAAAGGTATGATATGTCCATTAACGACATCATATTCATCTTCATCTACGAAAGATATCACTGCATGGAATTATGCAGGATTATTCTCAACATGGTAGGCTTCAGCTGCAACAATTTCAGTTTCAAACTCCTAAGGACTTAAAAAAGCCTCGATGAGTGCATCCCAAAGATCCTTTGATAAATTCAAGGCACCCAGAATTGATAACTTGGCTGGTACATGGGCCAAATGTTTCAATACATCATACTTTTGATCCAAAGTTCTGCGTTTCCGAATAGGAACATGTGGCTTCGCAGGTACCTTAGAGGAAGATGATTTGGAAGCTGATGCATCTTGTACCGGGACATGAGTTGGTAACATATCCATATTAGGATGATTAGACATATTATGTCTACTTACATGCTGAGAGGAAGAAGATGGAACTTTCAACTGATCTTCCAGAATAATTGTGCTAGCGCTGATTCTGTCTTTTGTGGAAGAACCTGATTGTTCTTGTTGAGCTCGTTGAAGGGCTCTGCCACGAGTTTCTGCCACATACACAGTTCTAGTAGGGGTCGAATTGGAATATTGGCCTCTGAAAGATCCACATCTTTTCTAGTATCCTGAGACTTGGGAACGTCCTATGATTCCTCTGTTTCCTACAGGGAACTCAGGCTCATCAAAATCAAAACGGCGACTGGCATAAGGATCTATTAAGTGAATCATATTAATAGAACTGAAGACTAACTCTTCATCCGATGAAGACTCTACCTGATTAGCCTATTTAGGTTGTGTCGTTTGGTGGGGTGGTTCCCGTGGCTTCGAAGTAGATGGCATAAAATCTTCCAGAGTCAAAGAAAACATGGGATTTGACCCATAATCATCTTCTTTTGATTATTCTTCTTTCATTGAATCATGCCGTTTCTTTTAGGATTTTCCCTCTGATGAAGAGGGTTTTGTTGCGGCATTCATGGAAGAAGACACAATTGGTTTTTCAATTGCATTCGCAAAATGGCAAGAGTTTTTTGATCATTTTTCGAACCATCCAATCATAATATTTTTGTGAATTTTTGTTCTTCACTTCTTTCCACTCACACTCCTCTTCTGGATTTGTTGTAGTAACACATTGTACTAGAGATGAAGAACCTTTCAGTTTGACTTTTCCCAAGTCAACCAGTTTCTGCTGGATGTCTTTGAAGATAAAACACTCCTGGATGGTAGTCCCCAACATCTGATAAAATGGGAAATAATTGGGAAGATCTTCATCTCCTTCCTTATTTGGCCTCTTGGGCCTTGGCAATTGAACCAAATTATTTTCCAGAGACGAAATAAAGTAACCAGGAACTTGTTCATTTCGGAAAGAGTGTGTTTTTCTCTTTAGATCCTCAAATTGTTTTCCTCTTTGATCTCTTTGATCGTCTTAACAAAACGTCCCTTGTTGTTGACACTCAGGAGGTGGAGCCCTTCGAGAAGATGAAGGCCTTGAAGTAGAAGAAATTATAGGTGCTTGTTTAAGCATAACTGTAGTAGTCTCTGATTTACCCATTATCCTTCCTCGAGCTGATGGAATTACACGATCTTTATCCTTAGTCTTTATAAGAGAGTCTACAATCTGTTGAGCGATTGAAGTAAGGCCTCAAAACCCTCTTGTGTATTTCATAGGGATCAACAGCGTGCACAACTCATCACGTAAATTTTCCACCCAGATTGGCAACAATTCCTCTTGAGGGAGTGATAATCTTAGGGAATATGTTATTCCCTTCCAGCGAGCAATGAAATCCGAGACCCTTTCATTCTCCCTTTTCTTACCATTTGTAAGATAAAAAATGGTTGTATTTGGAAATGTTGTGATGAATTGAAGAAGGAATTTTTTGTGAAGATCCTCCTATCCGGTAATTGACCTGGGTTGCAATATTGTGTACCAGACAAAAGCAGTTCCTTATAATGACTATACAAAACACCTGAGCTTAACTGCTTCTTGTTTCTTAAGGGTTCACATCATAGGATCGCAACGAGAAAAAAAATGTGTTAAGTGTTGCTCTGGATATCCAGAACCATTAAAGATTGGGAATGTGGGACTTGGAAAATCTGATGGGGGAGGAATTTCATCAACCCATTCAGGGTAAACTATATTTTCTGGTTGAATTTGAGCATGCTTTCCATCCATAGCTTCCAACCAAGCAGTTAATGATTCAATAGTAGTTATTAAATTTTTAGAAACATCTGGTTGAGATTGGACGAAAATAGGTGCAATGACTGGAGTTGGTAAAGATGTGGAAGATGGTACTACAACCAATGGAAGCACTTCCAATTTTTGTTTCACTTGAACCAAAGGATTAGACCTATGAGGTTGTAATGATAGAGGAGGATATTCTTGATCCATCTCAATAGCTGCAACAAAATCCATTTGCTGACTGACTCTAGCATGCTTAGGATAAAGACTGCCATGAAGTAGTTCTGCATTCAACCTCCTCAATTCCTTCATTTCTTCCTCTTGTTGTGAAAATTTTTTCTCTAGTGAGAGGAATTGGCCTTCTCCAGAGTAAGGGTATGTAACATGATTCTTGAATTTCCCCAGTGCTGGATCCCTTTTGGAGAGGGAGAAGTGGGTTACTTGAAGGATTACCTAGATTCTGGGAAATCCTTTGATTTCATGTATGCGCACCTTCTTCATTTGTGTCTGTGCGTACAAATTCTTGAGCAAGAACCTCTTCATCTGATCCCTCTGAGTGAACCACAACTGGTGGATCCACAACAACGGCATTGATGACATTGATTGATGTAAAACACATTTCATTTCTTCTATCAGCATTTCTGTGATATTTCATTCTTCCATGTCCCTGATGAGACATTACCTTTTGTTGATTTGATCCCTCGAGATCTTTTTGATGAATCATAATTTGGAGGTAATCTTCTGATAATTTTTCTCTTAATTTTTCTTGAGGCTTCTTCCCTAATTGAGAGAAGACTGACTTTCTCTGAGGGAGATATTAAGGATTTGAAAAAGTCCACAGTACTGGGGACTAGGGTTGTTCCTGCTCAACTCCTCAAATCCTACTTGTTGATTCTGAGGGTTGGGTTAAAAGAGTCCTCAGTCTGGCAAGATGGGGTGGTTCTTGACATGCTACATCTGAGACCTTATTGAATTCTCTCATGATATTTCGGACTTTAGTCCGGAAATTGACTGGATGCATCAACCAACACCCACTCTTATCACCCGGTTCAAAAGACCATTTGATGATTGCTGACACATATTCCACTTGGTGATGTGATTGCTCCAAACAAAAGGCATGTTCAATATTCTCATTTGCTTGATGCAGGAGTAATTCAACAACTTTTTCTTCGTATTCTAGATTTTGAGAAGGACTAGTTGAGGCCAGTACTTGAGCGAGCCTTTGATTACAAACGAAGCCCATTGACTGTGGCCGATTATGTGCAATAACATTGCATGAAACCATTTTTGGCGGGCTTTGCTGACTGGATAGTATAATGAAATGTAGTGCTCCATGAACACCCCATCCTTTGATATGAATATCAGATGGGTCATTGTAAATTATGAGGCTTAGTATTCTTAGTGCACCAAGTCATGAACGCTGAAGGGCTCTCTGTTGCTTTTCCGCCTTCGAATATCAAGAAATTGGGAGAGATGCCAAGTCAATTTGGCATTATAACCCTTATATTATCTATATATGATTTTCATACTCATCATAAGATAATATTTTCCTTTTCAAGTGTCAATGATTTTTCTATATATTAAGCCGAATATCATAATTTCTGGAATGTCATACTGAGAATCAGCCAAAGCCCAAAACATAACTGGCACTTCACCATTCGCCAATTTCTTTCTCATATTCAGTACATCCTCTTTATCATTCAATGTAGATTATTCTACCTGATTAGACCAAAGATGGTGCTTCCTTGTTGCTTCATCAGATTCACCAAGATTGGTAGAGAATTCACTGATCAAACTAGAAGATGCATGACATAGGGGTGGTTAGGAGAATGACCTACACCCTGGGCTATATTCTGATTGAGAAAGTATTTCACTTGCTATTGGGAAAGCATAAGACATGACTGGCTTCAAATTTTCAAGTTCCTCAAGATAAGAGGTCTTTCTCGAACTAAAATGTCCATTGGAACATTTTCCATGCAATGTGCATTATTACTGTAGAGAGGACTTTCGCAGATAAATTCATCATCATGGGGAGGACCACCATGGCGGGTTATAGAAAAAGATGAAACATTTTTCTCCTTGGTCATCTGGCCACACAGAGGGTTCTTGTGGCTCCCATCTGAAGATGAAACATCGAGATTGACCGAATTGTCAAGATGCAAGCCTTCATGAGGAAGTGTCTGAAGTAGACCTTTGGAAATAATGTCCCGATTATTGGGAACAGAGAGAGTAGAATCTTGAGTTGCAACCGATAATTGTCTGAGTGCATCAAGAACTCCAGCATCGAGTAAGGCCTTGTTACAGATTGGCCCTTGATTTCGTGACTGTGCTGGGCGGGTCTTCTTCTTAGAAACCTTCTTACTCACTTTAGGAACCACTTTTTGAAGAAATGTTCATTATGGGCAGTTGTCTGTGTCTTCTCAGGAGAAAGGATCAGGTTAGGCTGACTATCTCTGCTCAAATTAGGTATATGTGTCTGACTTGGTTGTCCATATGATATGGGGGAGTACGCCCCATAACCCTCTTGGACTGGAACAGATGTGTGCATCTATTCTGGAGTGAATTGTTTATGTGTCACTCTACTGGGAGGGATAGATTTATGTGTCTTTCCCTAAGATACTGCTGAAGCTATTATAATATCCTGGAGGACAACCATAATAAGAGCAGGGATTTGTTTCTGCTTGTTCACCATTGACAGAATGTGCTTGGTGACTTTAGCAGCTAGAACGGGGATATATATCCATTCCATACTGGGAGTAGGTGTATGTGTCTGCTCCAGTCCTCCTTTTCCTATCAGTGAATTCTGGCAGTACTCATGTGTGGGGCAGAGAGTTGAGTCTATCTCCTATTTGTTGCCGGAGCGGTCTGACTGACTTCTCCGAATTCTACCAAACGTGATTTTTGGTAGGCTTGATCAATACTAGCAGGTGTATGTGCCTTCTGATTACACTCCGCCGAACGTGGTTAACGAGATTCCTTCAATACTGATAAAAGAGGCTCCTGGAAGGATTGATGAGTGTAAGCAGGTGTATGTGCCTGTTTACCAGTTGTCAACACATTGGGTCGGCAGGCTCCATCACATGTAGTCAGACGAGCCTGATGACTATCCAATGATTTAAAAATAAGTGTCTTTTCATGTCTATAGTAATCCGCGGGAATTGCCTGGCAGGAGTGGCATGCTGCTGCCAGAAGAGTCTGCTGGATAGAAGAACTAAAACGGATGGGTGTGTGTGCCCGCTCATTGCTTTCCACCAAGTCAGGTTTGTGGACTTCTACAGAAATGGAAGAGATGAGAACCATCTCACTGTTAAACGGTCTTCGCCTCTGGTGGTTCGTCTTGCCTACTCGGGTTTGAGGAACCTGAGCTAAACGCCTAGAGACGACACCCTCATCATATTGAGGGCGCACTGCCACATGAGTCTGGCGGTGATTATTGGTGGGATTCCTCGGAAAGGACTTCTGTCTCCTTGAATTAAGGCCCTGAGTGGACTTTTCATTCTCCTCATCAAAATATGATAGGGAATGGTTGTTGAGATCCAAGGATAATGACCCGAAATGGTTAGAGACGGTGGTTAGCAGCGCCTGCTTCTTGATCACTGGTCATCACTGTCCAGACGACCAGGGTGAGTTTCTTACTTGGAGGGCTTGTTGGGCAGCCTCTAGAGTAGGAATGTTACCATGCTAACAGTACTCCTTAACTAGTGCATTCGATACCCAGCATTGAAGACACAGAGTAGGTGATGTCTTCCTCAGATCAGATGATGATCCAGCAGAAGTAGCAGTAGAAGCATTTACAGTTGAGGTTTCCACAGCATAGGCATTCACAGATGTGACCATAAGAAAATCCATTCTTTTAATGCATAAGATCTTGGAAAAGAGTTCATGTTTTATATAACATACATAATCAGGATATGTCCGGCCACTACACCTTTTGGATAAGCACATATGTTATTAATTACATTGTTGGCCCTTTCATTGAGTTTTAAATAGGGGCCTAACAAATAATAAAAACACCACTTTAACTTGGTTAAGGATTCACGTCAGGTTCACCATTTTTGGTTTCCTCTATTATTGGGGATGACCTCGTTGATTGAAGGATCAAACATTCCAATCGGTTTCTAATCGGTTTGTTCATAGAACCTAAATCATCCATTGATTCCATATCCATTTGGACCTACTTTCCAAAGGTAGTCGCTACTTCGTTGTAGACTAATGAGGCTTGGGAATTTGCATTGGTCGAGAGGATAGGAGGTCGGACTCATCACACATTTTTGAGAGGAATTATGGTCTACTCCAGGACTCTCTTTATAGATTTAAGTTATGTTCGTGAATCCTTATTACATTACCAAGTATGAAATGAGCTTTCCTTTAGATATGACAATCAATGATTGACATGTAGGAAATTTATAGAATCTTTTATATGTATTTGAGGTTCTTCATTGATAGATAATCATCTGTATTTGTTAGAGAATCTTATTCAATGGTTTCCTTCAATACATAAAAGTATCTTGGTCATTATAATGACCATACTGGTTTTAAAGCCACTCAGTGGGGCACTTGAAGTTTATTTTCATTTAGAAGGACATGGATTATTTCAGAGTTGGGATCATACCCACAGATGGGATACCTACGTATCCTTTATTTAGAAAAGGAATCAGAACCAACATAGTTTGAGTAAGGGAGTATAATGTTTATGCATGATTGTTTGCTCAAAGAAAGATGTCATGATTACTTTTACTCTCTAAGCTCACGTGAGTCATGCTCGGTGTGAGAAACAAAAGGTATTGGTGAAACCAGAAAATTATGCCACGAAAGATGAAATTATGTGGGGCTTATGTATGTATTACTTCCCAAAATAGATGAATATCGGGTTTTACTTTGGGGAATAAACCTAGGAACAAGGTCCATAAAGGTATATGTACATTATAGAGATTTGGATACACTAATCTTGGGGTTTAATCCTAAGGAAGATGCCCAAGTTATGAGGGGACATAGGATTGGGTTTTACTCCTGAGAAGGAAGCCCATATCAAAAGTAAATTAAGGCTGGTTAATAGAAATTAAGACCGAGGCTTACTCCTAATAAGGAGGCCCAGGTTAAGAGAACCATGGTTGGGGCTTACTCCTTGGCAGGATGCCCATATTTTGGGAACATGGAGACTGGGGCATACTCTTGAAAAGGAAGCCCAGGTTAAGGGAAGTATGGCTGGGGCTTACTCATAAAGAGGATGCCCATATTAGGGGACTTGAGGCTTACTCCTGAAAAGGAAGCCCAAGTTAATGAGGACATGGGGCATACTCTTAAGGAGGATACCCAAATTAATGATAATTTGGACTGGGGCTTACTCCTGAAAAGGAGGCCCAGGTTAAGGATTCTCTCATCTTAATGGATGAGGTTGAATGAATGAAATCTCTAACGTTAGTGATGTAAAGATGTGTAAATCACTAGGTTTTCAGAAATGTTCAAAAAAATTCATTCAAGATAAGGAAGCCAACAAGGAAATCATTCCATAAATTGATTTAGAGAGAATTATGACGGCTTAATATTAATGAGGAGAGGTGGATAGGTGTAATAGGGGTGAAATGGGAAAGAAGGGCACCCAAAAAGAGAGGGGTGCGCAAGTACTGCGTGGGCATGGAAGTACTGGTCAGGCAGGTATACCTGCCCGGCATCTGGGTACTTGTGCGAATTTCAACCCTTAGGGTAGAATTTCGGAAAATCTTGGCTCAAGCCTTTTATACTGACCCTAGAGACTTCCAGAATAGAGGTGTGCAAGTTATGTGGAAGGATTAAGGTAGCGCGCATGTGTGGCCATTTACCTTAAGGGATGGACACCTAGGTCCGCAAGTGTTGACGAGTTTCAACACTTAGGCCTTCCTCCCTCTCTTTAGATCATCCATTCTAGGTAATAAATTACATTAGAAGTGTTTAGAATCTTTGTGAAGAGACTAGGGAGTCGGGATCTCAAAGGAGAGTTATGGAGTTTTTCGTCCTCGAAATGGGGGTCCCACAAGGGGTATTTATAGTTTGGAGAAGACCCTGGGAGCAATTTAGAGATGGTGCGCACGTCACTTGTGTGGCGCGCATGTTACCTGCACGGCGCGCAAGTCACCTACGCGCCCTTATTGGAACTTGCGTGACTCAAGTTCATTTGATCCTTTGTTCATGCCTTTTTCAATTTTTTTGTTTATTCAAAGGATAAATCAATTTGGACTAAGGTATTTCCCTTTTTTTAGTCGTTAGACTCTGTGACAGAAAGGAGCATCAACAGTGTCTTTTTTCATGTGTTAAGGGTTACAATTTCATGGTGTGGGTGTCATGACCTGACCCTACCCGGGCTGGGGCCGCATCTACCCCAAGACCGCCTCCATAGGACAGGGGTTGGCGACCAGCGCCGAAGGAACAACAACTCGGGGTGGCCTTTGCCTAAGCACCTGTACACCCACACACGCAGCACACTCAATGAAAAAGTGAAGAGTAAAAAAGAAAAGTAAAGGGAAACTGCTATAAATAAACCACAAGAGTGCATCGACCTCTAAACAGAACAAGGTAAAAGCTGAATAGAAAAGGGGCAAAACACACGCCCAACGAAAAATTACCCCAACCTGGAAACATGTAAACAAAAAGAAACAGCTGATGGGTCTCCCACCTGGAACCCGGCCACGACCACCGCACGTGGTCCAAGCTCCCAAGCTCCTATGCTCAACTGAAGCCATGCTGCACCTGTCCATCATCTGTAAGGGCACACCAAGTGCGGGAAAATCCCAAGCAGGGGTGAGTATAAAAATACTCAATAGGATACCCCGAAGGCTCGAGGGAGCAACAAAAGAGGTACCGAAGGGTGAGAAGTAGAGCGAACATGAAAAGTAGAGGAGTACAACTGAAAGTGAAGTAAAGAGCCCAGCTCAACCCAACAAGAGAAAGGTAGAAGACTCGTCCAAACACAAGGAGCTATAAACGATGAGAAGATGAACGTCTCATCAAGTCTTCGCTACCTATAACAGGATAGTAGATTCATCCAACCACGAGAATCTAGAAACAGAAAGCACGTGGCATACCCCGCGCGTCTTCGCCTCTCCTGGAAGGAGAATAACCAAACCCAAGAAGTGGGTACTAGAACTAGGTATATACATATCTGTATGCTCAACAAATAACCCGAACAACGTCGTAAGGGGATCTCCATCCCGTATCTTAGAACAAGAAAAAAAGTAGACAACAGTCCCAGAAGTAAACTCCATCGATGCCCAGCATCCCGCACGTCTTCCCCGAACCCCAAGCCAAGGGGCTCAATCACCGCACCTCGACACTATCCTCTTTGGGCGGCACTGAATCACCCGCACGGTTTTAGGTTGCGTCTCAAGGACGCATCTCGGTGGGGGAAAGAGCTCCTCGTACTTGAGAGTTCTAGGGAAAGTCAAACCACACCTCATCACTGCCCTGCAATGGAGAGGTCTCATCAAAGTCAAGTCGTCACAACACTGACCCGTATAACCAATGGTCCCGCTCCGGTAATCACGGAGGAAAGCCATATACTAGCCTAGCAGAAAGAACTGATCCTGGAATTCCAACAGGTGTCCCACTGCCCAGCCCAGCTGGAGGGTAATTCATAACCAGATATTGGGTGAACCACTGCCCAGCCCCACTGGAGGGTAAACCCTAATACATCATCAGGAAACCCACTGCCCAGCCCCGCTGGAGGGTAGACCTTAATAAGATACTGGGTGACCCACTGCCCAGCCCTACTGGAGGGTAAACCATAATACACCATATGATGACCCACTGCCCAGCCCCGCTGGAGGGTAGACCTTAATAAATCATCAGGCGACCCAATGCCCAGCCCCGCTGGATGATAGACCTGGAATAAGTCGATAGGAGACCCACTGCCTAGCCCCGCTGGAGGGTAGACCTGGAACTAGATAATGAGTGACCCACTTCCCAGCCCTGCTGGAGGGTAGACCCAAAGAGGTCATCGGGTGACCCAATGCCCAGTCTCTGCTGGGGGTAAAACCCTAGAAGTCATTTAGCAACCCACTGCCTAGCCCTGCTGGAGGGTAAACCCGTTGAAGTCGATGAGTAACACACCGCCCAGCCCCACTGGAGGGTAAAACTCAGAACTTCTCTGGCCAACTCTACTAGAGGGTACAACACTAGACAACCGAACATGGAGTGAGTATCGCGCATCCACCCAACTCTAGAACAACTCGCCCCAATGGGTTTCAGTGCCTGTTCCATCACGGGGTGCCACTAGCACCGCTACCGGCTGATCTGTCGAGAACGAAACCAGGGGGAGACCACTCAACCCTGCTGGTCAAACAAACGAGCACAGAGCCAGGGGAAAAACTCTACCCTACTAGTCGAACAAATGAGCACAGAGGGACCCTCTACGTCGCGAGAGGTCAAAGTACAGAAAGTAGAACATGACACGCGCGTGGGGCCCACACGACGTGTGGCCCCAAGTCAACCCCAACCAAGCGCACGAATGTCTCAGGTACAAACCACACGTACCTCCAAGCGCTCCTGTATACTCATAGAGTATACCTCGTTCTAGCCCAAAGGCTATCGTGCACACGGCACCCAGCGTCAACGCGAAGGCGTGACGCAACAACTCCACCTCAAAGGCCCAGGCACGGCCAACCACCTCTTGTAAAACATTTATATCACTCCCCCACGAGTACACGATCACACACCAAGGGTCCGCTACAAACACAGTAGAAGATCTGCCCCCGGGGCACCTTCACATTTACACAAGATTGTGCAAGAGGCTCCGCAAAACCAAACAGATCGCACCATTGTAATCCTCGCAGAAAAAATGCGAGATCGACTACTTACTCGCCTCCAATGGATAGCCGACGAGAAATTCACCAACACCGCCTCATGCCCGAATGGCGTCCCGTGATCCCGAGCCTCGGCCCCGAAAACAGTCAGGTGCATCGCACTATTGAGATCCACTCGGGAAAACACGTCAAAAGCACTACTCACTTGAGTGTAATGGATATCCGAAGAAAAAGATGCATTCTGGCGCATCGCACACGAGCGGTGCTTCGTGGGACCCACAACCCAGTCCCGAAACTCAACGAACGGATAGCACCATTGCGATACTCTCGAAAAAGCACACAAGGTGGACTATTCACTTGTCCAAAATGGTCGCCCGGTGATAATGATGGAAAATCACCGTCGACGCCCAAACGACCCTCGTGGGCCCCGCACCATCGTTCGGAATTACAGCGGGCAGACTACGCCAATGCGATGCCCTCATAAAAAAACCCAACATCGACTGCTTGCACACCCCGAACGGACGTCCGAGGAAAAAGTTACAATACGCTGCACGCAGCTCAAAAGACAGGTAGTGGGGCCCATGCCTCAACTTCGGCCTCAATGCCTGAAACAACCCTGGAAGGCTCCGCCTCGATGCCAGGGTCCCAACTCCACTGACGGTGCTCAAAACAGACGTCGGACGCGTCCGCGCCGCCCAAAACAAGTATCTCGGGAAAAATGCGCATCCACATAAAGACATGTCGCGCCTCCGCGTCCCTGAGTTTCGGTAATTAAAAATTCCTGAAACCATCTGAAAGCATTACCCTCAATGCGAGGTTCGCGCTGCCACTAACGACACACAAAACGGATGCCCTTAGCCTGAAATACGGGCGTCCAAACATTTTAAAAACAAAAAGGGGGTTCCCCTGGGCCGGACCAGCCCGGTGCGGCCGGCCGCTGAACTGCGGACCATCAGTAGGGCCCGGTCCAGCCAGACCCGCGGGCCTCCGCACCACGGCCCACCCCCTCCCTCTTGAGACGTGCTGCGTGCGGGTTGCTCCACTGACCGGCCGGTTGGCCGGTCCCATCCACACGGAGACCCGCCTATGACGGGTCTCGGTCTCCCCAGCGGGGTCGCAAGTCGTGACCCCGGACGTCCCCTCGCCGACGCTCTCTCGCCGGCTCCCTGCTCCACCGTGATGTCGCGGGCTTCTAGCTGCCTTGCTCGGCCACCTTCGCTGATGCCCAGACGGACCCGCCTTCGCCAGTAAGACCGCCGGACCGCCGTTGGGAACCCGCCGCCGACGCTGGTTCTCACCGGAAAACACCAAAAGCCTCTCGGAACTTCGTCGAATCCCTACGAACACCTCATAACTCGAAAATTTGATCCGAAAAGTGATACAGAAACCTCATATCGAATCCTACGCAACTACGGGCTTTGCTAGATTGTAAAAGTAGCGATTCGATGCAAAATTTATGCATCCAATGGAGGTGTGGCGGTTTGAAAATAAACACGCGATCATACCTTGTTGGGCTTTGCCCGGTGCTTCTCCGCGAGGGATCTGCCGCCGCACCGCTGCCTTGCTGGAGGGGAGGAGGGGAGGAGGAGCTTCATCTGTCGTTGGGAGCTTCTGGTTCCAGGTAAGAAATGGGAGAGGAGAGGTGTGTGTTAAGTGTTTAAATAGAAAAACACTTAACCACACGCCCGACGGCCCGAACCCGAACTCCTGGCGGGGTCGGGATTAAGCCTCCCCTAGGCTAAACACCACCTCCCGAGCACAATAGAGTTCTTGTAATTTTAATCCAAGTCTCCATTCAAAAGTTATTAATCTCAATGCCTGAGGGTGCAAAATAACGAAAATGCCCCTGGGGCCATTTTTCACAGACGGGCCGCGCCCGCGAAACATACACCCCTCCTAGGGTAAACGGCACGCTCCGAACCCAACGGTGCCCTCAGTTTCCCAATCCGAGCCACCGTTTAAGAGATACTTGAGTTTAACCATTAAACGAATAAATTAATTAATTAATTTTTCTGTTTAACGTTCCGGAAGCGAGCGAGGGGTCCAAACATCCCGCGCCGACAAGTTTTATGTCGTTCCTAGGGTAAACACACCATTCCGGACCCATACGTACACTCGGATCTCTGATATGAAGCACCGTTTAGGATTTATCCCATTTATTTTTCATTTCCAGTGTGAACACACTGAAAATTTAATTCCGGCCACTCCGGGGCTCGGAATCGCACGCTGTCTGAAGGCGCCACTCTAGATTATCATAAAACATATTCCAAAGTCTTTCTCAGAAAAAACTGGGTTCTTACATCATTCCCTCCATCAATCTTTTCACCCTCGAAAAGCAAAACCAGGGAACAACATAGGGTACTAAGCCTATACCAGGCTTTCCCATACCTAGAAGAACCCACACGAGCTCTGCATCACCGCACACAGACCAAAGGATTGATCTGTTCATGCGAGGTCGGACCTTGCCGATGTCGTGCACCCACTCCAGACTTTGGGGTTAGGGCAAGGCGATAAGGTACCTCGCCATCCCTTTCATGGTCTCAAACAGCCTGAAGGCTCTCGGGGGCAGCTCACCTCCCCGAACGAACCTCTACGTCGCATGCTGCGACTCGATTCACCGCCCGCACCTAAAACAAGGCCCAGTGATTCCCTCCTTCAGAATATCCATATGGTGAAACACCCAAGGATATCTAGTCACGCAAGGTTCCACAGTCGATGCTCTCTTACACGATCAAAAGGCGAAGGATTCAACACCATCGACTAGAGGAAAAGGTCTCATGACATTTTCTATACCAAAATAGGGTTACAACCGACCCCCTGCGTCACCCTAGTAACACCTCAAACAAGGAGCAGGGAGATAATAATTTCACACGTAGAGTCTAACAATTATACTATAAGAAGTAGAAGAGTCGCAAGGGGTACCTCTCACCATCCCATGCTCTGCAGGATAGTAGACATCTAAAGCTCGTGGCTGTCCGTGGTGCCAACTGTCAGCTCCCGGAGCCTGATGTGGACTGCCTAGTGGTGATGGGAAGACCTCATAAAGTAGTCCCCCACCTCCAACTCCTCCCGCTCCTCTGCTAGCACCACCTCTCTGGGCACTACTCCAGTCACGGTGCTGCCTTTGTTGTGGTGATGCGCCTGTTGCCTGCCCGGAGCTCTCAGCAACTCGGGTCGGGCAGTCTTGTGGCAAGTGACCTTGATCATCACAAGCATAGAACCGACTCTCTCTTGGCTTCACTGGTTCCCTCCGGTGCCACTGTGGCGTACGACCATGCCCCTGAGTCCAATTGTCAGAAATCCACCTTCGTCGAGGTTCTGTCATCCGGTTCCTGCTCTAGCACCCCAGCATATGTGGAAATGCCCAAGGGTACTATGACAGCACATATCTCTTAGTGGAGACCCTGCTCAAACTTCCGCACTCGGATGTTGTCATCATGGACCAATTCCGGGTAAAAGTGTGTACGGTCTGCAGAACTAGCTGCGTACTCGGCTACCGTCATCCCTCCCTGCTAAAACTGTAGGAGCTCCTGAATCCGAAAGGAGCGCAAGCAGGATGGGAAAAACTCCTCATGAAACAACAACTGAAAGTCATTCACCGAAAGCGATGACTCGTCAAGAAACTGAGTCACAGACTCCACCAACGCCAAGCTGCTCCACGAAAAAGGGTGGCTTCCAAAGCCACTCTCTGATCTGCCAGTGTCTGCACAAGCCTAAAAATGGGAACCAATGTCTCTAGCCAACCCTCTACTACCTGAGGGTCTGGCTCACCACTGAACCTCATCGGTCTCTGCCGCTATAACTCACGGAGCGCGCTCAACCTGCTCTCAAGCTCAGCCTGCTCTACTGAAACTGCCTACTGCTCAACAGGTGGGGGTGCTGCTACCGGCCCACCCGAAGAAAGGGGCTCGCATGATGGGTCCTGGATTGTGGCCTCGTAGCTCACAAGGTCTTCGTGACGCACCAAAGCTGGTGTCTTGGCTGGTTTTCTTCGCTGAGACATCTTGAATATTATCAAGGAGTGTTGTGGTCTGATGAGCATACTGTATATACGAACAACAAAAATGATGGGTAGCTAACTCAAGAAGGATAGTCAAGACTCACTCCTATGTGATGCACAAACAAATTTTCCCTGCAACAAGTGTCTCAGCATGCTGAGTCGACAAGCGGGTTATCAAGTTCCGGGTGAATGGATACGTCGGGCGCCGCACCATCACTGGACTCCATGGCCTGAGAGCCGCTCTCGAGAAACGTTAACACTGTTGACCTAAATCCCAACCAATTCCTCTTTTAGGGATGTCCGCACAACGTCCCAAGGAATGAACAACCTCTGATACCACTTTGTCACGACCCGACCCTACCCGGGATCGAGCCGCAACTACCCCAAGCCTGCCTCCATAGGCCAAGGGCTGGCGACCAGCACCGAAGGGACAACAACTCGGGGAGGCCTTTGCCTAAGCACCTGTACAACTACACATGCAGAACACTCAATGAAAAAGTGCAGAGTAAAAAGAAAAGTAAAGGGAAATTGCTATAAATAAACCACAAGAGTGCATCGACCTCTAAACAGAACAGGGTACAAGATGGAAAGAAAAGTGGAAAAACAAGCGCCCAACCAAAAAATGCCACAACCCAGCAACAGGTAAACAAAAAGAAATAGCTGACTGGTCTCCCACCTGGAACCCGGCTACGACCACCACACGCGGTCCAAGCTCCGAAGCTCCTATGCTCCATTGAAGCCATGCTCTACCTGTCTGTCATCTGCAAGGGAAAACCAAGTGCGGGAAAATCCCAAGCAGGGGTTAGTATACAAATACTCAGTAGGATACCCTGAAGGCTCGAGGGACAAACAAAGGAGGTACTGAAGGGTGAGCAGTAGAGCGAATAGGAAAAGTAGAGGAGTACAACTGAAAGTGAAGTAAAGAGTCTAGATCAACCCAAAAAGATAAAGGTAGAAGACTCATCCAAAAACAAGGATCTAGAAATGGTGAGAAGATGAAATTCTCATCGAGTATTCGTTACCTATAGCAGGAGAGTAGACACATCCAACCAAGAGAATCTAGACACGTAACGCATGTGGCATACCCCGTGCGTCTTCGCCTCTCCTAGAAGGAGAGTAAACAAACCCAAGAAGTGGGTACTAGAACTAGGTATATAAATATCTGTATGCTCATCAAGTAACCCGAACAACGTCGTAAGGGGATCTTCGTCCCGTAGCTCAGCCCAAGAAAAAAAGTAGACAACAGTTCTAGAAGTAAACTCCATCGATGCCCCACATCCCGCACGGCTGCCCCGAACCGCAAGCCAAGGGGCTCAATCACCGCACCTCGACACTATCCGCTTTGGGTGGCACTGACTCACCCGCACGGTTTTAGGTCGCGTATCAAGGACACGTCTCGGTGGGGGAATGCGCTCCTCGTACTTGAGAGTTCTAGGGAATGTCAATCCACACCTCGTCACTGCCCTACAGTCGAGAGGTCTCCTCAAAGTCAAGCCGTCACAACACTGACCCATATAACCAAGGGTCCCGCTCTGGTAATCACGGAGGAAAGCCAGAGACTAGCCTAGTAGAAAGGACTGAGCCTGGAATGAAAACTGGTGTCCCACTGCCTAGCCCAGTTGGAGGGTAATTCATAACCAGATATCGGGTGACCCACTGCCCAGCCCTGCTGGAGGGTAACCCCTAATACATCATCAGGCGACCCACTGCCCAGCCCCGCTGAAGGGTAGACCTTAATAAAATACTGGGTGACCCACTGCCCATCCCTACTGGGGGGTAAAACATAATACACCATCCGACGACCCACTGCCCAGCCCGTTGGAGGGTAGACCTTAATACATCATCAGGCGACCCACTGCCCAGCCCCGATGGAGGGTAGACCTGGAATAAGTCGACAGGCGACCCACTTCCCAGCCCCGCTAGAGGGTAGACCTGGAACTAGACGACGGGCGACCCACTGCCCAGCCCTGCTAGATGGTAGAACCTAAGTGGTCGTCGGGTGACCCACTGCCCAGTCACTACTGGAGGGTAAAACCCTAGAAGTCAGTGAGCAACCCACTGCCCAACCCTACTGGAGGGTAAACCCATAGAAGTCGATGAGTAACCCACTGCCCAGCCCCACTGGAGGGTAAAACGCAGAACTTCTCTAGCCATCTCTACTAGAGGGTACAACACTGGCCAACCGAACACAGAGTGGGTATCGCACAACAACCCAACTCCAGAAAAACTCTCCCCAAAGGGGTTCATCGCTTGTTATATCACGGGGTGCCACTAGCACTACTACCGACCGATCTATCGAGAACGAAACCAGGGGGAGACCACTCAACCCTGCTGGTCAAACAAACAAGCACAGAGCCAGGGGAAAAACTCTCCCTGCTAGTCGAACAAATGAGAAAAGAGGGACCCTCTACGTCACGAGAGGTCAATGTACGCAAAGTAGAACACGGCACGCATGTGGGGCCCACACGACGTGTGGCCCCAAGTCAACCCCAACAAAGCGCACAAATTTCTCCAGTACAAACCACACATACCTCCAAGCGCTCCCGTATACTCCTAGAGTATACCTTGTTCTAGACCAAAGGCTATCATGCACACGACCCCCAACATCAACGCGAAGGCGTGGCGTAACAACTCCACCTCAAAGGCCCAGGAACGGCCAACCACATCTTGTAAAACATTTATATCACTCTCCCAAGAGTGCGTAATCACACACCAAGGGTCCGCTACAAACACAATAGAAGATCCGCCCCCGGGGCACCTTCACATTTCCACAAGATTGCGCAAGAGGCTCCGCACAACCAAACGGATTGCACCGTTGTAATCCTCGTAGAAAAACACGCGAGATAGACTACATACTCACCTCCAACGGATATCTGACGGGAAAGTCACCAACACTGCCTCACGCCCGAACAACGTCCCATGATCCCGAGCCTCGGCCCCGAAAACAGTCGGGTGCATCGCACCATTGCGATACCCTCGGGAAAACACGGCAAAAGCACTACTCACTTGAGTGCAACGGATATCCGAAGAAAAAGATGCATTCCGGCGCACCGCACATGAGCGGTGCTTCGTGGGACCCGCAACCCGGTCCCGAAATACAACAAACTGATAACACCATTGCGATCCTCTCGAAAAAGCACACACGGTGGACTATTCACTTGTCCAAAACAGTCGCCCGGTGATAATGATGGAAAATCATCGTCGACGCCCAAACGACCCTCGTGGGCCCCGCACCATCATGAAGAATTATAGCTGTTGGACTATGCCAACGCGATGCCCTCAGAAAAACACCCAACATAGACTGCTCGCACGCCCCGAACGGACGTCCGAGGAAAAAGTTACAAAACGCTACACGCAGCTCAAAAGATGGGTCATGGGGCCCACGCCTCAACTTCGGCCTCAACGCCTAAAACCACCCTGGAATGCTCTGCCTCGATGCATGGGTCCCAACGCTACTGATGACGCTCAAAACAGATGTTGGTCGCGTCCGCGCCGCCCAAAACAAGTATCTCGGAAAAAACACTCGTCCACTTAATGACATGTCGCGCCTCCGCGACCCCTCTTTTCGGGAATTAAAAATACCTGAAACCATCTCAAAGTGTTCCCCTCGATGCGAGGTCCGTGCTTCCGCTGACGGCACGCAAAACGGACGCCTTTTGGCCGAAATATGGGCGTCCAAACATTTTAAAAACAAAACGGGGGTTCCCCTGGGCCAGACCAGCCCAGTCCGGCCGGCCCGCTGAACCGCGGCCCAGCAGCAGGGCCCGGTCCAGCCAAAACCGCGGGCTGCCGCACCGTGGCCCGCACCATCCCGCTTGACCTGTGCTGCACGCGTGTTGCTCCACCGACCGTCCGGTTGGCCGGTCACGTCCACGCGGAGACCCGCCTATGGCGGGTCTCGGTCTCCCCAGCGGGGTCGCGAGCCGCGACCCCGGACGTCCCCTCACCGGCGCCCCCATCCAACGCTCTCTCGCCGGCTCCCTGCTCCACCGCAATGCCGCAGGCCACAAGCCTCCCCGCTCGGCCACCTGCTCTGATGCCCAGACGAACCCGCCACCGCCTGGAAGACCGCCAGACTGCCGCTGGGAACCCGCCACCGCCGCTGGTTCTACCCAGAAAACACCAAAATCCTCCCAGAACTTCGTCGGATCCCTACGAACACCTCATGACTCAGAAGTTTGATCAGAAAAGTGTGACAGAAACCTCATATCTTATCCTACGCAACTACGGGCTTCGCTCGATAGTAAAAACAACAATTCGATGCAAAATTTATGAATCCAAAGGAGGTGCGGGGGTTTGAAAATAAACGCGCGATCCTACCTTGTTGGGCTTTGCCCGTTGCTTCGTCCCGAGGGCTCTACCGCCGCGCCGCTGCCTTGCCGGAGGGGAGGATCTGAGGAGGAGCTTCCTCCATCATTGGGAGTTGCTGGAACCAGGGAAGAAAGGGGATAGGAGAGGGGTGGGTTAAGTGTTTAAATAGAAAAACACTTAACCACCCGCCCGACGACCCGAACCCGAACTCCAGGCGGGGTCGGGATTAAGCATCCCCTAGGCTAAAAACCACCTCCCGAGCACAAAATATGTCTCGAAATTTTAATCCGAGGCTCCGTTCAAATGTTATTAAACTCAATGCCCGAGGGCGCAAAATTACGAAAACGCCCCTGGGGCCATTTTTCACAGACGGGACGCGCCCACGAAACATACACCCCTCCTTGGGTAAAAGGCATTCTCTGAACCCAACGGTGCCCACAGTTTCCCAATCTGAGCCACCGTTTAAGAGATACTCGAGTTTAACCATTAAACGAATTAATTAATTAATTAATTTATCCGTTTAATGTTCTGAAAGCCAGCGAGGGGTCCAAACATCCCGCGCCGACAAGTTATATGTCATTCTTAGGGTAAACAACCCATTCTGGACCCATCCGTACACACGAATCTCTGAACTAAATCAATGTTTAGGAGTTATCCCATTTATTTGATGTTTCCAGTTTGAACGCACTGAAAATTTAATTTCGGCCACTCCGGGGCTCGGAATCGCCCATCGTCTGAAGGCACCGCTCTAGAATATCATCAAGAATATCCCAAAGTCTTTCGCAGCAAAAACTGGGTTCTTACAATGTGAGTGTTTGTTTCCTTGGTTTTTATGATTGGTTTACTTATATAAATATAGTGATAGATCTGTAAAATAAGAATGGTTCAACAGAATTGGAGTTATTTTTTATTAGTAACATAAAGTATATAACATGATAATAAAATTAATTTGGTCATTTTGAGTGAATATGAATAATTGTATACAGCTTTAATGACAACCATTTAGATTAATTGGTAGTTTTTTATAACATCCAACACATTTATCTTTATAAATTAATATCAGCTGTATAGAATATTCCCAAAACATACATTATAGATAATACATATATTACAGTTTACTTCAACACTCAATATTCTTTCATGATCAGAATTGAATATAGTAATAGAAATTGAAACATGTCATCCTTTAATGTAGTAAATTAACACATCTCATATAGTGTTTTTATTCCTTGTATAAAAGGAGGGGAAAGAAGAGATGATAACGAGTTATTACATTATCATAAAATAATTATATTACATGTAAGTTAATGGAGTTATCATATCATTTTGTTGAATGTAGGTGGAGAAAGAAAAAATAAAACCATGGAACTTGAAAGGAAATAAAATAAATCAAATGATAAATTTACCTCATGAATATATCTTCTTTGAGAACCACTTTAGAGGAAAGGATTTGAAAATTTTAAGAGAAACAAGTATGATGGAAGTGGTTTAGGGGATTAGGGTGAGATTTTATCAGATTTTAGACTAGGAAAAGGCTTGAGAAGAGTGAAGAGAAGTGGGAGTGATCGCGGGTTTTATAGTGTAGGAGAGGGTGGTTTTCTCAATATTTTATTCATTATAATATTATTTTTCTCAAAATAGAATATAATATTGATTATTGAGAAAAAAATTAGTAATATGTGCATGTGAGTTTAAAACAAAGGTTCTTACTTCTGCCTCGACTCAATATATTGTGTATTTTACAAATAATGCATATATTCAACAAATTAAAGTATTTTACTATTAAAAAAGATTCAAGTATTTTAGAAAAATCTACAAACTTCACCCCATCCATTTTTGAAGTATATAATTTTAAAATGAACTCAATTGTATGAAAATAATTTCATAAATATGTGAAATTTATGTTTTAATTAAAATCATAATTTAATTAAAAAATACAAATATCAAAATTAAAACTATCTTTCTAACACATTGAAAAATTAATTAATTAATCTTAAAATTATCAGATTATCAGAAGTAATAAAAACACTTATTTATGGATACATTTTATGAAAATAAATATTCTTTTAAATTATATATTTAATCATAAAATTGAAATTAAATATACATGACTCAAAAAAATACCAACACTATGATTATATCATATTATTATTTATAATAGTGACAAATTTTATTTAAACCTTCATTGGTATTGTTAATTATTCACTAGGATGATGTAGTATTCACATGGATCATATTACTATTCATAAGGTTAACATTACTATTCATAACAGTCATTTACTATTCACCAAAAATTAATTTTGTCTTATCGAACTCCAAACATTTTACTTATCGCAATCGGGTATGTCATATTTTGAAATTTAAATCACAGAACTGAAAATATTATGTTTTATGATCTCATGATACTTATTAGTTCATTATGTTGTGATTTAATGTTATAATACTATATGATAATATGAAGGGAATTTCCATTTATTAAACATTGGGTCATTACATTCTTCCCCCATTAGAAAATTTATCTCTCAGAATTCTGTTTTACAATCTATAACATAAACAGGTGCTGATAAATTTCCATCATTGCATCCCCCAGTTCATGTGTTTCCTCTTTGTACTTATGGTTCAGCCATAGTACATTGACCAGGTGAGTAGTCATGTTTCGTAGAATATTATCTCTATGATATAAGATCTTCATTGGAAACACATAAAAAAGATCATTCTCCAACTATAACACCACTAAAGATAGTATATCTGAAGGATCAGGTATGTAATTTCATAAGAGGGATACATAGAAGACATCAAGTTCTATGGACATGGTAGGTGGATGTTCTAGTTGATAGGCCACAACTCTTACCCGATCCAGAATATTGAAGGGGCCTATGTATCTAGGACATAACTTTCATTTCTTCCCAAACCTCTCACCCTTCTTTTATTGTGATATACGAAGGAATACCATGTCAGCAACTTTAAACTCATGGTCTCATCGACGATTGTCTACATAGATATTTTCTCAAAACTAGGATACCTTGATGTGTTGTTGAATGGTTTTCACCTACTCCATCATTTATTCAACCATTTTATATCCTAGAATCTTACGCTCATGAACATCATCCCAAAATGTGGGTTTTTTTCACCTTTTCCCAAAACGGGTTTCATATGTATCCATTTGGATTCTAGAGTAGAAACCTTTTCTTGGATAATTCAACAAGTGGATGATGTGGGTCTCATAATCCTTTTATTTCCATTATTAATGCTCTAAACATTTCATCTAGTGTTAGAATAGTTCTCTTGTATTTTCCATCATTTAGTGGATAGTTGGCCATACTAAAGTTTAGTTCAATGCATAGACCATGTTGATGACATTTCTAGAACATCGATGTGAATCTAAAATCTCTATTAGAGAAAAAAGATATTGTTACTCCATGAAAACTTAAATACTCTTTGAAATATATCCATTCATGTTAATAAAAAGATATGTCCTCTCGAATTGCAGTAAAATGAGTTGTCTTTTTAAGAAGATCCACAAAGTCCCATATAGCATTGTTTAAACTAGATATCCTTGGAAGTCAAGTGACAAAGCCAATGATGATGTTGTCCCACTTCCATCTTGCTATGGGTATTGGTTGCATCATCCCCTTAGATATCTATCTTTCAGCCTTAACTTTTTGATATACCAGGCACTTTGATGTACATTCACCAATCTCTTTATTTATATTGTTCAACCAAATGATTTCTCAAAGGTATTAATACATAATTATACTCCCTAGATGAATAAAGATGGTTGACCTATAAGTTTGATTAAAAATATCATTTTTTATCTCTAGAACATATGGTACCCATAATAATGATCGAAATAATATAACTACTTCCTTGTCAATATTGGACTCATATGATTTCTTATTTATGATAGCTTCCTCCAATTTTTAAATTTTCACATCACTTCATTGAGCATCCATTATATTACTTATGAGGGATGGTTGAGAAATAACTTATGAAAGGATTGATGATGGTCCTCCCTTAATGATTCCCATATCTATACTCTTATAATCTATGAATTTCGGATCCTTTTTAACTTTCATCATTGATAAAGATACAAGATCATTCCAACATTGAGAATCCCCCACCTTATTTTCCATACCGGGATGGTAGTGGACTAAGTAGTTCTAATATTTTATGAAATCTAAGCATCATCATTGGAGACTTATCTTTAGAATTAAATATATATTTTAGACTTGTTTGATGATTATATATCTCACACTACTTCCCATAAAGATAATTCCTCTTGATTTTCAATTCAATGATTGCATCTACCAACTCCAGATCATGCTTGGAATATTTTTTTATCATGGATTTTCAGCTACCTTAGGTAAAAGGCTATCACTTTATCATTTTGAATTTGTACACATCCTAATCCATTTTTGAAGTAACAATGTACACCATAAATAGTTCTCCAGTTATTGGGAGTGTGAGTAATGTTGTAGTGATAAGACTCTTTTTCCTTAAACATTACCTCACATTATTTAGTACATAAAAACATCACACCTTATGTGTTATCTTGGTCACTAGGTTTAAAAATATTAATAACTTCTTTAAAATCCAACAATACTACTTGGATAAACCCATAATGATGAGAATCTATGACCCAGATGTTGACATGGGCTACTCTTCAATTGCCTATGTCATGGAAGGTTCCAAAGATATCCCATTTCTGGTGATAACATTCCCAAAGAGTGATAATTCCTCCACCCAGAACTAACATTTACTATAATTTTCATTATTTTTATCCATTGGAAAAGTCTTAAGAACATTATTAAAATTTTCCCCATGTTCCTCCATGCTCTATGAGTATATCAAAATATCACCGATAAAGACTTCCACAAATTTATCGAGGTAATATCTAAACACTATATTCATTAAATTCATGAATATTGATAGAGTATTAGTGAGTCAAAATGTCATCACTATGATCTCATTTTTTCCATACCTTATTTTAATTTTAGATTTTGGAATATCATACTTCCCCACATTTAATTGGTGATATCCTAATCAAAGTTCCAACTTATTAGAGAAATAACTGTCCCCGAAAATCTAATCGAACAAGTCATCAATCCATTGAAGGGGATACTTGTTTGTTATCATGATTTTATTGATATTATGATAATAAATGCCAAAGCACATTGATCCATCATATATTCTAGAAAAAGAGGACCGGAACACCCCACCGAGAATGAATCGATCATATAAAAACCATCCCCATATTCTTTGATAACTACATCTTCAACTACTCCATCTTTATGGTGGCTAATCAATAAGGTGTCTTTGATATTGGCAGAGATCCCGTAAGAAGTTAAATTCAGAACTCAACCTATCTATTAGGTAGAAGTCCAGAAAATTATTCAAGGAATGCTTTAGTGTAATCCCTCATGATTTTTATATCTTAGAGAGATATCATCTCATTTGTCTCAATAATTTTAGTAAGATATGATTGATCAAAATACAACATTATCCACACTTGAGATGAAGATTATGAAGGGGATTCATCTTCCTCCTTACACTTGTAAAAGATGGGCATATACTCTGGGATGTGAAGAGGGATCTCCCATTCCTGACAGATAATTTTGTCTTTGTATAAACATAGGCAGTCCATGCAGAAAATAGTATTGAACTAAAACTGAGGAAGTATGAAAAATTTTTCTAGGAGGTTAAGTCCACAAACATTTACCAGAGAAGAGTTATAAGCCCCAAATGCAATAATTTCCCCATTTGAAGTTTTCACAGATAAATCAACCTCAAAATTTTAAGGTGGGGGTTGAATAATTCTACTATATATACAAGATATGAAATAATATATTGAACTATAATAAAATAGTACATTTTTTATACCTGAATGAATAACTAGTGTACATGTCAGCACATCATTTTTGGGATCTACCTCACTTATAGTGACAACAATAGTTCTTCCTTGTTACCTCGAAGGTTGTTGTTGATTCCCTCCAACAACCCTTGTCGTAGGTCAATTTTTCACATAATGCCCATTCTCTATAAAAATTTCACACTACACAACAGGATGAGCGTTGATATGAAGATTCTTTTCTTCTTTATCATTAGTGGAATTATTCATATCCTTTCAGCAGTTCTTTGCTATATGTCCAATCTTTCCACATTGAAATTTAATTTTTGGTTCCCATTAATGAGTTTCCAGGATTCTTCTTCTACAAAAAATGACATGTGGGATGTTCGATATTTTCCTCATCATGGGATTTATAGTCTTAAAAACCCATATTAGAATCCATTATCTACAATTTTTTAAGGGGCCCACGAGACCGCTAGGAGTCTCTGCTCACCATTTCAACCATGATGACAAAATGGACAATCTCATCATAACTATCAAAGTCCCGAATCACCAAATATTTTTGTAGACATAGATTTATTTCTCTAATGAACTGATCCACCTTGACTTTAGGGTTATTGACAATGCTAGAGGTGTATCGTACATGACTTCTGATGTTTTCTTCATATGTTTTGGTGGAATCTTATTACATTGTCAAGAGTTTGAGGAACCCTCTTTCAATATTATGATGGAGGGTTAAGGAATAGATATTTTTTGGAACACATTATCCTGATTTACTCCCAATTGATTGAATAAGTTTCATCATGGGACTTTGTAATCTTGATCTATTCCACCACAGATCGACTTTCCCATCAAACCGATAGACTACCATCATGACATTATCTAATTATGAGCACTAGGGGATATAGAATATCTCTTCAATAGAGTTAATCTCCTATTCCCTTAGAAGGGGATAAGAATATCCACTAGACATGGGAGGCGTTTTCTATTTGAAGGATCCAATTGCAGCCATCTCTTTCATTGGAGGAGGCAGATGTTCCACATGATTCAACATATTATTAATAACATGATACAACTGAAAAAGTACAATCCTAATGTTTTGGGATCCAGTTCCCATCATGTTTATAATATCATTAGGGAAATCATCACATTACTTGTTAAATTGATTGTTGGTACATGTTCTTCTGTTTCCTGCCAATAACTAAGAAAAACGAACATACAATTAGTCACCTTCAGTACATATTTATTAAGCATAACAATTATACATTAAACTGGAATGGATATACTATTAAAGAAAAAGTTTATCCAAACATGTGATTACCTAGATTTAAATCATGGTTATCTTTTATCCATTTCATTACATATATTCTTATGGGAAATTTTTTATTCCCTTAATAATGGTTTGTACTAAGCTCAAAAACATACTAAAACATATCTTCTAGAAGTGTCAAACTAAGAGTACAGCAAGACCCATTGTCAAGCAGTAGTTTCTATTCAAGTATATCTCAAAGAAATGTTTTAGGTTTTTACACTAACATAAATATGTGACCAAGCCACATCCAATTGTTCTTATACAGATAGGTATATATGTTCTTGATAAAGAAATTACTCTATACTTGCAAAAATATAAGTATGTTTTCTTATATATTTCCTCATCCCTACGATTATTACCAATGTTTTCTGTTTCAAATCTCGTAAAATAACTACCCCATAATATGATACCAAATATAGTGACTCCAAAATTTTACACATGTCATTGCATGATTTTAATCATAGTAAATCATTATATTATAAGATAAGGATATAAAGGCCTAGTGTCTTGGAAGACTAGGTACATAAAAAATAAAACATAAATCAAGGATCAAAATATAACATTTATTTATTTATTCTTCATAATAATCCCTAGAAATCCATTGGTTTCATAAATATTTATAGGATAACCTAGGGATAACAAGAATAATATGGTGATTTAAAAACCCTAAATAGGAATAATCATCAGAATAAATCATTAGCACATGGGTTAGAATACATAACATAATGATATAAAGGGTATGGAACATTTGGAATCATAAAATAGAAATAGAAATTCATAGTAATGTGGTAGTTACATAAAAAATGAGTATAGCATTATTCAAGGATCCTTTCACATAGAGTATCACATGATAAGGTTAACTACCAAGACGGTTGCACATGGTAGCACAAGTTAAAGCAAACCGCCATGACAGTTGCACAAAACCTCTCATGAGACTCATATTTACCCAATGAATTAGAGAAATATCTGGGTTCACCCATAATAACATGTTCATAAATATTATTTACTTACACATAATCATATATAATCAATCATACATAAACATAAGGGTTACCTGTGAAAAGAATTTGGTATCATATTCATGCCCTAAAGGATAACAAATGGAAGTATCATTAAATTGTACATGAAGGAAATGAATTAGATCATTCTTGGAAATTTATAAGTTATAATTTTAATTTATCTTGATAATTGATGTTAATTTTATTTATATAATCCAAAAATATTCATTTATGAAACCTTCTAATTAAAACAATTTAGTGCGTTTTAAGGAAAATACCAAAGGACACATAAACCAGAAAAGAAAAAAAATCATATATACAAAACCAGAAGTTTAACAAGATGGTTTTCACATTAAAAACTATGTTTTTATAAAAATAATGGTGGCTTAAAACATATTATAGGGTGAACTTTAAATTGAGTAAGAATTTGGGAATTTCCCTTAAACCGGTTTGCTTACGAGGAAGTATTGA